>JANHMN010000005.1:57238978-57270581 GCA_030674055.1 Rhabdomys pumilio
AGAGAGAGAGAGAGAGAGAGAGAGAGAGAGAGAGAGAGAGAGAGAGAGAGAGAGTGAGTAGTGGGAGTAGTAGTCATGCAGCAGACTGGAGAAATTCAGATGCCTAGTGTCAGAGTTGGGAACCCAAACTGTGTCCTTTACAATAGCATTATGCATTCTTATTCTTCTCAGCCATCTTTCAAGACAAATAAAAACAATGCACCTAACTACAAGTCATGGAAGAGCAGATCATTTAGACCGTGTATTAAAATGTCCAAAAATATGTACCACAGTAAACAGTTCTAATAATCACTTGTGTTTATCACAGTTACACAATCTTACACAATTTCTGCCACATCATATATTGTTGCCATTTCTTCCTTTTACTTATTGTTTTCTGTTTCTGATTCTTTTAGGAATGCACAGTAGATGATTTTGATGAATATTTCCGTAGGACTTAAGCTCATGTGTATTGGAGTAGTCCAATACAAATTGGACTTCATTTCTTATGTTTTTTGTTTTGTTTTGTTTTTTCTAAGAGAGAAATAATATGAAGTTGGATGAGTAGAAAATCTGGGAGTTGTTGAGTATTATATGAAATTCTCAAAATTTAAATAAAAACATAAAAATGTTTTATATATTCAATTGAAAAATAATATAATCCCTATGAAATACCAAAAACATTCATTCTACAGAATAATAACACATCCCCCATTTTTCCTTTAGAACTACAAATAACCCTGATAATATTATCAGAAATTATCTTTACATTGTTGTTTTCATTCAATGAATGAGGTAAATTGGCCATATATTTCTTCCCATTTCGTTGAGTGAGATTATGTCACATATCTCTAAAATAGTTTCATTCATATTTGGCTATTTTACCTATAGTAGAATGTGATTATCTTGTAATGTTTAAATTTACACTAATTAAAGTACATCTCTTGTTCCAATGAGTTTTATTTGTTTTGTTACTTATGGATCCAGCACTTCAGCACTTCAAAGAACAATTTTTTAACAGTTATTTTTTCTTTTGTATATTTTCACTTAATTTAATTGTAATATTTGTTCATTCCATTTCTACCCTCCCAATCATCTCATATACCCCTCACCACTCTCCTTCAAATTCATGACCACTCCTTTCATTAATTGGTATTGTATGCATATATGGATTGGTATATTCATGAACATTCTTAAATATATCCTGTTCAGTCCATATAGGATTACTTATGCATAATTTTAGAGCTCATTATTTGATATAGGATGACTACTTGTCGTGCTCTAGGGAAAATCACTTCTCTTACTCCCAGCTTTATTTAGTCCTGAGTAGTTTTTGTGCAGGATTGAGGTTTTGTGGACCTTTCCCCTTTCACTTTGTTGGTATCATTGTTATTTAGCTAATTTTTGAACTGTTGTACTGGTAAAACTTTACAGTTATAGCTTCTGATGTTACTAGAGACACAATCTGACAGTAAATTCCCTCATGCTTATGCTCCTTACAAGCATCTCCCACCTCTAATTCCAATGTTTCACTGAGCCTTAATTGTGGGTATGTGTAGTTGCATCCATTGGGACTAGGCTTGATATCTATGCATTTTGATGAGTTGTGGATTTTTGTATTGGTCCCTATCAATTGCAAAGAAGTTTCTTTATAAGTAATGAAAAAAGCACTGCCAAACAATTCAAAACAGGACTTCTCATGTCTGATATTGGAGTAGTAGCCTTTGGCTCTTGGAGGGAACACTGGCATCTCATATGAGAAACATTCATTAAAACTGTATATGTATATTTATAATTGACTTTAGTACATTACATGTTTTAGGTCAATAGTTAATAGTATGATTAGTAGATTTTTCAGACATTCATATTGTTATTTTACCCACCTCTCTTATCTTCCTGTTTTTAATTCCCTTTCCCCTCTGTAAAGAGCCCTCTGCCCTGTGCAATGTCCCCTCTCAGTTCACTTGTATCCTGCCATTTCCCTTATCCTCATCCCCCTTCTTCTGTATTACTTCCTGCCCTGCTTTTCATTTTCCTGATAAAGTGGTTCCAGAATAACCAGGAAGAGTAAATTCATATCCCTTTCCAGTCACCCTGTTTGACAAATCCTCAGTGTTGTTTAATAAAAGCCAGGAGTGTATTTGGTGGAGGCATGGTATATTGTGTGGGAAGGGGATGCCTTTTTAGGCCCATGCTGAGTAATCCCTTCCCCCCGAGTTACCAGCCACAGCAAGATATATGATAGAATGGAGTTTATTTAGAGCATGGGGAGGGGAGTTGAGGGGGTAGTAGAGAAAGAGAGAGAGAGAGAGAGACAGAGAGACAGAGAGACAGAGAGACAGAGAGACAGAGAGACAGAGAGAGAGACAGAGAGAGAGACAGAGAGACAGAGACAGAGAGACAGAGAAAGAGACAGAGAAAAGGACAGAGAGATAGCAAGTAGAGGCATAGAGATTGGTCATGAGCACATGAAGAGAGAGGGAGAGGGGAATGGGGAGAAAGAGGCAAGAGGGTAAGAAAGCAATAGCAAGAGGAGAAGAGAGTGAGGAGAGGGCAAGCAGTCCCTTTTATAGTGATCTATTTTTGATCTATTCATCAATAGTTTTAATTTTGACTTTTCCTTAGAGTCATATAAAAAATCATCTGCTTTTAAATTATATTTTTTTCTTTTGTAAGGCCCCCACGAAGGGAGGACCTCACCCAAGCTTCAGGAATTCATGGCCACTCAATAACTCACAAGACACTGAACTCAATAAAATCAGCAAGAGGTATATTTTGATCAGCATGCTGAGGTCAAGACTCTGCCCACGAAGGGGCAGTGGGGTCTGACTCCAGGCTTTGGAGGCAGAGAAAATTTAAAGGCTAAAACCACAAGGAAAAAAAACCACAACCCTGGGGGGGGGAACCACAACCAAGGAGGAGTGAAGGAGGTTATTGGAGAGTACCTGTGTAAAGTCCCAGCCCATTATTCAGTTTGTGACAGGACCCAAGGAACAGTCACAGGGAACATTTTGTATAGGCTATTCTCAAGAGTCTATTCGTACTCAATCATCTATCTTGTGGTCAGCCAAGTTCCTGAAACACAGAGCTCATGACCAAGCTGACCTGAACTCTGGGTTCTGCTCAGTCTGTTAGGAGTTTCTGAAATTTTTTAACCTTTTCATTTCCCCACTTCTTCTGATGTAAGAGTTCTAATCATAGAACTAAATTTCAGCATCTTCATAATATGGATTTTCTTGACCCTGTAAAGAGTGATATTGTTGGCATAACATCAAAATCTGAACAGCACTTATTTTTTCTCTAACAAATGTAACTAATCTATTTAATATATAGGAACCTATAATTAGAAGCTCTTTTAACATCGGAGGCATGAATCTAAGTAGAGATGTCTTCAACTTTCACTGCTCTGGGTGTGATCAGGAGCACCAGGTATGGTTCTTTCTAGTGAGGCTCAAGGTTCTTAACCCAGTGGTGGCAGATGAGAACAGCATCTCCAACCTGGAACTGACGAGGCACACTCAGGTCTCTAGTCTCATAAGCTTTTTTTAAACCTGCTTCCAGACCTCATGTCGGACCACCTCAGGTGTTTTCATTTGGGGAACAGGTATTCAGAAAGAACAACATCAGAATCATATACTCTGCCTGTCTCAGTAAGTGATAGAAACCCTCACACACATAAAATCTTATAAGGTGTTAGCTTAAATCATAACCCAGAACAAGGCAAAAAGAAGGAGGGCTGTCCAGTCATCCCCCACTGATCTCTAAGACTAATTTAGTTAAGTTCTCTTTAATAGTTCTATTTATCTTTTTTACCTGTCTTGAGCTCTGGAGGTCTGTAAACACAATGTAATTTCTAATTAATCCCTACCTGGGTGGCCAGTCTCTGACTTACCTGGGCAACAAAAGTGGGTCTATTGTCAGCCCCAATTATCTTGGGTATTCTAAACCTGGGGAAGACATCTTTTAAGATCTTTTTAGCCACCACATTGGTAGTCTCCGTATCTGTAGGAAAGGCTTCTACCCAGCCTGAAAAAGTATCTATAAAGACTAACAAGTATTTGTTACCATATTTAGCAGGTTTGACTTCAGTGAAGTCCACTTCTCAGTAGGTCCCAGGTCTGTCTCTTCAAAGTCTTCTTCCTGGGGGACATCTTGAATAACCAGCATTAGTCAGGGCACAGGCCTCAGTTTTTTATTACTTCTTCAGCTACATCAGATAAGTTTAACACAAAAAACTTAGGAGGACTTTACCATGTTTTTCAGCTGTTTAGCTCTTAGGTGAGCTAAACGATGTAAATTTGTCACATATCTTCATCCTTTTCTCTGTGGAAGGACTATTTTTAACATGGACATCACGATATTTTCTAGGACTTTCAACAGTCAGGATCATAGCACTTTGAGCAGCCTTTTTAGCAGTTAAATCTACCATATGATTTCTTTTAGCAACAGCAACTTGAGTTTTCTGATGTCCAGGACAATGAATTATGGTCACTTTTTTAGGAAATGGATGGCCTCTAGGATGCTCAGTATTTTTTCTTTGTTCTTAATATCTTTTCCTGCAGAAGTCAGCAGTCCTCTCTGTCTGTAAATTGCACTGTGAACATGGTCAGTGGCAAAATCATACCTGCTATCAGTGTTCTTTCTGGCAGGCTGATGGCCCAAATCAGTTGTTTTTTATCTACCACTGCTGCTCCTGCCATCTGCTTACCTTTAATCACAAAGCTACTCCCATCAGTATACCAATTCTGACTTTCTGGCCAAGGTTCTTCATCTGTAAGAATGTCAATACAGCAATGGATGGGGGAGGAATCATCAGTCTCAGGCAGCAAGGTGGTAGGGTTCAAGATGGCCAGGGGGGAAAGAGAACCTGTAAAAGTTGCTGGCAATCATCCCAGGAAGGCTGATGGAAAAACATTAAAGATTCTTTCAGTCCCATAGAACTGGCAGGGTTATCTGAAAAGGAAACATGATTAATCTTCTAGTTTGGTCATGGTTCTTTCATGATCTCAACTGATAAGTTATTTGCTCTGGTTCTAACTTCAGTCCAATGGTCTAGGGTTAAACTTTAGTCATAGTCTGTCCCATCATCATGAATAACATAAAACACAGACAAAACAAACACACAAAGAGACTAATAAAAACCTGCCTCAATTGTGAGTGCCAATCTGGAGGGATTCCACATCCTCTCTATCAAGAGGACCACAGTGTCCTCCCTGGCACCCAGATGGGAATCTCCCAGGCATCCCTGAGAATTCCTGCCCTTCTGGGACATGGAACAGGGCTGCAGCCAGTGATTTCGCTAGTACATCTGCCAATAACTCTGTTCTGTTCGTCTCCTCCCAAGAAAGAAACGGTTGTAAACAGCTGCAAAGAACAGAAAGTACTTTCACAAAACCAGCTTCCTGAGACAGTACAGATAAGAGAATGTGCCCAAAACACAGAAAAACACAGAAATAGAAATCTTTTACAGAGACAATATAGACAGCAGAATTGGCCAAAACCACAGAAATCATACCTCCAAGTGGGTTCTTAGAGTTTAGGGTGGTCGCAGTTTCCCAGTCAGGGAACCAAAAATGTAAAGCCCCCATGAAGGGAGGACCTCACTCTAGCCTCAGGAATTTACAGCCACCCGATAACTCACAAGACACTGAAGTTGATACAATTAGCAAGAGGTATATTTTGATCAGCATGCTGAGGTCAAGACTCTGCCCACGAAGGGGCAGTGGGGTCTGACTCCAGGCTTTGGAGGCAGAGAAAACTTAAAGGCTAAAACCACAAGGAAAAAAAAACACAACCCGGGGGGGGGGGGGAAACCACAACCAAGGAGGAGTGAAGGAGGTTATTGGAGAGTACCTGTGTAAAGTCCCAGCCCATTATTCAGTTTGTGACAGGACCCAAGGAACAGTCACAGGGAACATTTTGTATAGGCTATTCTCAAGAGTTTATTCATACTCAACCATCTATCTTGTGGTCAGCCAAGTTCCTGAAACACAGAGCTTACGACCAAGCTGACCT
This sequence comes from Rhabdomys pumilio, assembly GCA_030674055.1. NCBI lineage: Eukaryota > Metazoa > Chordata > Mammalia > Rodentia > Muridae > Rhabdomys > Rhabdomys pumilio. Next base: position 57,244,973 of record JANHMN010000005.1, read on the forward strand.
GCACTCTTGGTTCTGCTCAGTCTGTTAGGAGTTTCTGAACATTTTTAACCCTTTCACTTTCTCTTACATGAATAAGAATCAACAATGTTATTTTGTATGTTTATAGTGCCTTGGGCTTTAGATATTGTCTTGCTTTAATTTTCTTGAGCATGATATGCCACAGTTTCCTTTTCTTTTGTCTTGCTCTTCAGAAATTTGCAATCTAATTATCATGCCTTTGAAAGATTCACCAACAATCTACATCAATGCTCTGAGAATAGCTTTTTTGTTAACTGTTAAAATAAGCTTCAGTTTTACTAAACTGTACCACATAGTAAATCATAGTGAATCAATTTTTAGAGAAGTATCAAAAGACCTTTTGAAATATGTACATTTAGTCCCTCTCTATTCAAACAAAAATTAAAACTATAAATATTTAAAAATATATTATTTCTCTTTGTATTAAAAAGAGATATTTTGTCTTACATAACATATCCAGATTATTGTTTCCTCTCTCTTTACTCCTCCTAATTCTGTCCCAACTCCCCTTCTATTAATATCCACTCCCTTTCTGTCTCATCAGAAAATAAGAAGGCACCTAGAAGATAATGATAAAAGAAAATAAAACAAATGTAATTGGAATTGGAAACAAACAAACAGAAAGAAAAAGCCCATGAGAACCAAAGATCCATTCACCCACACACTTAAGAATCTCAGAAAAAAACTAAAGTAAAAGTCATAATATATAATAAAAAAAAACTTGGTGAAGACCTGCTCAGTCCCTGTGAATTCTGCCTCTGTCTCTCTGAGATCATATGAACTTAGAGCCTCTTCTTTTTAAAGACTCTTTTTGTCTTGGTGCCATGCATCTCCTCTGGATATTACACTTGTTCAACCTCTTTTTCTGTAGAGTTTCCTGAGCCTTGAGGGTAGAGATCTTATAGAGATATACTATTTAGGTCTGAGTGTCCCAAGATTTCTCAGTCTGCATAATACTTGGTATAGGTCTCTGTATTTGTTACCATTTGCTGTAGGAAGAGTTTTGTCTGATGACAGCTGAGCAAGGCACTATTCTATTATTATAGTAGAACACCATTAGGGCTTATTTTGTCGATACTTTATTTTCATAAGAACAGTAATTTTTTTTTTATCCTAGGCCCCTAGTAACCCAAGCAGTATCAGGTATGGGTACCATCTCCTGAAGTGAGCCTTAAATAAAATTAGGTATTGGTTAGTTACTACCACAAGTTTTGTGTCACCATTGCCTTAGCCTATCTTGAAGACTGGACACTATTGTCAGTTAAGGGAGTGATGGCTGGATTGGTCTTTTGGTAGCATGCAGAGTATCTTTTTGTACTAAAGACATTAGAATGAAAGGATGAAGGCTCTATGCAGGTACCAGCTTGACTTCTTTATATGCAATCAGTTGTATAGGTGTTCCTTCAGCAACAGCGCCTTGCTCTCAGTTTGTGGAGAGCAATCTATAAAGTTGGCAACAACTTGGTTTGTTTGGATATTACCATAGAACCTCTTGACTAACAACTCAATTAGATATAGCCCAAATATGGTATTAGAAGCTTCATTTCCTGATATTAAATAGCCAATTAGGACTCTCTCTCCCACATTATTTGGTTTTTCATTAAAATCTCCTTTAGATGAGTATATTATTAAAGAAGTTTCAATTGTATTAAGTTTCCATACAACCCCTCAATTGGTCTTTAACTGATTTTTCTATCTTAAGGGAATTGATAACATGAATATTTGATTTTCTTTTCTAATTTTTATTTCATCTGTTTTTCTCAGTTATTTTTCTCAGTTCATTTTTAACCTCAATAGCTTTCTCTCTCTCATTTAAATAATTTAATTTTTACACACTTTATATTATGAGCACAGTACCCCCTCCCTTGTGTCCAGACAGCCCCACCTTTACAAATCCCACCCCATTGCTCCCTCTCTACATTTGCCTCTTTGGATATCACTCTACTCTGGGACATTTCGGGCTAATAGGACTAGGAACATCCTCTTCCACTGAGGCTCAATCAGGAAGTCAAGGTAGGGAAGGGGATTCCGTTACAGGGAACAGAGACTGAGACAGCCCTCAAATACATTTATCTGGGGACTCACAAGAAGATCCAGCTACACATTTGATACAAATGTGTAGGAAGCTTTGGTCAAACCCCTACATTCTTCCTAGTGGACTTCAGGAAGGAATCTGAAATTAGGCAAGAACAAGAAAGTAATTTCAGATAGAAATCTAAATCTTAGGCTAGAACAAAGAAGTCATTTCAGGCAGGAATTTAAATTTTAGGCTAGAACAAAGAAGTAGGCTTCAGACATGAAAAAGACTTTGGGCTAGGACAGGGAAGTTGGCTCAGATATTTTGGTCATTCTGATAAACCCTTAGAAACAGTGATCATGGGAGTGTTCATGGAAATTTGTATATTGCCTTGCTTGTTCTTTGACTATTTATGGTTATTGTCTTGCTTGTTTCTTGACTATTTGCATCTATTGTATTGCTAGTTCCTCAATCTAGAATTGACCTTAATACTTGCATGTAATTAAAATTGTATAAAAGTAAAACAGAAGAGGGAAAGGGGATAGGGATTTTCTAGGGAGGGGACATGAGCAAAGGAGATGTCATCAGAAACATAAATAAAATATCATATAAAAAAAGAGGAAAAAAATCCTTCCTAATGAGCTAGGGTATGAGAGACTGAAGTGTACTGCTGAGGTAAAAACTCCCTTGGAAATATAGGACCACACCACCAAGTCAAAGCTTTTTGTTGTTGTTGTTTGTCATAAAGATTTGTATATAGAACTAGGTGTTTTTGTTGTGGATGCTGTTCTTGTTTTGTTATAAACATTTATTTCTAAAAATAAAATAAAATAAAATAAAAATTATTTTGTTATATAATTGGCTACTGTATTAAATGTAAAGTAATGGATGACTGTACATCCAAACTAGTAGAGTGAGGCATCTAAAGTGTAGCTTAGGTATATAAAACATGTATGCTTACAGTTAGTGCAAGTACACAACATGGAGTTTAAACAGTGATGATATTTCATAGCTATTCATTTCTCAACATACCTTCATCAAGTGACAAAATTATGTTTCAGGATAGCTCACATTCACATAGCTTTATTGTAGATCACTGGTAAAATATTTCTAGTTTACTATTAGATAATATTGATCTGTATTTTGTCAAACATAAAATACACTTCTCTGTGAATTTAAAAAAAAAGACATCACTTATGTAGGCTTTGGTGTTATCTGTGGTTTTATTCAAGCATTGATGTTTCTTGGAACAAATTGCTTGAAGATCAGGAGACTAGTGTACATTCTGTTTAAGTTTTTCTTTCTCTCTGCAGCCTGACCTTTAAATACCAGGTCATGTCTGTGTAAATGGATTTCCTCCAGATAAACTACTTCCATGGATTTATACTTGTGACCCCATATGGCTGTAGTTGCTTTTGTATAGCCTAGTCTAAAAATAATCATGTCATGACTGGTGTTCAGTATTTTGGGATTAATGTTTTGGTTTCATTTATGGGCAGTAATTTAATATTGACTGCCTGAAGAACTCAACTTCCCTCTGCTCTTTCCCTTGACATCTTTTAACCTCTATTCCTACTGTATTATGCCTATAGGCTTTCAGAAAAGGTAGGAGGAAGACAACTAGAGATATGCTGCAATTTTTTTTTTTTTTTTTTTTTTTTTGGAGAATTTTAACTGCTGCAGATGGTACTTTCTGGTTCCAGTAGTAATGGTATTGTGGAGGCTTTTTAAGTTATCATGTTTGATTTTATAATTATTTTAGAAGAATGAGGAGAGAATTCAGACATTCATGACAATACCTTTCCAAATCTTTTCTTCTTATTTCTATCTCTTAGTTTTAAGAAACAAATACATAATTTGAGAGTAACAATTCTTAAATGTTCTCACTATTCTGTTTAAAGAATCCTGACTTTAACATACAGTGAGAAAACATTAGGCATCTTTATGAGTACTTAAATTAAAATGTCCTGAGATAAGATTCAGAAGAAGAAGAATATTAGATAATCTAGCTTTTGTAAAACATTTAAAACAAAGTGTAAGATTATATAGCTTGGCATGAAACAATACAAAGATAATTGGAAGAACAAAGGTGAAAGATTAAATATGTCTTGAATTCAGCTATAGTGATTTCTTTTATAGGAAGCATAAAAATGAAGAGCAATACAGCATAATTAATGTCAGATCTACAATTGAGGGCAAAGATAATATGATAGTTTATTATTCAATAAAAAAGCTCACTCATTTTTATGAGGTTCTACTAATACTGCATCTTGGTAATGTCAAAGCTATGAAACTTTTACAGAATACACACTTTATTTTATGTTACAAAGTTTGGTTTTATAATTAATTTTGCAGATGTTTGGTTTCTTAATATATACTTCAAATATTTTTAAAATAATTACATATTGAAGAAAATAGAAAGCCTCCAGAAAAAAAATTGTACACAAACAGAAATATATGGTGATTACAATTCACTTGTGTCTATTTGGAGTGTTGAGATTTCAATGCAGACAGCATGAGATAAATTAGAAAAAAGAAGCTTACAAATATAATAGTATAATGTCATAATAAGATACTATTGATATTAAATTTATTTAAGTAATTTATTCATATAATAAGTATGAAATTCAATATTTATGTTCAATATTCCATTATTGTCATAAGATGTAGGGCCATGAAAGGATTCTTGGTTTTGGTTGAAGTGCTGGCTGGAAAGCATGAAGACCCAACAGGTGTCCATTGCCTGTAAAGGACAGGCGTCTGTTCTGCTGCTGTGCTCCCAGAATCCAGGCTCCTAACATGTGGTGTGGAATTCCACTGACCTGCACTGTTCAGTCAAGTTCAAGGAAATACAGCTCTGCCCAAAGAGCACAGGTAGAGGAGGGTATGAGTACATGCCTCATGCCCTCTACCTGTGGAAGTATACTAAACCTCTCAAACTGTAAGATAGCTTAAATTAAATGTTTTCTTTTATAAGAGTCGCCTTGGTCATGGTGTCTTTTTACAGCAATGAAATCCTAACTAAACAGCTATATTTGCATGTTTGACTTTAAACCCAAGTTAGAGTTGTAAACATGGCCTATCAGTTAGAAATACTGGTTACTCTTCCAGAACACATACCTTTTTTTTTTCACAACACCCACATGGCAGCTTGCAACTATCTGTAACTCCAGTCCAAAGGAATCCAACACCTTCTTTCTTACTTCTAGCAGACAGTCATATATACATGTGATACATAGACATGCATGCGGACAAAGCATACCTTTAAATTATTTATTATAAAAAGATAGTTCCAACTTAAAATTGTTAGGTATGGTAAAACAAGAATAAAGTATACTCATTAGGAACTACACTTAAAAATTTCAATTTTAATTTTTTTACTTGGCCAGTCATGAGTGGTAAGTATTCTCTTGTAATGTGAGGGTGTGATTGGGACCTGCAGTCAGCAACTTGATAGAAAGAGTATACAACAATTTCCTGTGGTGTACTGTTGCTAATGTATAATATTAAACAGTTTGTGGGACCATGAAAGAATAGCTTGGTTTCTGGTAAAGCACTGGCTAACCAAGAGTCTCTCACCCCAACGGGATGCTGCCCAGGCTTCTCTCCCCCTTTTTCCTCTTGGATGTGGGGCTGATCAAACCCATATGCCCTTGAGTCTCAGTTCTTTTGTGGCTCCCAACAGTGTCTGGGAGCCCAAGGACAGAGACCACCAGACTCCTGGTCAGCTTCATTGGTCAGGAGACCCTCACTCAGGAGCCCTAGCCCCACAGAACTTCAGGCTGAGACCTTCCCATGCCCGGGCAGAGCCCTGGAGGATTCTCAGCTCAGCGTCTGCAGGTGCCACATGGAGTGAACTCAGTCAAATTCCTGTGCTTCTTCCTCCCTGAGCCTGGCAGACACTAGGAATCCACAACTTTGCCCAACAGGACTCAAGCCCAGGAGTGAGCTAACAACCGCATAGCAGTTCATATGAACGGGTCATTGATTCTAATTTTGCTAAAAATCACTGATATCACATTTAAAAATGCAGATACTCAATGAGTAACTAAAATTATAATAAAATTTGGACTACTTACTTCTGTTTTACATTTCTGCTTTATTAATTTAAAACATTGGGTTGGTTGTCTGAGGAATTCTGTGTGTTACTTACATAAGAAATGATTATATTAAGGTTCCAATCCTTATATGAGGCTGAAGAATAAGATAAGAATAATTAAGATGTTGTTAAGATTACAGGAACTGGAGGTCCTGCCACAAGCCTAAAATTCCAAAATAGAAAAAGCAGAGGCAGAATGATTGGCAGAAATTCAAGGCCAGTCTAGTTTATAACTGTAATTTCCCAGACAACCAGACACATATAGGAAGATTCCGTCTCATAAAACTAAAATGTTAGTATTTCAAGGAGTTCATAATCAATATACTATCATCAACATCATATGCTTTTCAGCATCCTAGATGATAGTATAGGAATTTCACACTTTTCACTCAGGATTGCAAGAACAGTTGTGCCTTGTAGGAAGAACAAGCAAGATGACATTGTTATCACTAGTGGGAAAAAAAAAACCCACAACTTATCTTCTCCAAGAAAGAGAAAGCACATCATGATATAAACTGATTGTCTCAAAACTTAGTGACTTCTGTAGTATATTTGAGAACTAAACCTGGGATAATGATTAACATGACAATAAATTCAAGACTGCCTAAACATAATACATCTTGTCCTTCCTGTGTTCCACTAATCATCCAATTTCAAGATAAGCTAAGGTCATTGCAATATTCTAAGTCTTTCTAGCATGGCAATAATTAAACTCATTTCTACTTTTCACTATTACGTTTTCCCTTAGGTTGTTGGAATTCCTTGATATCAGACATATTTTAGACTAGGAATTTGGAAATAGTTTCATTAAATATGTTTATGACTTTTGATATTTTCAGTTTATGATGAGTTTGACAAGTTGTATACCTGTTATATATCAATGAAAACCTATAATTTAAAAGGATGCATATAGGCCATACCAGACTCAACTCAGTTAAGTAACTCACAGAGCCATTATCAGAGATACATCGTCTTGGAGTAAGTGAGAACTAATACAGAGATTCCAAACTGAAAAAATATTCAAAGAGTGAGAAACCTTAGAACATTCAACATTAAATGGGTTGTATTCTTCAAAGCCCTCCTTTCCATGCTCAGGAATATATGTCAAAGAGGGGCAGAAGCATTCTTAATAAACATTTAGACAAACAGAAACCAATGAATTAGGCATTAATTGAGGATAGAATGTTTGAGTATGGAATTGCTAAATATACAATAAAAATTAAATAATTAGAAAAAAAGTAGTAGAATAGATCTTTCACAATAATAAAGCTTTTAAAAATAGCTTTGTATTTACTTTTTCAATTAATTTTTCTTAGATTAAAAACAAAACGTTGAGCTGTCCTATCTAGACGTCATTTCTTTATATCTACTATAAATGTGACTAAGACTTTATTCAGGATTTATTGACCAAATAAAGTGAAATTAATTTTATTACCTTAAATATTTTACATCATAAAATATACATTTGGCTATATTACACATGTAACTTTTGTCTATAAAAGAGTTTATGTGTGTTTTCAAATAAGATTTTTATGTAGTTTAGGTTGATCTTGAACTCATAGTTCTTTAGCCTATCCTCATTAATAATATATCATCATAGTTGGTTTCTTTACCTATATTTTTTCTGATATTGGGAAATGAATTCAGGGACACAAATATAGTAGGTATTTGCTATGTTACCAAATTATATACCTAACCTTTCTGTCTTTCCTCATTGTTCTATATTACTTTAATTTAGATACATTTTTTTAATTTTTATTGGTTATTTTATTTATTTACATTTTAAATATTATTCCCCTCCCTGGCTTCCCCTCTGAAAATCCCCTATCCAACCCCCCTCCCCTGTTTCTATGAGGGTGCTCCCCTACCTACTCACCTACTCCCACCTCACTGCCCTAGCATTTCCCTACTCCAGTGCATAAAGCTTTCACAGGACCAAGGGCCTCTCCCCCAATTGATGCCAGATAAGGCCACCCTCTGCTACATGTGCAGCTACAGATATATGGGTTCCTCCATGTGACTCTTTGGCTGGTGGTCTTGCTCTGGGATCTCTGGGAGATCTGATTGGTTGATATTGTTGTTCTTTCTATGGGGTTGCAAACCCCTTCAGCTCCTTTCATCCTTCCCACAACTCCTCCACTGCAGTCTCTGTACTCAGTCCAATGTCTCAACCCGGGGCCATGCCTAACCTCTAGATATAGTCTTTACAGGTTCTCTTTTCCTCTTTGGGTATCTTTGGGTATTTCAGCCAATATCATCCCAGTTGGGTCCTGGGATCCTCTTGCTTTCCTGGCATCTGGGACTTTCTATTGGATACCCCCAGTTCCCAATCCCCTATTGCTACACACTTCTGTTCTCTGTCTTCTCCCATACCTGATTCTGCCCCCCTTTTATCCATCTCCCTTTCCTCTCTTCCTATCAAGTCTCTGCCACCATCTACTCATGATATTTTTGTTCTCTCTTCTAAGTAAGACTGAAGCATCAAAAATTTGGTCTTACCCTTCTTAGGTTTTATATGGTCTGTACATTGTAAATATATCATTTTTAATAATACAATGGTAGCTTTTTCATGAGAATCAAACTATGTAATATTGTTTCAAATATTCGATTTAGTCAATTTTTATTTCAAATTACTCTCATATTTGTGTTATGCTTGACATTGCTTCTCTTACATTGTCTTATGACTTTTAAAGTCTCTAACACTGGGTAGTTTTTCTCCTTTTTGTATTTCTATTTGTTTTTTGTTTTTGTTTTGGTTTTGGTTTTGGTTTTGGTTTTGGTTTTGGTTTTGGTTTTGGTTTTGGTTTTGGTTTTTGAGACAGGGTTTCTCTTTGTAGCCCTGGCTGTCCTGGAACTCACTCGGTAAACCAGGCTGGCCTCGAACTCAGAAATCCGCCTGCCTCTGCCTCCCAAGTGCTGGGATTAAAGGCATGCGCCACCACCGCCAGGCCTTGTATTTCTATTTGTATAGTTGAATATTTAACAAAAACTTAAATTCAAAATATTGATGTTTATATAAATAATTTAGTAGAAAACACATAAATGTGTAGATTTTTGTGGGATACTGGTCTGTCCAACTTATTTTAAAGTTTAAAAATTATTTATAAAAATGTCTTTCATTATCTTCTCTAACAATGACTGTTAAATAATATGCACTTATTTCTAACTAACCTTAAAAGATAATCAGCTGCTGATTCTATTTTTGAAATGTTATATTTTACCAATAGTTTTTGTTTGCTTGTTTCTTTTTTAATAAGAATTGCCTTATATCTAGATTGTCAGAACATAAAGTCACTTCATAACTTAATGTTCTCTATATAATATAATTGTAATATATGAAATTCCTTAGAATTTGTTCACAGGAATAAATTTTCTAAGTTCCTATGATTTTTAGAAAATAAATGCAGCTGGAAGGGTATCACAATCCCTCTACTTGAGACCTTGCCTGGATACAGAAAATGGCCACTTAAAAGTCTAATCATAGCTTGTTATGCCCTGTTGGGTTGATGTCCTTAGGAAACTTGCTCTTTTCTGGGGGGGGGGGGGGGGGGGGGGCTGTGGATCTGGTGGAAAAGGGAGGTGGTGAGAATAGACTTCAGAGGAGAGGGATGGAAATAGTGGTCATGCTGTAATATAGGAGAGAAGAATAAAAAATACAATAAAACTAACGCTCAAAAGTCAACTTGAAATGATTTTAAAGTCTGTGATACATTTTATTAAGTTACTTGTTGTGAAAATATATACTGAATAGACTGCTGTAGCCAAAAGGAGGAAAGTAAATTTGATGCCAATTACAAATAACTTGATTTTTCTTCTGTCTAGCTATTTTTTTAACTTCCCAGAGTATATAGTATTGAACACTAACAAGCACTCTATCATATCTAAGTCTTAAAAGTATGATTCATTTTTTATTCTGTTCCATTGCATTAGTTTTCTTCTCAAAATATTAGAAATGATTGCATTACTCAGAGATCCTACAAGTTTAATTGAAGATTGTTTTTGTAAAGTAAATTAGGCAATAAAGTATGTCACAAATATTTTTGTTTCTCAGTGCATAAAAATGTTATGTTTATACCACACTGTTTTCTGTTGAATGTACCAAATCAACATACCTTAATAAAGTCACATATCATAATTTGAATTTACTTTATTTCTTGAAAGTGTTAATCTGATTGTAGATACAGAGTTCAGCAATAGAGTGCAATGCCCCACGTTTGAACCTCAGAATGAATTAAGGGAAAAATGTTTCTAATTATTCTAAGAAACCTAGGTGAATCTTAATGATTTTGCAGGTGGAGAGTTTTTCTTGCCTTGAGATTTGTATGTTCTAACTGATTAGTGTGGTGGTTCTTACTGCTGGGCTCTCTATAGTAATTCCATAAACAGACAATAATGAAGCTTGCATGCATTTACTGACTCTTCCTCTGATGTGAGATTCTCTGTATGACATAGTTACTTCTTTTTAATGTTGTAATGAGTTCTGTCAAACTCTCAATAGTTCAGCTAAGGTTTCTTAATATTCCACACACTTCATTTTCATTAAAATATTATTAAAACTTCTTCATTTAGAGTCCATTTTTATCTGAAGAAACAACTTTTACTGTGCATCCAGAGAACACAAGCTACTGATTCATTAAAGCCTTGGGTAATATTCAAATAATTTCCATACCTTATTAGGATACAGTTCTTATTGTAATTTTCTTGATATTTTAGCTGCTTCTTCCATTGAAGACTTGATTTCTTGAAAGTCATCCACAGACGTTAAATCAATTTGTATTAAACTTCTGTGAATTTTGAAGTTTTTCCCTTATCCATTAGATTTCAAATACTGTCACTAGCATATAGAAGTATAAATATTTTCTGGAAGAATTAAATTTACTTTATTCAAGTCTACTATAAGAATTCTGAATTTCACAAATTATATTGCTTTTATTACAATATTTAAAAAGTAGAATGATTCCTTGGTGGTGGTGGTGGTGGTGGTGGTGGTGGTGGTGGTGGTGGTGGTGTGTGTGTGTGTGTGTGTGTGTGTGTACTATAGAAGGGATGCTATGTTAGCATGAGAGGACATGATTATAAGCTCTGATGTCCTTATCATAACTCATTAATAAATTGACCTATTCTTTACTAACAGAAGTATTTTGTCAGTAACCTATTTATTTGTCTCAAATGGTATAAGGAAACCTTGGATTTAGAATATTCAGTAAACCCGCTGTAAGTAAACATACTGTCATCTCAGCTTTGTTGCTCAATTCATAGCTTATAGACACAATAGATTTAGCTTAAGTCTTAAGAGCTCCAGGATTTTCAAAACAAACTAGCATTGTATTAAAAGAGTATCCAGATGCATTTACCAATAAAATGAAACCTTGCCCTTTGATTTTAAAGCCAGATACTGACTTCTTTATTGTGAAAATCTTAAATGTTATCCTCTTCCAAATAAAGTAAAAACAAACCTTCTTATTGAAATTGTATTGAAAATGTATTATTTAGTGTGATTTGAGTTTTTCTATCTTATTTTGTCTGCATTTATTTGTGATGCCAGGTATCATTTCCCCACATCACTACTTGTTTAACTTCACAGTGGTCAATATAACTCTCATAAGAATAATTATGCTCTAATTGTATTTTGTGAGAAAAGTTTTATTTTAACAGGAAGGGTAATATGTAGGAGGAGCTAAGGGGAAAGGAGCACCGAGAAAAAAAGATGGAGTAAGGAGAGGAGAAGAGGAAGTAGATGAGAAGCTAGGTAATGAGAGAGAAAAAGAGAGAGAAAGAGAGAGGGGGCATGGAGGCAGAAGTTCACATGTCTCCACCAGTCAAAGATAGTTTACATAGCTAGGTTGGGTATTAGGTTACACTTCTGATTGAGCATTACCATACTTATAAAGTCTTTGATTAACATTTAAAAAAAATTGTATAAAAGCCAAATGGAAAAGAGGGCACGGGATAGGGGTTTTCTAGGCAGGGGAAATGGGGAAAGGGATTGGCATCTGAAATGTAAATAAAATATCCAATAAAAAAAACATTGGTTATAATTTATATTATAATAATTTATGACTACATATTAATCTCATTCATGGACATGGAACTCCTTGAAGTTAAGGACAATAAATATTTTATTTTTATATTATCTTCTCTGACTATATATATATATATATATACACTATCTGTATAATTAATATATACAAATTTTATATATATATATATTATAATTACATATATAGTCATACATAAAACTTGTAAATAATTATTTTCAAATTATTTCACAATAATAATAGTAACATATTGAGGGCACTTTGACTTTCTATAATATATAACTTTTTATAATTTAAACCTTGCAATTCAAAAGATTTTATAAAAATGTTATGAATAGACACAGATGAATAGAATCATCACTATTTCTCTAAAAGTGTTCATAATGATGGCTCAATATTGCACTATTTAAGCACTTTAAAGGATATATTTAACATTTAAATTTGATGTATATATCTGTGAAAATGAATTAACATGAAATAACACACATAAAAACAAAACACCTAGACTTTATGAACAAATATATTTATTATGTCTTTCAAAAATAAAATTTTATTACAATCATTTAGAACTGCCATCACTCACTGTAAAATTATACATTTGAGTTTGCATATATAGGCATAGATACAAGATATGCCTTTCTACTTATAATATTTTCCACCTAAATTTTATATTTATTCTTTCTTAAAATTGAATTTCATTCTCAAAAGTTTCAGGAGCTAGAATGTGATAAACTTCTAGCATTGGAGGTTATTGACTAATATTATTTAACAGCGTCTACATAAATAAAAGTAGTATAAGATAATTTTTGGGCATTTTTGAACAGCAAAGCGGGAGCGAAAGCAGGCAAAATGTAGACTAGACACTGTTAGATCTGGTGGTGGAATCCACCAGAATCTGCCACCGGAAGTTTTCTAACAGAATATTTGATGAGTTTAGGATGATAGATTCTTCACTGAGCAGTTGTGCTATATGTTGACTCTAAACAAAGATTGTCTGATGTTTTCCATTTTTGCAGCATCTCAGGTCTGGTTCAAAAATCGCAGGGTGATATTTTGTATAGTTCTTTTTGTTTTTACTTGGTTGATTTCAGTCCTGAGTTTGATTACTTCCTGCACTCTACTCCTCTTGGGTGTATTTGCTTCTTTTTGTTTTAGAGCTTTCAGGTGTGTTGTCAACTGCTAGTGTATGCTCTCTCCAGTTTCTTTTTGTAAGCACTTAGAGCTATGAGTTTTCCTCTTAGCACTGCTTTCATGGAGTTTTAGTATGATGTGTCCTCATTTTCATCAAATTCTAAAGTGTCTTTAATTTCTTTCTTTATTTCTTCCTTGACCACGTCATCATTGAGTAGAGTGTTGTTCAGTTTCCACATGAATGTGGGCTTTCTATTGATTTTGTCATTATTGAAGACCAACCTTAGTGGGTGGTGATCTGATAGGATGCAAGGGGTTATTTCAATACTTTTGTATCTGTTAAGGCCTGTTTTGTGACCAATTATATGGTCTATTTTGGGAAAGGTACCATGAGGGGTTGAGAAAAATGTATATTCTTTTGTTTTAGGATAAAATGTTCTATAGATATCTGTTAAATCCATTTAGTTCATAACTTCTGTTAATTTCATTGTGTCTGTCTTTAGTATTTGTTTCCATGATCTGTCCGTGGCTGAGAGTGGAGTGTTGAAGTCTCTCACTCTAATTGTGTGAGGTGCAATGTGTGCTTTGAGCTTTAGTAAAGTTTCTTTTGCTTATGTTAGTGCCCTTGAATTTGGAGCATAGATGTTCAGAATTGAGATTTCATCTTGGTTGATTTTTCCTTTGGTAAGTATAATGTGTTCTTCCTTATCTTTTTTGATTAATTTTGGTTGAAAGTTGATTTTCTTTGATATTAGAATGGCTACTCCAACTTGTTTCTTGGAATCATTTGCTTGAAAAATTGTTTTTTTATCCTTTTACCCTGAGATAGTGTCTGTCTTTGTCTCTGAGGTGTGTTTTCTATATGCATCAAAATTCTGGGTCCTGTCTGTGAACCCAGTCTGATAGTCTACATTTTTTATTGGGGGAATTGAATCCATTGATGTTAAGAGATACTAAAAAAAAAGATTGATGCTTCTTGTTATTTTTGTTATTAGAGGTGGAATTATGATTCTGTAGCTATCTTCTTTGGGGTTGTTGGAAGATTACTTTCGTGCTTTTTCTAGGTTGTAGTTTCCCTCCTTATGTTGGAGTTTTCTGTTAATTATCCTTTGAGTGCTGGATTTGTGGGAAGATATTGTATAAATATGGTTTTGTCATGGAATATCTTGGTTTCTCTATCTATGGTAATTGAAAGTTTTATCAAAAAAACCAGGAGCAAGTTCTTTTAGAAAATCAACAAGATAGAAAAACCCTTAGCCAGACTAACCAGAGGGCACAGAAACAGTATCCAAATAAAGTCAGAACTGAAAAGGGAGACATAAAAACAGAAACTGAGGAAATTCTAAAAATCTTCAGCTCCTACTACAAAAGAATATACTCAAAAAAATTGAAAAATCTAGGCGAAATGGACAACTTTCTAGACAAATACCAGATACTAATGTTATATCAGGAGCTGATAAACCATCTAAACTGTTCCATAACCCCTAAAGAAATAACAGCAATCATTAACAGTCTCCCCACCAAAAAAGGGGGGCCAGAACCAGAGGGTTTTAGTGCAGAATTCTATCAGACTTTCAAAAAAGTCAGGATAGCAATTCTCTTCAAACTATTCCACAAAATAGAAACAGAAGGAACACAAATTCATTCTATGAAGCTACAATTACACTCATACCTAAACCATACAAAGACAGAACAAAGAACAAAAAACTTCAGACAAATCATTCTTATGGACATCGATACAAAAATACTCAATAAAATTCTGGCAAATCAAATCCAAAAACACATCAAAACAATCATCCTACATGATCAAGTAGGCTTTATCCCAGGAATGCAAGGATGGTTCAATATTCAGAAATCCATCAATGTAATCCACTATATAAGCAAACTCAAAGAAAAAAAATCACATGATCATCTCACTATATGCAGAGAAAGCATTTGACAAAATTCAACATCCCTACATGGCAAAAGTCTTTGAAAGAACTAAAATTCAAGAACCATACCTAAACATAGTAAAAGTAATATACATCAAACCAGTAGTAGCCAACATCAAACTAAATGGAAAGAAAATTGAAGCAATCCCACTAAAATCAGGGACTAGGCAAAGCTACCCACTCTCTCCTACCTATTCAATATAGTACTGGAAGTCCTAGTTAGAGCAATTAGACAACAAAAAGAAGCCAAGGGGACACAAATATGAAAGAACGAAGTCAAAATTTCACTATTTGCAGATGATATGATAGTATACTTAAGTGGCCCTAAAATTTCCACCAGAGAACTCCTAAACCTAATAAACAACTTCAGTAAAGTGGCTGGATATAAAATCAACTCAAACAAATCAGTAGCCTCCTCTACTCGAAGGATAAACAGTCTGAGAAAGAAATTAGGGAAATGACACCCATTACAATAGTCACAAATAATATAAAATAACTTGGTGTAAATTTAACCAAGCAAGTAAAAGATTTGTATGACAAGAACTTCAATTATCTGAAGAAAGAAATCGAAGAAGATTTCAGAAGATGGAAAGATCTCCCATGCTCATGGATAGGCAGAATTAATAATAGTAAAAATGGCCATCTTGCCAAAAGCAATCTGCAGATTCAATGCAATCTCCATCAAAATCCCAACACAATTCTTCATAGAGTCAGAAAAATGTTCTTAATCAGATAATTTGAACTAGTATGTCCTAGGTCACTGTGTGTGGTACCATTCTCTTGGAAGGTGTATTTACACTGTACAATCGAGTTAAGCTTGAAACTGTAAGTAAACTAACAAGCATCTTTCCTCTATGGTACCTGCTTCAAGTCCCTATTTGAATTCGTGCTCCAATTTTTTTCAGTAATGGATTGTGATCTGAAAGTATAAGCTGAAGTAAACAATTTCTTTCTCTAAGTTCATTTTTGGTAAGGGTGAATTGTAACAGCACAGAAGTGAAATAAGAACTTCAAAATACTTCATTGACTCATATCAGCTGGTGTATGCTGCCTATTTGGTGGTCCAGTGTTTGAGAGATCTTGGGGTCTAGATTAATTGAGACTGCTGGTACTCCGACAGGGTAGCCCTCCTCCTCAAAATAGTGGGGAAAAGTACAACATTGTTTTTTTTTCTAAGAAAATAAAAAATTCCTTGAATTTTTAATATTTTAGCTTGGGGCTGGAGTGACCTGTTCATTGAGTAAACATACTTGCTACTCTTGCAGAACACCCAGGTTTGGTACCCAGCACTCACATTATAACTCATAGCCATAAATGTAGTGCCTTTCTAGGCAACACACACAAACACATATATCCACATATATATCCACATGTATATATACACACATATATATCCATATATATATATGGATATATATGTGTTTGTGTGTGTGGAAGTGTAGATGTGTAGATGTGTATATGTATAGAAGTGTGTATATATATATGTGTGTGTGTGTGTGTGTGTGTGTGTATAGTAAAGCACTTATACATATAAGTGAAATCAAATATTTAAAAATATACCCACTTTAGAATAAGTCTTTTATCATCATTTTTTTCTTTTTGATTGTTGAATCAAACATTTTAAATAATGTGTGGTTTTCCACATTAAAATTCTATGATCTGCAGGCAAAATCCTACACTACCTATAGTAGACATGCAGTTAGGCATATGTATTTGAAGGCAGAAGTGATGCAGGTGAAATATATTCACTGATCATAACACATTTCTATAACACATATTCTACAATTTGCAAGATAGTTGTGTCAACATTTTGATTAGGCATGAACTTTAAAAATAGCTGTAAGCATATTGAATGCAATTATAAGTTATAGTTTTCTTTTTATATTTCAATCATTCATCAAAGTGTGTTGATAATATAATAATGTAC
The DNA here is from genome assembly GCA_030674055.1 of Rhabdomys pumilio. NCBI lineage: Eukaryota > Metazoa > Chordata > Mammalia > Rodentia > Muridae > Rhabdomys > Rhabdomys pumilio. The sequence continues at coordinate 57,262,134 of JANHMN010000005.1, forward strand.
ACCACCATGTTTAATGGTTAAGCAATATTAGTTCAGCATTAAAGAATAAACTTTTCAGAAAATACTTCATTATTTTTACACTACCTTAAAATACATTTAAGCTTCTGCAAAGCTGATTAATCTATTATAGACTTTCAATGGTTGTGGAAAGTTAGTGATATGTTTTGTAAATGAATGTATAGTGGTGCACCCCCCACCCCTTGAGAGACCAGCCATATGAAGGCCTAGTATAGAATGAAATTGATTTGAGGGCATGAGAAGGATGTTTGAGAAAGGAGTAGAGGCAGAGAAAGAGAAGGGACAGAGAACAGAGGAGGGAGGGAGGGAGGGAGAAAGAGAGAGAGAGAGAGAGAGAGAGAGAGAGAGAGAGAGAGAAGGAGGATGAGGAGGAGGAGAAAAAGGAGGAGGAGGAAGAGGAGGAGGAGAGAAAGGAAGAGGAAAATGGGGAGGGGAACACGGGGAGGGGTGGGGGAGGGGAGAGGTCAGAGTGGGTGCAGTCAGAGAGCACAGGAGGAGACCAAACAGTCTCTGGGACCTAACTTGCTGTTGCAAGGTAACTGTTGGGTGGAGCCTAGAAGGAATGCTAGCATCCATACAGTTAGAATGCTTAAGTCCAGAACCTAAATTTTAATTTATCTTAGAAAATATTTAGTACTTTTTATGGTTCTTGGGAATACACGTTTTCTGTAAAGAAAGTAACTCCACATAGCTTACAAAAACCCATGAAGAGTAAGTATATCCTTATTGTAACACATCATAAACTGCTTTAACTTCCTTATAACTTTTTTTATCTGATATTTTATTTACATTTCAGATACCAATCCCTTTTCCCATTTCCCCTCCCCAGAAATCCCCTACCCCGTGCCCCCCCTTTTCCATTTGGCTTTTATACAATTTTTTAAATGTTAATCAAGGGCTTTATAAGTATGGTAATGTTCAATCAGAAGTGTAACCTAATACCCAACCTAGCTATGTAAACTATCTTTGACTAGTGAAGACACATGAACTTCTGCCTCCATGCCCCCCCTCTCTCTTTTTCTCTCTCATTACCTAGCTTCTCATCTACTTCCTCTTCTCCTCTCCTTACTCCATCTTTTCCTCTCGGTGCTCCTTTCCCCTTAGCTCCTCCTACATATTACCCTTCCTGTTAAAATAAAGCTTTTCTCTCAGAATACAACTAGAGCATAATTATTCCTATTTGTACCAGTGTGGTACAAGATAGTCTTAATACCCAGTCCATCCTTTTGTTGACTAGCCAGAACCTCTGCCATCTCTCTTGACTAGAACAGTTACTTTTGAACCTGGCTTTTTCTTTGCTTTAGAATGAATGTCAGCTGAGAACCCTCCACTCAGATTTTTTCTCTCAAGGTAAATAGCCTGGATTGGCTGAGTCTATAGGTCTTCAATGCCATCAGACATTCACAATGACTAAATTATCTGAATTTATGGGAAGCACTAAGCATAGCTTCTAAAACTTAGCAAATTTATAGAGACCACTGAACACCTGGACAACCCCTATACTGCCGAACGTTGGAGCATAAAATCTTCAGCCTTCTGGCCCAATCTCATCTGACAGACTTTAGTCCTGCAGAGTTATAAAGGGTTGGTTACTCTATCTAGGCAGATATAATCAGTCAACTATTCTGCAAGTGTGTCCTTTTCTAGAAAGTAATTTGTCTGTAGATGGAGAGAGGCAATTCTTGCCTGGTGGCTGTCTCACCACAACTGGAGTAACTCCAAGGATGCTCAGTTTCTTCTCAGAATCCAAGACAGAAAGCTGTCAGGAGCAGACAGGTCTCTAATTAAAATGAACATTAATATAGAAATATTTGTGACATCAATTCTATGGATTTCTGACGTTTTGAAATCCAACTATTCATGTAAGGTAACCTGGACTGTTGTCTGTTATCTACTCTCAGCTATTTCTAAATAAAATTATAGAAAACACCCTAACAATAAACTCAAAGTCATGAATTTGCTATAGTCCCTTAACTCACAGGCTAATCATCCCAAATCAGTTAAAAAAGTTAAAGAAAGACTGGGTCTAAGCCTTGTATTTCTAAATGTGTTATACAGGCACAATGCCCATGAGAGTATCCATATTCATTTCACTTTCATATCAATAAGAAGCTTATACCAATGAAAACCTTAAATTTGAAATCCAAGTGAATTTTGTACCATTTAAGAAATTATAACTTCATCTTGATACTAAATTATACAGATTTCTACCAATAGGTTATGGCTATGCCATAAATCCTAGTTAATCCTTCCTGTTCCAAAAAAATCACTACTTTTCCCCAGAGAGACAGCCTAATATTAACCACCTTAGTCCCCAAGCCCAGGGAATAGGGGCGCTGATTCTTCTTTAACTTCTTAAAGCTGATTATGGACGTTGAGATATTAGAAGAGGGGTGAGGGGAAGAGTAAATTGATAAGCTTCTGATGCTGTGTCTTCACTGGATCCAGATGGAATTCCCAGACACCGAAGGTTTGAATAGGTCTGCTCGTATTGCTTGATGAGTAGATACACCAAGGCTGTGTATACTGCAATATACAATTCTCTGGACAAGTTTTAGTATCAAGAAAAATTTTTTTTTTTCCTAGAAGGCTGACATTTTGTTTTTAAGGATGTTGGTTCTAACAACTTTTTTCCCCTTTTATGTAGTTGGCTATAATATTTACATTTCATGTTTTATCCTCTTATCCCATTTTCCCCACCACCCAGGAACCCCTTATCCCATACCCCCTAATATTCCTTCTATGAGGCTGTGACCACACCTACCCCCCACCCCCACTACCTCCTCCTCACCCTCACATTCCCCCCCCTTCTATGTTACTTTTTCATGAGACCAAGAATCTCCTCTCCCACCTATGCCCAACAAGGCAGTCCTCCCCTACATATACCTCTAGAGTCGTAGGTCCCTCCCTATGTGCTCCCAGGCTAGTGGTTTAGACCCTGGGGGGATCTGATTGTTTGGTATGATTGCTTTCCTCTTGGGGTCACAAACCCTTTCTGCTCCTTCAGTCTTCAAAGTTCTCCATTGGGAAACCCTTGATCATATCAGTGGTTAGCTGTGAGCATTGTCCTCTGAATGTGTCAGTCTCTGGCAGATCTCTAAGGAGACAGCTATAATACATTCTTGACAGCATGCATTTCCAGTCATCCACATCAACGTCTAGCTTAGGTGACAGTACATGGGATGGATGTCCAGGTGGAATGGTCTCCTGATGGCTCCTCCTTCAATTTCTGTCCCATGTTTTGTTTCCATAATTGCTCCCTTGAGCATTTTTGTTACTGGTTCTAAGTAGAACTGAGGCATCCCCTCTTGGTCTTTCTTCTTCATGAGCTTCACGTGGTCTGTGGGTTGAGTCTTCCTATTCTAGGTTTTTGGGCTAACATCCGCTTAACAGTGAGTGAATACCTTGTGTGTTCTTTTGTGATTGGGTTAACTCACTCAGGATGGTAATTTCTAGATCCATCCATTTGACTATAAATTTCTCGAATTCATTATTTTTAATAGCTGAGTAATACTCCATTGTGTAGATGTAACACATTTTTTTATCCATTCCTTCGTTGAGGAACATCTTGGTTCTTTCCAGCTTCTGGCTATTATAAATAAGGTTGCTATGAACATAGTGGAGCATATGTCTTTGTTATATGTTGGAGTGTCTTCTGGGTATATGCCCAGGAGTGGTATAGCTGGATCCTCAATTAATGCTATGTCCAGTTTTCTGAGGAACTGCCAGAGTGATTTCCAGAGTGGTTGTACCAGCTTGCAATCCCACCGACAGTAGAGGAGTGCTCCTATTTCTCCACATCCTCGACAGCAACTACTGTCACCTGAGTTTTTGATCTTAGCCATTCTGACTGCTGTGAGGTGGTATCTCAGGGTTGTTTTGATTTGCATTTCCCTGATGAATAAGGATGTTGAACATTTCTTAAGGTGCTTCTCAGCCATTCGAGTTTCCTCTGTTGAGAATTCTTTGTTTGGCTCTGTTCCCCATTTTTTAATAGGGTTATATGGTTCTCTGAAATATAGTTTCTTGAGTTCTTTGTAAATCTTGGATATTAGCCCTCCTCTATCAGATTTGGGATTGGTTAAGATCTTTTCCCACTCTGTTGGTTGCCATTTTGTCTTATTGACAATGTCCTTTGCCTTACAGAAGCTTTGCAATTTTATGAGGTCCCATTTGTCAATTCTTGATCTTAGAGCATAAGCCATTGGTGTTCTGTTCAGAAACTTTTCCCCTGTGCCTAGGTGTTAGAGGGTCTTCCCCACCTTCTCTTCTATTAGCTTCAGTGTATCTGGTTTTAAGTGAAGGTCTTTTATCCACTTGGATTTGAGCTTTGTACAAGGAGATAAGCATGGATCGATTTGCATTTTTCTACATGTTGAACTCCAGTTGAACCAGCACCATTTGCTGATAATGCTGTCCTTTTTCCACTGGATGGTTTTAGTTCCTTTGTCAAAGATCAAGTGACCATAGGTATGTGGGCTCATTTCTGGATCTTCAATTCTATTCCATTGATCTTCCTGCCTGTATCTGTACCAATACCATGCAGTTTTTATTACTATTGCCCTGTAGTACAGTTTGAGGTCAGGGATGGTGATTCCCCCGAAGTTCTTTTGTTGTTGAGAATAGTTCTCGCTATCCTGGGTTTTTTGTTGTTCCAAATAAATTTGCAAATTGCTCTTTCTATCTCTATGAAGAATTGATTTGGAATTTTGATGGGGATTGCATTGAATCTATAGATTGCTTCTGGCAAGATGGCCATTTTTACTAAATTAATCCTGCCAATTCATGAGCATTGGAGATCTTTCCATCTTCTTAGGTCTTCTATTTCTTTCTTCAGAGACTTGAAGTTCTTGTTATACAGATCTTTCACTTGCTTGGTTAGGATCACTCCAAGATATTTTATATTGTTTGTGACTATTGTGAAGGGTGTCATTTCCCTAATTTCTTTGTCAGCCTGTTTATCTTTTGAGTATAGGAAGGCTATTGATTTTTTTTTTTTGAGTTGATTTTATATCCAGCTACTTTACTGAAGTTGTTTATCAGGTTTAGGAGTTCTCTGATGGAAATTTTTGGGTCACTTAAGTATACTATCGTATCATCTTCAAATAGAGAAATTTTGACTTCTTCTTTTCTTATTTGTATCCCTTTTACTTCCTTTTGTTGTCTAATCGCTCTAGCTAGAACTTCCAGTACTCTATTGAATAGGTAGTGTGAGAGTGAACAGCCTTGTCTAGTCCCTGATCTTAGTGGGATTGCTTCAACTTTCTCTCCATTTACTTTGATGTTGGCTACTCTCTTGTATATTGCTTTTACTATGTTTAAGTATGGACCTTGAATTCCTGCTCTTTCCAGGACTTTTAACATGAAGGGATGTCGAATTTTGTCAAATGCTTTCTCAGCATCCAGTGAGATGATCATGTGGTTTTTTTTCTTTGAGTTTATTTATGTAGTTGATTACATTGATGGATTTTCGAATATTGAACCAACCCTGCATATCCTGGGATAAAGCCTACTTGATAATGATGGATGATTGCTTTGATGTGTTCTTTGATTCTGCTTGCGAGAATTTTATTCATTATTTTTGCATCAATATTCATAAGAGAGATTGGTCTGTAGTTCTCTTTCTTTTTTGGGTCTTTGTGAGGCTTTGGTATGAGTGTAATTGTAGCTTCATAGAACGAAGTGGGTATTGTTCCTTCTGTTTCTATTCTGTGGAATAGTTTGAAGAGAATTGGTATTAGGTCTTCCTGGAAGGTCTGGTAGAATTCTGCACTAAAACCATCTGGCCCTGTACTTTTTTTAGTGGGGAGATTTTTGATGACTGCTTCTATTTATTTAGGGGTTATAGGACTGTTTAGATGGTTTATCTGCTCCTCGTTTAACTTTGGTACCTGGTATCTATCTAGAAAGCTGTCCATTTCATCCAGATTTTCCAATTTTGTTTAGTATAGGCCTTTGTAGTAGGATCTAACAATTTTTTTTTAATTTCCTCTGTTTCTGTTGTTATGGCTCCCTTTTCAGTTCTACTTTTATTGATTTGAGTGCTGTCTCTGTGCCCTTTGGTTAGTCTGGCTAAAGGTTTGTCTATCTTGTTGATTTTCTCAAAGAACCAGCTCCTGGTCTTGTTGATATTTTGTATAGTTCTTTTTGTTTCAACTTGGTTGATTTCGGCCCTGAATTTGATTATTTCCTGCTCTCTACTCTTCTTGGGTATATTACCTTTCTTTTTGTTCTAATGCTTTCAGGTGTGCTGTCAAGTTGTTAATGTATGCTCTTTCCATTTTCTTTTGGTGGGCACTTAGAGCTATGATTTTTCCTCTCAGTACTGCTTTCATGGAGACCCACAAATTTTGATATGAAGTGTCCTCATTTTCATTTAAATCTAAAAAGTCTTTAATTTCTTTCTTTATTCCTTCATTGACCAAGTTATCATTGAGTACAGCATTGTTCAGTTTCCAAGTGTATGTGGGCTTTCCATTGTTTTTGTCCATCTCAAAGATGAGTCTTAATCCATGGTGGTCTGATAGGGTACAAGGGATTATTTCAATCTTTTTGTATCTGTTGAGGCCTGTTTTGTGACCAATTATATGGTCTACCCAGCAAAACTTTCAATCAATATTGATGGAGAAACCAAAATGTTCCATGACAAAATCAAATTTGCATAATATCTTAACACAAATCCAGCACTTCAAAGCATAGTTGCGGGAAACCTCCAACACAAGGAGGGAAACTACAACCTAGAAAAAGCAAGAAAGTAATCTTCCAACAATCCTAAAAAAGACCGCTACACAAACATAACTCCACTGCCAATAATAAGAAATATAACAGGAAACAACATTCATTATTCCTTAATATCTCTTAATATCAATGGACTCAATTCTCCAATTAAAAAGACATAGACTATCAGACTGGATACATAAACACAACCCAGAATTTTGCTGCATACAGGAAACGCACCTCTGTGAAAAAGACAAACACTACCTCAGAGTAAAAGGATGGAATACAATCTTACAAAAAATGGTCCTAAGAAACAAGCTGGAGTAGCCATTCTAATATCAAATAAAATCAATTTTCAACCAATAGTAATCAAAAAAGATAAAGAAGGACACTTCATATACATCAAAGAAAAAATGTACCAAGAGGAACTTGCAATTCTGAACATCTATGCTCCAAATGCAAGGGCATCCACATACATAAAAGAAACTTTACTAAAACTTAAAGCATATATTACACCCCACACAATAATAGTGGGAGATTTCAACACCCCACTTTCAGCTATGGACAGATCATGGAAACAGAAACTAAATCGAGACACAATGAAATTAATAGAAGTTATGAACCAATTGTACTTAACTGATATCTATAGAACATTTCATCCTAAAACAAAAGAATATACCTTTTTCCTCAGCACCTCATGGTACCTTCTCCTTATAACTTTTAAAATACAAAACTGTGCCCACTTTCTTGGACCAGTTTCCTCTTCATTTCTAAATTGTCAGATCATCAATGTCAATATCTTTAATACTGAGAAACACTAGTCAATTTTTTGATGTGATTTGTGCTACACTCTTCATAAGTATCAATAGGAAACAATCAGACACAGAAAGTTTATGGGAATATTCCCAACTCAAGAAGAGTAAATGGACAAACAAAAACAACATGGCTAGTCCTAGAGTAGTTTTTATACAGGAGGATTTTAAAAAAAAATAAGAACAATATAACCCATTATTATCACATTGGCTATAACTACTCTATTGGCATTACATTTATTGCTTACAAATAATGCAAGCCACAACAAGGAGTTTTTCTTCCCCCTTTCTGTCACATTTTTATCAAAAGTTACATTTTTAACTTCCAAGTTAATTTTTTGAAGATTTTAATTTTTATTGATTTGTATAAAAATGTAACTGATAGTTACTTTAAGCAATGTGGTTGCAGCATTAAATATTATTCTGTAGTTGTTCATACTGCAGAATATTTATATTATCCTTAGAAAACATAAAATTAAGGGCCATAGTGTGTTCAACCTAAAAATATAGAAATTATAGCTAAACTATTGTAGTGATTAGAGGGGCATTGACAGATATATTCTAAATGGGTAGAAGATGTTCACTGTGACTCATTAGATCAAAGTCCTACTGCTCTATGAAGCTGTGTAGCACAGCCAGCTTCAGCTATCGTCCCCATTCTCCCAAAATGCACCTCTCCTACAATATTCTAATATGAACATCTACACTGACTTATCGTTGACCCCACGCAGACCCCATGTTAACTCCACCTCTGTGCTCTTCACTCATTATTATGTTATCCGTGACGTCATAGAATAACCTTTGACTGTTATCCAGATATTCACTGAAGGGGCCGTGTGCAGCATTGCTCGCGGCAGTCAGCGGCAGGAGGAGCCGGAGATCTCAGCCTCTCCAGACAGCT
>JANHMN010000005.1:57270981-57335330 GCA_030674055.1 Rhabdomys pumilio
ATGAGCTTCTGTGACTGTTCTAGAGCGGGGGGGGGGGGGGGGGGGGGAGAGTTGGGGAATCAGAGGGTGAGGGATAGGCAGCCACCCCCTACCCCAAGCATTCAAGAGGTGGGGCCTTCACTCAGAATTAGGCTGGGATGCTCCTCCCTCAGCCTGGGGAGATGCTGGCATTCTGAGCTGGGTCGTGTTGCAGGATCTTTTTTTTCCTCTGCTTTTTTTCAGGGAACAGAAAATCACATGTTTTAGACACAACGCATAGCTGAGACTAATGCTGCATATGTCACACAGGTTAGGGTTGCCAGGGGATCTGTCGCAGTCTGGGACACATTGATGTCTGCGTTACAGCCTGTATGCCATGCGTATGCCTCGGTGTGTCATGGCTATAAGTCTTTCTCCCTGAAGGAGTTTATTTCAGAAGACTGCGTTAAAGCACTCATATCCACCCGATGCCCCTGCTTTTTTAACAAGGGTGACTCTGGAGGGTTGGGATTCCAGATCTAAACAACAGCACTGACTGACACAGAGGGAGGTGGTTTTTAATTTTCTGGGCCTTCATCTCCTTAGCTGCAAGGTGGTACCAGCTCACATCTCTAAGGATAAACAAATGTCACTCAGTGGAGATTCCTGGTTCCTGTCTGGAAACTATAGATGGCTGGACAACTCATACTTTTTATGACTCCTGATTGTCACTCAAATTTTAACTCCTCAGGGTGTCCTTCACTGAACAGGCAACATAAATCAGGCCATACCTGCTTACTGTACAACCAATCTTTTCTTTGCGGTTGATCGTAAGTTGTAAGTTATTTTTTTCATTCTCTTCTTTCTTCTCCATTTCCCTCTCTCCACTTCCATCTCTCCCTGTTTATTTCTTTCCTCTGTCCCTCTGTCTCCCCCTCTTTCACTCCCTCCCAACAGTGTTCATTTACTTCATCACTCCCTCCCTTGCTCTTTTTGCTCCCTAGCTCCCTCCCTCCCTCTTTGTTCATTTTCTCCCTCCCTCCAGTGGTCCTCCTTTGCTCCTTCCCTCTCTCCCTCTTTCCCTCTCTCCCTCCTTCCCTCTCTCCCTCTCTCCCTCTCTCCCTCTCTCCCTCTCTCTGCCTCCTTCATCTCTGAATTTCACTTTAATAATGTGACTTAGCCTCCTTCACTCTGTCACTTTCTCATCTCTATACCCTAGGTGCAACAGAGCCTTTTACCAGCTACCACACGCAGTGAAGATGGTTCATCCTACTACTGAGGCTTTGGCTCTTAAACGAATCCAGAATGAGTTACTTGCCTTCTCTCAAGATCCACCTGCTCAGTGCTCTGCAGGGCCAGTGGCAGGAAATATGTTTCAATGGCAAGCGACCGTAATGGGGCCCCAAGACAGCCCCTATCAAGGAGGGGTTTTTTTTCTTTCCGTCTGCTTTCCGACCAATTACCCCTTCAAGCCCCCCAAAGTTTCATTTATAACCCGAATTTACCACCCAAACATCAGCAAAACTGGAAATATCTGTCTAGACATCTTGAATTCTGAATGGTCACCTGCCCTTACCATTTCCAATGTTCTTCTTTCTATCTGCTCGCTCTTGAACGATCCAAACCCAGACAAGCCTCTGGTTCCGGAAATTGCGAAGATGTACCTCACGGATTTGAAAATGTATAACCGATTGGCTCGAGAGTGGACCAAGAGATATGCAATGTAATTTTAGCATATTATGGTCATAATAATAAAAACAAGTGGTTCACTTTATCTGTCATGTGTTTTTATTCATTTGAGCAAAATGATGCTTCTTAAATTTTTTCTAGATAGATATTGTACAATTTCCAAACTAGGCTAAATATGGGTGAGAGTCAGGGGTAGAAAAGAAGGGAAAACGGATGGGATACTGGGAAGGTGGAGAGTTCGAGTGAGTTAAAGGGTATATAGATTGGGTATGGGGAGGTGGGATGTGAAAGATGGAGATGGATGGGAGGTAGCAAGAGAGGGGGGTGAGAATGAGAAGGGAAGATGGATGGGCAGTGGGGGTGAGAATAAGAACAGATTGGGTGCATAAGAAATTGGGAGAGGACAGATAGACTGGAGTTGGGGGAATGAAGGTGAGGAGTGGAGGAGATGTATGGGGTGTGGGGAAACTGGAAGCATGAGAAGAAAAGGTTGCTGGGAGATGCTGGGAGAGTAGAAGAGTTGGAAAACAACTCTTGGAAAACAGGTGAAATGAATTTCAGTTTATATTTGCCCAAACCATTTCTTTATTGAATCAGAATTAGAAAACAAAACAGTCCCACCAACCAGTCAGTAATGTGGGTTACAATTTTTGAGACCGGCTTCACTGTGTTAATTAGTGGTATCTTCAACTTCCTTACATAGTCCATGCTGGTCAGAATTTCAGAGCCCTCTGCCCCAATCTCCTGCTGTTTTGGCATTACAGACTTGACATTAGAGCTTTCTCCATTTCCACAGGTCGCAGCTTGTTCTGGTTAAGTTTTGACACTGTATTTCGAGATCCATATTTTTCTGGACAAAATAGAATAGATTAAGAATTGGTATAAGTAAAATGTTTGGTGCCTGTCACTACACCTAGCTTTTTTCTGGGTGCTGGAAATCCAAAAACAATTCATTATATAGCAAGTACTTTACTAATTCGTTTCTACAACCCTGAATAGATTTTTTTTTCACTCAGAGTTTTCTGTGAGCAACTACTGCTTCCATTGCTTCGAAGCACAGGGAGATAATGCAATCTGACAAGAGGATATACTGATGAAAACTTGATCATCTCAAGATGAGACAGACAAGAATGGAGTGGAAAGTATTTCTAAGGGACACTAAGTGATTTAGTTTCTTTATACTCCATTTTATTTTTTTCATCTTCTCACAATTATGACACCAAATGAAAATCCCTTCAACTTATTAACTTTAAACATAGATATCTCTTGCTCTAATAATGTTCTAAAGCCTTCTTGTTTCTTTTTTAAAGGCCTAACACAGAACCTCCAAGGATCCAAAGATGTCATTTGTTGAGTTTGAGTTTGTTTTCTCTTGACAAGGTAGGGCAAGTAGCCTACCCTTAAATAGTGGATTGTTTCCACAATGAGACATCCTTGGAGAAAACTAAATTTTCATTAGCCTATAGTAATCAATAGGAGATACCTTGTGACTTGGGGATAAGGATATGTGTTCAATTCTCCTTTATGCTCTAGGACTATCTGATACAGAGACATACAGGCTCTGGGCATGCTGCTCTGAGTCTCTATGAATTCATATGTGCATTGGTTCTATTGGATTTACAAAGCTTCATTTCTTTGATGTTCTTCATCCCTTCTGGCTCTTAAACTTTCACAGGGATTCCTGAGACCCGAAGTAATGGATCTGATGGAGACATTTCATTTAAGTCTGAGTGTTCGAAAGTCTTTCTCTCTGTGTATAATGTCTGACTGTGGGTCTCTGTATTTATTCCCATCTGCTGCAGAAGGAAGGTACTCTAATGATGGCTGAGCAAGGAAATGACTGATTTATAAGTATAAGAGAATCTCATTAGGAGTCATTTTATTGCTACATTCTTTAATAAAAAGTACCACTGGATTTTCCACTAGGCCCTGGGCTACCTAGTTTCAGGTTCTTGGTCACCCAAGCAGGCTCAGATTTGGGTTCCCTCTCATGGAGTGGGTCTAATGTCAAAAAAGGTTTTGGTTGTTTACTTCCACAAGCTTTGTGCCAGTGTTGCCCTAGCAATCTGGCAGATGGGACACCATTGTAGGTCAAAGGGTTTGTAGCTGTGTAGATATTTATATTTCTGTTTTAGTATTGCGCAGAGAACCTTTTGTTACCAAGAACACTGTAGGGGTGAACATTGTTTTTAGGAACCAGTTGACTTCTCTGTATTCAATCATTTGTATAGGTGCTCTCTTCAGTAATAGGGATGTGCTGTAATTTTGTGGTGAGGGATCTATAGCCTTGGTGATGGCTCGGGTTGTTTGGAGGTCTCTATTAGCAAGTAACCCAATTATATATAACCCATTTCCAGCACTGAAACTTTCATTTGGTGACAGTCCAGGTGAATAGTTATAATCTAGTGATTTCATTTAGATTGCCTTCATATATGTATATATTTTAAGAAGCTTCTAATATATTAGCTTTTCTTACTGCCCATCCAATGGCCCTTAATTTTAGTTTTCTCTCCATATATTCACTTCATTGTCTTCTTTTTCTGTTCCCCTCTGTCTTAGGTTTATTTTTACTGCAATGGAAGACCACGACCAAAGAAACTGAGTAAGTTGCATGAATTAATACTTTTGTGGCCTATTTAAATGGTTTTCTAAGTGAAGTCAAGAAGATGAATATCACATATTTTATATCATATGTGGAACATTTTACTACACAAACACCATAAATACACCAGAATCAAGCTGTTTGGGAAGATAAAGTAGACTAGTGAGAAGGGGTACTGAGACAAGAGAGGGTAATCTGAGTATGAAAGTAATCAACGTGTGAGACCTATTGTAGCTAGGGCTAACTAAGAAATATTCACATACAGAGGAACAGTAATTACAGTCAACCTGCAATATCCTTGCTGACTCTGGGAAAATAATGGCTGTCTCAAGACATTTCACTAATAGGAAAAATTGGGTGGGTCATTTGATACTTGATAAGTATTGTTAACACCTGTTCCCCTATAATCCCATACTACCAATAAATTACTGCCAAAATCCATGGAACTATCCCTGAGATTGTTTTGTGTTTCCAGTTATCCAATGGTGAACAATATTCATTTACTAAGATAGACTGTGAGTAGAAGAATAATAATCATTAAAACATGACTCTACATCATTGTGAAGTAGAAAGTGATACAAATTTTCATGACTAGATTTATATAGGTTGTTCATACATTATTAATGATTTAGAAGCTTAATAATCTGATCAGTTTTCTCCAAATTAGAGACAATGAAAATGATGGTGAACTTGGAATTACTGATAGTTAAAATTTTGTTACTTGAATTGTTTCTCAGTAGATAAAACAGTTTTTGTTGCACAAATGATATTGAAGATAATATTAGACCCGTGATAAATTCTATTTAAAAAAAAAGCAAATGCAACATATCCGAGCTTATGAAAATTCATCAAATTGTAGAGTAGAGGAATTTTAATTCAGCAACATAGATGCTCTGGCAATGGATACTTCTAATGACCTTCTAGGTCTATGTGACTCAGCTGAAATAGCATATGTTTAATCCCTCTATCTGGAATACAGACATCCCCTTAGTAAACACTTAATCTCAAACAATGAAAGTAAAGCTATTTTGTAAACAGAAGCAGCCATATTTGAACATAATATGTAATTGAGGAGCGAAGGGACAAATCAGGATAGATTTGAGAGAATGAAGAATCACAGACACGGTATGCCCAATTTTCACCATGACAGACAGGAAAAATTAGCACTTAAGAGAACAGTCTAGAGAAAGAGGGTAGGAGAGGGAGAGGGAGGAGATTTTTGCCAGTTTTATACAGACAGTTTCACAGAGACAGTTGCAGATGAAAATAGAATGACTGCTCCAATGTGAGAGCCAACCTATGAATGATACTCTGCTATGCTTGCGGATAGGAACCTAGCATAACTGTCTCCTGAGAGGCCTCCAGCAGCAACTAGAAGCAGATGCAGAGACCCACATCCAAACATCAGGCTGAGACCAGGCAGTCTTGGGTAAGAGTGGGGGATAGAATTAAGCATGCTGGTGATACAGAGTTGGTTACAGTGTGTGTTTTATTTAAGTTTTTTATGTTACCCTGGATAGACCAATATACACAGCTATGAATTTGTTCAAATATGGATTTTAAACTGGTGAGAATAAAATTTCAGACTCTGAGTAAAACAGATGGTGAACTTCATTTATTAACTTAGGATGGAAAAATATCTCTATAGTCTCCTAAAGAAGAGGAAATTGTACTACCAGGCTGAGTTAAAATATAAATATCAATTGCTCTGAGAAAAAAAAAACATATAAAATCAGGAAATCAGTTGTCCAGCTCAAGTTCTATCACTTGAAAGTATCAATCACTTGAAAGTTTTTAGAGCTTTTCTTGTTATGGTAATTCGTAAATGTCCTCACAAGATATCACTTTGAATATTTCCTCTCTAGTGCAAGATAATATTTGGGGAATTTGTAGAACTTTAAGGATGCACACTCTAACTATCAGACAAAGGTCACCAAAAGTAGAATTTGAAGGTTATTGTCCAGCTTTTGGTTTCTGGTTTCTATACTACACAATACACTACAAAGTGAGGAATTTGCCACTATGAACTTCCCTGCACTTCCACAAGAATGATAGACTGAGCGTTTCTGAAACCTTAAGGCAAAAATGAAGCTTCCCATAAGCATCATCTGTCAATTATTTTTTCATCTTGTCCCCAAATTAACTAATCCTTATCAGAATGATATTTTCATTCTGTGTACCTTTGGAAATGAGATTGCCAAAGATCAAACCCATAATATCAAAGTATGAAGGATTTTACTTGCAAAAATCCCTTTAATTCTCACCATGGAAAGTCATATACTACTAAGGCAAAAACTGTAATATTGAGGAAAGAATCCTAAAGATTTTTCTTAGGACAATTGGGAAGATCCCATAATAGTTGAGAACAAGAATACCTGAAACTTATCTTTGCATGTAGAAGTATTTCATCCCTGAAAAAAAATATATTAAAGTTCTTTGTTGATGGCTGGGCAGTGGTGGCGCACGCCTTTGATCCCAGCACTTGGGAGGCAGAGGCAGGCGGATTTTTGAGTTTGAGGCCAGCCTGGTCTACAGAGTGAGTTCCAGGACAGCCCGGGCCACACAGAGAAACCTTGTTTCAAAAAAAAAAAAAAGTTCTTTTTTGATGAAAGAAGAATTGCTTAAGATCTATCTTGCCATATATTTTTGTTATTAGGCTTAAAAAGAGAAATATATTGAAGAATATTCTTAAAGCTCTCTCTCACTTGAAGTATAAAGGAGTTCATAAAGCGTTATGCTATTCACCAAAAATGCTATTCTTTTTCCTTCAACACACATGGGTAGAAATCACAGAATATGTGTCATAATGTATACTAATTTTGTGAGGTAATAGAAAGTACAGCAAATTAAGTTTATTGATGTAGGCTTTCTAAGCAGAAATTTCAGGCATAATTTTTTAGCTCTTCCAAACATGGAAGCAGGGGCTATTTCTATTATAGTTGAGTGTTTGCTGTCCTTGAAATACTGCTCAGGAAGGGCCTTAAAATTTATGAAGAAATGTTGGACTGAATTGCCATTTAAGATCTTTCCACACTGAGAAAATTATGTAATATATACATTTTTATATATAGAGAGTTATGCTATAGGAATTTGTGAGTCTAACTGCATAATCTTCTTTAATCGTTGATAATTATTTTCTGTAGATCAAAAAAATAAATGTTGAAGAGGACACTACCACCACTGAAGCTGGATACCTGAATTATATGGTGCAAATGAAGCACTTAATTGCCAGAGGTAAGGATATAAGCTGACTGGAATAGACATCAAATTCAAAGCAGAGTTATCCTGATGATGAGACCGATGCCAATGTCTTACAGATGGTGGCTATTTTTTGAATGTAAAATAAAAATTTCACTAATTCTTGGTGGGCCTGTATAAGAAGGATAAATCCAGCAAAGTGAAATGTTAATTTATACTATAAACAGAATCAGAATAACACAAATAACTGTATTGAAGCAGATTTCAGTACAACATGAATGAAGAAGATAGAGACATGTCTTCTAAAGGAAAGATGCTAGTATATTACCCCAAAGCTATCAACATTATTTTATCTGAGTCATCCCTAAAGCAAATGCTTGCAGTAAAGCTTATTATTAATGTGACTATGTACATTATTCAATATCCTCTAAGAGAAGTAAAGAGAAGGAAACAAAGGAAAAAGAAGGGAAAGAACTAAAAGAGAACTGAAATATTCTAATTGTGAAGTCAAATTTTCCGCTTGCTAGGATTATTTCAGTTTTTTACTTGATCAACACTTCAACTTGGACATAAGATCTGTCCACATTATGAATGATAATATGGCTCACTTAAAGTAAAATAATTTAAATTTTAATCTCAAACATAGAACTGAGAAGATGGGCATTAGCATAAATGGTAGGAGCTAAGAGAAAGTAAAGGAGGGGATGGTTATGATCACAATACATTGTCTGCATACATGAAATTATCAATAATAAAAAGGGAAAGTAGTGTCATTGAGATTTGCACAAATATTTAGTTAATATGATTATCCCATAAAAGCTCTCTCCAGTCACTACATGGCCATTGCCATCTTGAACTCCCTAAGGTTGTAACTATACTCAGCAGAAAACCAAAAGATAGAGGCAAATATCATTCAGTCATAGAGGAAGGGCTCCTGAGGCCCCAATACCCGCTGAGGATCTATAGGCAGTTAATGATAGTGGGGGATGGGTAAGAGCTACCTTTCCTTGAGGAGTTATAAACAGTTAACTGTTGACTGTGGAATGCCTCATGAGGCATGGCCCCTCCCCAAGGATTTGTAGGTAGTTAGCTGCTGCTAATGGGAGATACCTGTAATACAATATTATACTCCCAAGGATTTATGAGCAGTTAACTTATTACTGGGGTAAGGTATTCATTAGGCACCATGTCTTCCCAAACATCCATAGACAAACGTTTATAGAGAAATACAGAGAAAGTTGTTCAGTGGTGTGCCTCATGCCATTTACCCATATTCTTGTTACTAATCTTTCACTCATACCCCTATAAATAACCCTAATTAACTCTTTGGCTCACAAAGCTGGTCTTGGGTAGAATAATTTATTAGGTCTGGTATTGTTTCTCTATCTGGAATAAGTGTGTGTTAGTTTGTTTTTCCAGGAATTGTGTACAGAATAATGACCTACTCAAATTGACAAATGCTATTTACCAGCACCAGTACAACCATTATCAGATTAGTACACATCCACATGTACTGCTTCTATGAGTACTTTTCAAATAAAGAGAATAAAATGATCAAATTGTTTTTTCTAAGCACAGCCAAGAATTCTAAGTCTTCCCCAAGAAAATGCTCCATTATTGTCATTATCCCTGATATCCTATAAGAAAATGCTGTGATTTAAACTTAATGATATTTCTTTATAAAGCCATTGTATTTATTGTCTTTAGTAAGAAGATAAAAGATATCAGAGAAAACACACAGCCAAGATACAGCTTATTATGGTGCCAAATATGAGTGACCTTGGCCCAGGAACACAGATTTATGTTACTTTAAGTTTATGTTCCAATGTAGAAGCAGTTCCATAATTTTTTAACAGTTATAGAACAAAAAACTCATCAATCAAGACACTTTAAAAATACATTTGCAAGAGAATCAAGTGTCAAGGGCAGCCCTGCTTGATAATCATTGTACTGGAGACCTAAATTCAGCCATAGGCCTAACATCAGCAATAGGCCTGACATACATGCCTGCTAACCCAAAGTCTTGGGTCTCTATGGAAAAACACTGAAAGAGATGGCTGAAAACTATTGTAAACAGGCAGCTTTGGTGTAAATTTACCAGCCTGGATGACAACAAGTAGTCATAGGTCTTGTGGATAGTTATAGACCTTGGGTAGTCTTGGTGGATAATACCAAGGTGGATAGATAAGGACAAGTGAATTATAGGCGGAGTCATAGTGACCTGTTCCCTGAACCTTGATCCAGCAGATACTCTGTACTGGAAGATATCTGTACTCCCCCTGAATCAACGGTTTGATCAGCCTATGGACAAGCTGCTCATTCTTTGTGTCCCTTGTCCTCCAGTTCTCTTCCAGGTCTTCTGATCACAGTTCATTGCCCTATGGAACTGTGGCAATCAAGTAGATGATTCTAGTAAAGCAGGGCTTCCCTAGTTCCAGGCCATACACACTATTTGATTACATCCTTAACCCTTTGATTAATGAAAAACTAGAGTTTACTAGTAGATTTCAAAAGTTTATTTTTCCTAAAATCTGTTAGAATGTTAGATCTGGATATATATATATATATATATATATATATATATATATATATATATATATATATATATATATATATATCCTACCAATCAACTCAGTAGAAAACTAGAGAAACAAAAGAAAGAAACATACAAACATACATACATACATACATACATACATACATACAAAAACTCCAATCAATCAACATAGAACTGCTAATGACCTAGATATATATATGCCAGGATCAGACACAGCGAAAAAGAGTGATGATTTAATAGGCTAAAGACACATCAACATAATTTGTCATTAGGCTCTGTACCTGAAACATTTCATCCTCTAGACACCACTGACGTTCTAATTAGACAATCAGCCATTATAGACATAAATGTATTCTAGGCATTATCCATCACAAAGATAAATGAAACAATAACAGCGAAGTCAATAGGTAGATTAACAAAGATATTTGCGTATAGGTATATATTCATAATAAAATGATAAAGAGATACTATGATAGAGTCAGTCATCAAGTCTACAATAGTTCTTATAGCATAAACACAGTTTCTTTTAATACTCATTAATTGTTCCCTGTAACCTCTGTGAGTACCTTGATTGACTCTGTTTATCTGCCTTCTAGCTAAGCCAAACTAGCATTCCTGAAAGATCTAGGTCATTAGCAGTCCTGTGTTGATTGATTGGAGTGTATGTATGTATGTATGTATGTATGTATGTATGTATATATGTATGTTTGTTTTTGTTTCTCTAGTTTTCTACTGAGTTTATTGATAGGACATGGTAGTACTGAAACACATCATAAGGATTTTTCAAGCTACAGACATATCTATATCTTTATATCTTTATATTCTTTATATCTACTGTGGAATTACTCTCAAGTTTCTCCTTAGTTGTCAGGATCAATTACATCAGTCTTTAAAGCAACTCCTATTTTGGGGGTGGGGAACATTTATTTCAAATTATGAGGTGTTGAAAAATCCCATATTTCAGCATTAACGTCTAATGAAATGAAATTATTGAGGTATCTCCTGTTGGAATAATTTCCTTTATGGGTAAAACTCTTAGGCTTTAAGAGCACAAAGTAACCGATACAGAAAAAAGAACTTTTACTATTGAGTCACTATGAAAAGCAGTGTCATCAGTCACATTTCAAACTATTGAGTTCTATAAATTAACCATAGTTATTAGAGAAATGACCTCTCATTAAAAAACTGATACATGGAATATACAGCCTCTTGGAGAATTTTTCTCTCATCCTAAAAGTTGCTGCCACTTATCAGGCATTGTTACTAACCCTTTAAAGAGGCCATTCATACTCCCATCAGTGCTGCTAGATGATAAGAAACATAGTAAGATCATTAAATTCCACTGTCACACTTCATGTGCTGTATAAGTTAGTTTCTTAATTAGAACCAATGCTGTGTTTAATAACATTATGGTTTATGAAACATTAGGTAATATATGGACAATCACTGCAAGACAGAAATCTAAATCCATCCCCACAAATCCAATTGAAGTAACAATAAAAAATTGCTTCTATCAGGATGAAAATAGGACAATATAGTAATGTCGTCATTGTGAGAAATGATGCCATGGAGAAGATTCAGTGGAGATCTCTTTTGTTGCCATAGTTGATGATCAATGGTGATCATACCACACTGTTTTGATTAACTGAAGTCTACAACACAGAGATCATAAATAAACTCCATTGTTGCTTGGCATCCTTCCTTAGTGTTCTGGTTGCTAAATTTCATGTGTAGGTGTGAGAGAAAGTTGAATGGTTACATAAAATTCACTATTATATTCAACATTTCATTAAAATCCTCCTCTGCTGAGGAATTCCTTAGGGGACCATTCACTTGGAACACAAATATTTTCAGTTGTTTTCATCAATTTAGATGGTTTCTTTATCACCAATTTCCAAGTTATGTTTCTGCCATGTCCCTGCTAATTCAGCTAACTCATTGGCTTTAGCCCCTAATAAACTGATGATACTTACCTCTTTGTATTTATCCTACAAAGCAACAGGAAATGCTAATTGCACTACTCAAAGCTCTTTTCACTGTGAGTGCTTCCTTGCAGTACACTATCTCATGACTATCCCCCACGGAAGGTATAAAGCTGCTTGAGTCTGCTTTCCTGAATAGCCTGTAGATCACACAGAAAATACCCTTATATTTACATGCCAGACTTTTTTATACCTCTCTCAAAAAATTTTAGAGACCTCATCATCAGCTAATAGGTGTAAGATAAAGGAGAGAGGGTAAAAACACACATCTTTTTCAGGCCTTTCATGAACCAGGTTTTATACATACTTACATATATATTATATAATATGTATATTTCAACTTACTGTTTGCTATTGTTAACAAAGTAATACGTACACACCTGGGTGTACTATTCTGTTTTATACTAGTCCTTTTAGAAGAGTAACTCATTTTGAATAACGTAATAAGTATAAAGATTACTCATTATTGTGAAGACTTATGGATGTTATGATATGGAGGATGCCATCTGACCATAGAACTTCTTGCTGCCTCATTCAGAAACCAAGAGAGTAGAGAAAAAGAAGGAATCTAATTTACTCATTTATGTGGCACTGATCTCACTAATGAAGGTGGATGGATACATCATCACCTCTCGTTGGGGACCACTCTGCCACATGTTGGAACCCACACTGCCAAAAGCTTGGGGGCCAAAATTGTTAGAGCCCACACTGCCCCAAGCTTTCGGGGCTAAGTTGTCCTGGCTCATACTGCTGCTCCGGTCTGTGGGTCAGGGTTCAGCAAGAGAGAGAGTGAGGACAGATGCAAAGAATGGAAACCAGACAGAGTGTGATTCAGTGCCGTTTATTCTCAAGTCTCTCTTCTTCTCTCTTTCCAAGTCTCTTGTTCCTAGTCCACATCCCAAGTCTCGAGTTCCTAGTTCCTAGTGCCTACAACTTCCAAGTTTCCAGTACCCTCTTCTGTCTGCCTCTAGCCTTTTATAAGTCTCACTTCTTAAGTCACGCCTTTAAGTTTTTGTCTCTAAGTCACACCTTTAAGTCACACACACCCAAGGGAAAATCCTGGGTATATAAAACAAGATGCTATCAGAATGTGCTCAGCTGTTTTAGGCTCTTGAAATCAAGTCTCTTGTCAGGGTATATGGCTCAAGATGGCTGCAAGGATGATAGTTGCCTTCTGTCGGCTCCCCCAAACCTCTTGCTACTGTTAAATATGTCAACATGAGTTTAGAAAGGGACAGATATTCAAACCATAATTTGGCAGTGAAGTCAGGCAGCAGCCAATGTATGATGGACATATAGTTCAAAATACATGGCCACTTGATGATATAGTGTCAAGCATTCTTTTAGAGCTAAATTAGTAAGTCAAAAGCTTTTGAATTTTTAATCAAAACTACACTACAGTTATTCATCTACACTTGAGTTTTTATAATCAGACTATTCAATATGTTGCTTGTCTTGTCTACCACAGTGCTCAGATCTTCATGACTTTTGGAGGTTGGGCACTCCAGCTTGGAACCTGCAAACTAAAGATCTCATCACCCTAAATGCATAAGTTTCTTAGACTATGATAGTGGTCTCCTCTTACCATTTGCACTAATTTTCTTGGGTATAGACTGGGCTAGAACTGGTGGTAAGGCTAGGATGACCTTGAATACTTCAGTTCTCTGTCTCTAACCCTCAAGTGCTCAGATTATAAGCATTCTATACCATATCAAGCTCCTTACTTGTATTATCTATATAGTATAATTTCTAACATATTCAAATCACCCACGGAGATGTTTTGGAAAACTGGTATCTCTTAAACAATTTTTCTTTGGGAAAAGGATCTTGCTATGTAGCTCCGACTGATTCAGAACTCAGACTGGCTTCAGATCTACAGAAGTGGCCTCTATCTTCTGAGTGCTGGGCTTAAAACTGTGTGTGATCATCCTGTCTTAGAAACCTATTCATAACAGCAGTGGATAAATGAGTCACTTCAATTCTTCCTGGGTGCATGACAAGATTTAAATGAGAAATTTGTCCTGACATTTCTTTCTCTGAGGCCTTACAGCCTCATCACTTACCATATAGCAAAACAGATAAGCATTTTAACATAATTTAGTGTAGGCCATTATTTAGTCCATATTGTAGCCAACGGGCCAATCAAAACTTTTGGAATCTTCATATCCTACAACATATATTAAATTCAGAAACTATAAAGATTCTGTCTACAATCAGAACCTGTTTGGGAATTTTAATATGGCAGTTCGTGATGACAAAGTTTGAATCTGGCAGGCCTCATAGAAAAACTTATTACCACTATGTCAGATTTACTGCAGAACTAGTGAATTAAAGCCTCTGAAGTGAGTTGTGGTCAAGGTCTCAGGGCTCCTGGAACGTTATGCTCTACACATATTCATATTCATATTCATAACTGTGGGCATTTTCTCATGGTTCTCTTTCTTCAGAGATTTAAAGCATTATAGATGTCTTTTATCTTCTTGGATAAGGTTATTTCTAAATACTTGATTTTACTTGAGGCCATTGTCAATGGGGTATATCCCAAATCTCTTTCTCAGCATGTTTGTTGTTGGTATGCTACTGTTGTTCATTTTCTTTTTACTTCATTATTTAATTTAAAAGTTATTTTTGAAACAAGTCTGTTTATTATATTCATCATATTGTTGTTTTTAGTGTTCTTTTATGTTCTTAATGGTGTGTGTGTTTAATAATTGTGGCTTCCTGTTTCCTTCCACAGTCTTTCTGTTATGTTCATTCTTTTCTTCACCAAAAATGCTGCTTCTTATATTTTCCTTAGATATGTTATCCAGAATACAAAATTTTTTAGATTGCTTATGTTGTGGAAAGTTTCCTATCTCTTTCAAATAGGGCAGAAAGTTTTTCTGGGTATATTAATTTACATTAGCTGTCATAGACTTTTAGGACTTAGAATGTATTTGCTCAAGTTCTTTTATCTTTTACAGTTTCCATTAAAAACACAGTCGTTATTCCTATGGATTTGCCTTATACATGACTAGTGATTTTTCTCTTGCATCTTTAAATATTATTTCTTTGTTATACATATTTAGTGTTTTAACTATGATATGTCATGGAAATTTGCTCTTCTTGTCCTGTCAATTTCATGTTCTGCATTGTTGTATGGGTGTGTTATTCCTTTGTTTGAGGAAGGATTTTTTCTAGGATTTTGTTGGAGATATTATCTATGCCATTGACTTTAGATTTTTCTTTTTTATCTATACCTATTTGTTTTTATACATTGTCCCTCACTTACTACGTTTTATTTTAAATAACATTTTTTGTTTATTTAGTTTAAATCCCCTACTCTATCTTTGAGACCTGATATTCTGACTTCTGCTTCATTCATTCTGCTTGTAAGGGGTGGGGAGGGACTAGGTCTAGCTCTTATTTGTCCTCTGGTTGGTGGTTCAGTCTCTGGAATCCCCAGGGGCCTATGCTAATTAAACCTGTTGGTCTCCTTGTGGAGTCCCTATCCCCTCCAAGTTCCTCAACCTTTCCTGTAACACTTCCACAAGATTTCCTGAGCTCCACCTAATATGTGGCTATGGGTCTCTGCATTTGTTTCCATAAGCTGTTGTGTGGAGCCTCTCAGAGGACCATTATTCTAGGATCCTATTTGCGAGCCAAACACAGTATCAATTATAATGTCAGGGATTGGTTCTTGCTCATGGGATAGATCTCACCTTAGGCCAGTCTTTGGCTGGCCATTCTCTCAGTTTCTGCTCCATCTTTGTCCCCACACTTTTTGTAAGCAGGACAAATTTTGGGTTTAATGTTTTGTGGGTGGGTTGGTGTCTTAGTCAGAATTTTTATTCCTGTACAAAACATCATGACCAAGAAGCAAGTTGGGGAGGAAAGGGTTTATTTAGCTTACACTTCTACATTGCTGTTTATCACCAAGGGAAGTCAGGACTAGAATTCAAGCAGCTCAGGAAGCAGGAGCTGATGCAGTCCATGGAAAGGATATTACTTACTGGCTTGCTTCTCCTGGCTTGCTCAGCTTAAGTTGTTACAGAACCCAAGACAACCAGCCCAGGGATGGTATCAGCCACAATGGGCCCTCCAATCCATGATCAATAATTGAGAAAATGTCTTGCAAATGGATCTTACAGAGATAATTCTTCAAGGGAGGCTCCTTTCTCTGTGGTAACTTCAGCTTGTTTCAAGTTGACACACAAAACTAGCCAGTACAGTTGGTGTCCCTTTCTGT
Source organism: Rhabdomys pumilio (assembly GCA_030674055.1). Classification (NCBI taxonomy): domain Eukaryota; kingdom Metazoa; phylum Chordata; class Mammalia; order Rodentia; family Muridae; genus Rhabdomys; species Rhabdomys pumilio. Next base: position 57,287,196 of record JANHMN010000005.1, read on the forward strand.
CCAATGAGAATACTGCCTGGCTGCATGAGTTGGCTACTTCAGGCTCCATATCCCCTCTGTTGCTTGACTGTTTATCTTGTTCTCCTAACTGGGCTACCATGTCTAACCTCGATAAGATAGGATGTACCTAGACTTGCAGTGATTTGGTATGCCAGCATGGGTTGGTACAAAGGGTGATACCTTCTCCTTTTCAGAGGTGAAGAAAAGGGTGGTAGAGGAATGGGCCATGTGAGGATTAGCTGGGAGGAGGGAGGCTGTGATCAAGATATATCATAAATAAATAAATAAATAAATAATCTAATAAAAAGGATATTGAGTTTTTCAATTCCATCTCCTTTCAGATCAGTCCTCTTCAATGTTTTTATATCCTGATTGGATTTCATTCTGAAGTCTTAGATTGTCTTCTTCATTTCCATCAGCATTGTGGTTTTTTGTTTGTTTGTTTTGAGTGACAATGAGGCCTTTTGTTCCCTTAAATACTTTCTCCTTGATTTCATTGAACTATTTTTTTGTGTCTTCTTTAATTTCATTTTTTTTCATTGTTTGAGGAGGTTTATGATCGTTCATTTATGTTATTTGTCCTTGAATAAATCTAGGTTATTCTCATTGGAAAGTCTTTCTAGAGGACTGATAGACTGTGCGGAGAAGATACTGACTTGATTTATATATTTTTGTTATTTCTATAATAAGCTTTGAGCACGTGAAATTCCTTTGTTAGTTCTGTTTGTTATGGATAAAACAGCTTGTGGAAGAAGATGTTGTGGTGGACTGAATCTCAAGCTTGCAGATATCTTGAGTAGAATAAAGTCAGGTAGACAGAGCAGACTGAACTAGTATGGAGGAGGTGCTTTCTAGTCTAAGTTGCAATGTAGGGGTAGATGTATCTGAGTGGAAAGGTTAGATATGATATGGACAACTCTGTGGTTTCTCAGATTCATCGACTTCTTGGACAAGTAGGGAAGATTATACTTCCCAAAGGACCTAGAGCTCCTTTGTAGTATGGACAAAGAAGGCTAGGCTAGGAAGGTTAACTGGTTATGAGACCCAGGCTAATCTGGTGGTTTCAGAAAAAGACATGGATCAAGAGATCATGGACACTCATCAGAGCAGGATCTGGGAAGTCTATGTATGTAATTGGTATTGGAAATAGCACAAAAAGGCCTGTTGGTGGATGCAGAAAGGGCAGAGTCTTAGGGCTTATATTTCTGTGAAGAGATACCATGACCACAGCAACTTTTACAAAGGACGCTGTTAAATTGGGGTGCATACAGGTTAAGAGGTATAATCCGTACTTCTAATCATTGTAGGAAGCATGATGGCATGTAAACAAATATGGTGTTGGTGAAAGTTCTGCATCTGTATCAGCATGCAGCAGGCAGGAAGGAGAGAGACAGAGAGACAGAAACAGAGACAGAGACACAGAAACAGAGAGATAAAGAGAGAGATTGAATATGGCTTGAACATTTGAAACCCCAAGCCTACCCTCAGTGACATACTTCCTCCAACAAGGCCACACCTCCTTCAACAAGGCCATACTTTCTAATGGTGCCACACCTTAGTGAGTGTGCATTCAAATTTATGAGCCTATGTGGGCTTCTCCTATTCCACCATAGGCAGGTTCTAGCTAAAGTCTAAAGGTTCTTTGTGTGGCAGAAAGATGTGGTAAGTCTATGTCATGGCATTAGCTGTGGGACCAAATTTAGAACTGGTAGTTTGAGAAAAAAATGAGAATAGGGTTATAAGCAATATTCATCAGGTTAGTCCCTAGAGAAGGAAATGAGGTTAAAGGTATGAATTAGAGTGGTGGAGGCAATTTCATTTTTTCCCAACAGCTAAATAATATTCATTGTGTAAATGTTCCATATTATTTATTATCTATTCATTTGTTGAAGGATATCTATGTTATTCAATTCCCTAGCTCTTTTGAATAGAGCAACAGGGATCATGGATAAGCAAATATCTCTGTAGTAGGATGTAGAGACTATTTGGTATATGCTCAAGAATTGTATGAGGATCCTAGCTTCTTGAGAAATTACCCCTTTGATTTCCATATTTACTGTAACAATTTGCTCTCCCACCAACAGTGAATAAATGTTCCTATTTCCTCGAAATTCAGCTAGCACTTATTCTTTTTTTTTTTTTTCTTTTTTTTTCTTTTCTTTTTGTGGTCATTCTCAGTGGTGAATAATAAAATCTCAACTTCTTGAATTGCATTTCCTGGATAACTGAGTATATTAAAAAGTTTCTTTAAAAGTTTTCAGTCATTTAGTTTTCATCTTTTGTGAACTCTTTGTTTAATTGTATTTCTCAGTTTTTAATTATATATTTTTATTCCTAGTTGTTTTCTGTTCACTTATTTAGTTCTTTACAAATTCCAGATACTAATTTTCTGACAGATTTGTAGCTAGTTTAGAGATACTCATATTCCATAAGTGGCATCATCACTGGAATGATTGGGTCCCCTGCTTTTTTATTTCATGTGGTTCCATTTGTCAATTGTTGGTCTTAATTCTTTTGTTATCAGAGTCCTATTTGGAAAGTCCTTTTCAATATCTAATAAACTCAAGTATATTCTCTACTTTCTCATTTGTCAGATTCCATTCCTTAGTGTATCTGTTACTATGCCAATATCACATGATCTTGTTACTATAGTTCTATAACATAACTTGAAATTTGGGGTGGCAATGCTTCTAGAAGATTTTGTTTATTTTATTATGTCTTATTGTTCAGAGTTGTTTTGGCTAAAATTATGGCTCTTTTATTCTTCCAATTTAAATTCAGGATTACTTTTTAATCTTTGTAATGAATTTCACTAGGAGGGGGATGGCATGGAATTTGTAAATTGGTTTTGCTAAGATAGTATTTCACAACAATAATTATACCAGTCCATGAACAATGGGGAATCTTTTCATCTTCTGGCATCCTCTTCAATTTCTTTCATCAATGTCTTAAAATTTTTCTTCCACAAGTCTTTCATTTTCTTGGTTATATTTATTCTAATAAAGTTTAATATTTTTGAGGCTTGAGAATGCTAACATTTCTCTTTTTCAGTACTTTTGAAATTTGAATATAGGAAGGCTTTTAAACTTTGTGTGTTATTTTTGTGTTCTTACACTTAGCTGATTATATTTATTATCTAGAAGAAATATTTGGAGGAATTGTTCTGATCTTTTATATACAGAATCATTTCATCTGCAAATAATGATACTTCTTCCTCTACTTTTCTTGTTTCTATTTTATCTTATTATTGTAAATATTAAAAAGACAATATTTATAGGTGTTTTAATCTGGGTCATAAAATGATGATCCATTTAAAAATTATTTTTATTATATTTACTTTTTTATTCCTTATGTACAACTATGCTCATCATGGCCCACCTTTAAAAGTCAGAGGACAACATATGGCAGTTATTTAGCTGCTTCCACCATGTCCATGTAGGTTTGGGTTAATGGCAAGTGATACTCCCCACGCAACATATAACTAGCCCCAAATCTCACTCCCTTAATTTTGAAATGTTCAATTTATTTCCTTTGGAGTTGGTAGAGTAGTAATTAAAACTTATTATTTATCAATGATTTTGAAAATTTTAATATAGGCAACATGTCCACAAATTGCTACAACTAAATAATGGCAAGTCTTGATTTCCTATGTATATTTATAAGATGTGTATTAATAAGGAAAAGGCATCAATAGTTAGCATTATCCCAAGGTGGGCACAGTTGAAGCAGTCAGGGTAGATGTTATGTGTAGTTCACCAAAGATGAACACTCAGGCATAGTTTATGGCCCATAGAAAGATTTTATTCCAGCAATCAGGAAGCATACCAGTTATTTGAGGACCTTGCTCTGGTCCTGAGTATAACAGAACAATGGATGTTTAAAGGCAGAAAGGACATTGTGGCATCTACCTCAGTGGTCATAGGAACCTTTGCAAAATGAACCTTTTGAACCAAGCAGTTTTTTTTTTTTTTTTTGAGATTACAGACATATATATTTATTCATGGCTGTAGTTATTGCTATTAAGAAAACTCTGTGATACTTGGTAAAGTGCCACTTCACAAGTAGTCAGTGTAAAACAAAACAAAAGGAAAGGAAAGCATGACAATATATATGACTCTCAATAGATCAGTGTGCTTAATTTAGAAAATATTTTTATCAGTTGGTAGGATTGATTGATTGCTTTTTAGGGTTGTGTACTTATGTAATTATATTTGTGTAATAGCTGAGATAAAACCTTTCTAAATTAAATTTTTTTCTGCTACATTTAACTTTTTATCTTTCAGATTATTTTTATTGTATTTTTATTGAATATTTTATTTACATTTCAGATGCCATCCCCTTTTCCCATTTCCCTTCCCTAGAAAATCCCTGTCCCGTGCCCCCTTTTCCTTTTTGCTTTTATATATTTTTTAAATGGTAATCAAAGGCTTTATAAGTATGGTAATGCTCAATCAGAAGTGTAACCCAATATCCAACCTAGATATGTAAACTATCTTTGACTGGTGGAGACACGTGAACAAACCAAGCAGTTTTAACGGAGGCTAAAATTAGCTATTAGATGAAGCACAATTCCACACAAATAGGCAGTTTATCAGAAACTAAGAGAAGGTAACCAGGACATTCTGACCTTATCAGAAGCTAGGAGATGACGTTAGCTAAGACAATCTGACCTTAACAGAAGCTACCTTAGAGAAACAGGATATATAGCTCTCAGGAAGTTGGCTGAAAATATTGGTCTGCCTGCTCATTTCCTGTGATATTAAAGTACTCTGTGGGATGAAGTTCCTTTATTTTTGAGAGTAGTTTTCCCTATCCTGGGATTTTTGTTATTCCAAATGAATTTGAGATTTTCTCTGTCTAATTCTGTGAAGAATGGAGTTGGGATATTAATGGGGATAGTATTGAATCTGTGGATTGCTTTCAGAAAGGTGGCTATTTATACTATATTAATCCTGCCAATCCATGTATGTGGGAGATCTTTCTATTTTCTGATACCTTCAATTTCTGTCTTTAGAGACTTGAAGTTCTTATCCTACACATCTTTCACTTGCTTGATTAGATTCACACTGAGGGATTTTATGTTATTTGTGACTATTGTGAAGGGTGTCATTTCTCTAATTTCTTTCTCAGCCTGTTTATACTTTGAGTAGAGGAAGACTACTGATTTGTTTGAGTTAATATTATAACCAGCTACTTTGGTTATTTTTTTATATCATGTTTAGGTTTTCTGTGGTGGAAGTTTTGGGGTCACTTAAATACACTGTCATATCATCTGCAAATAGTGATAGTTTTACTTCTTTCTTTCCAATTTGTATCCCTTTGACCTCCGTTTGTTGTCTAATTACTCTGGCTAAAAATTCCAGTACTATATTGAATAGATAGTGAGAGAGTGGACAGCCTTGTCTAGTCCCTGATTTTAGTGGAATTGCTTCAAATTTCTCTCTATTTAGTTTGATGTTGGCTACTGGTTTGCTGTATATTGCTTTTTTATGTTTAGGTATGGGTGTTGAATTCCTAATCTTTCCAAGATTTTACCATGAAGAAGTGTTGAATTTTGTCATTCACTGAGTTACAAAAAACAATTCTTGAATTCAATTGGTATAACAAAAAACCCAGGACAATAAAAATTATTCTCAGCAATAAAAGATGTTCTAGGGGAATCACTATCTCTGACCTCAAGTTGTACTACAGAGCAATAATGATAAAAACTGCATGGTATTGGTACAGAGACAGGCAAGAAGAACAGTGGAATAAAACTGACTATCTAGAAATCAATCCACACACCTATGGTCACTTGATCTTTGACAAAGGAGCTAAAACTCTCTAGTGGAAAAAGGACAGCATTTTCAACATATGGTGCTGGTTCAACTGGAGGTCAGCATGCAGAAGAATGCAGATTGATCCATTCTTATCTCCTTGTACAAAGCTCAAGTCCAAGTGGATAAAGGACCTTCACAGAAAACCAGATACACTGAAACTAATAGAAGAGAAGGTGGGGAAGACTTTCAAATACCTAGGCACAGGGGATAAGTTCCTGAACAGAACACCAATGGCTTAAGCTCTAAGATCAAGAATTGAGCAATGGGACTTCATAAAACTGAAAAGCTTCTGTATGGCAAAGGACAGTGTCAATAGGACAAAACAGCAACCAACCGATTGGGAAAAAATCTTTACCAATCCTACAACCAATAGAGGGCTAATATCCAATATATACAAAGAACTCAAGAAATTATATTCCAGACAACCAAATAACCCTATTAAAAATGGGGTACAGAGCTAAACAAAGAATTCTCAAATGAAGAAACTTGAATGTTAGAGAGGCACCTAAAGAAATGTTTAATACCCTTAGTCATCAGGGAAATGCAAATCAAAATAACCCTGAGATTCTACCTCACACCAGTCAGAATAGCCAAGATCAAAAACTCAGGTGATAGTAGATGCTGGCAAGGATGTGAATAAAGAGAAACACTCCTCCACTGTTGTTTGGATTGCAAGCTGGTACAACCACTCTGGAAATCAATCTGGTGTTTCCTCATAAAATTGGACATAGTATTTATTACCTGAGGACTCAGCTATACTACTCCTGGGCATATACCCAGAAGATGCTCCAACATATAACAAGGACATATGCTCCACTATGTTCATAGCAGCCTTATTTGTAATAGCCAGAAGCTGGAAAGACCCAAGATATCCGTCAACAGAGGAATGAATATAGAAAATGTGGTATATTTACATAAGGGAATATTATTCAGCTATTAAAAACAATGAATTTAAGAAATACTTAGGCAAATGGATGGAACTAGAAAATATCATCCTGAGTGAGATAACCCAATCACAAGAGAACACACATGTTATGCACTCACTAATAATTGGATATTAGACCCAAAGCTCATAATACCCAAGATAAAACTCAGAGACCACATGAAGCTCAGGAAAAAGGAAGACCAAAGTGTGGGTGGCTTGGCCCTTCTCAGAAGGAGTAACATAATACTCATGGGAGCGAATACGGAGATAAAGTGTGGGAAAGAAACTGAAGGTGGGGCCATCCAGAGACTTCTCTAACTGGGTATCCATTCCTTGTGCAGTCACCAGAGGTAGACGCTAATATGGATGCCAGGAAGTACATGCTGTCAGGAGCCTGATATGTCTGTCCCCTTAGAGGTCTGCCAGAGTCTGAAATATACAGAGGCAGAAGCTCACAGCTAACCATTTAACTGATCATGGGGTTTCCAATGAAGGAGTGAGAGAGAAGACTAAAGGAGCTGAAAGGGTTTGCAGCCCATAGGGAGAGCAACAATACCAACCAACCAGAGCTCCTAGGGTCTAAACCACCAGCCTGGGAGCACAGAGGGAGGGATCCATGGCTCCAGCCATGTATATGTAGGGGAGGATGACAGTGTCTGGTATAGGTGGGTAAGGAAGTCCTTGGTCCAATGAAAGCTGGTCACCCCAGTGTGGGGGAAATCAAGGGTGGTGAGGTGGGAGTAGTACGGTGGGTGGGGGCATATCCTCATAAAAGCAAAAGGAAGGAGGATGGGTAGGGGGTTTCTGGGTGTGTGTGGGGAAATGGGAAAGGGGGATTACATCTGAAATGTAAATAAAATATCCAATAAAAATAAGTAAAATTAAAAAAAAAAGAATTGACAAAAGAGACCTCATAAAATTGCAAAGTTTCTGTAAAGCAAAGTACACTGTCAATAGGACAGGAGGTGAAAATGGGGGAAGTTAGGTGGGGGCACATCCTCATAGAAGCTGGAGGAGTGGAGATAGGATAAGGGTTTCCTGGGAGGGGGGTGAATGGGATAAGGGATAACATCTGAAATATAAATAAAATATCCAATAAAATAAATTTAAAAAACGTATCACAAGGTGAAACGCAGACAGCAGTGGCAGCAGCAGAAGCAGCAGCAGCATCCCCTGGGGTGACAGGTCAAGGCTTGTCCTGTGGAGAGGAAGACAGACACATGCCAGAGACCTTCTACAAGATATTTGTACAGATCCTTTTAGCATCTCATATGCCCACAGCTCATTTCTGCCTGACACCTCAGGTTCACCTACCATAGCAGTGGCCACTGTGTTCATTTGGAGTCAAGCCTCAGAATCTCTTTTGCTTGAGGCCTAGAGAGCTGGCCTAGTGACATCAGGGCTCTCTCTCACCTCAGCCCATTACACCATGACCTATGCCCCTGCCTCTGCTTTCTGTTCTTCCTCTTCAGCTTAAGCATCTCCAAGTTCCTAATTCAGTGGGTTGGATCACTACCTTTCTTTTATGGTGCCCGAGTTAAAGGGTCCATCTCTGAGCCCCCTCTTGGGACCCTCTTTAGGGCCAATCCTGCTCCAGTCCTCAACCTTCTTGTCAGACCAGAGCTATAGCATGTATAGCCCCATGGACAGCCTGGAATTCAAGGACACCACAGGCATCTTGAAATTCACGTATAGTCCCATGGACCTTTTGGACTACAAATGACAGAGTGCCTGGTAGATTCAGATGTTGTAGAAGAGGTTTCATATTCCCTTTTCTAGCAGAATCATCTTCTCTAAACTCCAGCTGCCTCCTCCTGCTTAGAGTCCAGGAGAGTAGCCCTCAGCAAGCAACAGCAAGTAGCAATCCTGCCAAAGGCTGTGAACAATTCAGCCTAAAGTGTAGTTCACCCTCAGATCCATTAGAGAGCTTAGGCTTTACCCCATGCAATGGAAGAGGTCCCTTCTTTATTCAAGACAGCCCAGCAGCAATCAGTAGATATTATAACTGATATGCATGTGTGAAGCTTTTCCCCAGTCTTCAGCAAAGGTGTTGAGGACTTGCTCAGCAGAGAAAGGAAATCCATCTTGCAAGTGACTTGGAGGATGTTTGGGTTAGAACTCTCACTTTCAGTACCCTAAACCAGATTTGGTGACTCAATGTTCATAATCCCAGCATGGAGGAAGCTGAGGCAGGAGGATTGCTGGGAACTTGAAGCCAGCCTGGATTATGAAGTTAGACCTGTTAATTCATAGAAAATTTATGTAGTTAAAGTTAATAAACACCAGATTTGCATGGTAGGTTTACGGGATTGTTTATTTGAACATGTATATATAATTTATGTATCTGTATGTATGTTACAGGCATGAGTCAACAAACTGAGCTGGGATGCTGTGGCTTGTATAAAAACAAAATGCAGAAGAAGCTTGATGTGAATATTGGGGAGGACTTGAAAGATAAATAGAATGTTCTAAAGCCCAAGGTGCCCCAGTCAAAGTTGCCTAGGGTCAGATTAAGGGGGAATAAGTGATGAAGTCTTCCAGATGCCTGTAGGAGTTGAAACTCAACGGACTGGAGGTCATGGGCACACATGGGTAGAGATCCATAGAGTATGTCCATATAGTATGATCTATAGAGTATGTCCAATATTCTTATTTTTAAGATTTATTTTACTGATACCTCTAGTGAGGTACCCTAAGAGTATTACATTTACTTTCATAGCAATGCCATTAACCTAAATAGTTTATATGAGTTTAGATTTTTGTATAAGTGAAAAATGAGAATTGACCATACTAGTTATGAGGAAAGATTCAAAATTACTTCAAAGATACCTAGTGTGACAATTACTTAGTCAAATACTATTAACTGAACAATGTATGAGTTATATACATACCCATTAATATCTGTTGTTGAAATGTTAATATATTGTTCTATATTAAAATAGTTCAAAGTAACAACATACTCATTTCATCATTTATGTTTTTTAAATCACCAAAGCATTGTTTTATCCTCTAGAAAATAAAAGTTGTAAACAATTATGTAGTAAAGTACACATTATTTCTTATTTGATAGTGACTCTACTTTGGTGTCAGAGTCCTCCTTTTATCTGGATTTTCATTTCACAATGTATTCAAAGAAAAAGATAATCTACCAGGCTTAGTTATTGAGTGAGGCTTTAAAAATTTTTGCCCATAATCATCCAAGAAGCCTACAGAACTCCAAATAGACTAGAAGAGAAAAGAAATACGTTCCATCACATAATAATCAAAACACAAAATGTACAAAACAAAGAAAGAATTTTAAAAACAGTAAGGGTAAAAGGCCAAGTAACATATAAAGGCAGACCTATCAGAATTACACCAGACTTCTCACCAGAGACTATAAAAGCCAAAAGATCCTGGACAGATGTCATACAGACCCTAACAGAACATAAATGCCAGCCCAGGATACTATACCCAGCAAAATTCTCAATTACCATAGATGGAGAAACCAAGATATTCCATGACAAAACCAAATTCACACAATATTTTTTCACAAACACAGCACTACAAAAAAGTAATAGCAGGAAAGCACCAATACAAGGAGGGCAATTATACTGCAGAAAGAGCAAGAAAGTAAGCCTCTTCCAACAAACCCAAAAGAAGATAAACACACAAACAATGCCCCCACTGTTAAAAAAAAATAACAGGATGCAACAATCTTCTCTCCTTAATATTTCTTAACATCAATGGGCTCAATTCACCAATAAAAAGACATAAGCTAATGGGTTGGATATGCAAACAGGAAGACAAGGGAAAGCCCACACTCACATGAAAATTGAACAATACTCTACTCAATGATAATGTGGTCAGGGAAGAAATAAGGAAAGAAATTAAAGGCTTTTTAGAATTTAATGAAAATGAAGACACATCATACCAAAACCTATAGGACACAATGAAAGTGGTGCTAAGAGGAAAACTCATAGCTCTAAGTGCTTACAAAAAGAAACTGGAGAGGGTATACACTAGCAGTTTGACAACACACCTGAAAGCTCTAAAAAAAAAAAAAAAGAAGCAAATACAGGCAAGAGAAGTAGACGGGAGGAAATAATTAAACTCAGGGCTGAAATCAACCAAATAGAAACAAAAAGAATTACACAAAGAATCAGTAAAACCAGGAGCTGGTTCTTTGAGAAAATCAACAAGATAGATAAACCCTTAGCCAGATTAATCAGAGGGCAGAGAAACAGTACTCAAATTAATAAAATCAGAACTGAAAAGGGGGACATAACAACAGAAAACGAGGAAATGCAAAAAATCACCAGATCCTGCTAGAAAGGCCTATACTCATCCAAATTGGAAAATCTGGATGAAATGGACAACTTTCTAGACAAATACCAGTTACCAATGTTAAATCAGGAGCAGCTAAGTCATCTACACAGTTCCATAACTCTGAAAGAAATAGAAGCAGTCATTAAAAGTCTACCCACCCAAAAAAAAAAAAAAAAAAAAGTCAGGGACCAGATGGTTTCAGTGCAGAATTTTATCAGACCTTCAAGGAAGACCTAATACCAATTTCTTTCAAACTATTCCACAAAGTAGTAATAGAAAAAACACTACCCAATTCATTCTATGAAGCCATAATCACACTCATACCTAAACCACACAAAGACCCAACAAAGAAAGAGAACTTCAGACCAATCTTTCTAATGAATATCGATGCAAAAATACTAAATAAAATTCTCGTGAACAGAATCCAAGAACACATCAAAACAATAATCCACTATGATCAAGTAGGCTTTATTCCAGGAATGCAGGGTTGGTTCAATATACAGAAGTCCATCAATGTAATTTACTATATAAAAAAATTCTCAACTGAGGAATCTCGAATGGTTGAGAAGCACCTAAAGAAGTGTTCAACATCCCTAGTCATCAGGGAAATGCAAATGAAAACAACACTGAGATTCCACCTCACACCAGTCAGAATGGCTAAGATTGATAACACAGGTGACAGTAGATGTTGGCAAGGATGTGGAGAAAGAGGAACACTCCTCCATTGTTGGTGGGACTGTAAGCTGGTAAAACCACTATGGAAATCAGTCTGGTGATACCTCAGAAAATTGAACATAGTATTACCTGAGGACCCAGTTATACCACCCCTGGGCATATAACCAAAAGATGTTTCAACATACAACAGGGACACATGCTCCACTATGTTCATAGCAGCCTTATTTATAATAGCCATAAGTTGGAAAGAACCCAGATGTTCTTCAACAGAGGAATGGATACAGAAAATGTGGTATATTTACACAATGGAGTACTAATCAGCTATTAAAAACAGTGAGTTCATGAAATTCTTAGGCAAATGAATGGAGCTTGAGAATATCATCCAGAGTGAGGTAACCCAATTAAAAAAAAAACATATATGGCATGCACTCACTGATAAGTGGATATTAGCCCAAAAGCTCACAATAACTGAGACACAATGCATAGACCACATGAAACTCAAGAGGAGGAAGGAAGACCAAAGTGTTGGTGCTTTTTTTTTTTTAAAGGAGTAGCAAAATACTCAACCAGAGCTCCCAGGGCCTAAACCTCCAGCCTGAGAACAGAAAGGGAGGGATTCATGGCTCTACTTGTATAGGTAACTGAGGGTGGCCTCATTAGGCAACAGTGGAAGTAGAGAGCCATGGTCCCTGAAAGATTGGATCCATAGTGTTGGGGAATGTGAGAGCAGGGAGGTGGGATTAGGAGAATGGTGGGAGCACAGCCTCATAAAAATTGGAAGGGAGTATGGGATAAGGGGTTTTGGGGGAGAAAGGAAGAGGAGATAACAGTGAAAGGTAAATACATAAAATAACCAATAAAAAACAATTATGGGTCTGGCAAAAAAAAGATACTTTACTTATTTCAAACAATTTTCAAAGGTTTCCAGGAGATGTTTATGGGCTAAGATCTTATTTTAAGCTCTTCACAAAAGAATGTATGTGTCAGTTTAATATTCTCAAGAGAGATGCAAATCCTAATTTCCCTCAACAATTAATTTAAAAAAGAGGAATAATTTTACAAAAATAGAAGAAGCTCTCATTAATTGATATATTATATAGACTGATTAATTGTTGGCTGTTTTATAATAGTTCTTTGATAAAAGAAATTATTAATAAAGAATTATATTTCTTTATATAGTATCTTCATGATTCTCTGAGGGTAGAAGGAGCATGCTAACTTTCTAAAACTGAAAGCTCATAGCAAATCTGCCACTGATTGCCTCTGGCATCGCTGAGACAAATAAAAACTCTGCCACAACTATGTGGAAGGACCCTCTTACCCTGAAATGGAATGGCTAGGACCCAGTTCCTATATGGGGACGAGGATTGATATGCCTGTTTGATACCACAGAAGGCACAGCTAAATGGCCGCCAAAAAGATTAATGAATTAAATAGATACCCCCACAAAACCAGGCCCAATTATAAATAAGATTAATAACAATTGACATTCAGGGAAGAGAAATTTATTTCCCTGAGAATTCCCTTCTTTTTTTCTTTCCAGGTAAAAATGCATCACCCGTGATGTCTGCTGTTAGGAGTTCTAATCCTGATGCTTGCCTCCGGACTTATACTACTCAGACCTACAATGGGCCTTTGACAAGGACATTAAACAGGTATAGACTGACATCACTAATCTGAAGAAATCCCTCCTTTCGCTGTCTGATGTGATCCCCCAAAATTGCAAAGTACTTTATTGGACTTGATTTTCTCTTTTACAATAGAAAAGACTGTACAGCTCTAGACTGTGTACAGCCCTTAAAGAAGAATGTTTCGTCTACATAGACAAAACAGAGATGATTAAAGAGAGCATAAAAAAGGCCAGAGAAAGTCTTGAGAAAAGACATAGAGAGAAATAAATAAATGAGAGCTTGTACAAAAATTGGTCTTCAATCTCTCTATGATTGTTAACCCTACTTCCTTCTATCTTGGGACCATTAATTGTGTTATTTTTGCTTATTTCCTTTGGTCCCTGGGCCTTGAACAGGCTGACTAACTTTGTGAAACAACAGTTAGATAATCTGATATCAAAATCTATTCAGATACATTATCATAAGTTAGCTATGGAGGAACACGAGATTCTAGATGAGGTTGTTACTTTATCCAGGGTGCTCCCAAGGCCCATCTCCACCCAACATAAATGAGGGGACTTCCACCCCTAGACCAAGCAGAGAGGGGCCACCCAGAACTCCCTCTATCTGGAGATCTGAACTCTTGCTTAGGCTGCGAGGCTAAGCACTGCAAGGGAATATAACTACATGTTTTTGGGTTCCCTGAGGGACAACCTTGACTGCATAAGGGTTGATGTCAAAAGTATCCCCTCTCCAGAAAAAAGACATCAGGACTGGTATGGCCCTCATGCCTCACTGGACAAGGACAGGAAGACTGGAGTCATTACAAGGTCCCCTTTAATTATTGGAAATCAGGCCTCTATCCCTGCCTTGGCAAGATACGAATCGCCACAGCCCTTCTGTACTTGGAGAAGAGAGATGTCAGGGGCAGCTCTGCTTATATACTGAAGGCCTAAAATCAGCAATAGGGCTGACATACATGCCTGCTAACACAAAGTCTTGTGTCTCTATGGAAAAACACTGAAACAGTTGTCTATAAACTATAGTAAACAGGCAGCTTTTGTGGAAATCTACCAGCCTGAGTAGTCATAGACCTTGTAAATAGGCAGCCTTGGCAGATAGTACCAAATTAGATGAAGACAAGTGAATCATAGGCAGAGTTATATTGACCTGACTCCTGAACCTTCACCCAGCTGATACCCTATTCTGAAAGATATCTGTACTCACCCTGAACACCTGTGCTCCCGTGTCACCCTCTTCCTCACATCCTGCATTTTCGTGTTTATAACTCTTGTGTTAAAAAGTAAAAATTATGATTTGATAATAATAAAAAAAGGAAGAGAAAAAAAAAAAGAAATAACACACAGTGTCCCCCTGGCTCTGCTGACTTTGCTTCTGACAATCCATTTTCTTGTTCTCAGAAATTCTCTGAATTATAAAATGTTATTGTGGTTTTTGTTAGTATGCTGAGTAAAATAATTTTTATTGATTTCTTTTTAAACTTCAAAGTTTGTAGTGAGTTAAAATGTCCTTCAACATAATTATAGGTCATATTTGTTTTCATATTGTAAAATGCTATTTAATCTGTTGAACATTTTAAAAAACTGGATTCCTTTATGAGAATTTCATATATGAGCACTGTATTTACATAATTTTTTCCCTTTTTCTCCTTCCTCCCTCCCACTCTTCCCAACCCCCCATACTTTTCAAATACATCTTATTATTTAATTATTTTTCACATATGTATGTATATATGTATACATGTATAAGTATATATGTATATACAAATACTGATAAATAAAGTGTTTTGAGATAAAAAAAATTGTTTTTGAAAATGTATCCCTCTTATTATTGTCTATTCAACTATAAATATGTGAAAATGAACTATAGGGTATGATTATATCACCTAGTATGTAAGTGTATTTATAGATTTCTTAATATTTGAATTTAAACACAAAAAATGTAAAATATATAGAAACTTTTGTCATGCAACAAGGATAAAGCTTTATTCATGAAAGAATTTGATTCATGTATGTCTCCATTTAAAGAAAAAATATGCTTTTCACATTTATTTTATGAGAAATAGACAAAGAACAGAAAGAATAGAAAGTCTCTATCTCAGCAAAAGGACTTTACATGACAAAGAGCAGCATCTGTCTTCTCCTGTTTCTTTACTGACATGACTCTCTCTTGTGCAATAAATAATCTACACTTTTGTATTTAATGTCATTCTTTTCTGTCTCTATACACATTTTGGAATTCAGCAAACATTTGTCTGGACTTCTTCCCTCAACACTCTTTATCAAAAATGGCAGTGTGAAACAACCTGGAATGTAAATTGTGTTTTTATTTTTTTAATAACTATAAAAATTGCTTTTCTGTCATAACTGACAAATTCTTATTAGTGTGCTGACCTTGGAATTGTTCATCTGTACAGTTTTAAAACACCCAAACAAATGGACACATGTCAAAGCAAATGGTATCCTAGAAACCCATATTACCACAATGCCAGCTGCAAGGAAGCTTAAAGGTTCTCTCCTAGAGTTTTTAAAAATTATTCTGATAGTCTCACAGGATTTTTTAATGTCCCTGAAGTTTATAGTATTTGGAAGGGTTGCTTAAATAGTTCTTGTTCTGTGTCATGGATTTTGAATTGAAAAATAGTGTAAGGATAAAATAATGGCATGGTGTTTAACATTATTTTATGTCATTGACAACATATGAACCTATGCTTTTTGGATATTCTGTCTTTCACTAAATGATATTAACACAAATAATAAAAGCCTTTCAATGGAAAGATGATAAACATACTCCATTTCTGGTTTTAATTTTTGTTTGTTTGTATTTTATTGGTTATTTTATTTATTAACATTTCAAATGTTATCCCCTACTTGATTCCCCCCCCCCACAAAACTCGTATACCATCCCGCTCCCCATGCTTCAATGAGGGTGCTGCCCCCAAAACCTACCACCACCAACTCTTGCCTCACAAATCTAGCATTCCCCTCCACTGGAGCATTAAGCCTTCATGGGACCAAGGGCCTCTCCTCTCACTGATGCCAGATAAAACCATCCTCTGCTACATATGCAGCTGGAGCCATGATTCCCTCCATGGTTGGAGCTATGGTACTCTTTGGTTGGTAGTTTAATCCCTGGGAACTCTGAGAGTTCTGGTGGGTTGATACTATTGTTCTTCTTATGGGGTTGCAAACCCCTTTAGCTCCTTCAATTCCTTCTCTAACTTCTCCATTGCAGTCCCTGTACTCAGTCCAATGGTTGGCTACAAGCATCCGCCTCTGTATTTGTCAGACTCTGGCAGAGTCTCTTAGGAGACAGCTATATCAGACTCCTGTTAGCATGCACTTCTTGGTATCAGCAATAGTGTCTGGATTTTGTGTCTGCAGTTGAGATGGAGCCTTAGGTGGTGCAGTCTCTGAATGGCCTCTCCTTCAGTCTCTACTCTACTCATTGTCCATTTGCATCCTTTAGACAGGAGCAATTCTGGGTTACTATTTCGTGACGGGTGTGTGACCCAGTCCCTCAACCAGTGACCTTGCCTAACATCTGGATATAATCTTGACAGGTTTTCTCTCTCTTTTGCTGGGTATTTCAGCCAATATCATCCAAGTTTGGTCCTCTTGCTTCCTGGCACCTGGGACTTTCAAGTGGTTACCCCCAGTTCCCCATCCTGTGCTGCAACACATCTCCATTCAATTTCCTGACCCTCTGTACTTCTCTCCAGTCTCTTCCCATACCTGATCCTGCCCCCATTTTTCTACCCTCTTCCTCTCTCCCTCCCAGGTCCCTATCTCCCTCTACCTCCCCTGATTATTTTGTTCCCTCTTCTATTTATGACTGAAACATCCACAATTTGGTCTTCCTTCTTCTTGAGTTTCATATGGTATGTGAGTTATATGGTGGGTATTCTGAGCTTTTTTCCTAATATCCAATTATCAGTGAGTACATACCATGTGTGTTCTTTTGTGACTGGGTTACCTCACTCAGCATGATATTTTCTAGTTCCATCCATTTACCTGAAAATTTCATGAAGTTATTGTTTTTGATAGCTGAGGAATACTCCATTGTATAAATGTACCACATTTTCCATATTCATTCCTCTGTTGAGGAATGTTGGGTTGTTTCTAGTTTGAAGATCAAAAATTGCATCACTTGATGCCTTAAGGAAGAGTATCTCATGCCTTGATTCCTTTGTTATGTAAAATCTACTGCACTACTGCTGTCTCTTTAAAAATTTCACCTCAAAACTTTCCCTTTATCTTTAACTCTGTCTGGATAGTTTGTTACATATGTTCATGATTGAATGTGTCTGTTCCTCTTAGAGGTTTCTTTTATTTCTTTTAATTTTTTATTGAAATATGTGACAATCAATTGCTCCTAATGCAGGAATGTTTCAAAACCCTGAATATCACTGTTACTTTGTCTTAATCACTTGCAAATACAGAACAGAAAAGAAGACAAAATGCACAGTTTGAATTCTGTGGTAACCGTTTTTTGTTTTGCCATGATGTACAGAAATATCTTGAGAATCGCCTTGGACAAGTGAGTACCTTCTAACAACTGAGTAGTAAAATTATAATTAGTAGGAACATTATAAATATTATTTTGATGATGGTAATACTCTCACTGGATTATTCTAAAGTCTCTACAACCAATTTTGTTAACTGGTGCTTTAAAAATAAACTTACTATACTATTAAGATCTATCCTTATGCTTGTAAAGTTAATCAAACAGATATAGTTCTCAGTCTTACTGATTAACTTGTGTGGGGATAGTTTAATACATACTGGTTATAAAATATTGAACATTTATTTTTATTTATTTATATGTGTTAGTATGTTTGTTGGGGTGGGAGAGAGAGAGGAAGAGAGAGAGGAGAGAGACCATGTATGTTCAGAACATGAATGCAATTGCCCTCAAGAGCCAGAAGAGTAGGATACCCTAGAGCAGAAGTGGTAGGGGGGTATGAATCTCCAGACTTTTATGCTCAGAACTACTCAGACAATTTGGAAATACCGTTAACACTGAACTATCCTTACACTACCTATTACTTAAAATTTATGTAAGGAACAACTCAGTGTTCTAAATAAATGGGCTGATAATACTTATGCCATAAGGCCTGGGAAAAATGTCAAAGTTGTCTTTTGCCCTTCACAACTCACTACACTATGCAGTCCTATACACACAGAAAATAAATAATGTAATAAAAATTAATGTAACAAAGATAATTTTAAAAAATATAATTATTTTCTCAGCATCTCAAATATTTAAACAAAAAGGCTTTTCTAAACATTAGGGTGATTTTTTAGATACTACAAATATCTCATTTTTCATATTTCTATATCATTTAAATGGACAGATGAATATCACAACATTGGATATTCTTTCTCCATATACATGCTCACAAACGATGCATCTGTGGCTGAAGATAGGTGTTTAAGGGTATTAGCTGCTCTTCTGAGGGAACCAGATTTAATTCCAGACACCTATGTAATAGCTCACAACCAACTGTAATTCCAGTTTCAAGGGCTCTGACTCCCTCTTCTAACTTTGCTTGGCAGCAGGCCTACATGTAGGTAACAGATATAAAATAATAAAACACATAAATATATATAATAGTACAAACAACAATAATATGTTCCTTTTTGTTTCAATTATTTTTTGTGTGTTTTGATATTCTTTTTTCTCCATGAACTCTTCCCATAGCCTCTTCACATACTTACCCCTAAAACATCATGGTCTTTGTCTCTCTGTCTCTCTCTGTGTGTCTCTGTCTATCTATCTGTCTGTCTGTCTGTCTGTCTATCATCTATCCATATATATATTTATCTATCTATCTCCAAAAGAAAAATGACAGCATGAACAAGAGTGTGGTTGTTATTCCTGGCTGTCAACTTGACTATATCTAGAATAAATTACAATCCAAAATTGGAATGCTCACCTGTGATCCTAATCTTCGGGCATAGTGGCTATGAAAATCTTAGGCCCAGGCAAGGTAGTATACAACTTTAATCCCAGGGGACAAAAGCAAGGCCCAGATCCAGGTGTGTTAATACATACCTTTAATCTGGGCCACACACCTTCTGCTGGAGACCTACATAAGCACATTGGAAGGAAGATTTGCTCTTCTTTGCCTGCTTGCCTTGGAAGCTGAGCAACCACTAGATCATTGGACTCTGATTCACAGCTGCTGCTGACCATTGTTGGGGAGTTAGGCTACAGATTGTAAGTCATCAACAAATTTCCTTACTAAATAGAGACTACCCGTAAATTCTGTGACTTTCGAGGACCCTGACTAATACAAAGACCTAAATGAAATCAAACTGAACAAGCTCCCACCATGGAAAGAGAGAAATAGACACATAATTTCAGCATTAACAAAGAAACTTTTCAAAATTGATATATTATTGGAAAAGGAAAATACATCCTTTAAAGTGGAATTTCTTTTTCTTTTTCTTTCTTATTTTTTTGGAGAGGAAAGAGTTTCTTTTATCTTATACCTTACAGTACATTATGAGTTGTAGTCAGGACAGGAAATCAAACATGAACTTGGAGGCAAGCACAGAAGGAGAGGTCATGAAGTAATAGAATCACTATCTTGTGCAGATTGATTCCTTATTCCAGCTGTTCAGGGATGGCACTTGCAATAGTAAATAGTAAATCATAAGTCAAGAAAATACTCAATGATCTTTTGCCTATTAGACAATTTGATGGAGACATTTTTTCAACTGAAATTTCCTTTTAAAATTTGACTCCTGTTAGGTTAAATTGTATTTGATTAAAAAAAAACAAAGAAATAACAAAAGAAAGAAAGAACAAAAGAAAGAAAGAAAGAAAGAAAGAAAGAAAGAAAGAAAGAAAGAAAGAAAGATTTTCTCAGAGAATCAGCTCCTGATTTTGTTGATTCTTTGTATAGTTCTTTTTGTTTCTACATGGTCGATTTCAGCCCTGAGTTTGATTATTTCCTGTTGTCTACTCCTCTTGGGTGTATTTGTTTCTTTTTGTTCTAGAGCTTTCAGATGTACTGTCAAGTTGTTAGTCTATGCTCTCTCCAGTTTCTTTGGTATGTCAACCATACACTATGGTAGGCCACATATCAAAGAGTAGATGAGCAACCTAAAATAGACTCCATGTCTTTTAGTATTATTTCTGTTGTTTTTCTTGCCTTGATTTTTTTGTCATATATATATATATGACTTTTGAGAACTCATATACATATGCATGTATGTATGCATTTGTATTTTTAAGAAGTATCTGTTTTTTTTCTGCCTTTAATATATTCTGGAAATAATGTGGAGGAGCTCAGTGGGGTGGTGTACACTTTTGACCTCAGAACTCATAAAGCAGGAGAATGTCCTTAAAACATTAATGATGATGATGATGATGATGATAAAATTAAAAGGTATGTGAAATCATCCATCATTCCCCTAAGAGGTTTTCATACTGCTTACAATAGACCATGCTATTTAATTGAAAAAAAAATCCCTAAGTATATAAATACTAGAGAATTTAATAATAAGAAGGTGGGCTCATTTTAAAAACTATTTAAAGGCAGTCTATCAATAAATTTATTTTCCATTTTGCAAGAAATGAATATATTATGTGTAGTCTATATTTAGGAAAAATAACTGTGCCTTATATCCATGATTTTCAGCTAAATTTAACAATGAAGTGAAAGAAAATGTTAAATATTCTAAATTTTAAAAGGTAATATAGTTAATTCATGTTATTACTAAAATGTTTTTTCCATATATACATATTATTTGTATGGGTGTCTTGTTTGTATGTATGTATGTACACTATGTGTGCCTGATGCACAGTGAAGCTTTGAATATCTGAAATGGAGTTAGAGATATGTGTGAGCTGCCATGTGGGTGCTGGTTACTGAACCCAGGTCTTCTTCTAAAGGACAAGAACTCCTCCTCACCTCTTAATTGCTGAGCTGTCTTTCTAAGTCCAGATAGTTTTGACCATGCAACTATGCTAAAAATAAGCATCAATGTTGACTTTCATGGATGTATCCTTTCCTCACTGTATATTATTAAAAAATTACCTGCTTCTCTCTATTGTGAGAATTTTAAAATCAAGTGCTTACCATAGAGTATTCAAATGTAGGTAATATTTTCATCAACAATGTATTTGTTTGTATGTGGGAGGTATAAATTAAGGAGCTACATTTCACTTTAGCTCTGTCTTCTCTTATGTTTTTTTCTAACTTCACTCTGATCTTCACTTTGCGTGCATGTGAATTTATGGTAAACTCTGAAATCTCAATAGATTTTCTATTTTAATTAGCAATTTTAGAGGTAAATGTGTCAGACTCTTTTGAGTAAGTGTTAATCTCTTTTCCTTAGAAGATGGTCATGGGTGGGAAAGATGGTCTTGGGTGGGCAGGGGGGGGACTAGAAACAAGGATCTACCTCTTCTTTCTGTATTGAAGAAATTTTAGATATGTAGCTTCCCTTATCTAAATTGGAATTCAAATTGGCCATTGTTTAACTTATCTGGCTAAACAATGTGGTGGGTATGACAAGGCTGGTTATAGATCAACTGTAAGAACTGTTACTGGTAAATTTTATGACTGTTATATTCATATGACAAGAAATTTCACAGGA
Organism: Rhabdomys pumilio; assembly: GCA_030674055.1. Taxonomy (NCBI): domain Eukaryota; kingdom Metazoa; phylum Chordata; class Mammalia; order Rodentia; family Muridae; genus Rhabdomys; species Rhabdomys pumilio. The sequence continues at coordinate 57,309,166 of JANHMN010000005.1, forward strand.
AGTGCACTCAATAAATCAATAAAAATAATACTAGTAAGAATACGGAAGAACCTCCTATGATTTTTAAATCTTAAGTAAACTTAAAGTCTGCAGAAAATAAAATTCATATACTTTAAATTCTAGCTATTATTAACATGTATTTTTCCTGTGCATCACTGTCAATGGAACCTATCCAAAGAATAAGTTAATTTGACATATAATTTCCTGTATACACTCACTAAACATTAGTTTTATTTTGATTGTTCCTGAACTTTTAAGTATCATTTGTCCACTGAATTAATAAGACTTAAACACATTAAAATATATATTATATTACACCTACACTTAGAAATATCAAGGCAAGGTTGCAAATTCTTTTTGAACCTATGTCAGTTGGTGAATGTTTATATTTCCAACTACTTGAGAGGGTGAGAAAGAATAATTCTATCTTCCCAGGAGATTTGAATCATGTTAATATTATATCTCATAAACATTCTTTTGAGAGTTTGTGAGATGGCACCGAAGTTAACAGGACATATTGCTCTTTCAGTAGAACCGAGTTCATTTAAAGCAACTCTTCCAGGTGGTTCATAACTACCTATAACTCTGACTCCAAGGTTCCAATACCTGTAACCTCTGTGGACACTTGAATTTATGTGCATATACCTCCACACAGATATAAGTACATACATACAATTAAAAATCAAAAACAATCATTTTAAAAAATATCTATTTGAGCTCTGCATTGTGATATACATCTCTAATCACTGTATTTGGGAGGCACAGGACATGTGTATCTCTATGAGTATAAAGTTAACCTACATATAACTTCCAGGCTAACCAAGGCTATATAAAAGACCCTGTCTCAAAACAAATATATTTTTCAAAGTAGTATTTATGTGTCAACTCACTGATAAAAATTAAGAGTGATTGTGAATCCAGGGCAACAATATTCTGGTAATGAAAGCTAAATATTGCTACCAAATCTTACCCCTTGCTAAGAGAAACTTTGTTACATTAAGGAGAAATGAGTTCATAGCTGTCTGTGTAACAATAACTCTTAGTTGACCCTCTCTTAGTTGATACTCACTTGTGTATATTGAAAGATGGGAATTTCTGTTGTCCAGATAAGAAATTTCGTTCCTAAATTTTGTAAAGATTATGACTCTTTTGGGAGACCTACAGAATATAAGGACAATGGCACCTTAAATTTATAAATCTGAGTATGGTGTCAGTGGCATGACAAAACTTTTGGAACCTTATCTTTAGAACCCATATTAAAAAATAACTGTGTGCTAACCATTTATGAAGTATTACAATCTATATAAAATAGAGTAAAAATATTTTTTTGCTGATTTATTATCTTCTGAGTGGAAGTTAAATTCCAAATACATTGAGATTATGGAGAATAAAGAATAAAGTAAAATCATAACCTAACACAATGCATAGGATATAGACATTTAATGGTAGGTTAATACCAGAGTAATCTCTCAGAGAGAAAACTTGATGAATGGTTAATAATGTGGTTTTAAAATACTGATAGTAACAGAATTTTCTATATATACTCTTTAGTAATAGTCAAAAATGATCACTCTACTAAAGACACAATAAGAATATTCTGTACAAAAAATTATGAGCTTTATAAATTGTGTCCTTTCAGTAAATTTCTGTCAGTATGTATGTATTTGAAAATAAGAACTTTAAAATTGTAATATATTTTTGATCATTAGAATGACGTCATTCAAATATGAATAATTCCTTAAGAAATGGGATTGCAAGTATAGGAAAACTGCTCCATCACAAATTCATCTATGAAACAGAAAAAAAAATATAGCATTCCTTTGAAATGGAGCAAAACTGCACAGACAATTATAAACTCCACATGTTTCATTCTATAAAAGGGGCAAACATTCATCACTTTTATATACATCAGTACACATATTTTATGGATACTCTTGTACATTGAATACCTTTTTTTTCCTTACAAATCAAAATTTCCCCAACATAATATGTGCATTAATTATTTGACAATTTCATACAATATACCTAAATTACACTTGCCTTCTATGCTTTCCAGGTCCATTCTCCCATGATTGCACTTCCCCTTTGCCCAAAAAAACAATATAAATTCGAATTTAAGTTGCCCATATATTCACTGGAGCATGCTCAACCTTCTGGTAGCCAGCCACTTAAACATAACCAAATCCTTCCCCACCCACTTCAAGAAGCCATTATATATGAAGAGCTTTGCTTCATCATCTTTACAACAGTTTTAAAGGGCTTTCTTCAATAGCTTATTGTTTGGATTATTTCTTTGGTAGGGGAGTTGGGGAAATGGGGATGTTGTCACAGTATTCAACATCTCTCATTTTTATTTACGACTCTTTCATCTATATTACTGGGGGAAAAAGGCTTATTTACTCATAGCATCTAAAGGCAGCACAGATTGTGAACTTAAATTTATGTTCTGGGGGTAGATGGCACAGATTATGGACAACATGCTGTCAGCCATATTGACAAACACACACAAAAAAAAATAATGGAATAAACAGTGATAATGAATGAACTTTTAACCTTTGCTTTTGTCTGATTGTTTTATTCAGTTGAAGTAATTAAATATAACAATATTGCTCAGAATTATTTTTCTTATTTAAAAGTTGCATCAGGAAAGCAGAAATCCCATTAAATCGTTTTCAAACAATTACTGTGAGGATGTATTTCCACTCTAATATGCATCTCCATATATGTACTCAATTTTGGTCATTCTTCAAATACTTTCAAGCTGACATTCTCATTAAGACACAGTTTAGCAGAATCATTTCAAAGTGATTTTAATGCAATTGTAACACAATGTATTAATCAACTAATTAGCTTTTAATTATAGTTACATTAAGTAGAATTGGCTTTGCATAGTTTAATAAGCTACTTGGAATAAGATCAGACAGGGTTATTTTAACTCGTTTTTATTATTCTGCTAAATCACTTGTGGGAATATAAATGTCTGTGTTGTATGTGTATGTGTGTGTGTGTGTTTGTGTGTTTGTGTGCTTTGGGGTATGTGAATGTGTATTTAGGTAATGTGAGTATATAAACTAACAAAATGTAATTCTTGGAGTACACAATAGTTTTCAATTACATTAGAGTGTTTCTATGTCAAAAGCTAATGTTTAATATAGATATTAATATATTCATTTTCTTTCATTTTATAGAAAAGTATAATTTTTAAAGTAAAAGAAAAATAATCTTTCTTATTCATCATGTGATTTCTTAATATCAATTAAACTGTTCTATCTAAAATTATCACCAATATAAAGCAGTGAAAATTTTTATTGTCAAATAGTCATTATATACACTAATTGGATATTCACATATATAATATACTTTATCTATGCTCACTCCTTCATCTATACTATCCTGTAAGAACTTTTGTTGTGTTAATGTTAAATTTTTATTCATTTGTTTTCTTTGTATGAGGTAGGGTTTCATTTTGTATTCTATATTGGTGATATTATATTTTATACTTTAAATAATTTAGATATCATCAACTTTAGTTGTTAGCACTAACTTTAAATAATTTCTTGTTTATTGCTATGACACTTAATAACAGAAAAAAACAAAACAAACAAAAAGCAGAACACAAAACCAATGAAAACAGGATGTTTAAGTTACAGGAAAATTTCCTGGCTATTGTTAGAAAATTATATTAATAAATTAACTTATTGTCCTTATCAATTAACTAATTATATAGGATAGATGATACACAGTTATCCATGACTGTCTTGACTTTTAGGAGCTAAGAAACATATTTTTGAGTTTGTCTCTCACTTCTCTATTTCATTTTAAAGTGTTTTTTGATTAGTTATTTTATGTGCAATAATATTTTATCTAAATTTATATTTGTGCACACAATATGAATTCCATAGATGTTAGAAGAGAATATTGGATTCTGTGAAACTGGAGTTACAAGTGGTTGTGAGCCATAATGTGGATGCTTAGAACCAAAGCCAGGTCCTCTGCAAGAATAAATGTTCTAAACCACTAAGGAAACTCTCTAATGCCTCTATTTTGGGCCAAGAATAGCAGTATTCTTTAAAACCCAGTTGATGTTGTGCCTTCTTCTTTATACCCGAATCACAAAAGATAAAAAGCATCCAATAATTCTATATATAAGCCATTCTTTCTTGTTCATATATCTCATAATCGTTAGATATTTAAAATATTATTATCTGGGGGCAATGAGGAAATTTCCAATAGTTTTGGTGCTGTTTTTGTTCTTTATTCTTCTTCAGGATCTTTTATAAACTATGGAAAACATTTGCTTTGTCATCCATGAAAAGTAAAATTTTTCTTGACTTGGCAAATCATAACTCGGTGATAATAAGATATCCATAAAACTCTGGAATCAACGTCTTATATCTGCCAAAAAAAGATGCTACATATTTTGTCACGACCTCAACACTCAACATGGACCAGATAATATAGACTTGACTTATTGCTTGTTATGAGCCATAAGATCAAAAGTAAGAATTTAATAATTACTTAATTCTTCCTCTACTGCTGTGTAACTTTATACATACAATACCACATATATACATGAATTTCTAGTTTTCAAGAAATAAGTTAGAACATTGTATAAACTCTGTGGATGTCTTAATAGACATTTTATTCCTAATCTTTGCTACTTGTTCACTCTATTATCTTTGTGTCTGGCACTTACAGTTAAAAAATGGCTCTAACAACATTGAGGAGTAGACTTTTTTCAGTAGATGATCTAGAAAGACAAATGTAACTATAGAATTATCTAGGAATTTTTCATGTGATTTCTGGTGTTTATATAGTTTACAAGTATGACTAAACATCAGAATTCTATGAAAACAAGATGTGTGTTTCATCTTTTGTGACAGGAATGGAGCTGGAAAGAAGTCTCAATCATTGAGAATGATCTGTTGTCTTCCATTGTAATTAGATTCTGCTCTCAAACATTTGTAATTCTATGGGCAATAAGGCAAACACATGATACACAAACATAATCACAGATAAAACACCCATATACATAAGATAGAAATAAATTTGTCATTCTTAATATTTTAAAATTAAACATATTTATATTTTCTCCTTTCTCCTTCCTCTTTCCATCCCCTCTTATATACAACTGCTTCCTCAATTTTTCTAACAATTCATGGTCTCTTGTCTCTTTCCTTTAATTGTTATTACACAAACACACACACACACACACACACACACACACACACACACACACATGCACACACACATTTTATTCTCCAACACCCTCAGGACATACAAACTCATTCTTTCTTCCAATTTCATGTGTTGTTTTTAAAATTATTATTTTAAATAATAGTCCCTGTGTTGGTCTGAATGAGAATAGAAAAGACTCAACAGTACCATAGGTAATTTTTTTATATTTCTTGCCTATGTTCCTAAGTTTGAGCAGTTTAGTAGCACAGAATTGATAATCAGTGTAATCTTAGTCTGTTGTACAAGTGATTAATACAAATATAATGATTTATGACTGGACACAACAAGCACTTGAATATCTAGCCATATATTCAGCAAGTATATTTGGTTGTTTCATTAGTACCAGGTAAAATTTCCATTTTTTTCTTTTCTAATGTTTAGAATACAGTACACAGTAATACAAATAAAGGAATTCAAAAATGAACACAATCCTAAAGATGGGCCTCTTGTCCTTGCATATAGACTTTCCTTTTATTGAGAAACTGTTTTACTTTGTGCCATATATTCAGTAAATATTGGTTATCTTTGTGTATGCTTATATATTGCAATTAAGTAATACTTTATATACTCTGAACTTTTACTTTAAGACAATTTGCAAAGTTCATGGCACTTGCCTAACATTTTTATACAGCTGATAAAATTTTTATTGTACATTATTTATAGTTTTTTATAATAAACAATTAAAAAAATTCAGAATGAATTGTTTAGGTAGCATATAGAATGTAAAGACATCCACAGATATTATCATATTCTAGCTAGAATAGTGACCTTTCATTTTATCTGTGACTAACCACAGACCTGAGACACTGAAATAAACACCATGAATCATTTGCTTTCACTTTTTACTAATTACTTTTTAACAGACTGTCACTTTAATTAGTATTTTATTTTTAATTATACTAAAAGTAAACTCTTTACTAAAGTTCTATATCTTAATTGATATAACAAATATCATATGTAGGTTTCACTATGTCACCTATCAGTTTTATTTAAGTATACTGTAACAGATTTAGGTGATTCTACTTAATTTTATTCTGCCATCTCTGTTACAGAAAATAGTAACTCAAGTCTGGATAACATATTATGTTTATGTCAAGAGTTATAAAGGAATCCTTTTAAAGTCAGAAATTGCTTTAAAGTTATGAAAGTCTACTTGACAGAAATTAAGAAGTCTGTATAAGTAACTATCTTTCAACAGGGATAAATAGAGCTAGGCTAAGTAAATTTGTCTTTCATACTATTTTCTCAGGGATTGAATGGGGATTGAATGCAGAGTTAGCAGTCTTGCAAAAATGTTCATCAGAAATATAGTTTGTATATACTTACTATTGAAAATAAGAATAATACATTTTTAGGTGTAGATATGTTTTCTGTTGTTTGGTTCTTTTTTTCTTTTATTATGTATTCAACAAATCAGCTCTAATTAAACAATATGATATAGTTCCATATGTAGTATTCAACATCTTATTATAAAAAGATAATGCTTGAAAGGCATTTAGTCAAAAATTAAGACACATTTAGAAGAAACAAAAAATATTTCAGTCAACATAAGACATTTGTGCAAAAAGTGAATTACTTTTCAGTATTTATTGTCAAATATTCTCAGAGCTCTACATTGCCTACAGGATAAAACATAAAATTGTCTGCCTGCGGTCTGAGATCTTACAATTTAACGTACAGTCTTCTTCCGCTAGGACCCAATACAATAACTACATTCTGAATTTTATGTCATAACTTTAAAAAATTGAAATTAATTGTCTCTAAGGAGGTATAAAGAAGTTATAAAGGAACAAATCAGGACAACTGACTGAATATAATAATTTTTCTGATTTGCAAATGTTATTTAATGTATAAAGTTAAATTCAAGTACACTCATTCCTTAATATAATATATTTTGTCAATTGCATAAGTAAAACATGCTCAATGTTCCACCCTGTATTTCTTTGATTTTATTGTCAAGTGTTTATTGATAATTTGTGATTCTAGGCCGGGCAGTGGTGGCGCACGCCTTTAATCCCAGCACTTGGGAGGCAGAGGCAGGTGGATTTCTGAGTTCGAGGCCAGCCTGGTCTACAGAGTGAGCTCCAGGACAGCCAGGGCTATTCAGAGAAACCCTGTCTCGAGAAATAAAAAACAAAAACAAAAACAAAAACAAAAAAAACAAAACAAAAAAAAAAGAGTGATAATCTGTGATTCTTTCAAGAATTTCTGGATTATGGTGAATATCCAGGCTTTAGTTATTGTGTCTTTTTCTATTGATTTCTTAGTCCTTTATCTTGTATCCTTTATTCATTGGAGTATTATTTCCAATTTTTAAAATAAATGTTTTTATTAAAATATATACATATAAAACATTGCACATGAAAGTTAACTAGATCCAAAGTCTATACATCTTAATGAACTTCAATATAGTTCTAATAGCCACTCTGAAGCAGTGGAGTGTCACATTGGGTTTATAATTTTATTATCTAATATTTTTTCACTTATCTATCACCAGAAAAGAAGAAACATATTCATGACAGAATTAGAACTCAAAAATCAATTATGTTTACATTCTTTCAGTCCTTCAACACCCCCTGATATGTAACTTTTTTCTTTTCTTTTTGATACGTTATACTGCACCCACATATCCATTTGTCTACAAACACACATAAATTATTAACTGAATTTCACATAAAAGTGAAAATGTTCAGTTATTTTTAATACTGAGTCTATATGATCTCAAAACCATTCATTCTAAGTCCATTTATTTCCCTCCAAATTTTGTGATTATCTTTTAAGACTGAACAGTTCTCAATGTTTTTTATACATAGTATTTTATTTATCAAAATACTTTTATGGCTCTTACATTGGGATAGTTTATTTACCTTGTATATTAAATTTTCATTGTTTTTTTACTCCTGTTTTATTTTAAAAATTTTCTTACTTAATAAGTTCTTATCAATTTTATAAATTCAGTTTTGCATACAATATTCTAATATTTATTTTTCACTTTGTATTTATTGTCTATAGATACCATCAGGATTGTTGTAATGGTTTGCATATGCTTGGCCCATTTAATGGCACTATTAGAAGTTGTTGCCCTGTTGAAGTAGGTGTGGTCTTAATGGAGTAAGTGTGTTATTATAGGTGTTGGCTTTAAGACCCTCCTCCTATACTTTGTCTCCATATTTGCTCCCATGAGTATTTTGTTACTCCTTCTAAGAAGAACCAAATCACCTACACTTTGGTCTTCCTTCTTCATGATCTTCATGTGGTCTGTGAGTTGTATCTTGGGTATTGCAAGCTTTTGAGCTAATAGACCAATTATCAATGAGTGCATAACGTGTGTGTTCTTTTGTGATTGGGTTACCTCACTCAGGATGATATTTTCTACTTCCATCTATTTATCTAAGAATTTCATGAATTCATTGTTTTTAATGGCAGAGTAATACTACATTGTGTAAATGTACCACATTTTCTGTATTCATTCCTCTGTTGAAGGACACCTGGTTTCTTTCTAGCTTCTGGCTATTTTAAATAAGGCTGCTATGAACACAGTGGAGCATATGTTCTTGTTATTTGTTGAAGCCTCTTCTGGGTATATGCCCAGGAGTGGTATAGCTGGGTCCTCGGGTAATGCTATGTCCAGTTTTCTGAAGAACCACCAGACTCATTTCGAGAGTGGTTGTACCAGCTTGATATCCCACCAAAAGTAGAGGAGTGTTCCTCTTTCTCTACATTCTTGACAGCATCTACTATCACCTGAGTATTTGATTTTAGCCACTCTGACTGAAGATGTTGAATATTCCTTTAGGTACTTCTTGGTCACTCGGCTTTCCTTAGTTGAGAATCCAATGTTTTGGACAGAAACTGAAGGTGGGGCCATCTGGAGACTGTTCCACCTTGGTATCCATCGCATGTGTAGTCACCAAAGGCAGATGCTAATGTGGATGTCAGCAAGTACATGCTAATAGGAGCTTGATATAGCTGTCTCCTTAGAGGCCTACCAGAGCCTGACATATATAGAGTTGGATGCTCACAGCTAACCACTGAACTGATCATGAGGTTACCAGTGGAGGAGTTAGAGAGAGAAGATTGAGGAGCTGAAAGGGTTTATGGACTTATGGGGAGAGCAATTATGCCAACCAGAGCTCCCAGGGTCTAAACCACCAGCCTGGAAGCAAATAGGGAGGGACCCATATGTAGGGGAGGTCTATATGTAGGGGAGGATGGCTTTTTGGGGGCATAGGTGGGAGAGTAGATCCTTGGTCCTGTGAAGTCTGGATGCCCCAGTGTGGGCGAATTTGAGGACAGAAAGTTGGGAATTTGTATGTGGGTGTTGACACATCCTAATAGAAGGCAGAGGAGGGGGCATGGGAAGGGTATTTCTGGGTGGGAGGGAAATGGGGAAAAGGGATAACATCTGAAATGTAAATAAAATATCCAATAAAGAAGAAAAAAATAAAAATAAAGGTCTCTTCTTCTAGCTGCCTGGAAGCCAATATTCTGCTGACAGCGCCTAGATGAAGATATGGAACTCTCAGCTCTGCTGACACGATTCTTTCCTGAATGCTGCCATGTTCCAGGCTTGATAATAATGGACTGAAGCTCTGAACATGTAAGCCAGCCTCAATTAAATGTTGTCCTTATTTGCTTTGGTCGTGGTGTATGTTTATAGCAGTAAAACCCCAAGACAGTTATGATACTCAAACCAATTTCTTTTGTGGCTAAAAGTCAGAAATTTCTGTTTAAATTGACTTATTTTTATCCTCCCCAAAGGCCAGAAGTGCCAGAAGTATCTAGACCAAAAGAGTCTCTTCTTTTGCCATAGCCAGAGGCTGGAGATACCAGTAAGTGGATCTGATTTTTCTCTTATCTCTTTTCTCTAAAATTTTACTATTTTTCTTAAAACCATTCTGAAAACACTATATATTCCACAAAACCTAAAAACTTGAATAAAAAAAAATGATTGACCCCCTCCAACGCACACACACATACCTCATTCATTTTCTTCATCTATAAAAGCCATATTAACTTCAAGGCAATGATTCTTAATATTATCCCACTCTGGGGGGACGGGTTTGGAGTGGGACTTTCTTGTTGTAAGAGAGCTCTGTCTTCTTTCTCTCCTTAAGCTAAATACTTCTTTATAAATTTATTAATTTGTAGCCAACTTTCATTGTCTGAATTTATGAAATAAGAACCCCAAAGCTTCTGACTTGGGTTGGTTTTGGTGAATATTCAGTTTTCAGAACACTTTCTGGTCAAACTAAGCACAACAGTGTTTAGAAAGGTTCAGGTACTCTCAGAATTCTCAAATTTTCCCTATTAAAATCAGCTTTTCAGGGAGTCAAATTTAGAAATTGTTTTATGGTGAGAAAATTAGAACCCAGAGAAAACATTTGCAGCTGATAATAGCAGTTTGTCACCACATACATAATTGATACGAAAAATGAAGCTAATGAAATTATGGTGCTCATATTTTATATAGGGTAAATTTGAGATTATTTCTAAATATTAGATTATTTTGTTTGTGTGTTCTTTTGTGTGCATGTGGTGTATGTATATTTTGTGTACTGGATCATATGCTCATGTAGAATCAATCAGAGGTCTGATGTTCTGCTTTATTAGTATTGCTCCTTACTCTGCTGAGGTCAGGTTACTCATTGAATCTGGCACTTGCTCACTTGTCAACAAACCCCAAAACTCCTCTGTTTTCCAGGTATATGAAACCATGTCTGGCTTTTAGGTAAATGCTAGAAGGTGAACTGAGGTCCTCATATTTATATAAAAAAGCATTATTGCACACTGAACCATCCTTAATTATTTTATTTAAAATCTTCTAGATGGGGACACAGCATAGTAGTGGATGACTTCCTGGCATATATATAACATGGTAAGTTTTAATTTTGCTCCCGTGATAAAATAAACATTTTATATAACTTTTCTGTATTTTTGTGCATTTGAGATAACATTTACCAAGATTAAAAACTGTTGCTTTTACATGTCAGCATCCTTTGTACAGATATACAATTGACTGAAGTGGAATTTTGGAATGTATAAAAGCTTGCTTGTTTTGATATCTGTCTTTTTTTGTTTTTTACCTCTTCAGCTTGTGCTCAGAATTTCAGTACTTTGTTTTCAATACATTTCCTCCTAAACTTGTAGGTAAGGATCTTCTTTGTCATTATTTATACATTTTATAAACTGACAGTTATCTTATATTGTCAAGCCATAACATATTAATAAGAATATGTTCTATTCCCTGTTTGTAAAGTAAATTGATATGTCATAGGTCAAATGCTTGTTAAACAAAATATATATGAATTATGAGCATGAAATTACAAACTCACTAGATGTGACATATAATAATAATGCTAATGCTAATGTTAATAATAATAATAAATTTTCTTGATCCAGATCTCTTCTGAGTGACAACAATATGCTAGACTGACAGACTTATACCACATATTTTCTTTCCATTAATTGTTTTTAATCTTTTTTTCATATCTGATGCCTTTTAACATACCTTATGTTGCTTCATGTAGAATTCCTTGGATAGTCAAATCATGTAAGAAATACTTTAAATATTTATAAACATTTGTAGTTCAATATAATAAAATTTAGCTTGAAAAACAAGATGTTCTTGAACGATTGAAATGACTAGAAAGCACAGAGATTTGATTTTTTTTTTCTTTTTTATCTTTGTATCACCCTTCAGTGAACAAAGCAATACAGCATGGACAAAACTAACTTCAATGTCATGCTCCATGAAGCAAGTAAATCATATCGATTTCTCAGGCTTTTCCAAGGTAGAGAATTTCTGATAACAAGCTGCAGTGACAACACAGTAATGTATTGTTTTGTATATTTTACTGATATGCTTGTAAAAAGGCTTTAGAGAAAGACATCAAAAGACATTTCTCCTCTAGGTGGCTATATTTGTAGATAATGCCAGATATCAAAGTGCTTAAGTGTGTGTCTGTGTGTCTGTGTGTGTGTGTGTGTGTGTGTGTGTGTGTGTGTGTGTTGTATATGTGTGTTCTGTATACTTACTGTGCAGGAGATAAGGTATAAAAATTATAACCATTAAAGACAGCATGTGTCATAAACTCAATTACACAGGTCAATCTAGTCTTTGAATTTAGCAAAAGACCTTAAAAGAAATTCCTCCAATGTGATTAATTCACCTTAAAATTGATAAAATGCTTTTTCTTAAATATACATCTCTGCTTTCTCTTACTATTTCTCAGCTAGACTAACATATGCTACTGTGACTCATCTTCATTGTAAAGCATTAGATTTTGATCCATTAAGTTACATTTTGAGATCATAAATTAAATCACTAACAAGTATACTAACTAAGGAATATTCTGAAAACTATGCATATAATGTATACTTGTTAGCATAAAGCAGGAAATATTCTGCTAATTATAAATATGTTTTAATATAGAGAACTCTTTAAGAAAAAAATAGATCTTCTTAACTTCATATTTGGCCACTGATTTGGGGAGTTCTAAGTAACAAATTGATGTCTTTGTACATATTAGGCAAGAATTCTAACACTGATTGAAATCCTCATTGCTATACAATTGATATTTAAAACATTATTTGTCTATATAAAATACATTTTAAATAGAATTATAGTTTCAACAAATTACAAGTATAAACCTCATTATGGGAGAAAGTATTAAAATAACATGTGATATGAATCTAATGTCAAAATATACAAAAGTACAATGCAATAACAAATCAAAACAACCCAATTTAAAAATAGGTTTATTTTTGTTATTAAAATAAAGCATTTGAACACAGATATGCTGTTTTTCAAAATACTTTTAAAAATAGGATCTTGTTATACAGTACAGGCTGACTATGAGTATACAATCTTTCAAAGTCTATCCATGGAACATTCAAACTAAAGTTCTGTACCAACATTCCTGGCCTGACACTAGATACTTATGAATAAAAGATGCTTACTGAGCTTTAGAATACTAAAACAACAGCTCTGCATTGTTCTCAGTCATTAAGCTTGTGATCATTTGTTATGAAAGCTAGAAAAAACAACACAAGTAGGGAAATTTTATTATTTGCCATGATCTCTTAGCAATTATAATCACATGTACTGCTGTACCTTGCCACTACTTTAATGTAAGTTTTTCTGTGGTGAATATATGTTACTGCTCTACAAGTTTACCGTACAATAGAGAAAAAACAGACTATTTATAGCTCTTTGTAAATAGTGTTCACAATTGAGTCTATCAGTATGCTATAGTACATTAATCGGTTTATTTTCTTCTACAAAGAATTGAGAGAAAGAAAATGTTTCTTACCTCAGTGGTGCAATCTGGAAGAATATAAAGGTGCCCCATATGTCCAAACTGTGGCATTAATTCCATGGGATTTTGCAAAACATTGTAGAAGAGATAAAAGCAAGCTAGCCATAAAAAAAGGGACCAAGAGTTTCAGATTGCCTCTCATTATAAAAGCTCTTTCTAGTCAGAAGTGAAGAGAAAATAATACATTAATCCTGCCAGAAAACAGTGACCTCAATGACCTGATTGCTCAACTAAAACTGATAGAAGAATTATTTGAATATTTATAAATACTCATAAATATTTATAATTAGATACAATAAGTAAAATGTATCTCGAATAGCAAAAAATTCCTAAGCAATTATTATCTGTAGAAAGCACATAAATTTAATTTTGTAGTGTTGTATCATCTGTTAATATGTAAGTTGCTGCTGTATGAAGGAAGCTATCTAGGAAGCCACATTTCCAAACTATGAAACTTTGAAGATACTACTCAATGAATATTGAAAATTTGGAATAGTTTCAAGAGTTATTTATAAAGGCCTGGAGCAGAAACCCAGTTGGTCTGCTCCTGTATGAACACCATATGCCGAGACATCCTAGAGGGGCCACTAAACTCAGAGCAACAGGCACCATACCCCAAGACATCCTAGAGGAGCAACTGAACCCAGAGCAGTGGCAACATATCCCAAGACATTCTAGAGGAGCTACTGAACTCAGAGCAGTAGACACCTTATCCTGAGATATCCTAGAGGAGCCACTGTACTCAGAGCAGCTGGACTTCAGGATTACAAGATCACAGAGACATCTGGACCCTGAGAAGTTCAGACACAAGTAAGTTAACCAGGAAGGTAGGCTCCAGTCAGAGACAGTGAGTGCAGGTAGCACTAGAGTTAACCAGAGAACGTAAGCAACAGAATCCAAAGTTACTAGGCATTATCAGAACCCAGTTATCCCATCATAGACTACCCCATCACACCAGAAAAGCCAAATTCAGAATTAAAATCACTTCTTATGACTATGATAGAGGACTTTAAGAAGAACAATAATAACACTCTCAAAGAATTAGAGAAGAACACAGGTAGACAGGTAGAAGCTCTTAAAGAGGAAACACAAAAATCCCTTAAAGAATTGCAAGAAAAACAAAACAAAACAGGTAAAGAAATTAAACAAAACCATCCAGGATCTAAAAATGGAAGTATAAACAAAAAAGTAATCACAAAGGGAGACTACCCTGGAGATAGAAAACCTAGGAAAAATATCAGAAGTCATAGACACAAGTATCAACAAAACAGAATACAAGAGATAGAAGAGAGAATCTCATGTGCAGAAGATACCATGGAAAACATTGACAGAACTGTCAAAGAAAATGCAAAATACAAAAAGCCACTAAATAAAACATCCAGGAAATCCAGGACACAATGAGAAGGCCAAACCTAAGGATAATGGGTATAGACGAGGGGGAAGATTCCCAATTTAAAGGGCCAGTAAATATCTTCAGTAAAATTATAGAAGAAAACTTTTCTAACCTAAAAAAGAGATGTCCATAAATATACAAGAAGCCTACAAAACTCCAAATAGTCTGGACCAGAAAAGAAATACCTCCCATCACATAATAATCAAAACATCAAATGTACAAAAAAAAAAAGAAAGAAAGAAAGAAAGAAAGAAAAGAAAAAAAATACTAAAAGCAGTAAGGGAAAAAGGTAAAGTAACATGAAGGCAGAACTATAAGAATTACACCAGATTTCTACCAGAGACTATAAAAGCCAGAAGATCCTGGACTGATAACATACAGACCATAAGAGAAAAGAAATGCCAGCCCAGACGACTATACCCAGCAAAACTCTCAATCACTATTGATGGAGAAACCAAGATATTCCATGACAAAACCAAATTTACACAATATCTTACCACAAATCCAGCACTTCAGTGGATAATTGGTGGAGAACTCCAACACAAAGAGGGAAACTACAACCTAGAAAAAACAAGAAAGTAATCTTCCAGCAACCCCAAAAGAAGATAGCTACACAAACACAATTCCACCTCTAATATCAAAAATAACAGGAAGCAGCATTCATTTTTCCTAACATCTCTCAATATTAATGGACTCAATTCTCCAATGAAAAGACATAGACTATCAGACTGGATACATGAACATTACCCAGCATTTTGCTGCATACAGGAAATGCACCTCTGTGAAAAAGACAGACACTACCTCAGAGTAAAAGGATAGAAAAAAAAATCTTCCAACCAAATGGTTCCAAGAAACAAGCTGGAGTAGCAATTCTAATATCAAATAAAATTGATTTTCAACCAAAAGTAATCAAAAAATATAAGGAAGGGCATTTCATATTCATAAAAGAAAAAATGTACCAAGTTGAACTCTCAATTCTGAACATCTATGCCCCAAATACAAGGGTGCCCTCATACATAAAAGAATCTTTATTAAAGCTTAAACATACATTGCACCTCACACAATAATAGTGGGGGATTTCAACACCCCAGTCTCAGCAGTGGACAGATCATAGAAACAAAAACTGAACCGAGACACAAATTAAACTAACAGAAGTTATGAACCAATTGAATTTAACTAATATCTACAGAATATTTCATCCTAAAACAAAAGAATATACATTTTTCTCAGCACCTCATGGTACCTTCTCCAAAATATACCATATAATTGGTCACAAAACAGGCCTCAACAAATACAACAAGATTGAAATTATCCTTTGTACCCTATCAGACCACCAGTAATGAAAGCTGGTCTTTAATAATGACAAAAACAATGGAAAGCCCACATACACGTGGAAACTGAACAATGCTCTACTCAATGATGACTTGATCAATAAAGAAATAAAGAAAGAAACAAAAGACTTTTTAGAATTTAATGAAAATGAGGACACATCATACCAAAACTTGTGGGACTCCATAAAAGCAGAACTAAGAGAAAAACTAATAGCTCTAAGTGCCTACAAAAAGAAACTGGAAAGAGCACACACTAACAACTTGACAGCCCGCCTGAAAGCATTAGAATAAAAAGAAGCAAATATACACAAGAGGAGTAGACAGCAGAAAATAATCAAACTCAGGGCTGAAATCAGGCAAGTAGAAACAGAAAGAACTATACAAAATATACAAACCAGGAGCTTGTTCTTTGAGAAAATCATCAAGATAGATAAACCCTTATCCAGACCAACCAAAGGGCACAGAGATAGTATCCAAATTAATAAAATCAGAATTGAAAAGAGAGATATAACAACAGAAACTGAGGAAATTAAAAAAATCATCAGATCCTACTACAAAGGCTTATACAAAACAAAATTGAAAAATCTGGATCAAATGGACAATTTTCTAGACAGATACAAGGTATCAAAATTAAATCAGGAACAGATAAATCATCTAAACATTCCCATAGCCCCTAAAGATATAGAAGCAGTTATTAAAAGTTTCCCCACCAAAAAAGTCCGGGACCAGATGGTTTTACTGCAGAATTCTATCAGACATTCCAGAAAGACCTAACACCAATTCTCTTCAAACTATTCCACAGAATGGAAACAGAAGGAACAATACCCAATTCGTTCTATGAAGCTATGATTAAGTTCATACTTAAACCTCACAAAGACACAACAAAGAAAGAGAACTATAGACCAATCTCACTTATAAATATTGATGCAAATGTACTCAATAAAACTCTCACAAACCAAATCCAAAAACACATCAAAACAGTCTTCCATCATGATCAAGTAGGTTTTATGCCAGGAATGCAGGGATGGTTCAATATTCAGAAATCCATCAATGCAATCCATTACATAAATAAACTCAAGAAAAAAAACACACATGATCATCTCACTAGATGCTGAAAAACAATTTGTCAAAATTCAACATCCCTTCATGTTAAAAAGTCTTGGAGAGATCAGGAATTCATGGCCCATACCTAAACATAGTAAAAGCAATATACAGCAAACCAGTAGCCAACATCAAACTAAATGGAGAGAAATTAGAAGCAATCCCACTAAGATCAGGGACTAGACAAGGCTGCCCACTCTCATGCTACCTATTCAATATAGTACTTGAAGTCCTAGCTAGAGCAATTAGACAACAAAAGGAAGTCAAAGGGATACAAATAGGAAAGGAGGAAGTCAAATTTTCACTATTTGCAGATGATAAGATAGTATACTTGTGTGACCCTAAAACTTCCACCAGAGAACTCCTAAACCTGATAAACAATTTCAGCAATGTGGCTCGATATAAAATCAGCTCAAACAAATTAGTAGCATTCCTCTACTCAAAGGATAAACAGGCTGAGAAAGAAATTAGGGAAATGACACCCTTCACAATAGTCACAAATACTATAAAATACCTTGGAGTGAATCTAACCAAGCAAGTAAAAGATCTGTATGACAAGAACTTCAAGTCTCTGAAGAAAGAAATAGAAGAAGACCTCAGAAGATGGAAAGGTCTCCCATGCTCCTGGATTGGCAGGATTAATTTAGTAATAATGGCTATCTTGCCAAAAGCAATCTATAGATTCAATGCAATCCCCTTCAAAATTCCGAATCAATTCTTCACAAAAATAGAAAGAGAAATTTGCAAATTTATTTGGAATAAATAAAAACCCAGAAAAGCCAGAATTATTCTCAACAATAAAAGAACTTTTGAGGGAATTACTGTCCCTGACCCCAAACTGTACTACAGAGTAATAGTGATAAAACCTGCATGGTACTCTTACAGAGACAGGCAGGGAGATCAATGGAATAGAATTGAAGATCCATAAATGAACTCACACACCTATAATCACTTGATCTTTGACAAAGGGGCTAAAAGGATCCACTGGAAAAAGGACAGCATTTTCAACAAATGGTGCTGGTTCAACTGGAGGTCAGCATGTAGAAGGATTCAAATCAATCCATTCTTATCTCCTTTTAGAAAGATCAAGTCCAAGTGGACAAAGGACAAAGGACCTTCACATAAAACCAGGTACACTGAAACTAATAGAAGAGAAGGTGGGGAAGACCTTTGAATACCTAGGCACAGGGCAAACATTCCTGAACAGAATACTAATGGCTTATGCTCTAAGATCAAGTATTGACAAATGGGACCTCAAAAAATTGCAAAGCTTCTGTAAGGCAATGACATTGTCAATAAGACAAAACAGCAACCAACAGATTGGGAAAAGATGTTTACCAATCCTATATCCAATAGAGGGCTAATATCCAATATATACAAAGAACTCAAGAAATTATACTCCAGATAACCAAATAATCCTATTAAAAGTGATGTACAGAGCTAAATAAAGAATTCTCAACTGAGGAAACTCAAATGGCCAAGAAGCACCTTAAGAAATGCTCAACATCCTTAGTCATCAGGGAAATGCAAATCAAAACAACCCTGAGATTCTACCTCACACCAGTCAGAATAGCCAAGATCAAAAACTCAGGTGATAGTAGCTGCTGGCAAGGATGTGGAGAAATAGGAACACTACTCCACTGTTGTTTGGATTGCAAGCTGGTACAACCCCTGTGGAAATCAGTCTGGTGCTTCTTCTTAAAACTGGACATAGCATTACCTGAGGATCCAGCTATAACACTCCTGGGCATATACCCAGAAGATGATCCAACATATAAAAAGGACATATCTTCCACTATGTTCATAGCAGCCTTATTTATAATAGCCAGATGCTGGAAAGAACCCAGATGTTCTTCAACAGAGGAATGGATACAAAAACTGTGGTGAATTTATGCAATGGTGTATTACCTAGCTATTAAAATAATGAATTTGAGAAGACCATTTTTTGAATTTGGAGACCATTCCACATAGCTATCCATCCCATGTACACTCATCAAAGGTAGACACTGATGTGGATGGCGGGAAGTGCATGCTGACAAGATCCTGATATAGCTTTCTCCTTAGAGGTCTGCCAGAGTCTGACCCATTCAGATGCAGATGGTCACAGCTAACCACTGTTCTGATCAAGGGTTTTCCAATGGAGAAGTTAGAGAGAAGACTAAAGGAGCAGAAAAGGTTTGTGACCCCATGAGGAAAGCAACAATACCAACCAACCAGAGCTCCCCAGGGTCCAAACCAACAGCCTGGGAGTACATAGGGAGGGACCCATGACTCCATCTGTACATGTAGGGGAGGATGACTTTTTTTATGAGCATAGGTGGGAGAGGAGATCCTTGGTCCCATGAAGGCTGAACACTGAATGGTGGGAGATTTGAGGGAGGGGAGATGGGAGTAGGGATAGGTGGGGGCACATCCACATAGAAGCATGAGGAGAGGGATGGGATAGGTGGTTCTTGGCTGGTGGGGGAAATGGAGATAATGGGATAAAATCTGAAATGTAAATATAATATTCAATAAAAAATAAATAAAAGAAAAGACCCAAATCTTCACATATGTCACAGAAAGATCAGTTAAGTCACAGATTTGTGAAAAGGTAGACTTAAAATGGCATTTGAATGACTATTAATTACCAAATTTCCTGATGTAGCAATTAAGTTTGTTCATAAAACAATAAAGTAAATGCCACTGCTTAAAACAAAATAAAAAAGAATCATTTGTCAAAAAAAAAAAAAATACAAGCACCAGAAAACACATGAAATATTCCTAATGCTATTATGAAGATTCAGTTAAAAAGTATGTGAGGTGAGGTACTGCTTAATGCCAACAAAAATGGATATGTTAAAGTGATATGAAACTTGTCTTACAAAGGCCATGTAGATATTAGCTCCTTTGTAAATTGCTGCCATAAAAGTAAAATGGTCTGACATCTAAAGGAAAGTATATACTAATTACTCTAAAAATTTAAGTATATACCTATCATTTGATCATGGTAATTCTACTTTTTGGTACTCTATTTTAAGCTCTATTCAAAATAACTGAAAAAGAGAAATCATGTTATTGCATACATCTCAATGAATGGGTAATCAAATCATGAGAAATGTATATACATATATTGAAATACCACTTTCTTTAAAAAAGAAATAAGTATCCCACATGTTCCACCATATACTTGAAACATTAAAATATTATCTAATTCCAGGCATGCATGAAATACTAGCAATCAAAAAGAAGAGGCAGATGGATTGGAAGGTCAAATACAATTGGGCTACATATAGGTACTGTCTCAAATTATTCAAACAATTATACATATAAAAATTTCATGTTTAGTAAAGAACATATATCCAAAATCAACAGATTACATTATGATTACATTGACATGATGTTTGAGTATTTACAAATCTATAGAGCTAAAATGGATAGATAGATTGATATTTGTCAGATGCTAAGTGAAGAGATTAAGGAGAGAGTATTTCAGTGATACTGCTTATAATAATTTTTTAAATATATTAAAGCCTAAATTCCCAAAACAATAGAATTATAAATTGGGGTTATCCACAGAAAAAGCAGAGATAGGTCTCTCAAACATACTATGTCATTTCGGGTAAAATATGAAATAGAGATACTTGCACATACATATATATCATGGAATTATTTAAATAAAAATTGCCAAGAAATAGATGTGCATCAACAGAAGAATGAATGAAGAAATGTAGGACATACACATAATGGAATTTTTTGCATCCACAACTTAAATATCATGACATTTGCAAGAAAGGAAATAAAAAGGTGAAAATATTATATTTAATAAACTAAACCAGAGGCAGGAAGACAAACACAGACTGGTATCTTTCTAAAGGAAATCTCCACGTGTATTTAAAAATAAGTATTTATGAATATGTGTGTGTGTATGTGTGTGTGTGTGTGTGTGTGTGTGTGTGTGTGTTTGTGTGTGCATGTGTGCACGCACTGTGTCTATTGTTACCTGTGTATCTATTTCATAAAACTATAGTGGAGGAGATAAACTTATCTTGAAAGTTGTGTAAAAATGACAATTTATCTGAATACACAGTATAACAATCAAAGAAACTATAAAGTCTGGTGATGCCTGGATGGAGGAAGGGGACTCGACAGAAGTAAAATGATAGCAATAATGGGTGTAATTAGGGAGAGGATAGAAGAAAGTAAATATTCAGCTATATATGTGTATGGATTTGTCATAATGAGGCCATTATTGACTTCATCTGCTAATCCAAAAGCAAAAAAATGACAGAATGGAAGAAAACCCAGTGAGAGAAAGGAGGCTATAGTAAGGCATTTGGATTTTTGTTCTCATGAATGAAACTAATGTCCTTACAAAATTGGGATGTGCTATGCATGGTCCTGCACATCTGTAACTTAAGTCCTTGAAACACAAAGGTTAATTTAAAACTAATACATGTTCATAGACTGTTTCATACAATTTTTAGCAACATTGTAAGACTTTTTTGTCTAAAAACTGAACTCATGAAAATGAACACACACACACACACACACACAGACACACACACACAAAGGAACAATACAGAATTTTAAAAGTAGTTTGATATGGCTCCTTTCCTGAATTGTTTGTTTGTTTTTTAAGTTTGTTTGTTTGTTTGTCTATTTATTTATTTATTTTAAACTCCAAATTTTATTCCCATATCGGTCCATCCTCCGACTTTTCCACATTCTATACCTCCTCCCTGCCCACCTGTCTCCATGAGGATATCCCCACCACCCACCACCCACCCCACCAGACCTCTAAACTCCCTGAGGCCTCTAGTCTATTGAGGGTTAGGTGCATCTTCTCTGACTAAACCCAGACCTGGCAGTCCTCTGCTGTAGATATTTTAGGGACCTCATATCAGCTGGTGTACACTGCCTGGTTGATGGTCCAGTGTTTGAGAGATCTCGGGGGTTCAGATTAATTGAGACTGTTGGTCCTCCTACACAGTAGCCCTCCTCTTCAACTTCTTCCAGCATTTCCCTAATTCAACCACAGGGGTCAGCAGCATGTTTGACCAGAATGGAAATACTGACCTCAGGCCATGGATAATTTTATCTGGATTATCTGCAGCATCAAAGGTCAACAGAGCAGTATTATTTAAATTCATATTCTCGCTATGCAAAGTTAATACATCCAGAGAGGTGTTAGGATTATGCCAAATATCCTACAGGTATCTTTAAACTCTTTTCTAATTATAATGATAATCATTGTGAATTTCAAAAATAATACTACTCCAATGATATTTGTCATGACACTTGGGATGGCTCCTAGCTCTTGAACCCTGAACCTCCTTGAGATAATTTGAATGAGTTATAGAGAATCATTCATAGTTTGAGATACCTATATAAATCCTTTTGTATACTCAATACATTGGTAACATTTTTTTTGCTAGATGGTTAACAAAAGTAGTTGTCTTACCTCCATATGTCAATGCTATTGCAGAAGCAGAGGTACTAGCAATTAATGGAATTACAGCTGATATACCAGCAATAATCAAGCCTGCTATCCTCTTGCTTCTGCTTAAAACCTAACTCACTTCTTCCAACACTTTCAAGCTTTTTTCAGAGAATCAAGATTTTCTAATACTCAGGGCAGTGAGACGAATACTGGTTGATAGACCCCCATAACAAACATACCAGGTTTCAATACACTAACATAATTGGAAATTATACAGTCAATGTAAGTTACAATAAATACTGTAGAAGAAACAAAACCAATTTTAGCTTGACAATTAAAAAGCCTTAAAACATACACTAACACTTGTTTGAAGCTCAGATCCCGTTCCAACAGTATTTCTTGCTATTGTAACATCATAGTGAGCTACAGCTAACTTCCAAATATGTCTTTGACAAAGTCCAGATCCAGTCTTCCAAAAGTAGACTGTTATTTCCCATATTGGATTGATTTCTAGACCAGTACATGATTGAGTCCAAAGAGCTGGTCACCTTTAAAAAGGATATAGGAGACATAATTTCTCTTTTCAATTCTCTATTCCACAAGGTTTGAGAACTTGAGGCAAGGCACCTTGTCCCATCTGGGATATAGTCAAGCCAAAGGTGGGTCAGGAACATATGTCCAATCCAGCTCCCCAGCCCTCTTATCAGGGCACTCAGCAAGCTCACAGTTCTGCATCATTCTTTTTCTCAGCAACAGGATGTCTCACCAATCTTTTTAATGTTCCATGGGCCTCTTCCACAATATCTTGTGCTTGAGGATTATACAAAATCTCCTTAATAAATTGTTGACAAAAAGTCTCGACTGCTCAAATATAATTGTCAGACACATTATGTTTTAAATTGGATAATTTGTTTATTTACCTTTCAATGTTATCTCCTCTCTCATTCCCCAACAAAACCCCTTATCCCATTCCCCTCCTCCTATTTCTATGATGGTGTGCTCCCACCATCCTCCCATTCCTTCTTCCCTTCTCTAGAATTCCCTAACACTAGGAAATCCAAACTTTCAGGTGCCAAGGCCCTCCACTTCCACTGATGACTGACAAGGCCACCCTCAACTACCTATACAGATGGAACCATGAGTCCCTCCCTTTGTGTTCTCAGGCTGGAAGTTTAGACCCTGGGAGCTCTGGTTGAATATTTTGTTACTCCTTCTAAGAAGGACCAAAGCACCCACACTTTGGTTGTCCTTCTTCTTGAGTTTCATGTGATCTATGCATTGTATCTTAGGTATCCTGAGCTTTTGGGCTAATATCCACTTATTAGTGAGTGCATATCATGTGTGTTCTTTTGTGATTGTGTTACCTCACTCAGGATGATATTTTCTAGTTCCATCTATTTGCCTAAGAATTTTATGAACTCATAGTTTTTAATGACTGAGTAGTATTCCATTATGTAAATGTACCACATTTTCTGTATCCATTCCTCTGTTGAAGGACATCTGGGTTCTTTCCAGCTTCTGGCTACTATAAATAAGACTGCTAGGAACATAGTGGATCATGTGTTCCTGTTGTATGTTGAAACATCTTTTGTGTATATGCTCAGGAGTGGTATATCTGGGTCCTCAGGTAACACTATGTTCAATTTCCTGAGGTACCGCCATACTACTTTCCATAGTTTTTGTATCAGCTTACATTCCCATCAACAATGGAGGAATGTTCCTCTTTTTCCACATCCTCCCTGAAATCTGCTGTTATCTGTTCTTTTGATTTAGCCTTTCTGAATGGTGTGAGGTGGAATCTCAGGGTTGTTTTGATTTGCATTTCCCTGATGAGTAAGGATGCTGAACACTGCTTTAGGTGCTTCTCAACCATTTGAGTTTCCTCAGTTGAGAATTCTTTGTTTAGTTCTGTACCCCATCTTTAATAAAGTCATTTGATTGTCTAGAGTGTAATCTCTTAAGATCTTTGTATACCTTGGATATTAGCCTTCTATCAGATTTAGGATTGGTAAAGATATATTCCCAATCTGTTGGTTGCTGTTTTGACCTATTGACAGTGTCCTTTGCTTTACAAAACTTGGCAGTTTTATGAGGTCCCATTTGTCAATTCTTGATCTTAGAGCCTAAGCCATTGGTGTTCCGTTCAGGAAATTTTCCTCTGTGCCCATGTGTTTACGGGTTTTCCCCATTTTCTCTTCTATTAGTTTCAGTGTATCTGGTTTTATGTGGAGGTCCTTGATTCACTTGGACTTGAGCTTTGTACAAGGAGATAAGAATGGGTCAATTTCATTCCTCTGTATGAGACCTCCAGTTGAACAAGCACCATTTGTTGAAAATGCTGTTTTTTTTTTCCATCGGATGGTTTTAGCTCCTTTGTCCAAGATCAAGAGACCATAGGTTTGGGCGTTCATTTCTGGGTCTTCTATTCTATTCCACTGATCCTCCTGCCTATCTCTGTTCCAATACCATGCAGTTTTATCACTATTGCTTTGTAGTATAGCTTGAGGTCAGGGATGATGATTCCCCCAGAAGTTCTTTTATTGTTGAGAGTAGTTTTTGCTATCTTGGGTTTTTGTTCATTCCAAATGAATTTGAGGATTGCTCTTTCTATCTCTGTGAAGAATTGAGTGGGAATTTTGATGGTGAATTGCATTAAATCTGTAGATTGCTTTTGGCAAGATGGCCATTTTTACTATATTAATCCTTCCAGTCCATAAGCATGGAAGATCTTTCCATCTTCTGAGATCTACTTCAATATCTTTCTTTGGGGTCTTGAAGTTCTTGTCATACAGTTCTTTTACTTGCTTGGTTAGATTCATATCAAGGTATTCAATATTATTTGTGGCTATTGTGAAGGATGTGATTTCCCTAATTTCTTTCTCAGCCTGTTTATCCTTTGAGTAGAGGAAGACTACTGATTTGTTTGATTTAATTTTATATCCAGCCACTTTGCTAAAATTGTTTATCAGGTTTAGGATATTTCTGGTAAAAGTTTGGGGGCCACTTAAGTATACTATCATATCATCTACAAATAGTGAAATTTCGACTTCTTCCTTTCCTATTTGTATCCCTTTGACCTCCATTTGTTGCCTAATAGCTCTGGCTAGGACTTCCAGTACTATATTTAATAGGTAGGGAGAGAGTGGACAGCGTTGTCTAGTCTCTGATTTTAGTGGAATTGCTTCACGTTTTTCTCCATTTAGTTTGATGTTGGCTATTGGTGTGCTGTATATTGCTTTTACTATGTTTTGGTACGGGCCTTGGATTTTTTATCTTTCCAAATCTTTTATCATGAAGAGGTGTTGAATTTTGTCAAAAGCTTTCTCAGCATCTAGTGATATGATCATGTGTTTTTTTTT
>JANHMN010000005.1:57335340-57362840 GCA_030674055.1 Rhabdomys pumilio
GATTACAGTAATCTTGAAACAACATATTCTGGATTAAAATTGCCTACATTTGGAAAGTACTCAGAAGCTCAACTACCTTACCTGTTGCTTTCCAGACCCACTTCTTATGGTGCTACAAAAATTATAAATAAATATTAACAAATATTCTATAGTTGCATGATTGTTGCCTTTTTATTTTTAGTTTTTTATTGAAAATAGAATTTTCTTTCATACAATACAACTTAATGCAGTTTCCCTTCACTCTACTCTTTCTATCTCCCCTATATCCTTTGTCTCCCAGGTCCACTCTCCCTGTTTTTTTATGGATTTAAGCTGAGTATTTGTGTGTGGATTTTTTATGCATGTATGTGCACAATCAATGTTACAACACTAATATTGCAATGTTTTTTATGTTTATCTGTGTAATTATGTACGTTATATAGATTCCAAATACATGGCAGAATCATTTCATTTCATAATGAGTATTGCCTTTCATAATTCTGTGATGAAATATGTCATTCATATTAATATTATTTTGCAAAAGAATATCTTAACTCAAAATATCATTTTTGCTGGATGTGGAATTTTTAGCACTCCAAAAATATTTATCACACTTTTTGTAATATTTTCTCATGAAAACTCAGTTGTTAATCTACAATGACACTTATCTGATATCATATATTTCTTGTCATTTTCAGGTTTTTGTTGTATTTGGATAGCTTAGCTATAACGTTTCTAGGTGTAGATCTCTTTGAGAAATTGAGGATTCTTGATACTCATAAATGTGAGTATTATACATTTTCATCTAAAATAGGAAGTTAATATTTTTAAAGTTTATTTACTCATTCTTTTTTATTTTCATGGCTCTTTTAGATTTTCTATTAAGATTATGTCACTGTGTTTGAGTGTCTGTCACAAGTCTCTGAGACTCTGTTAATGTTGGTCTGAATATTGGCAACTATAATTACTCAAGTGTAATTGCTGGCATCAAATATATGATCCTCCTGTCTTAGCCTCCTGATAGCTATGATTAGAAGTATGCTGTCAGTATTTTTAATATCGGTCTTCATGTTTAACTTGAAGAATAGTTTTCTGTTTCATATTTCAATAATGTTCTTCAAATTGAATAATCTCACATTCTGGAACAGTTTATATTGCTATTTCTCACTCTTTTAAGTACTTTTAAGATGAATAATATTTTTAAGTTTCCTTTACTACAATTTTAAAAGTTCTTTGTTTTGTGAATATATAAAATATGGATACGCACAACATATATGTTTAATTAACAACATCACTGTTAATTGCACTGAACAATTACAGTTGCCAGAATGCAAACAAAATACAGTATGTGTTGTTCATTTTTTCTTCTCAAAATTTTTCGGTATGGGCTGGAGAGACAGTTTATTAAGAGCATCTACTGCTCTTCCAGAAGATCCCAGTTCAGTTCCCAGAATCCTGATTGGGTGGCCTTTTCAACATCTGTAATTCTAGCTCCAGGGGATCCAACATTCTATTTTTGCCTCTGGAGATATAGTACTCACTTACACCACACACACACAGAGAAAGTGAGAGAGAGGAAAGAGAGAGAGAGAGAAAGAGAGAGAGAGAGAGAGAGAGAGAGAGAGAGAGAGAGAGAAAGGGGGAGGGAGAGATGTGAATCTCTCATACCTAGAAAAAAATGTAAAAGGTATATTTACTTACAACCAGGTCTTATTTAACCTCACAGTTTTACATCTAAACTACTTTTAATCTGTTCTTCTGCCAAATCATAACTGTAACTGTGACATAAGAACATCTGGAACTTTATCACTGTGCTGGCTGATTTTGCATGTCAACTTGACCCAAGCTGGAGTTAGCACAGAGAGAGGAACTTTAGTTGAGGAAATGTCTCCATGAGATCCAGCTGTAAGGCATTTTCACAATTAGTGATCAAGGGGGGAGGGCCAATTGTGAGGGGTACCATCTCTGGGATGGTAGTCTTGGGTTCTACAAGAAAGCAAACTGAACAAGACAGGGGAAGCAAGCCAGTAAGCAACACCCCTCCATGGCCTCTGCATCAGTTCCTGCTATCTGACCTGTTTGAGTTCCAGTCCTGACTTCCTTTGCTGATCAGCAGTGATATGCAATGTGTAAGCTGAAAATACTCTTTCCTCTCCAATTTGCTTCTTGGCCATGATGTTTGTGCAGGAATAGAAAACCTGGTTAAGACAATAACCTTAAAGTATATTAGTAGATAATATCATAGCCTCAGTTTTAAGATAGGAAAGTACAGCAAAGTTTATAGACAATGGCCAATTTTACAGGTATCTCTGTTAAATATTTATCATTTCTATTTGATATTATCATATTTTTGTATTTGAAAATTACATTCTTTGTTCTGGCAAAGTATCACACAGACATAGGGGGTATTTGGATATGATCCTTTGCCATAACAGCCATGTTACTAGATTAAAATTCCTATACAATGCTTTATTGAGATTTCCTCAGGTTCTTCTGACACTCCCCAATTTTACATTTCTGTTTATTATTCCCTCTAGAATATTGTTCTACATTTTGTTGGTGTGGTTGTTATAACCATTTGTGTGTGTGTGTGTGTGTGTGTGTGTGTGTGTGTGTGTGTGTGTGTGCGCGCGCGTGTGTGTGTGTCCTCTAGCTTGCTTTTGGATTTGGTAATTTCTCAGACTTTTGTTTGATATTTGGAGGGCATAGTCCTTAAGTATTTTGTAGAACATCCCTGCATTTGAGTTTATCTGTACTTCTCAGGGTAAGAATGAAGTCAGCCTGAAGTGTCAACCACATGCATTTAGAGTGCTACCTCTCACGCTTCGTGTTCACTTGTTGTCCTTGCTGAGATAGTTTGGCTGAATTTTTAACTAGAATGTTAATGCTACTTCACAGCCAATGATAGAAAGAAACTGTTAAAAAACTAAGCCACATTTTAGGCTTGGGAAAGTTAAGTAACACTCCATTGATAGGGTAATATTAATTTAAATTATTTAAAATTCTGCAAAGATGATTAGGTAGAAAAATTTTAAACTGTTTAAAACTAAACCAGGCAATGTCCTTATATTACCATTTTATGTACTGTACATGATGTGATATTTCTCTTAGAAGAATTTTGAAACAATCTCGTTTGGAATAAGATACATTGCACTCTGCAGGAATATATAAAGCATAAAATGTTTAGCAATTTTCTGTGTAAGTGCTTTCATAATGAATGCATTTTTCATAACAGAAGATGTTATGTTCTTGTTGTTAAATCATGTATCACATATAACTATGAGATAGTAGTGTTGCAACTACAAAATCAATCATGATCCTACCTATATTTCTTATAGAATAGTTTATGCTATTTGTGAAATTGTATTAGTGCTTTGTTTTTAAGCTTTATACTTGTTACAAAAAAAATCTCATTAGTTCTTAACATCATTAAATTCAGCTTTTGAAATAAGATAGTTAAGCAGTGCAAAATATAGTACTAGTAGGTATTGTTATATTAATGAACAAATATAATAAGAAAAGCTAAACTTTAATGATATCCAAACTTCTGTTAAAAATATTTAAATCCCTCTTATGTCCTCCTAAGATAATAATGTGGTTCCCTAATTATCTACGTAATTCTGCATGAAAGAAACATATCTGATGAAGAGAACAGAAGAGTAGCTTGCAGGTTTATATTTAAAAAATATGAGTAACTAAAGCAGAAATATGAATATTATATAACCTAGAGTTCTGATGCTTCAAGTATTTTATTCTGTGTTGAGAGCAAAGATAAAATGGAGTTAACTTTTATGAGAAATTTATGTTATACATAATACATAAGTTTTTAGCTAAGGCATTTGGTTGTAATCTATTTATGAGGAGAGAAGTATGTCCCCTATTCGGCTAAATTTCTGAAGATGAATCTGTACTGTGGGTTTTACATAGACAATATCTCTCACTTCACCATACTCACAGCACTTTTTGTCTCCTTTAGAAAAAAATGACCATGATTACAAAATGGTAGTAATATTACCACCTAAATTTTTGAGCACATTGTTCATTTCAGGGATATTGTCAACTACTTTACAAGCATTGACTTATTTAACTCTCAGAAAAAGGTGTGGGTTGTCTTCATTTTACAAATGAGAAAAGATTGTTTGTTATGACAACATGTTACTAAAGCTAATACTGATATTTATTTATTCTGTACTCTGTCAGGATAGTATTTTACATAAAACACAGAAAGAAATAGCATGGATAGCATATGGTTAATTTTATGTCTCAATTTAACTAGACTTCAGGGTGTCCCAATATTTGGTTAAAGATTCATTTCTGTGAGCTTGTTTCTGGATGAAATCAATTTTGAATAAGTCTTCCTCATTGTGAATAGGCATCATCAAATGTGTTACAAACTCAACAATACCAAAGGTTAAGTAAAAAAATAACTTCATTTTGTCTATAAGATGGAATATCAGTTTTCTCTATAAATAAAATTTATAGTTAGACTAGAACTGATCTGTCTTGGACACACATGTTCATTTGACTGACTATGGATATTATTTTTCAGTATTCAAAGTTATGTAAGCCAATTCTACATAAAAAATTCCTTATTTTCTAT
This sequence comes from Rhabdomys pumilio, assembly GCA_030674055.1. Lineage (NCBI taxonomy): Eukaryota > Metazoa > Chordata > Mammalia > Rodentia > Muridae > Rhabdomys > Rhabdomys pumilio. Next base: position 57,339,920 of record JANHMN010000005.1, read on the forward strand.
CTATCTATCTATCTATCTATCTATCTATCTATCTATCTCTCTCTCTCTCTCTATATATATATATATATATATATATATATATATATATATATATATTCCAATTAATATATATATATATAATTTTATTCTTCATCATTGATGGTATAGTAGTATTATTGCCTTACAAATATTGATCTAAATCCAAGCTCATACTCAAAGTCATTATTCCTTAGTAGATAATGTTATAATGTTGATTCTCAGTTATTCATTTAGTATGTTCCTTCTAATCAGCAAGTTTAAGGACTCAAAGGAATGAGATTTGTTAATTCATTCATCTTATATATTTTCTCATATATTTTTTGTTTTCCACTTTTCCAAAGAACTTATATTAACTCAAATCATTACCTTTTTCCAGCAGCTTCTTAACTCATTTCAAAATCTTTACCAGGATTTACATCTTACTTTAAAATTAATTTCTATAGTAAATACACACCATCTCTCAAGTTTTCATTTTTCAACCATGCAAACATATAATTATAATTCAGACAGTTTATATGAACTTAAGGATATGGGAGAGTGCTATGAAGTGCTGTCTCCTGGACACTACATAGCTATCATGCTTCTAATTTCACAACACCTACTTGAGATTAAGCCAAGCAAAAGTCTAGTATAGATGGGAAAGATCATCTCCAGATTCCAATTCTTATTGAGCAGGTATTAGTTGTTGGTATTTGCTGTGGGAGGAAGAATTATTTTTTATAGAGGATTTGGTTTTTAATAAGATTTCCATTCTCCAGCAGATGTTCCCACATTGCTAAACATATGAACATTACTAATTAGGCTTAATGGAATAAAAAAAAAAACACAAACTTGGGAAGAAAATAAATATAGAAGATAAAAAAGATAAACTTTGTAGGAGTAAGTATGCCCATATTTGACTATATTTCTGTATGTAGCTATGAGGAATGAAATTAAAAAAATTACAAAACTATTACATCCACAATCTCAATGGATCCAAATGTGAAAAAAAACAACTATTACATGAAGCTAGGAAATAAAAAATAATTGTAGGCTTAGAAATGCAATGTTCATTGTTGCAAAAGTAGGTTTCCATAAACAATTTCTTATAAAGAGGTAAAAGTCCAGCCAAGATTGACTGACAGAGTTAAACATGAAAAAATCTTTTAAAATGAAAATAGATTTCTTTCAAATATATTTCAATATATTCTCATTATGGTTCCCCTCCTCTATATCCTTCCAGATCTGTGCTGCTTCACCATGAACATCATAGCTTTCTCTATCTTAGGTTTTAATGCAGGTTGAATGGGTTCAACCAGAGAAAGGAAGAGAATGTTGTTGAGTACTTGTAGAATATAAATGCTACTGTAATAATATGTAAATGACAAATGATAAGGAAAATATTTATATTGATTCTTCTCTTAAATATTACAGTATTACTGTTATATATACCAAGCACTCTTAACATATGCACTAATAGAGTTAGTTATAATGGTAGAGAGAAATTTTAAGAACTCCCTGAGTATCAGATATCTTAGAATTTATTCATTTTAGCACTTATCAAAAGATTACATATCACTTTGTATACTATACATGCTATCAAATAGAGACTTCTATTTTTAAATTTGCAGCAAGGATGTTAAATGATATATTCTCATGTAGCAATAAAATATAGGCAGCTAGATATATTTTGGCAAAACTATCAATACAGAACGTTTGGTACATATAGCTACCGAAATATTTAGTGTATATGCATTAATCCATAATAAAGACCTAGCATTAGTAAACAATTTTCTTTGTCAGTTTGGTTAGTGATGTTAAGAGTAAGCTCATAGATTTTAAATTTTAAGTTAAAAACATTCTCAATTTTTTATATTTCAGTTTTGTAAATGAGTTACCCATGCTAACATTACTAGAGATCAAAAAACATTCTGATATATGAAACAATGGTGTATTTTCAATGGTTGATCAAAAATAAAGTGCTTTGACTAAGCAATTTCAATGTACTACTGTTAATATGCTAAGATATATTAGGGTAGAAGTAATATCCACTTTTCATGCTGTGCATGCTGAGATAACAAGAAAATCCATTCACGGAAAAATAGTGTACTTGGTTCAACTACATGGATGATTATGCTCCATTCTTTCCCCTGGAGCATTCCTATTGTTCAGGAGAAAATTATGACAGTCTATTAACATTACCCCCTGAGAGATAGATAAATTTAATTTCTACATGTAGCGCAAATTAGAAGTTTAGAGTTGGTTATTATCTATGAAATATTTCATATCACCCCATCAAAAAGCAAAAGTAGGTGTTTCCTCTCAACAGTAAGTACTTTTCTTAGGGCATCTATTTTACCTATAGAGAGCTAAATTTTAAACATACACATACACACTCACACACAGATGCACACACACTTTTTCTCACATACATGTACACTAACACATGATGCAAGCACATAAGGGATTAGTTGGCTTCAGCAGCAGTTTTTGATGCTACAAGAAAGTTTCAAATTGAAAAGGACTTTGAAAGGACTACAATTTCTAGAATATTTCTTCCCTTATATTGTGGAAGTTATAAGTTTTTTAGACACTATTTGAATAGTGTTAAATCAACATATATATGCTGAATAAAGTTATTGTATAAGCTTACTAATATCCATTTTAAAATTTAATACATATATCATTTATTAATTAATTTATTAATTAATTAATTTATTTATTGTGTGTATGTATGAAGGTTGATGGGAGTGGATGTTCATGCGTGTATTGACACACGTTTAGTGGTCAGAGAATAATATGTGGGAACTGGCTCACCCTTCTATGTGGGACTCAATGACTAAATTCAGGTTATCTATCTTAGGTGCAAGCACTTTTACCAGATGAACTATCGTAATGATAACCATCTCTTGCCATAGTTCACTAATTTTCAGTAGTCTTAGTCACATTATCTTAGAATACATCTATTTTATCACTGGCAGCAGATAATGATAATTTGTTCTTGACCAAATATGAGTGACTAATGATCTGGTAACAGATATTCAGTTTAACCAAAATTCTGTGGTGTAACAATGTAGCAATTTCAAGAAGTTGTTTTTGTGGAAACAGAATATATTTTTACCTCAATATTATTTGTAAAAAATATTTGTAATCTTTTCAGTCTCTCATATGTTATCTTTTTATCACATTAATCCTTGTCACACAACTTCTGTCAAATACACACTCCTGCCCTACACACACAAATTTTGTCTTCTCTTTTTAAAATAATAATTACAAAAAAGAAATGAATTCAATTTCTGTACTGTACATGTATATATATATATATATATATATATATATATATATATATTTATCATTTGTTTTAAAATATTTATTTTAAAGAAAGACTTTGGTCATCAGCATTGTACTAAAAAAATGACAGTAGAAGGTGAAAAGTAAATTATTCCTCCCCCAAACTAGTTCTAAAGCTAAAACAACTTACAGTTAAATATATCTCAGCATTTCATATCATGTTACACATGTAAATCTGAATGTTTTGGCACTACCATATAAGTTATTTTTCTAGATTGGTTTTTATCTACTTTCTTCTTCTAGGAATTTTGTAAATTCCATAATGAGTTAAATTAGAATTCAATCATTGCGGAGAATTTCAAAAAACCTAGGTATTACTATGGAAAAAATAAGTCTCCTATTAACTGAATTCTGCCAAATAAATAATGAAGGTCACTTTCATATATTATTTCTTTTCTTTTTTTCTTCTTTTCTTTTTTTATTTTATTATTATTTTTATTGAATATTTTATTTACATTTCAGATACCAACCCCTTTCCCCATTTCCCCTCTCTAGAAAACCCCTATCCCGTGCCCCCTTTTCCATTTGGCTTTTATACAATTTTTTTAAATGTTATAAAGACTTTATAAGTATGGTAATGCTCAATCAGAAGTGTAGCCTACTACCCAACCTAGCTATGTAAACTATCTTTGACTGGTGGAGACATGTGAACTTCTGCCTCCATACCCCTCTCTCTTTCTCTCTCTTTTTCTCTCTCATTACCTAGCTTCTCATCTACTTCATCTTCTCCTCTCCTTACTCCATATTTTCCTCTCGGTGCTCCTTCCCCATTAGCTCTTCCTACATACTACCCTTCCTGATAAAATAAAACTTTTCTCACAGAATACAATTAGAGCATAATTATTCCTATTTGTACCAGTGAGGTAAAAGACAGTCTTAATACCCAGTCCCTCCTCTTTTTGACTAACCAGAATCTCTGTCGTCTCTCTTGGCTAAAACACTTAATTTTGAACCTGGCTTTTTCTTGGCTTTAGAATGAATGTCAGCTGAAAACCATCCACTCAGATCTTTTCTCTCAAGGTAAACAGCCAGGATTGGCTATGAGTCTATAGGTCTTCAATGCCATCAGAAATCCAGAATGACTAGATTAACTGAAGTTATGGAAAGCACTAAGCACAGCTTCTAAAACTTAGCCAATTTATAGAGACCACTGAACACCTGGACTGCCCCTATACTACCGAACATTGGAGCATCAAATCTTCAGCCTTCTGGCCCAAATTCATCTGACAAACCTTAGTGCTGCAGAATTATTAAGGGCTGATTACTCTGTCTAGGCAGATATAATCAGTCGACTATTCTGCAAGTGTGTCCTTTTCTGGACAGTACTTTGTCTGTAGATGGAGAGAGGCAACTCTTCTTGCCTAGTGGCTATCTCACCAAAACTGGAGTAACTCCAAGGATGATCAATTTCTTCTTAGAATCCAAGACAGGAAGCTGTCAGAAGCAGACAGGTCTCTAATCAAGATGAACATTAATATAGAAATATTTGTGATGTCAATTCTATGGATTTCTGAAGTTTTGAAATCCAACTATCCATGTAAGGTAACCTGGATTGTTGTCTGTTAACTCCTCTCAGCTATTTCTAAATAAAATATAGAAAACACCTTAAAAATAATCTCAAAGTCATGAATTTGCTATAGTCTATTAACTCAAAGGTTAATCATCACAAATCAGCTAAAAAAAAATGTTAAAGAAGGACTGGGTCTAAACCTTGTATTTCTAAATGTGTTATACAGGTACAATGCCTAGGAGAGTATCAATATTCATTTTACTTTCATATCAATAAGAAGCTTATACCATTGAAAACCTTAAATTTGAAATCCAAGTGAATTTTGTACCATTTAAGAAATTATAACTTCATCTTGATACTAAATTATACATATTTCTACCAATAGGTTATGGCTATGCCACAAATCCTAGCTAATCCTCCCTGTTCCAAAAAAAACACTACTTTTCCCCAGAGAGACAGTCTAATATTAACCACCTTAGTCCCCAAGCCCAGGGAATAGGGGTGCTGACTCTTCTTTAACTTCTTCAAGCTGATTATGGGCGTTGAGATATTTGAAGAGGGGTGGAGGGGAAGAGTAAATTGATAAGCTTCTGACGCTGTGTCTTCACTGCACCCAGATGGAATTCCCAGACACCGGAGGTTTGAATAGGTCTGCTCGTTTTGCTTGATGAGTAGATACACCAAGGCTGTGTATTTTGCAATATACAATTCTCTGGACAAGTTTTAGTATCAAGAAAAAAAAATTTTTTTCCAGAGGGCTGACTTTTTTTTTTTATTTTAAGATGTTGCTTCAAACAACTTTTTCCCCCTTTTATGTCGTTGGTTATAAAATTCATATTTCAAGTTTTATCCTGTTATCCCATTTCCCCCACCACCCAGGAACACCTTATCCCATCCTCCCTCCTTATATCCCTTCTATGAGGCTGTGCCCGCACCTATCCCCCACCCCCATTATTCCCTCCTCACCCTCACACTCCCCCCCATTCTGTGTTGGTTTTTCATGGGACCAAAAATCTCCTCTCCCACCCATGCCCAAAAAGGCTGTCCTCACCTACATATACCGCTAGAGTCGTAGGTCCCTCCCTATGTGCTCCCAGGCTGGTGGTTTAGACTCTGGGCGGCTCTGGTTGTTTGGTATTGTTGCTTTCCTCTTGGGGTCACAAACCCTTCCTGCTCCTTCAGTCTTCTAAGTTCTCCATTGGGAAACCTTTGATCTTATCAGTGGTTAGCTGTGAGCATTGTCCTCTGAATGTGTTAGTCTCTGGCAGATCTCTAAGGAGACAGCTATATCATATTCTTGACAGCATGCATTCCCAGCCATCAACATCAATGTCTAGCTTAAGTAACAGTACATGGGGTGGATGCCCAGGTGGAATGGTCTCCTGATGGCTCCTGTTCAGTTTCTGTCCCATGTTTTGTTTCCATAATTGCTCCCTTGAGTATTTTTGTTACTGGTTCCAAGTAGAACTGAGGCATCCCCTCTTGGTCTTTCTTCTTCATGAGCTTCACATGGTCTGTGGGTTGAGTCTTCGCTATTCTAAGTTTTTGGGCTAACATCCGCTTAACAGTAAGTAAATACCATGTGTTCTTTTGTGATTGGGTTAACTCACTCAGGATGATAATTTCTAGATCCATCCATTTAACTATACATTTCTAGAATTCATTATTTTTAATAGCTGAATAATACTCCATTGTGTAGATGTACCACATTTTTTGTATCCATTCCTCTGTTGATGGACATCTTGGTTCTTTTCAGCTTCTGGCTATTATAAATAAGGTTGCAATGAACATAGTGGAGCCTATGTCCTTGTTATATGTTGGAGAGTCTTCTGGGTATATGCCCAGGAGTGGTATAGCTGGATCCTCAGTTAATGCTATGTTTAGTTTTCTGAGGAACCGCCAGACTGATTTCCAGAGTGGTTGTACCAGTTTGCAATCCAACCAACAATGGAGAAGTGTTCCTTTTTCTCCGCATCCTTGCCAGCATCTACTATCACCTGAGTTTTTGATCTTAGCCTTTCTGACTGGTGTGAGGTGGTATCTCAGGGTTGTTTTGATTTGCATTTCCCTGATGACTAAGGATGTTGATCATTTCTTAAGTTGCTTCTCAGCCATTCGAATTTCCTCTGTTGTGAATTCTTTGTTTAGCTCTGTTCCCCATTTTTTAAAAGGGTTGTATGGTTTTCTTAAGTATAATTTCTTGAATTCTTTGTATATATTGGATATTAGCCCTCTATCAGATGTAGGATTGGTTAAGATCTTTTCCCACTCTGTTGGTTGCCGTTTTGTCTTATTGACAATGTCCTTTGCCTTACAGAAGCTTTGCAATTTTATGAGGTCCCATTTGTCAATTCTTGATCTTAGAGCATAAGCAATTGGTGTTCTGTTCAGAAACATTTACCCTGTGCTTAGGTATTCAAGGGTCTTTCCCAACTTCTCTTCTATTAGTTTCAGTGTATCTGGTTTTAAGTGAAGGTCTTTTATCCACTTGGATTTGAGCTTTTTACAAGGAGATATGAGTGGATCGATTTGCATTTTTCTACATGCTGCCCTCCAGTTGAACCAGCACCATTTTCTGAAAATGCTGTCCTTTTTCCACTGGATGGTTTTAGCTCCTTTGTCAAAGATCAAGTGACCATAGGTATGTGGGCTTATTTCTGGGTCTTCAATTCTATTCCATTTATCTTCCTGCCTGTATCTGTACCAATACCATGCAGTTTTTATTACTATTGCCCTGTAGTACAGTTTGAGATCAGGAATGGTGATCCCCCCCGAAGTTCTTTTGTTGTTGAGAATAGTTCTCGCTATCCTGGGTTTTTTGTTGTTCCAAATAAATTTGCAAATTGCTCTTTCTATCTCTATGAAGAATTGATTTGGAATTTTGATAGGGATTGCATTGAATCTATAGATTGCTTTTGGCAAGATGGCCATTTTAAATAAATTAATCCTGCCAATCCAGGAGCATGGGAGATCTTTCCATCTTCTGAGATCTTCTTCTATTTCTTTCTTCAGAGACTTGAAGTTCTTGTCATACAGATCTTTCACTTGCTTGGTTAGGTTCACTCCAAGATATTTTATATTGTTTGTGACTATTGTGAAGCATGTCATTACCCTAATTTCTTTCTCAGCCTGTTTATCTTTTTAGTATAGGAAGGCTACTAATTGTTTGAGTTGATTTCATATCCAGCCACTTTACTGAAATCGTTTATCAGGTTTAGGAGTTCTCTGATGGAAATTTTTGGGTCACTTAAGTATACTATCATATCATCTGCAAATAGAGAAATTTTGACTTCTTCTTTTCCTATTTGTATCCCTTTGACTTCCTTTTGTTGTCTAATCACTCTAGGTAGGACTTCCAGTACTATATTGAATAGGTAGGGTGAGAGTGGACAGCCTTGTCTAGTCCCTGATCTTAGTGGGATTGCTTCAACTTTCTCTCCATTTAGTTTGATGTTGGCTACTCTCTTGTTGTATATTGCTTTTACTATGTTTAGGTATGGACCTTGAATTCCTGCTCTTTCCAGGACTTTTTACATGAAGGGATGTTGAATTTTGTCAAATGCTTTTTTAGCATCTAGTGAGATGATCATGTGGTTTTTTTCTTTGACTTTATTTATGTAGTGTATTACATTGTTGGATTTTCAAATATTGAACCAACCCTGCATTCCTGGGATAAAGCCTACTTGATCATGATGGATGATTGCTTTGATGTGTTCTTGGATTCGGTTTGCTAGAATTTTATTGAGTATTTTTGAGTCAATATTCATAAGAGAGATTGGTCTGTAGTTCTCTTTCTTTGTTGGGTCTTTGTGAGGCTTTGGTATGAGCGTAATTATAGCTTCGTAGAACAAATTAGGTATTGTTCCTTCTGTTTCTATTCTGTGGAATAGTTTGAAGAGAATTGGTATTAGGTCTTCCTGGAAGGTCTGGTAGAATTCTGCACTAAAACCATCTGGCCCTGTACTTTTTTTAGTGGGGAGATTTTTGATGACTGCTTCTATTTATTTAGGGGTTATAGGACTGTTTAGATGGTTTATCTGCTCCTCGTTTAACTTTGGTACCTGGTATCTATCTAGAAAGCTGTCCATTTCATCCAGATTTTCCAATTTTGTTTAGTATAGGCCTTTGTAGTAGGATCTAACAATTTTTTTTTAATTTCCTCTGTTTCTGTTGTTATGGCTCCCTTTTCAGTTCTACTTTTATTGATTTGAGTGCTGTCTCTGTGCCCTTTGGTTAGTCTGGCTAAAGGTTTGTCTATCTTGTTGATTTTCTCAAAGAACCAGCTCCTGGTCTTGTTGATATTTTGTATAGTTCTTTTTGTTTCAACTTGGTTGATTTCGGCCCTGAGTTTGATTATTTACTGCTGTCTACTCCTCTTGGGATTATTAGCTTCTTTTTGTTCTAACACTTTTAGGTGTGCTGTCAAGTTGTTAATGTATGCTCTTTCCATTTTCTTTTTGTGGACACTTAGAGCTATGATATTTCCTCTCAGTACTGCTTTCATGGAGTCCCACAAATTTTGATATGAAGTGTCCTCATTTTCATTTAAATCTAAAAAGTCTTCAATTTCTCACTTTATTTCTTCCTTGACCAAGTTATCATTGAGTAGAGCATTGTTCAGTTTCCACCTGTATGTGGGCTTTCCGTTGTTTTTGTCCATGTCAAAGACGAGTCTTAATCCATGGTGGTCTGATAGAGTACAAGGAATTATTTCAATCTTTTTGTATCTGTTGAGGCCTGTTTTGTGACCAATTATATGGTCTATTTTGGAGAAGGTACCATGAGGTGCTGAGAAAAACCTATATTCTTTTGTTTTAGGATTAAATATTCTATAGATGTCAGTTAAGTCCAATTGGTTCATAACTTCTGTTAGTTTTATTGTGTCTCGGTTTAGTTTCTGTTTCCACGATCTGTCCATAGCTGAGAGTCGGGTGTTGAAATCTCCCACTATTATTGTGTCAGGTACAATGTATGCTTTAAGGTTTAGTAAAGTTTCTTTTATGTATGTGAGTGCCCTTGCATTTGGGGCATAGATGTTCAGAATTGCAAGTTCCTCTTGGTACATTTTTCCTTTGATAAGTATGAAGTGACCTTCTTTGTCCTTTTTGATTACTTTTGGTTGAAAATTGATTTTATTTGATATTAGACTGGCTACTCCGACTTGTTTCTTGGGGCCATTTGCTTGGAAGCTTGTTTTCCAACCTTTTACTCTAAGGTAGTGTCTGTCTTTTTCACAAAGTTGTGTTTCTTGTATGCAGCAGATTGTTGGTTCCTGTTTATGTATCCAGTCTGATAGTCTATGTCTCTTTATTGGAGAATTGAGTCCATTGATATTAAGAGATATTAAGGAAAGATGAATGTTGTTTCCTGTTATTTTTGTTATTGGCAGTGGAGTTATGTTTGTATAGCTACCTTCTTTTGGGTTGTTGGAGGATTACTTTCTTGCTTTTTCTAGGTTGCAGTTACCCTTCTTGTGTTGGAGTTTTCCTCCAATTATCCTTTGAATTGCTGGATTTGTGGTAAGATATTGTGCAAATTTGGATTTGTCATAGAATATTTTGGTTTCCCCATCAATATTGATTGAGAGTTTTGCTGGGTATAGTAGCTTTAGCTGGCATTTCTGTTCTCTTAGGGCTTGTATGATATCAGTCCAGGATCTTCTGGCTTTTATAGTTTATGGTGAGAAATCTGGTGTAATTCTTATAGGACTGCCTTTATATGTTACTGTGCCTTTTTCCCTTACTGCTTTTAGTAACTTCTCTTTGTTTTGTATATTTGACGTTTTGATTATTATGTGACAGGAGGTATTTCTTTTTTGGTCTAGTCTATTTTGGGTTCTGTAGGCTTCTTGTATTTTTAAGGACATCTCTTTCTTTAGGTTAGGGAAGTTTTCCTCTATAATTTTGTTGAAGATATTTACTGGTCCTTTAAGTTGAGAGTCTTCACCCTCATCTATACCTATTATCCTTAGGTTTGGTCTTCTCATTGTGTCCTGGATTTCCTGGATGTTTTGTGTTATTAGCTTTTTGCATTTCACATTTTCTTTGACCGTTGTTTCTATGTTTTCCATGGTATCTTCTGCGCATGAGATTCTCACGTCTATCTCTTGTATTCTGTTGGTGATGTTTGCGTCTATAACTCCTGATCTTTTTCCTAGGTTTTCTATTTCTAGGGTAGTCTCCCTTTGGGATTTCTTTATTGTTTCTACTTCCAGTTTTAGATCCTGAACAGTTTTGTGTAATTCCTTCACCTGTTTGGTTGTGTTTTCTTGTATTTCTTTAAGGGCTTCTGCCTGTTTACCTGCATTCTCCTCATATTTTTTGAGAGTGTTGTTTATGTCCTTTTTAAATTCCTCCATCATCATCATAAGAAGTGATTTTAATTCTGAGTCCTGCTTTTCTGGTGTGATGTGGTGTTCCGGACTTGCTATGGTGGAAGAACTGGGTTCTGGTGATGTCAAGTAACTTTGGTTTCTGTTGTTTACATTCTTACGTTTGCCTTTTTCCATTTGGTTAACTGTAGTGCTACACACACTCACTGGTTCTGACTGGAGTCTGCCTTTCCCGTTATCTTGGTTGTGTCAGAACACCTCGGGGTCCGGATGACTCTATGATCCTGAGCTCCAGCTGTTCTGTGTACAGTGGCTCCTCTAGGTTATCTTGGGATATGGTGTCTCCATGGCAGTTGACCAGCTAGGTGTTTGCTGCTCTGAGTGTAGTTGCTCCTCTAGGATTCTTCAGGATATGGCGTCCCCTGCTCTGCAGTTCTGCGGTTCTTGACCTGGCTAGGATGCCCCCAGACGCAGTTTCCTCAGGGGAGCAGATCAGCTGTGGGGCTGTTCAGTCCACGAAATTGCTAATTTTTATAGAATCATATGTTATTTATGTTTTTCTTCAAATAAAGTGTATTATATTCTTAAAATGCAGATAGAATTTAATTTGTAAAAATATATTTTAAAAATAGCATTTTAAAAACAAATATTTATGTATGACTAGAGGATAGAAAACAGGCGAAGCACCCTTAAAAGTTTATATTGAAGAGGTTAAGAGGGCTTACTGTAGAGGTCTTGAAAGAAAGGTTTGGGTATTTAATTTTAAGATGGTAAGTGTTCCTGGTCTTTTAGGTTTCTGGAACTGAAAGAGGCAGGCTTTTGAGAGGAAAATAGTCAAGAAGTAGAGAAACTAGTTATTAACTACTGCTCTGACTTAAGGGAAATGGGTTGCCTGAATTAATACAGTGAAAATAAAATGGAGAAGTGAATATTGGCACAAAGTTACTTGCAAGGAAGTAATAACAAGATCTTATTTTGTAATTGCTTACACGTCTGTAACACTGAAAAAAAATATAATAGGTAATGAAAATTTTTTCATTAGTGAAAAAAATAAGAAAGATGATTTTAAGAGCATTTGTATATGGTCATCCCTATGCATGAGCTAACAACTCTTTACCTTATTTCATTCCTGGTTCAAATTGCTAACCTGCTTTTCAAGTAATTTTCCACTTGAGTTGACTTAGGCCCAAGGTGGTCATTTTGCCCTGACCCCATTACATTACTTTCTAATTCTCAAATCTTCCTTTGACCCTTACTTTTAATGAGAAAATCCTCTTGCCATATTGCCTGCATCAGCTACAATTAGTCACTGTCATATCTGTCATGAATATGCTTTATTGTAATCCTGATATACTTGACTCTCATAAGAAGAAAAATGTGGGCCAAACCTCCTATATGTAAAACTCAAGTAAGGTAAGATGAAAAACTATAATTATGATTTTTTAAAAATTTCTTTTAAGAAAACACTCTTTATTTTAGGAAGCAAATAGGAAATACAGAGTATTAATGGACACAGAAACTTCCAATATGTAGGGTCCTCATTGTAATTTGTGTTACTATAAGCTAGCAGATAGTTTATTTTGTATTATTATATTTAAGCAACTTCAATTCCATTTTACTCTTAGGTCTTGGTTGAACATCAACACTGTTTGTCCAATTTATTTAGAAAGTTAAATCAAAATTCCAATCAAACTCATGTAAAATTTTGTGATGAAATATTAGTAATTTGACTGCACATCTTTTTCAAACCAAATTCACTAGTGAGCAATGTCCTTTGAAACTTTTTTATAGCAGTTAACCACAGAACAAGTTTGTTTTCTAGTAACTAATTACTATAAAATATTTAAAGATATTATTTTTCATTGACTAATTTCCTAATTTGATCATAATGTCAAGGTAATTCAGTAAAAATAAGCATGCATTATATAAACAAAGCTCTCTATGAGACTTTGAGGAAGAAAGAGTAATAGAAAACGAAATGACCATAGCTACTTCCAGGACCATGCATAACTACAATGTCACTACACAATGAAAAGACTAAGTACCATAAATTAGTATAAATAAAAGACAGAAACCCAGAGAAGTAGGTAATAATGAATTTATAGTTAGCCCTTAAGTGTATATAGAATATTTTGTTATTAAGAAGAAACTGGTAAACTGGGCTGAGGCATAATCTCAGTGGTTAAGAGCACATACTGCCATTGAAAATGACCTGAATTCAATTCCCAATAACCACACTGGGCAACTCATATCTTCTTCTTACTTCAGCTCCAGGAATTATGTCTCTCTTTTCTGGACACCCTTCAGCAATATGTGCTCTAACTACATACCCACCTACATACATATATACATAATTAATAATAAAAGAAATTATAAATACAAGAAAGTACTAAGTCTTATAGGCATAAGAAGAACCTGAGTTTTATTGTGTTGCCTGCTTTGCCACAAGCAGCAAGGGGCAAGAGAGGAGGGCACTACTCCCTGTTCTACCACACATAATGGCAGATGAGAAGTTTGGACCAGCTGTAAAGGTGAGTCTGACATGAGGGTTTGAGTACCAGAGAGCTTGCCCAGCCCCATGCCACTGCAGCACTTGGGTAAACTACCTAGGGCAATGCTAGAGTTCTGGCCCTGGTAGCATAGCTACATACAAGAAATAGAAGGCTAACCAACTCAGATATCTCTCAGGCCCAGATCCTGGGCTTTGAGTTGGTCCAGCCCAACATCTACCACATCTATGAAATGCTGGAATACATAAAGGGCCTGGTCCTGCAGATCCAAAGCTGCAGGACCTGCATGACAGTGGGCAATAATAGGATACTGACAGGGTTCCCAGTGAGGATATAGTATTTATGGTGTAGCAGAAGCCAGAGACCTTGGACCAGAACAATGATTCATTGCAATTAACATTTTCAAGTAAAGATATTTGGACTAAAGGGTATACTGTTTTAAAAAATGATACACTGTCCTTTCCACAGCAAGATAAGAATGATTCTTTTTCTCTTTTCTTTTTTCTTTTTTTTTCTTCTTTTCTCTTGTGAGGGAGGTTCCAAGCTCAGAGGCCAGATACAAAGGGATAGGGGGATAAGTGAGGTAGCAGTACAAGTAAAATTCACAAAGAATTAATAAAAAGTTTTGAAAAGAATAGTTTTAAAAATTATGGAAAACAAGTTGGTTACCAAGAATAACAGCAGAATAATGTCTTAAGAAAAATGACTTAGTATGGTAAAAACATTTATTGCTGTGTCAAATATTTTGCTGAGAACTTATATATTACCTCAACAAAATAATAATAAATCTTAAATATATCTATATCTAAATCTATACCTGGATCTATATCTGTATCTATATCCATATCCATATCCATATCTATATCTATACACATATACACACACACATACACACACACACATACACACACATATATATATGTCCTATCCACGTACTAACCAAGTCCAAGACTGCTTAGCTTGCAATATCAGGTGTGATCAGGTTTATATGGCCTAGAATAGCTTTTCTGAGAGGCTCTACTCAGCAGCTGACTGAGACAGATGCAGATAGTCAAGCATAAGAAAGGGGACAGGGACCCCAATGGAAGAATTAGGGCAAGAATCAAAGGAACTAAAGGGGATGGCAACACCACAGGAAGGCTAACAATGTCAACTAACCAGGACTTCTGAGAGCTCCCTGGCTGAGGCACTTAAGTAGCACAGGACTGTCTTGTCTGGTCTCAGTGGGAGGGGATGTGCCTAATCCAGTAGAGACTTGATGCCCCAGGGTAGGGGCACCATCTCAGGAGTAAAAGGTAGGGAAGATTGAGGAAAGAATGCTACAAGAGGTACTAGGAAGGTGTAGGGCTATGTGGGGTCTTTTGTCTGCTCCTCCACAGGACTTGGGATGTAGGAGCTTTGGCAGCACTTACTCCATGTCTGCACTAGGGGTATCAGACTATAGGAAGTCTCAGAACACCGCTCCAGGGTTGGGGGAGCACAGTTTGAGGTTCCAGGGACAGCCAGGGCTGGCTCAGGAATCCAGGCCTGTAGGGAGACCAGGGCATCTAGTTCTCAGACTCTTGGGCACCCAGGTGCTGCTGTGAGCTGCAGAAGAGCTGAGAAAGAAGTGGGGACATGCATGCTGGTCTGGTCCAGGGCAGAGGGGGAAAACAGAGGTGGGAGTAAGGTGGGGAGAGCTCCAGCTTGGTCCCTTAGGGATGAGAGTCCTTGGCTTGGTTAGTCAGCAGATGACTTGCCCTGGTGGGGGTCATAGCTGAGAGCACAGAGAGTCCTGGTACTGGAGATTAGAGGACTGTTCTTTAGGAGAAGACATGGTCCATTGCTCCCCATAGGCAGATCCTGATGAAAAGAGGCAGTCCATGGTTTTAAGGTATTTATTGCCATAGTGGAAAGTGGATGAGTAAAACCATACCCTAGTTTCTCAGGGCGGGTCTGAGTAAATGTAAAATACCATTTACAGTGAGGAGTGTCTGTGAAGGAAAACTTAATTGGCTAAACCCTTCTGTCCTTTAAGTACTTCATTAAAATGGAGATCTATCTTGAGGCTACATGACTGTAGGTCACATCCTTTACCTGTGGAGGGGCTTGGGGCATTGTCCTCATGTGACTGATGGCCACGAATCTATGGAGGGCTGCTGTCTCATGTCAGGAGCCTGGTGTCTGGAAGCATGGCAAAATGCAATCTTTCACTCAGGGTAATTGGGTTTTCTAGTCTTTGCTTGACCATGAACTAGGCTGCCTTTCAAGGTCCTTCAGGAGGGGAGGCAGCATTTGGGATGTAAATAAGTGAAATAATTATTTAATAAAAATAAAAGTAAGAACAAATGTATTAATGTTTTTTATTTTCTTAGCAACATAAATAAATCTGGGAAATTACAAAAATGGAGGGGGGATTCTAAGCAAGATAAACAAAATGAGCATTTCATCATTTTCTTGAGGATAGCCTGTTCATCAGAGGGCTAAAATAAATATGTACATTATTAGAAGGAGTGAGTCTAAAGACAATGTTTTTAATTTATACTATTAATTTATTGTGAATTGCTAGATGTGGTTTCTCACAGCTATAATCCCAGAATTCTCAGAACTAAGGCAGGAAGTTTAGTGCAAATTCAAGGCCAGCTTCGGAAGCACGGCAAAGCTTAGGCAAGCCTGATATTCAGAATGCAAACTACTAACAAAACCTACATTTTCTGGTAGGCTTGCTATTATACCTTTTATCTTTCTCTCTTATGACAATCAGAAAATTATGGATCATGAACAGCCCTTTCTCTAGTGCAATGATGCAGTATACATACATATATAATATTTCATACACACACATCTGCATATATGTATATTTGCATACATGCATATATGGAAAAGTATGTAAGTATGTAAATGAGGCTGGAATAAGGGCTAGGGACATAACTCTGAGATGAAAATATGTAAAATGTAAACACAAGTACCTAAGATTTTTGATATTCACATATAAAGCCAAAAATAATGCCATATGCTAATTCCAGAACTATACAGGTAGGGACAGGTGAATCATTAGGGTTTATTGACCAGCTATTTTATCCTAATTGATGAGATTCATATCACAATGTGATACCTTGTTTCATAAAATGAAGTAGATAACTCCTGAGGAATGAATACTGAGTTTAGGCTTAAGCCTTCTGTTATGATTTGAATAGGAATGCCCCCATAGACTCATGTGTTTGAATGCTTGACCATGAAGAAGTGGCACGATTTGGAAATATGGCCTTGTAGGAGTAGGTGTGGCTTTATTGGAGGATGTGTTGACTAGAGAATAATCTTTGAGATCTCAGAACCTCAAGCCATGCCCAGTGTGGCATTCTCTTCCTGCTGCCTGCAGACCTATATGTAGAACGTTCAGCTCCTTCTTGAACACTTTGTCTGCCTGCATACCACCGTGCTCCCAAACATGATGATAATGGACTAAACATCTGACAGCATAAGACAGACCCAATTAAATGGTTTCCTTTATAAGTGTTGCTGTGGTCATAAGATCTCTTCACAGCAATAGAAACTGTAACTAAGATACCTCCAAGTATGTGCATACTCATGTACGTGTCTGAATCCACACAGGCTTGTGCATATACACACACATGAACAAATATATACTATATACACATGCACAACATAAAATGGCATAATAGAGGAGTATGTGAATAATCTTTTAACTTATAGAAGTAAACCTTGAGGACAACCTTAGCTTCTCAGCATTTCAAAAAGTGTTGATTGCTTCCACAATATAGTCCCTGTGCAAAACAGCAAACTTTGAATATATATCTTAGAACATATGAGTGAATTAATTCTATTCAACTTTATGTTTTTTATGTTTATATTTTGAGTGTCTTGTTATCTTGCTGTTATTATGTAAGAGGAAGTAAAAGCAAAATTATCTGATTTGCTATTCTTTCTGTTCTTCAGAACTAAACCAATTTTTGAAAAATAGGCTAACTCAACTCAAATGTTAGTTATTATTGTTGATTTATGTCCACAAAGAACATAAAATTTTGGGTTGGTTGACTTCAAAAGCTTCTGCAAGACATGCTTTCATTATGTGAAACCACTAACAATATATAAGAACAGAAGATATGAAATTATTAAAGCAAGTCCACAAACTCTTTGATTCTCTTTCTACTGAAAGGCAGAGTTTATGATATATTGTTTAAAATTTCATAAAAGTAATTTAGCTTCTGTCTTACATGTAGTCTCATATTTGGAATTCTGATCTAACATATAAAAAGTCTCTCTGCCTTGCAGCCTTCAGGCTTTGTGGATACATGAGCTGAAGGGGCATACATGAGTGATCTAGTAAACAATCTTAGCCTCAGTTTGAGCTAGCAGTCAACATACACTGCTAACAATGCAAATAATTTGTCTTAAGAATCTAGATGAATAGTATTACAATAAGTACAACTTCAACTTAACATCTCTATCAAATTCAGGATAATTGCCTCATTAAAACAGTCTATCCAATAACTTTCTAATTTATTTATTTATGTGGAAAGTTTTGGAAAGAATAAAATGTTTGGTATAAGCAACATAAGATTTCCCACTATTTGTTCTGTAATCAAAACATTTTGTAATCATAAGAAAAAAGATATGGAAAATGTTTGTCTATCTACCCTGCTACACTCTTTAGGGTAATGTGAATAGTATAGAATGAAAGATGCCTTTACAGAGAAAGAAATCTTTATTTCCTTTTTCTCTACTGGCTGGAAGAATTGTGTATTAAAAAGATGAATTTACATTACAACCAAAAGTATTTCTTAGACCATGGTGCTCAAACTCATAAACTGATTGGATCACATATTGGTTGCATTCTTAGATAATCCAAAAATGTTATATTAATAATAGTTTGTAGTATGCTTGGTGATATCTTTGATAAATATTAAAAAAATATGAGATAAATCTTTTCTTAAGTACTTTTCTATCTTCTTTTGAAGTTGATGACATAAGTGAATTTCAGTGAATACAGTTTACTACCCACAAGGTTGCCTGTGCTACTGACATTGTGGTTTCATATTCATTCCACTCTAGTAAAATGAACCTTTTGTTGTACCTCAAGTAATTCTGTATTAGCTTTTAAGTTTAATGTAAATTCCTCAGTACATCACACAAGCTCTCTTCTGTAAGCTGTCCTATCTCTTGAATAAACTTCACTTAAATCAACAACATAATATACTGTTTGCTTGCTTATGTGCCTATCTTTATTTAAATACTGAAACAAATGAAAATTTTTGTCAAATTAGGCAAGCAAAAGTTTCTAATTTTTTCATAATAGTTATTCTTGAAATAAAATAAGTCAGAAACTTTCTTCACACAGTTGACATTATTTTCAAGGATATGCAAAATTACTTAAAAATAGTGTTGAGTTCTAACAAGCTATAAAGATGATGTATAAAGTGATTTGAAATCAGGTACCTAGAAAGACATGTCAAAGGATGACATTTAAGCAATGATGAAAAATGATAAGTCATTCATGCTATGATTCAAGGGAAGAACATTTTATGTAGAAGGAATAAGAACTTTGTTATCAAGAGAGAATTGTCTTGTTGTGTTTTAGTATAGCAAAACAAACAAAGAAACAACAAAAATCAGTTATGAACATAGGGGAAGAGATGAAATTGGAGAGTGAGGATGGAAATTATATATGTTACTACAGAAATTTTAAATTTCTCCTAAATAATTGTAGAGGCCATTGGGAACTAATTTTTGAGGATAGAGTAAGTGTAATTTGCACTATCCTAATATACATTATCTGGTGGATGAACAAGCAAATGAGTATATAATCAAAGACATTATCAAATAAAGTTCAAATGAATAAAGAAATGACAAAAAGCAAAAAGAAATGAGTGAAAAAATATACACGTAATTGATGAATCTACTTGCTGACCACAATGAGAATTATAAATGATCTACAGTTCCCCTAGACTTGTTTACACATATTTGTCATTCTTAGCAATTCTAAAGCATTTAAAAAGTCCTAAATTTGTTATGGCTTTAGCTACTGCTTTAGTGTCAGAGTGACTCTAATAACTCTGCTGGAATAGAAATAGTTCCTTGTGACTATGATGATTAAAAAACATAATAATCATTATGCATTTCAAATGCTTATTTATTAAAAATTGCTTAATGAAATGTCTAATAACAATTGAAAAGGAGAGAAGGATTTTTTTGTCAAATCAGGTCTATTATTTCTTATGCATAAGCTTAACTATTACTACTGGTTCAGTAGATTCATGAATATTTTCAGAAAATTTCTCAGTTGTTAAGGGAACAAGATCTTTTAAAAGACTAGAAATTGATTCACAGCACTCATATAGTGGCTCACAATCATCTCTAATGCCAGTATCAGAGGACATGATACATACATTTATGTGTGTTTGTCTATGAATACATATATATATATATATATATATATATATATATATATATATATATGCATGTAAGATACCCATACACATAATTGTTTGAAAGGAAATATAAAGAAAATACACAGAGAACCTTAAATTTTAGCCAAAAGTAACATAGTAAAAAATAAAAAACATTAAAGACCTTTCATACTAGTCATATGGAAAGCAACTACTATATAAGCTTCCCAAAATATATACATACACACACATACAAACACACACACACACACACACACACATATATATATATATAAAACAAGTACCATGGAATTGTCAATATTTCTAATAGACACCATAGGCTGAGAAATAATATTCCCATTGGAGGAGTTAGAAAAAAGACTGAAGGAGCTGAAGGTGTTTGCAACCTCATAGGAAGAACAACAATATCAACCAACCAGATACCCCAGAGCTCCCAGAGACTAAACAGCTAACCAAAAACAACAAATGGAGGGACCCATGACTCAGTCACATATGTAGCAGAGGATGGCCTTGCCTGGCATCAATATGAGGGGGGGGCCCTATGTCCTGTGGTGGCTTATGCCCCAGTGTAGGGGTATGCCAGGGCAGGGAGGCAGGAGTGAGTGGGTGTATGTGGGAGCACCCTCACAGAAGCAGGGAGAGGTGAATGGGATACAGAGTTTCCAAAGGGGAAACTAGGAGAGTAGATAACATTTTAAATGTAAATAAATAAAATATCTAATTAAAAACAAAATAAAATAATAAAATTATAGGACAGTGATGTTTCAACGACACCTAAACATAAAATGGCTATCTTCATTTGTTACCTTCTAGCATGTGATGGTAAGAGCATATTACTAAATACAACATATACCAGAGTCATGAAGCATGGGAAAAATCAAGCTGATACCAACATAGAAGCTGCATCCCTACTGGCTCATTTTTATCATGCTGGAAGATGATGTATACACCATAGGACAAAAAGAATCATTAGTTTTTACCTGTCTGGAAACTGAAATCTACAATATTTCCTGGCCTGGCAAGATATGCCCACCAATGGTGGCTTGAACATCATGGCAAAAACTGAACACTTTTCATTGGATTTAAGTCCTGCTTACCAAGATAAAACCTATATTTGGCAAAGTTATTGGGTTCAAGAATATCTGAGAGGTAGGCCATAGGCTTTAGGAAAGAACCTACTACTATTATACTACTAAGTGGATATAATATTAAACTGATTCACAATGTCTCATCATTATACCAATCTCAACTGTCATC
The DNA here is from genome assembly GCA_030674055.1 of Rhabdomys pumilio. NCBI lineage: Eukaryota > Metazoa > Chordata > Mammalia > Rodentia > Muridae > Rhabdomys > Rhabdomys pumilio. The sequence continues at coordinate 57,361,283 of JANHMN010000005.1, forward strand.
AGCGAAATTTCTATATACACAAGATGGCAATTAGCACAGGCACCAAAAACTTGTAAAGATGCAGAGATTAAGACTGTAGAATATTCAGCCTGAAATAGGATGTCTGCATCACATCCTGTCTGTCCAAGGCTGAGTACCCATTGTATAATGGGAATAGGAGAAGAGTGTAAGTGCTAGAGGCAGGATATAAGTACTGGGAAACTATGTCTTACAAACATAGTAGAGAAGCTGTACAAATGTGTTCATAGTGGTTATGACAGCATATATAGCAACTGTGTAAACTCAAATCACAATACCCCAGCATGGAGAGAGAAGGAAAGCATAAAGTCTCATTCCTAGTTGATAAGCTATAGGAATAGAAGCTGGAAGTCAGTTTTTTTTTACTGTAATCCATGGTAAACAGAAGATGTTTCAGTGTATGGACACACATTCAGGGGTATATACATAGCACAAATGGGAATTGAAGGTCTTTTAAAACAAAAAGAGAGACAAAGAGAATACATTGTTGCATGTCCTGGGAAAGAGAAATAGACTTTGGAAGAGCTAGGTAACAGGCAAATAAGTCTAAAACACATTGTAAAGTTTCTTAAAGAATGATTAAATCAACAAGTAAAAGGGGGAAAAGAGGCATTATGATTGACTTTCTCACTTCAACACTTTACTTTCACTAGTCTGCCATCCTCTTTAACCAGAATTTGAATTTTATAGTGCTCCACAGTTGAGAAAGATAATTGTTTCAGATAAATCTGTATACATACAGAAAAAAGGTAATAGTTTGCCCAGTATTCATTACTTTTCATCCTCCAGTCCTGTCTGCCATAGAAGAAAATGTCTATCTCAATTCCCTATGTAAGTGTGTGTGTGTGTGTGTGTGTGTGTGTGTGTGTGTGTTATGTTCCTGTGAGTGAAGTTACATGTGTGCCATAGTATACATATGATTCAAAGTCAGAGGATAACTGTGGCTTTCTGTCCTCATCTTCCTTCTTCTTTGAAACCAGATCTATTCTCTTTTTAAAGCTACCTACATGAAGCTAGCTGGCCTGTGATATTGTAGGAATATTCTATCTCTAATATCTCTGTGGAACTTTTGGGATAACAGATATATTTACTACTCTGCATGAATCGACATCAGCTCTGAAATTCATTATCCATACTATTTTTCCCTGAAAAGTACTTTACTCATTGACTTATAAATGTTACACTTGATCTCAAAAAGAGTCCACAAGAATGGAAATATTTAGAAGGGTTGGTGCTTTACCAAGTGTGACTTTCATTCCTCCTTGGAGATTCTATAGACACAAATAGTGGAGAAGTTCTCTGATTTACAATGGTGATATATGGTCTATATGCACTGGACAAAAATTCTACTGTTTTCTTTTTTAAAAAACAAGAACAATAGCAGTAGCCTTCATCTTAGGGACAAGGCCTAGAATATATATATTTATACTTCAGAGGAACAGAAAGAGTAATGTGGTCACCAAGTTAGAGAAAGGGCTACAAAGTCACTGAGGAAATACATACTCTTATAATATTGAGCTGAATTCAAACACTACTAGGT
>JANHMN010000005.1:57373078-57388989 GCA_030674055.1 Rhabdomys pumilio
TATATATATATATATATATATATATATATATATATATATATATATATCATTCAGCAAGTGAGATATGCTCACTTATGTACTACTGAATATAAACAGAGGAATAATCTTATACTCTCTTTTTCATTAGTAGATATTGAATTGCATGGGTATATTAAGTACAAAATTAAGGACACATAGCAAAATTTAATAATATAAAATTGTTCTAGATTTGAAAATACTTCTAAAAGAAACAACAGCTAATCTTAACATTTTTTCCTCATACCAAAATTCACTTTGAAGACAATTTATCATGTATGTGTTTGGGAAATGTCAAAGCATGTGGAGACTACAATAAAAGTTCAAATTTGGCTTAAGAAGTAGAAGCAGATGTGAATAAACACAGAAGTACATATGGCATTTAAAATCCCAATTTGTCTCAAAAACCACATTTGTTTTTCTGCATCCAACACAATTAGATTAATTTTCTAGAGACTAAAGCAAACATAAAAACATGAATTAGCCTATTGAGTTTAAATACAAAGCATTTATGTTCTCAGTATTTATAGATTATAAGGCTTTACTTGCATTTTTAGGTTGGCAAGACTTTGATTTCATCTGCTTTACAAAAGCTGGCCTTCTTGTTGACTACAGAAGCAATAGGAGAGAGAAAGAGTGAGCTCACTATTTTTTCCACTTAAGACACAGATCTTATGAATTTTCCAACTCCCAGAGGCTTCCTTTCTCCAAATATCACATTGTTATGGTGTCAATACATGAATTTCACAGAACATAAAATGCAGTCCATGATACTCTTTTCTGAGAACAGCCTTTTCATATCATGCTCTGGAGAGAAGATCCCATGCACTTTTTTTCTTAAACAAAAGGGAAAGCAAACAACATAAAAAAGTCAAGGGAACTCAAAAAATATAATGTTTACTTTTAAAATGTTAAACATAGAATTTCTTTTCTGTGAGGCTCAATGAATAAATTATAATTGTTGCTGACTGATATTTTCATGGAAAAGTATGAAAAACAAATATGAATTTACTACAAAGGGAGCACAAATAATAGACCCAAGAAATTGCTTCATTTAAGTCAATGGTTTGCAACTTGTCAGTCATGACCCTTTTTGGGGATCTAATGAAGCTTTCACAGAGGGAGCCTAAGAATATCTACATATTAGTTATTTACATTAGGTCTCATAGCAATAACCAAATTATAGGCATAAAGTAGCAATAAAAATAAATTTATGGTTGAGGGGGTCACCAGAAGGTTTAGAACTTTAGTAAGTGTTCACAGCATTAGGAAGATTGAGAACCACTAACTTGTCTATCTTTGTCATTCAACAAAAAATATCATCTATAGTAGGACATGTGAGGGATAAGTTAGAGGACATTGGATGATTCAGATAGTTGCTTCACCAAAAAGTCCATCCATCCATAAGTTTAGCAATTCCTGAATGTTTCACTATGCATTGTCTGCACAACATGAAAATCACTGAACAATTTCCTATATCTTAGCAGTCATTTATTACTTATATAACCTCATTGAGGGCCTTACTCGTACTTGAAATTTCATAAGCTTCTTAATTCATGTGAGTTACCTCTACCTTTCTCTTGCTAAGAATGAATGTTTCAGTCTGGAAGAAATTATACTGAGCCCCTAGTTCTACCACTCTTTCTGAAATTTCAATCTACTTTGTATGGGCTTTTATTTATTTTTTCTTTTTTAGCTTTGGAAGATAGGATATGGTTTGATAGTTGGTTTAGTCCATTGATGACTGACGATTAGGATATTATTTCACAGTAACAATCAATTACTCTGACCATTAATAAGTTATTACAGTAATTTCTATACTTTGCAAATGAATAAACTTTTCTTCTACAGTTGGGATTAATAACCTCCATAATGTGTAAGCACAAATAATGCTGTTTAGAAGAAAATTTGAAAGCCAAATCATATCTGTTTAATTTAAATTTGTGCCTGTGACCTCTCCAGACATAGATTTGGACCTGGCTTCACAAGACAAACCATGTTTCCTCCTGTGGAGTAAGTCTCAAATTCAACCACAGAATATTCAATTTCATCGGCAATAGCATAGCAGGAATATTTTACTTGACATATTGAGAGTGAAGCATGAAGGACCCATAGACACCAAGGCCACTGGCAATAATTCTCCAGCATCCTGTATGTCAGGCAGGATAAAAGACCATATATTTCACTTTCAAATAAATTTAGATTTATTTTCTTTTAAATTTATAGCAGCTTTACTAATAAAATCTGGAATCGTCAATATTAATGAAAGTTTCATGCCTCAATATCTAGCATATATTTCTTTATTAAAAACTAAAATTGAGAAGAATAAATAGTATAAGAAAAGGTTACATTTCTTTAGATCCAATGGTTATTTGGACATCATTATTTCCAGAGTATATATTCCCTCAAGTATATCATAAAAATAAACACTGGCCTTTCTTATTAATACAGTTACATATTAATGTTCAAAGTTAGAGCCTAAATTGGAAGCTGTTCAGAAAGCATAGGATGCTTGTCATACCAGCAAAGTCTTGAAAATTTTAATTATTCATGGATTATGACTTATAATGTTACAATGGTTAATAATGTGATATACATTTATTTGGTAACTAAATAGTAAAATAAGTGCCCAGAATTTAAGTAGAATACAATTAACCTTTTAATTTTTTATTTATTTTTGGAGAGGATGTGTATGGTCTGAATCAACTTGTCAGGTTTCACAACAATTTTCTTTATCTGTTGAGCCCTCTCATTGTCCCAATCGCATCCTACCCTACCTTTCCTTTAGTAAGGGCTGAACCACATAGTGCGAGCTGTCTTTAAACTTACTACCTGGCCATAGCTATCAAAAGTTTGGATTTCAAGTGTGTAATATAGATACTCAGGTTGTGCATTAGTAGTACACACAGAGAGAGACACACAAACATACACACACAGACAAACACAGACATAACCAATCTGGACTTTCACTATAACATCATATAATATTTGTTTTCTTGAGGCTGGCTCATTTTGCTTAATAGGATAATACTCATTTAAGTTTATTTTATGTAAATGTTATAATTTTGCTATTGTTTATGAATTAATAATATCTACTCTATAGATAGCATATTTTCCTTATTTATTCAGCTGTTCCTGCACACCTAGTTTTATCCCATATCTTGCCTATTAGCAATATTGCAGCAATGACCATAGATATGCAAGTGTTTTTGTAGCACACTAATCTAAGGTAATTGTGATTGCAATAAACAATATAATAAATACAAGGAAAATAAAAAGAACAAAATCATCTCTAAAAATGAAGTACAAATGATCAAGGCATGTACACAACAATATTCAGCATCCTTAGACTTCAAAGAAATGGAAATAAAATTCAACCTGAGATACTGTATCCTTTCCATCAGGACAACTATTATTAATAGAACAAATAATAATAAATGATGGCAAAAAAATGGACTTTCCACTTAGGTTAGTGAATGTAGTTTGTGCAGCCATTGTGGAAATGAGTACAAAACTGCCTCAAAAACTGATCCAGCTATACTATTTTCTAGAAACAAAAACTTCTAATTTAATATTTTTCCAGTGTACCTACCTGATAGCAGTTTCTTCTCTTATTTCTCTTTTCCCCAAGTAAACAACAGGGATCATGGCTTGATATAACCCAAAATATCTTTCCCATGATAAATATTAAGAGCTGGTATTTTTCTTAGATTGGTTTTTAAACTCAAAACCAATGGAAAACTTCAACAATATTTAAAAGTAAAACTAAGCCCTAAATGTGATTATCATAATCAAAAAAACCCTGGAACATTAAATAAAAGGTACTCTTTTAAATGTTATATTGAATTAGCAAATTCTAGGAAAGGGCAGAAGTTAAAATTTTAATAAAAATAATTTATATAAAAATAATTTATAAGAATCTATCCAGCAACAGACTCAGACTGATACAGATACCCTCTGCCAAATAGTAGATGGAGCATGGGGACACTTGTAGAAGAATAAGGGGAAGGATTGCCGGCCCCAAAGAAGCTAGGGAGTCCACTATAAGACCACCAGAGTTAACTAACCTATACCCTTGAGGCTTTCAGAGTCTGAACCACCAACTGAAGAATAAACATGGGCTGTACCTAGGCCTCCCCTACATATGTACCAGATTGTAGCTTGTCCTTCATGGAGGTTCAGATCAAATAAAATAGGGGCTATGATAAAAGCTTTTGCTTATAAATGGGATATATTCTAATAGCTGGGCTGCCTTGTCTTGCCTCAGTGGAAAAGGAAGTGCCCAACCTCACAGAGACCTGAAGTGCCAGGGTGGAGAAGGAATACCTCAGGTTCCCCAATCAACTCAGAGAAGAAGGAGATGGGGGGTTGGGGGAATAACTTGTGGAGGGGGAGACTAGGGGCTAGTGAGTGGGGTGTAAATTAAATAAGTACAAAATTAAATTAAATTAAATTAAAAATAATTTATATATAGCTATTTTATTCAAAGAAATATATTTGGTTCAATAATGATAAAATGTTCACATTATTATGAATAAATATGTTCAATATCATTTAATACTGTTATTCAATATAGGTTTGAATACTTTGACAAAATAATAAAGTATAGGAAATAACATTTTAATAAAGTCAAATTATTTTGTTTATTGTCCTTCTGATTATATGATCCATTGCTGCAAAGACTAAAAACAGAGATAATCATTTTCAGTTAAGTAGCAAAATTCAAAATTAGCACTGAAAAAGTCAGAAGCTTTTCTATATATACATCAGCAAAAAAAGTACTGAAAATAAAATCAAATAATAAATTACATTCATAGTGGCTTCAAAATATCTAAGAAAGGGCTTAACTAAATATTCAATTGATAGCTATAGTGAAAAGTAAATAAACATATACATGTATACATAATATACTGAAAAAATTAACTAAATACAATATTGGGAGATGAAAAAATTCAGAAATTCTTAGACAATGGAAATTAATACTTCTGTAGTGGTCATAATATATAACTGATCTTCAGATTCAGTGCAAACTTCGTAAAAATCTTTCTGACATTGCTGATGGAACTAGGAGAAACAATCCTAAAATTCAAAAGTATTCAAATACACAAATCAATTGATAGCCAATATTAATATCTACTCTGGAGCTACATGAACTACATAACAAATGTAGCATCAGACTCACAGACTTGAGAGGACAGACAGCATTGAGGACAATGAAATACAATCATGTATCTGCATCCAAATGATTCTCAGCTGTGGAGCCAAAATTATATATAGGAGAAAATACAGCCTGTTCAACAAATGGTTCTCAGATAACTTTATAATTACATATAGAGTAACATTTGAAATTTGTCCCCAGATTTTACCCTAAATGGAAGAGTTCTCAGGCCCCACCTTTTAGCAGTAGAGATACTGGTAGTTGATAGAATTTGGGGGAGGATCACTTTTCCTCAAGCATATGGCCACTGGTAAGTTCTTCATACCCCAGTGATAGACCCTATTCATATGGTTATATGGGCAGCATTAACTGGAGTCAGTAAGACTATTAATTATTTATGAATGGTAGACCTGAGGTTGGGAAAGAGATAAAATGAGGAATTCTGAGGAGTGATAGATCAGATAATAGTGGTGGATGTGATCACGGTGATCAATATATATTACATATATTTATCAAGTTTTAGAAAATAAAAATAATAAAATATTTCTTTATACAAATCAAAAGCTTAAATTGGAGCAAAGATCTTAACTTAAGACCTAAAACACTGAAACTATTATGTCACAGGAAAAACACTTCAAGATGTTAAGATACTGACATAGGAAGTGATTTTGTATGATTCCAATGACTCAGCAAATCAAGTAAATGTGGCAGCATCTAGTTAGAAAAATATCACTTATCATGGGGAATAATCATTATGGAAAGACAATACATAAAATAGGACAAAATACCAGCTTTCTCCTAATTAAAACTGGTAACAAAGAGTATATAAAGAGCCAAAAAGAATTTAAATGACATATAATTAATTAATTAGTTCATGGCAATTGATCTGAACAGATTCCTCTGAAAAGAGGAAGTGTGAGTAACCAATGCATATATGAAAGAATGTTTAACTGAATTTATGTCAATATTTATTTGAACCTTAAAACTATATTATAAACCCCTGTAAAATTTTAACTTTTATAATTAGAGCAAGAAGAGGCATATATCATATTTAAGTGGAGAAGAGGTGATGTTCTTGAATAATTTACATAAAATTTGCAGATTTTAAATGTACATTATGTGCATGCATGTAAATATCACATTGTCTTCTCAACCCATTCAATTGCAATTATGTACAGCAATAAATATACATGAAAAAATTATCTCCTCTGGCAGAAATTGATAATCTATGTTGCTGCAAAGTTTCTTGCTATTGAACAAATATGAGAGAAAAAATAAATTGATATTACTAGTAAAATTGTAAATTATGAGTCAAAATGTGAGTTGTAGAAAATACAATTACCCATATAAATGAAGAGAGTCAATTGACTACTACAATCACAGAGAATATTCAACCATAGTTAAATAAAAATATCAGTATAGGGAAGTTATTACTTAAGACATTGTTCAAAACTTTGTGTGTATGTCTTTACATATATGCATGTGTCTGCTCATGTATGAATATGTGGAGGCAGAGGTCCCTCCTGGGTAGGCTTTCTTCAGTTGCTCTCCATCTCATTTTATGGAAGCTGGAGCCATTTGTTTTGGCTACACCAGCTGCCTAGGCAGCAATCCTACAGGATTTGCATTTCTTAGCTCTGCGTTTTCAGGCTCTGTGGTATACCATAACACCTACCCTTTTTAACCACCCTTCCCATGTAATCTCTGTTTTCACACAGTCCTCTCTCCTCAGAAGGCCCCATTATCTCTTAAAACAACCACTTTTTATTCCTTCATCAGTATTCCCTACTATGTCAGCAGGCCTTCCTCCATTCCGTTTCTTTTTCAAACTTCTTATTCTTCCTCCCTTGAAACCTGTACCCTGTCAGCCTTCCCTTGTACCCTACCTCATGTCCACTTTCTTTCTTTTTTTTTTTTGATTAAAGAAGTCATGTCTTTTGTTGTTTTATTTAGTCAGTAAATGTATACATACCAACATATGAAGTCATTTACTGACTAAGAGTATATAAAATACCACATAATTTCTTTAACCTTTAAGAAATAAATGTATAAGACCTCCTGCACATGACTAAGATTATCATTGCCTATCATTTTCCATTCTTCCCTTCATGCTGAGTGTTCCTAAAACTTCTGAAATATACTCTTATCAAAGGTTTAGAATTTACCAATTTAAAGCCTTGTTTTCACACTTTCACCTCTATTTTTTTTAAGAGTTCATGTCCACTTTCACATTGTCTCCTTACCTAGCTCTTATAGTCTCAGCAGCTCTTCCCATTCCCCTCCTCCTCTGCAATGAGAGCTCCAGCATGACATCAGGTGGACTATTTAAGTGAGTTCATGGGATCTATTTTCAGGTTCTCACACTTGTACTGTAAACACTTAAGGACTTTATCAATTGAGCTAGCTTTTCAGTTCTAATTTATAATTTTTTTACTCCAAGACCACCTTTTACTATTGAGTAGAGATAAAACTGAAATGACTAGAAGGTTTAAAATGATAGAGTTGAATGCAGCTATAAATTCTGAACTTTGTTATTTCAGATTGCCTTTGTTTGACAAAGTAGCAGACTCATCTCAGGTAATGAACAATTAACTATGCTGTAGTTTTAAGTAAAGCTCTACTCTAAGAATGGGCAGGATTTTCTGTAATGTCACTTTCCATCTACAGTTCTGGCTCCATCACAGTCCCTAGGTTTAAAGTGGGAGGATCCCAAAGTGTTGGCTGGAGCAGTTGCTTTGCTTCATCTCTGGTATATTCTATTTATTAGTAACAGAAAGGTGACATTTTAGGTGGGTTTCATGTCTGTATCTGTATAAGAACTTTCCTCATTCTAAACCTATGTACTTAATGGTTACTGGGTATAGGCAACCAGGAAATAGCCTGTTTTAGGGCCATGTGATGTTTCAAGACATTTGCACTTGTACATCAAGCCCAATTATCTTAAATACAGTGGTCTGTGTTTTAGACCCATGGAGGTGGCAAACCTGGAGTTTGCTCAGAAGTCTATGACTTTTGAAGATAGTCATATCATACTTCTCTCTTGAGGAATTGAAGCTACATAGTTATCCTCAGAGATGACCATAATCTGAAGTGAGGATGACAAACTTTGCACTTTTTTTTTTCCCGATGGTTGAATTTGGGTCTTTTGTACCTACACATATTGGGCCATAAAGAGGAGACAGGATGGGTTTCTTATTGTACTATTATATAATCAACATGAGGATACTAGAGGCTAAGCCTTGCCTTGATCATTTCATTGAAGAGAATGATGAATTTGTACTTGCTGAGCAAGTTGGTTCTACAAGAGTGTCACAACAAAGACATCTTTCAGGATGTCATTTGTGATGTTTGTGAGTCAGTCATAAAGGAAATGCGTGACCAAGCTATGTAGTTTTCAGTATTGACAGGGCAGTAAAAATATGAATGTCAATCATGAAAAAATACTTAATATTTCATTTTGCAGGACAATGAATAAAAGTCTGTAGACAAAAGAACCAAGCTTCATTTATGTACATCTAAAAATTCCAAGGGGCATAGAAGAGCCTCAATTTTAGTGAAGTTGGGAAAAAATTCTTGGCCTTTTCTACCAAGATCCCAGTAAGTTGTAAAGAGGAATAGCTACTTAATAGCACTGAGTGCATGAAAACCTTTTAGCAAGACAAACCTACAGGTGTGATAAGGATGGAACATTTACTACCAACAAAGATAAATTTGTTCAGCAGCAGAAATCTCACAAGATTGATGCTTTCAAGAGTGAAGAAAGTAGGCAAAAACATCATAAGAAACTTGCTCAATAACAGAAATAGCAGCATCTGGAAAAGCCTCTGATATGTAGCACTTGTGGAAAAACCTTTATCAGTAAACCTTTGAGTCACAAAGAAAATACTGATTGAAGAAAATGTTTATATATGTGATATGTGTGGAAAATTGTTATGGAGGAAATCTTCCCTTCCAGGACACAACAAATTTCACAGAGGAGAAAGACCCACTATGTGCCATAAATTTGGTAAAATGTTCAGCAGAAAATCCCACCAAAATCTACATACAAAGTTGACTACCTAGTAAACTTTAAATTAAAAAAATAATGGTCAAAATTCATTAGTGGCAACTCTAACCTCATGCACTATTGTTTCCAAACAGAAGCAAGACTATACATACTAAGTGAATGTGGAAATGCCTGCAACAGATTTTCTCATTTTACTTTCTTATGGAAGGTCACATTAAACAAAGATCTCTTCTTGTGCATAACAGTTTAATGTCCTTTGTACTTTCTCTTTTAAGCTTATTTCACAGCAGAGACATCATTATACTCTAGAAATACCTTGAGTGGACATGGCATATACTGTCTTATTATTAAGTGTGCCATGAATTATAAAAGAGAATAATGGATTAGCCTTCCTGAGGGAGCCAGTGAGCACCTGTCAAACTTTGCATATTTGGATGTCTGTACTGGGAAGAAGAGTTAAAAGTTTCGGGTATGTTAGACAATTTGTGATGACTTGTTTGTCATAGAGTCCTCATCTGAGTTATTTCATTCCATTTCATCCGCACACACTATTCCACTTCTATCAGTAGGTTAGTGAAAGTGCCTATGTCACCCCAGTATGCTCAGAGAATTCATATTTCTGCTGTTCTTTTTTCTATTCTTCTGTGGGAGTTATGAGTGATCAATATGCACCAGCAGTTCCCTATTTCCTAACCTCTGATAACGTGTGTGAGCATGATTCAGCTTCTACTACTAAAAATATTCAAGCTGAAATCTGCAGGTTTCTAAAAGTTTTGTTTCTTTGTGGACTATTACTTCTATATATAAATGTTTGAGATGAATTTCTTCAATCTCCTAACATACCTGGCTTGTAACTTCCTGTCCCATAGTGACAAGATTTATGCAGAGACTTGACAAGCATTTCTTTCTTATTTAATCTCTCACACTGTTTTGTTCACTATGTAGTATTGATAAGGGAAGAATTGAGCTTTGTGAGCACTAAGGAATGGATACGTTTTGTGAAGGTCTGAAACTTTATTATCTAAACAGCAAGATGGCACAGAGTATTTCAGAACATAATTTAAATTAATTAGTAATGAGACCTGAGCCTTCTATGCAATAACTGTGTGGCTTTGGCAGTGAAACCTATTAACTGCAGGTCAGGATCTTCTATGAGCCTTGAGTTGACCATGATGAGGTGATAGATTGCATAATAATCTCCAGTAATGCTGGGAACAGCATGATTGTAGGCCATTTTCACAAATGATGGTTAATACTTTCCCCAATACTTTGTCAAAACTCGGTTTCTGCCTATTCTATCAAGAAGTCATGGGCATAGAAAGCCAAAATCAAATAGGCATGCAAATTTTATAGAACTAAATGGGGAGCAATAACTCATATGATCTTTGTCATTTTTTTCTAGTGCCCATATTTATAAAAGTTAAACTAAGCAGCATAATTCTGTTGTTTAAAACCTTAAGCCTTAGGGTTAGAGAGGTAGCAGAGAAGTTAAGAGCAGTTGCTGCTCTTGAATAGGACCTGGGTTTCATTTGTAGTACCCACACTGTCTCACAACATATACATAGTAATTGTCATGAAACTATTGTGCAAATGTGAGTGGGGTTGTGGACAATGTCAGTCTATGATTATGTCTCTACTCTGAAGAATCCTATTTCAGTCTTAAGCAAATTCCTTAAGACTGAAATAGGATGACAATTTTGTGTACAGAAACAAGTAGAACTTGTTTAAGTCTTTATCTGATGGTTCTAGTGTCAGTGTCATAGGTATTGTTTATGTTTGCACCGATGATTCTTCATCCCAACTAGAGATAGGAACTAGACAACGATCAGAAATTGTGCAGTACAGACATGGGTATTTTGTTATTTATGTCTGAGTATCAGCATGGATGTGACCTTCACTGACTTATTTCTATGATTGCCATTGAGGTAGAGCTGATTTTCCAAATATATGTGATGTAGGAGATGACTGAATCAATACAGCATTTATTGATATTTCATGAGTAGCAAAGAGTCACATTTTTGTGAAACAGATTTCTTAATAATTTTCTTGATCTGTGATTGGAACACAGTTGTTAGTACATATTTAACTTGCATAAGTTTTAAAACATTTTATTACACACACACGCACATGTACGCTTGAAGTACTGTTATCATATTTAACATAATAAGCTAATCTTCATCCCCTAAAGTTATTTTTTCATAATTTCTTTCTGTATTGTCTATCTCTTCTTCCTTTCCAATCCCTTATCTGCATAAAACCATTATTCTAAATTATGGCTTTATTATTATCATGAATTTTTTAGAATTTGATTTAAAGTTAATCATACGCCTATTTTGTCTACCTTCTTTCAATAAGGATAGTGTTACAAGATACCATTTTGTTAAAAATATAAATAGGATCATTTTTTCCTGAATAAAATTTTAGTGTGTTGATAAAATACAGTAATGGAATTACTTATCAACAGTTTGTTGATATGTATTGTTTCCAGGTTTTGAATACTAGCAGTAAATCTACTTTGAAAGTAAGAGTCCTTACTGGCTTCATTGAAGTATTTCCCTTCAAAACAAAGGCATGTTATTAATGTAATATATTACTATTCACATTGACTACACTTAGCCTTGAAATTTCAGGTTCTATCATAACTGAGAGGAGAATTTTAGGATCTAGAAATCAGAAAATACTTACAGCTAATGAGTTTGAGTGTTTCTTACTAATTTGTAATGACAAGAAATTAGAAAATACCACATGAATAATGGGCAGAATAATTAGGGCAGAAAGTTAACACTAAGGATTTCAGTCTAAGTGTATCATGTATCAATTAGCCTTCCATTAACATAATGAAATACATTATATACTTAACTAATAAATATAGGTTTATTAATTTTTGTCTCACAGTTTTGAAGATTCCTACCCATGACTAAATTGATCAATTGTTTTATGGCTTTGATGAGGTAGTGCATTTTAGCAGTAATACATCTCAAAGCAAAGACTCATATCAAAAATGAAGAAAAGCAGAATATTTTGGAATCCTATAGCCTCATTTAGAGCAGAAGACAGTGAATAATATGAGGACTTTCAATCAGTCTTTACATTTTCTTTTGTGGTGGGTAGTGGTAGAACATGTATGGTCTCACTACTTACTATGTAGTCTGGGCTGGCTTTAAACTCACAGTGGTCGGCCTCCCTTGTGTACTCTCAAGTACTAGGATTAAAGATGTGTGCCCACATGTCCCATTGAGACTCTACCTCTTTACATTTATTCTCATCCACTCTCAACATCTGACTATTGAGCCCAGAATGACTTCATTTTGGGGGATATCAATATACTAGAACCTCTAGAGTCACTGAGCCTATAAGTACTACACACTTTATCAGCTAGATCATACCTCTAAAGTATATATATCACCTTGCAAGAGCCCAATCCAGGATGCAAAACTTTAAATATAAAGAGCTTTGGTGGACATTCTTTATCGACTATAGCATTTCCTTAAATTTGATATTAAATTTTCCAGAAAAACAAGCTTAAAGTGTATTTGATTGACCGTCTACCATGATTTGATCACTTACATAAAAATATCTAAATATGTTAGTCAATTTTTCATGCCTTAGAACGGTGATCCTAGAAAATCATCTTTGTCATTTCTTATTCTTTCTCTCAAATAATTTTGCTAGTGAAAGATGTTTAATGAAGAAGGGATGAGAGGTCAAACACTAGTTTGCACTCCTCTGTAGTTCAGCTGGATTTTCTGGCAACTGCTGAATCTCCTCTGTGGCAGTAACAATTAAAAATGGTTATATCATGGTTTCAACACTTTCCAAGTAATAGTGTATCCTGGAGGTGAGTGAAATCACACTAGCCTTGTTTCTTTAGCCTAAGGTTATAACTGCTTCTTGTGATAATGATCCTTGTGCTGTTCTACCTGTTCCCACTGACTGAATTAACAGTTCTTATGATTAAAGTCAATTTACTTGGGTAATTTTTAAGTCTTCATAAAAATATAATGCTAATTTTTCTGTATATACCCTAACCATTAAATAACTGTTAAATGGTGAAAGGAAGAGTGTATATATATGAGTATGGAATAAGAGATAGAAATTTCTTAATTATGCTCACTGAAGAAAACAGCCTTTTTAGAACAGTTGAAGAGAATTTAATGGAGGATCTATTTATATCAAATGAGAAAGAATTAAGAAACTCATTAGAAATTGTGATGAACCAACCCAGAGCCATTCTCACCCTTACAAAAAAGCCAGGGGGGAAAAAGCAGTGTTACTGTCACTATTGAGATCTCTGATTTTGAAAAAAGAACAACAGGAGTTCTGGCCACAGATACATTACAGCCATTTTTTTTTTAACTGCAGTTTTACAGCAGGGAAGAAGTAAAAGCTACCTGGCCTCTCTCTGCTCCTATACTTTGGTTTCATGTCAACAACTACAATGAAAACTGTATTATTTTAAAAAATATGATTCTCTGTTTATATCATCTTGTAAGTGGGGATGCATGATAAGTTGCACATGTGAAGGTAAGAGTATAGCCTTATAGGATAACTTCTCACTGTCCACCTTTCTGTGGACTCTGGACATAAAACTTGTGTTAATCAATTTGAGGTGAGAGACATTTACCCACTGAGCCATCTTGCCAGACCTGTAAAATGCAATTGTAAGCCAATGCAGATGAGTTACTGCCAGATGAGTTATCATCACCATATCTAAGAAGTCACAGAGATTGCCAACATAGCCAGCTTTTTCTCATATTTAACTCTCATAATTTTAGCAAAGAAATCCTAGATTGCACAGAGAACATTAAAGCCCTAAGCTAAAAAAATCTTAAGAGGTTTAAAATGTGCTTTTTTATGTATGAGTATCCTTTATCCATCTGTCAATTCTTGCCAATTATGATTCTACAACAATAATGTGTAGATAAGTCTTTAGTATGCTAACATGACCCAGAAATGATATAGCAAGTAGTTCTGTTTTGTTAAATGTTTTCTGGATTATCTCCATACTGATGCATTGATGAGTCCACTAAATTACTTTTCTATCAGTAGTATAAATGGTTACTTTCTCCATATTCTCCACAGCAGTTATTGTTGTTTATCTTGAATATCAAGAAAATGATCTGAGTGAAATAGACTATAATAGTACTTTTGTTGCTTTGTTTATTTCAGATCAGAATCACCTTCGTAAATCACTGTCCAGGATACACTCAGTCGCTTCTATCTCATCAATTCCTCACTTCTGATTACTGGGAGTGTGGTGGAGAGAAAAGAGGATGAGAACTAACTCTGGGACCTTGGGACATCTGACATTACATTTGACTAAATATTCTTTTTGCACAGCTCAAGAAGAGGTCTTCAGAACTATTCATTTCTGGCTGCCAAGCTAGCTCTAGGGATCAGTTATATCATGTTTCCATCAAAGAAGAACAAGGGGCAAGGGGAATGAGTGCTTGTATATTTGCAAATCCACTCTCTTATTGGCCTGCATATGATTTCCATGGGCAAATGCAACATCCATTACTCTAGACACTCTCTTTCTTGATCAAATGTGTAACCTTGATGTCCCTTTCCCTCATGACTAAAGATATTAACACTTTTTTTCACATGTGTATTGGCCATTTGCACCTCATCTTTTGAGAACTGTCTGGTCATTTCAGTTCTCCACAGGGTGACTGCATTATTTTGGATGGTTAACTCTATATTTTTTTTGTATTTAGCTCTTAATGTATTCTAAATCAATCTTTTAAATATGAAGTCTGCAAAATTTTTCTCTTATTCTCTTGCCTGTCTCTTACTCTGTTCTTTGCTGTACAGAAGATTTTTAACTTCATGCAGTCCCATCTGCAGTTATTGCAACTGTTATTTACTAAAGAATTGGAATCCTTTTCAGAACATCCTCACCTATGAGTGTATTTTGAAGTGTTTTTCTTAAAATTTCCTGTATCAGTTTTAGGGTTTAAGTTTTAGGTTTTACATTAAGGTCTTTGATCTATTTTAAATAGATTTTTGTACAGAATGTGAAATGGAGATCTAGTTTCATTCTTCTATGTGTGGACATCCAGTTTGCCTAGCACTGTTTGTTGCACAGATTGTCTTTCTCCAGTATGTTAGTATATATTTTGCAATATAATCCTTCAGACAATCCAGTGCACCAAGTACTATTTCTGTATTTTTGCCATTCTTTCTGCTGAGATTTCTTTAGTAACTCTTCTATGGTCAACACAGTTAATTTTGTTGAACCAAATCAATAAGAGTCAAAAGTAAGTCCTTGTTCTTTTTCTCTTGTATTCTGCCTCTGGCATTTTTTCTTACATTTCATTTTAATATTCTTTTTTTTTCATAGCATGTTTGTTATTATTTTAGGAGAAATATCAGCTTAAATTATTTGAAATGTTCTATATATTCTAGTATTTCTATGTGATCCATTGTAAATTTTCTTTTTCTAATTGAAATGTCATCATAAATAACATATAAAATTAAGAAAATATGATAATCCTATTGAGAATGGTGTTAATATACTTTTATTCCATCAAGAATATCTAGCATCAAAGAAGACAATTTTATAATGGAAGTTATATGGAACCTTGGCTGAGGAAGTTTATACTTTTAGCACAGGGAGATCACTTTCAGGAGGGCTTACATAGTTTTTTCTATTAAATTTTTTCTGAATTATTGGACTAGACAAGTGTGTGTGTGTGTGTGTGTGTGTGTGTGTGTGTGTGTGTGTGTGTG
>JANHMN010000005.1:57388999-57474200 GCA_030674055.1 Rhabdomys pumilio
TGTGTGTGTGTGTGTGTGTGTGTGTGTGTGTGTGTGTGTGTGTGTGTAAAATAAAGCTTGGTGTCAGCTGTTTTCACTGTGGCTTTCTTCCTTATCTTTGCGAACAGAACAGTGTCTCTGACTCTCATTGAATTCTGAGCTAATTGATTGCCTACACTGCTCTGGTAATCAACCTAATACTGCCTGCTATCTATATGGTTACAGGAAGTGTTCAACCACACCTGTTTTTTTGTAGAAGTGTTGGGGTTCAGAAATTAGGTCTTGTATGGCAGGGACTTTATTAAATAATCCCTAGCCCTAAGGTTGACAGTTTTAAAGTAAATACATTACAGCCTTTTAGACATGTCCATACTACTTTCACCAAATCTTTGCATGGTATATGCAGAAAATGAACACAAACCTTTTCAACTTCTGAGTCCCAGATACCCAGTTCCCACTCTTCAAATCCCAACTACCCTGCGCTTTCAACAGCTCTGATTTTATGTATCTTATACTTTAGGTTTCTAGTTAATACTTTCTCTGAGAAGAAAGCTTTTTTTTTCCAGTAAAATAAATGTGTAAATAAGTTTGTAACTAAAAACCATTTGATGATTCTTAAAGTCACCTAAACTTCCAAATAATTTCCTTGCTTGCATGTGATTTATGTTAAAACTTATTTTAAAAATTATTAAACATAATAAACAACAGACATCTCAGCTATACATGCTATTTTTCTTTCTGTAAACCCATTATCCCCACATACACACACACTCCCATCTTTGTCTAGATTTAACATTTTTGCATATTTTGTTTACTAAGTAATAGTCAAGGTATGTATTGTCGGTTAGGTACAGCAGAAAAGGTATTTTTAAAATCTTGTCAAAGGGAAGAAAGTTCTTTTAAAAAAGAGAAAGGCTCACTTCTAAAACTAGTTTATAAAGTAAAGTCATAAAAGCAAATTAAGCAGGTCCAAATGTACAAAAGTTTGCTTCAGACTGGCTAACAGGAGAAAGTGGAGTTCTTTGTGTTATTTCTCTTTCAGTAATTGCTTTGTCATTAATTTATTTTTAATCTTGCTTGTACATGTCGAGCTGTCATTCTCTTTATTAGAAGAATCATACTGCCATCTAGTGATAAAATTGATAACAATTGTTTTGAAAGAGTATGATTATTTAAACTTTAAGTGACAAATGGAAGAAAATTCCCAAAAGCAAAATAAGAGTTTCAAAGTGTTTGTGCCACAGCAACTGCACCATCTTTAACTGACATTGTATATCAAAGAACCTAAGTTCAATGCTTCACTTATTTTTCTCTTTAGCTATGTAGAGTATTTGAAGATCTGTGTATGTACTGCTTGTCCTTAGGCTGCAACTGCCCTTTTAATGACTTTGATGATAAATTTCTGCATAAGTGGGTTTATCCTCATTCTGTTGAGAAGAGCAGCAATGAATGAGTTCTTTCGAAATAGAATGTTTCTGCAGCACTGTGGGGCGGTGGGCTGTGAGAAGCAGCTGGGTGCTTGGTAGAGCAAGAGCTTGGAACAGTTTGGATAGCAGGAGTTCAGCTCTGCTCCCAGGCCCTGGTTTTTTTCATTTAGCTTCAGCCTTCTACAAGCACTCCCACAAAGAGGTCTATGGCCAGAAGTCATGAGGAATAGGCCTCAGGCCCTAGAGAGATTTACATACTAATGAGGTACCTGAAGGCCAGAGGGTGGAGTCAATTAAGCATACTTTGCCAGCCCCTCCCCCATTTCTCCCTACTATTTAACTCAGGTCTGCCCTGGGTTTTAGGGGTGTGGGTTCATCCAGATCCATCCACCATCTGCCATGACATTAAAGCCTGTAAGAGCCCATGGACTTTCTTGTGTCATTGGGGCAGCACCATGAGGAACTGTGGAGCCACAGCAGCCATGCCTAACTTCCAGCCTGGAGGAATCGTGCGTTCCCCAGCCACAATTACCTACACAGCACCACAAAACCCTAAAAATAATAATTCTTGTTTGATAACATTTTTTAAAATATCTAGTTTTTGTTGTTGATGTGTTGTTGTTGTTGTTGGTGGTGGTGGTGGTGGTGGTGGGGTGTGTGTGTGTGTGTGTGTGTGTGTGTGTGTGTGTGTGTGTGTAAAGGGGAACATGGGAAGTCTTGGAGAGGGAAATGAGAAGTGGAAGTAATGTGATTATGTTATAATCTCAGAACAATTATTTAAAATGTTTTAAAACAGGAATGGTAGACTAGGGCCCCATTCATCATCTCCACATCCATAGTCACTTTTGTACTATAGTATGTTTCCATCTACTCATACCATCAGAGTAATCATGTTTTTAGAATTTTAAATATTAGAATTACACTACACGATAGCCCAAGATATTTGAAAATACCATTATAAACTTCAAAATATAAGACAAAATTATAAGCAATGCTTGTCTGAGAAGATTTTCTATTTACCATCTATGTTCATTGCCTGGAATCTTGTTCTTTTCTGTGACTTCAGCTATAGTGTTTTTGATGCTGAGCACTGAACCATGCCTTGACCGTGTTAGCTACATTTCCAGAGCAACAACAATATGTTAAGAAAACTCTGTAAAGTTATAGTGGATAGATCAGTTTGTAAAGTGATTGCCATCCCCAGCAGGAGGACTGAATTTGAGCCCTAGAAGCATACAAAGAGTCAGGCATAGTGGTATAAGAGCTGTAATCCCAGTCCTCTGAACAGAGAGAGGTGGGTCCCTGGGGCTAACTGGTGATCCAGGCTAGCCTACCTGGTGAGTTTCAGAATAGCAAGAGACAGCATCTTCCACAAAGGTTGAGAGGTTAAGAGTGCTTATAGGTCTTGCAGAGATACTGTGTTCAGATACCGACACCCACATAGTGGCTTACAACTGCCCCTAACACTATTTCCAGGGAAACTGATGCTTTCTTCCCTTTGCATGTTTCTGCATGCATGTGGTACATATACACTCATGCAGATTCACATGTATAGACATATATAAAAAATAAATTTAAAAGGTATCAGATAAAACCTAAGAAACCTGGTTTTTCCTTTGTCTTCCACAAGAACACTAGTACATGCATGCATACATACATACATACATACACACACACACACACACACACACACACCTGTGCACACACACACCTATGCACACATGTATCCATTAATACATGAACATATACATCTATGCACATGGACAAAATTTTTTATTTGGAAAAAAGAATATTCTTGAGTCACTTGTTTTTCTTAGCCATAAAATTTAAAAATCAACTGCATTCCCTTGTTGTACATTTGCCACATTGCACTTGTCTGTGTGAGAAGTATTAGCATGTCAGTCAACTCATATAATTCTTTGGTGTCCCACAATTTATCTATGGAAACTATAGTGAATTATTTAATTTTTAAAAGCTAAATTCTTTTTGCATGTTTAGTAAGATTTAGTTATATGAAGTCACATACAGCTATTTTGGGGAAATGAAATAATTCTATGAACAAGTTTAGTACTATTTTCCATCCAGTAAATATTTAATAAACAGCAAATAATTTTTAAGATTATCATCATTTATTCTGCCTACTCTCTAGAACTAAAAAAAATTCAACTGTTATTAATGGACCTATTCTTTTTATTCTATTCTCAGATTTGAGATTTGAAATGTGTATTTTGTGATATCAAAATAGTCAGATACCAACCATTATGGATTTACATATTGCAAGGTCTGTTGTACCTGCTGCAATTCCAATAGCTGCATTTTCCATTAGTCTTTCAAGGCCTACATTCCTGAACTGATTCAAAATTAACTTCTTTGTATCACTTCCTGCTCAGTCATCTATCCCAGGGATGCATTAATTACATTAAAGTAGTTATAGTAAAATCATTGTCCATTGAACACTCCTTCAAACCTCTATCTACATTTTCTTTATGCTACGAACACTTTATATTATGTAAAAATTCCTACCTACTATTCTAATCAGTTTTTTTTAAACTAGGCATCATGCCAACTTCATTTTTTTCATGACATTCTACCTCTGTTCTATACTTAAGCTAAAATGAAAGGTTTGCTGTCAAACCAAAACCTGCACAAAACCCTAATCCTCTGCTTTTGATCATCTTTTATTTTCATCACATAGAAAGATTTTCAGAATATATTTGTGCTTGTCAAGATTCTAAATATCTTTTAGGACACTCACTCATTCAATAAATATTTAAGTGCCCATCTTCTGCAAAGTATTATCCTGGGAATCATTAAAATAAGTAGAAAGAGCTAGAGGGTTTTTATCAAAGAAACATAGGTTAAACATTACTTCTGCTTTTATCCAGTGATAGGGCACTGAAGTAGTTAACTCTGCTTAAACTTCAGTTTCTTTATCTCCAGTAAACTTTAATAGGATTTGGACATAGGATTGCAAATAATGAGCTAGAATATAAGTATATTACCTCAAAGCACCTAGCATGGATCTTTGCATGCCTGGCACATAAACATAGTTTCAGTTGAATAGTAGTCCTTATATCATATCATTTGCTGTCACCCAGCACATATATTTTCCTTTTTCTCTCATAACAATTTGGACCGTCATTATTATATGATAGCCAAACATGTAGTTTTATGGCTAGATTAAGCTAGGTTCAAATATCAAATCAATGCTCACTGGTATTAATATGAATGAATTGATTGGCCATTTCATTCCTCAATTTCTTCTGCTATAATCAAGAACAAACAGCAATGACAAACCTTTCAAATAATTAGAAGATTATAACCATGTGAATATCCTTGGCTAATAGTTTATTTTGTTTGTATCATAGTCATCATCTTTAGTCTCCACTGCTTGGTCTTATTAATACCTATCTTGTACTTTACAAATTTTAAAAAATCTTTCTATAATATTCATTTAGTAATATTTTAGAAAATGATTATAGAATGAAATGAGAAGATATTTCATTACTCATGTGTGTGTGAGGGACCGGAAAGCATCGATATACCAGTAGACTTGCATCAGTAAATGCAGAGCATTCATCCCCACAAAGCTAAGATTGATTTTTAGACCTTAGTTTTAAAATTAATCAAAATATTTTTGTGTTGCATTTTTTTCATGAGAGACCTGAAATATTCAAGTGTATAGATTCTACAGATCACGAAATAACCACAAAACAATTAAAATGGGACACATAACAATCAAAGATACTTGATAGGTAATGAACTAAATCTTCTTAGTAAATTTAGTGTCTAAGCTTGGCTAGATGCAACAACCACATGGCTTCAGTCTTGGTAATTTTTTGATTTTTATAAATGGATAGTAATGAAAAGGATTTAATGTTTTTCCATGTGTATGAGTGGATGCTTGTATGTGTGCAGATGTATGTGTATGTGTGCATGCATTAGGGTTCCTAAATGAACAAAAATAATTTTGTGTTTGTGTGTATGTGCGAGTGCGTATGTGTGCGCGTGCACATGTGTCTGTGTGCATGTGCGTTTGTGTGTGTGAAAAAGGAATTTATTTGAATGGTTTACAGGATACAGTCAAATTACATTATAATGGCTGTCTAATTCAGGAAAAGCTGAGAAATCTGTTGTTGCTTAGTGCATGAGGTTAGAAGTCTCTTTAGTCCCAATCTGGCACTAGAGACTTGAAAGTCTCCTGGAGAGATGCTGGCCTTCATTCGAGAATTGAATTTTAAAGTTATAGGTTCCCGTGCCCTGTCCACTCCTATGTGTGGACACTGGACTCCTCCCGAGACATCCTAGAGGGTCCACTGAACCCAGAGTGGTAGGTAAGAAGACCCAAAAACTGCCCTATGCCCATAACTGGGTGCGGGGAGTGCTCAGATTTCAGCAGAAACCCAAACCTCTCCCCTGAGGAGTGGTGCTCCCCTTATGACCCGCTCCTGGATCTGGGGCCTGGTGCAGGCCCATGCCAGGTCAGCTCCTGTGTGGACACTGGACTCCTCTGGAGACAACCTAGAGGGTCCACTGAACCCAGAGTGACAGAGGAACAACTGAACTCAGAGCAACAGACAACATATCCCGAGACATCCTAGAGGAACCACTGCACTCAGAGCAGTGGACACCTTATCCTGAGACATCCTAGAGGAGGCACTGCACCCAGAACAGCAGACACCTAGCTGGTCTGCTACCTTGGAGGCACCATATCCTGAGGCATCCTAGAGGTGCTACTGTACTCAGAGCAGCTGGAGAAGATCACAGAGACATCTGGACCCCTAGGAGATCAGACACAAGCAAGATAACTTGAAAAGCAGGTTTCAGTCAGAGACAGCAAATACAGATAGCACTAGAGTTGACCAGATGGCGAAAGACAAGCACAAGAACATAAGCAACCACTCTAGAAATCAGTCTGGCAGCTCCTCAGAAAACTGGACATAGCATTACCGGAAGATCCAGCTATACCACTCCTGGGCATATACCCAGAAGATGCTTCAACATATTACAAGGACATATGCTACACTATGTTCATAGCAGCCTTATTTATAATAGCCAGAAGCTGGAAAGAACCCAGATGTCCCTCAACAGAGGAATGGAAAAAAATATGGTACATTTACACAATGGAGTATTACTCAGCTATTAAAAATAATGAATTCGAGAAATTTTTAGGCAAATGGATGGATCTAGAAATTATCATCCTGAGTAAGTTAGCCCAATCACAAAAGAACACACATAGTATTTACTCACTGATAAGCGGATGTTAGCCCAAAAGCTTGGAATAGCCAAGACTCAACTCATAGACCACATGAAGCCCATGAAGAAGGAATACCAAGTAGGGATGCCTCAGTTCTACTTAGAACGAGTAACAAAAATACCCAAGGGAGCAAATATGGAAACTAAACATGGGACAGAAACTGAAGGTGGGGCCATCTGGAGACGATTCCATCTGGGTATCTATCCCATGTACAGTCACCTAAGCTAGATGACTGAACTCAGAGCAACAGACAACATATGGCTGATGTGGATGGTTGGAAGTGTGTGCTGACAAGAACATGATATAGCTGTCTCCTAGAGGTCCACCAGAGATTGACACATTCAGAGGACAATGCTCACAGCGAACCACTGATATGATCAAAGGCTTCCCAATGGAGAAGCTAGAGTGAAGACTGAAGGAGCAGAAAGGGTGTGTGACCCCATGAGGAAAGCAACAATACCAAAAAACCAGAGCTCCCCAAGGTCTAAACCACCAGCCTGGGACCACATAGGGAGGGACCCATGACTCCAGCTGTATATATAGGGAAGGATGGCCTTGTCGGGCATAGGTGGGACAGGAGATTCTTGGTACGATGAAAAATGAACACAGAGGGGGGGGATGTGAGGGTGGGGTGGGGGTAGTGGGGGCTGGGGGCAGGTGGGGGCACAGCCCCATAGACGCATGAGGAGGGGAGATGGAATAGGAGGTTTCTGGGTGGTGGGAGGCAGTGGGGTAAGGAGATAAAATCTGAAATGTAAATATAATATCCAATAAAAAAATTAACAAAAAAGTTGTAGACTCTAGCAACATAAAAGAATGCTGCAGCAACTTGACTATTAGAGTGATGGCAATGAGACAAAACACAAAGTTTTTTCTCATGCCATCTTATTCAAGCCATCACTAAAAACTTGCTGTATAGAATTAGTATGAGTATCTTGAAAATTCTGCTTTCTTGCAACATAAAGTTTTCTTTAATTTATTGATTAAAGATTACAGGCTTAGGAACATTAGTCATATCAACTCTTATAATTCAGAATCATGGAAATATCTACATTGAAGGATTATGGATTGTCAAAGAAAAACAAGCATAACTATTAGTGACATTTTATAAAGGCAAAAAAAAAAACCAAAAAACAAAAAACAAACAAAGAGTTGAATGGCTCAGTGAATAAAGCTTGACAGCCTGAGTTTAACTCCAATAATTCACATGATGGAAGGAAAGATTCAACTTCTACAGATTGTTTTCTGAAAACTCAAACATGGTAACACACGGGTATCCATGTGTGTGCTGTGTTCATGTACATGCACACACACACACACACACAAACACACACACATACACGTTCACACATGAGCACAAATTAAAGAACATGTAATAAGACTTAATCCACAAAGCAAAAATGAGAAAGTCTAAGGATAAGACCATGGATTTTTGTTTGTTTGTTTGTTTTGTTTTGTTTTTTGTTATTTGTTTACATCCCTAATACTACTCCCTCTCCTTTCCACTTGTTTACCACACCTGTGTGCTCATTTGTATATACACATATATGCTTGCCTGTGAAGATGAGTGCAGACCAGAAGTTGATATTAAAATGTGTTTCTTAAATGGCATTTCCAGCTTATGGTTTTTTTTTTTTTTTTTTTTTTGACAGAATCTTGAAGTTTTGTCTAAAATGGCTGACCAGAGAGCCCATGGAAGTCTCATGTTTCTATCACTCCATATCTTTCTGTGTTTACAGATTCACACCTTCATGCCTAGGAACTTGTACTTAGGTTCTAGTTATCTGAATACAGGCCCTCATGCTTTTACTAATTGTACTTTATAGGCTGAGCCATTTCCCTAGTGCAGAAACATATTTGATAGGCAGTTTTTTCTCTAATAGTGTTATGATATGATAGTTTAGATTAGACAGATTACAGGATAGTTGAACAATTTAGCAAAAACCTGGCATAATGGTCAAAAGAAGGTACACATTTTTATTGTCTACCTCTCATGTACTCTGGTTGGACAAATAGATATTATAAAAATTGATATATGGTAAATTTTTTTCCTAGTATTTCAACCTTATACATATTCTCCCTGTTTTCATACTTCACTTGATCAGACTCAAATCCATGGCACAACTTTAATGAAAAACTTTCTAACTTGATATGAGACCTGACACATAGGAGATAAATTTATGCCTATAATTCTGGCTAAAAGTCCATAGTTGGTGAGATCTTAGTCCTAGCACAGACCCTGCTATTGCTATTTTACTAAATGGTCATGTTTCCAAATTGCCTTCTAAATATTTGTGTTTATACTGAAAGACTTCAGCTGTTTTTATCCATTGTTAAAGAAGCTTTTTTGTCCAGTGAGGAATAGTCAATACCAATGCACAGACAAATAACTGGTAAAATTGATGAAAATAAGAGACTGAGTGGTAAATGAGACATATTTATCAATCTCAACTCTTACTGCTACTAAGGGTCAATGAACATTGATGAATAGGGCAAGACAGAAATTCCAGATGTGGAGGATGTGGAGGAGTGTTATGAAGTAGTTTCTTACTGATATAACATGTTTATGGATCTCATGAGCTTCTAGAAACTGCGGTTACCTGCACAAGATCAATCTAGCCCAAATTCCAAAGCAGATTGGAAAGGTGCTAGCTAGGTCCCACTCACTCTTTAGTGAAAAGGTATTGGCAGTTGATACATATTTGGAGAGAGAAAATCCTATTATTATTATTATTATTATTATTATTATTATAAACCATTCTATTATTATTATTGTTATCATAATCATCATCATCATCATCATCAATTTTTAGGATATGTCTGCTGATAGATTTCTTCTGCTTCAGTGGATTACTCATGCACATATGGACAGTGCTAATTGCACTTAGTGGGTTATTAAAGAAAGACATGAAGTTAGGAGGGGGATGTTTAGAGGATGCCATGCATCCAGTTGGAGGAGAGAAACAATGGGGGATATGGTCATATTTATTAATGTCCATATATGAAATTCTCAAGGTTAAGGAATAGCATAATAAAATAGATAAAATAAAGCTATGAGAGTACCCTGAAAAAAAAGGAGAATTATGTATTTTAATATTATCACTAAAAACAGTTCCTTTTCCTTCTTCTTTTCTTCTTTAAACATTTTTTACAATCCAGATTTTAACTCCCTCCCAGTCTACCCTCTGACTGTTTCACATCCCCAATCTCCTCCCCTAACCTTCATAAGGATGTCTCTACCCTACCACCTACCCCATCAAACCTCCCTACTCCATGGGGCCTCCAGTCTCTTGAAGGTTAGATGCATCTTCTCAGACTGAGTCCTGACTTGGCAGTTTTCTGCTGTATATGTATTGGGGGCCTCATACAAGCAGGTTATGCTACCTGGTTGGTGGTATGGTTAGTTGAGACTGAGGATATTCCTATAGGGTTGCCCTCCACCCTTGCTTCTTCCAGCTTTTCCCTAATTCAACCACATGGATCAGCAGCTTCTATCCATTGGTTGGGTGTAAATATTGGCATCTGACTCTTTCAGCTGCTTGTTGGGTCTTTTAGAGGACAGTTAAGATAGGCCCCTTTTTGTGAGCACACCATAACCTCAGTAATAGTGTCACTACACCCTTTACAATAGCCACAAATTATTTAAAATATCTTGGGGTAACTCTATCTAAACAAGTGAAAAATTTGTATGACTATAACTTCAAGTCTGTCAAGAAAGAAGTTAAAGGAGACTTCCAATGCTCATGGATTGGCAGAACTAACATAGTAAAAATGGCTATCCTACCAAAGGCAATCTAAACATTCAAAGCAAAACTCATCAAAATCCCAACACAATTCTTCAAAGACATGGAAATAGCAATTCTCAAATTCATCTGGTAAACAAAACACCCTGTAAAGTAAAAACAATTCTTAACAATAAAAGAACTTCTCGGGGAATCACCATCTCTCACCTCAAGCTTTGCTACACAGCAATAATGATAAAAACTGCATGATATTGGTACAGAGACAGGCACATTGATCAATGGAAAAGAGTTGAAGACCCAGAAATAAAATCTCACATTTATGAACACTTGATCTATGATGAAGAACCCAAAAATATACAATAGAAAAAAGAAAACATCTTCAGTAAATGGTGCTGGTCTAACTGGTACTCTAGATGTTGAAAAATGAAAATTTTCCCATATTTGAGACCTTTTACAAAGCTCAAGTCCAAATGGATCAAAAACCTCAACATAAAACCAGATGCACTGAATTTGATAGAAGAGAAATTAGGAAAGAGACTTGAACTCATTGGCAGGGGAGTAAATTTTCTAAATACAACTCCAGTGGCTCATGTTCTAAGATTAAGAATTAATAAATTGGATCTCATGAAACTGGAAAGCTTTTGCAAGGAAAAAAAAAAACTTTACCAACTCCACATTCAACAGAGGGCTCATATCCATGCCTTTGTGAAAGATTTTTTTGAATGGTAAATGATGAAAGAAGACTTACACAAACTATGAGCAGGGACATGTTTGAGCAGGTATTCTTGGCTTGTATGGGAAAGCTAAGTGAGCAAGCCAGAGGAAACAAGCAATGGTCCTATCATTGATTTTATGCTTCAAATGATGAACCAGTCTGTCAACTGAATGGTCAATGATTCATCATAGCAACATAAAGCAAACTAATACAAGAAAAGAATTTATTTATCTTATATTTCCAGATTATAATCCATATTTGCAGAAGTCAGGGCAGGAATTCATGGGGGAGCTTGAAACAGAAAGCAGAGAGAAATATTGCTTGATGAATTGCTCACAGACTCATAATTTGCAAGCTCACTTATATAGCTCATAACCAACATTTTCAGGAAATTGTACTCTGTACAGTAGCCTGTGCCCTCCTACATCTATTAGTAATCAAGGTACCAGCCAAGACACGCCCATGAGAAAACCTGATATAGGTAGTTCATCCATGAAGGCTTTTCTCTCAGAGGATGGCTCTAGGTAGTTAACTACAGGAATGTGAGGAAGTGATAAATGTTTTATGCTCCTGCCATCAAGGATGCCCTGCTTCCATAATGACTTTGTTGACATGATGGACTATACCTATATACCAAGAGAAAATCAAATGTTTCCACTCAAAAATTAACTCTTGGAATGCTTATGCTCACACCTACATTTTGAAGTATTTTACCCATGTTTTAATTTAGTGGGTTGAATTTTGGGCAAGCTGAATCACATGCACACAGTTTTACTCTTCTCCTATGAAAACACAGTTTACCCAATGAAACAGATTAAAAGAAATTCTGTTTTCTATGTATGTGTTAGATACCTTCATTAAATATTAGGAGGGACTAACTGTGTACCTTTATTTCTAGGTCTTTCATTTTATTTTGTTAACCTAATGGTCTGGTTTTTGCCAGTACTGTATTCTGCAAAGTCCATTAAAATCTCATGGAAAAAAATTAGAACACTTTCCCTTCAATATTTAAGTGCATGGGAAAAGCAAAAGCTCTATCCTCTTCCTTGTCCCTACTTCTCTGTACTATTAAAAATTTCCTCCCAAGCAATGCTATTGAACATGGTTTTCCTCTGTTACCATTATGATTTTTCTTGAATATTTTATCTTTCTGTTCCCTAAGGTTATATATTAGCCCTCTTTCTTTATCAGAAATAATAATATAATATAATGCGTTACACAAATAAGTGCACTGAGAGTAATTTCCAAAATACTATCCTCATAACATTTTTGTATAAATTTGTTTTTTCATAATGAATATAATATATAATTTGTAATATTATTATCCTCATCAAACTGTGACATTATGTGAAGATGATTTGAGACAAAAGCCTTTATTCTAGTTAGTGTGATTCCTTACAGCAAATGTGCTATTCTAATTTTTTATTTTATTTTTTTCTTTGACCAAATTATACACATTGTACAGAGATAAAATTTTAGTCCAACTGGCTATTCATATCTGGTCACTTTTATTATTTTTAAAGGTAAAATTGTTATAAAATAAGAATTGAAATTGGAAAATAATTAATTTCTTTCTATTTGTATTCATTTAGATATCTATTACTATTTAAGAAATATTTAAAATGAAAACCAAGTTTTTATAGTCCTTGAGATAGGAGATACTAGAAAATAATAAAAGTATAAAAGTAAAAATTATGGTTTATATAGACTTACAGGTAAATATATATTGTCTGGAACTCTTTACTCAACTGGCTTCAAACTCAGAATCTCCTACATCATTCTCATAAGTGCTGTCATGGTTAGCAGAGTTTTTTAGTCTAATGGATGAATTGTATGTAGAAACTGTAAAATTCACTTTCAGATATTGGTCTACAAAATAAAAGCTAATGTTTATATGATATAGCATGCCTGTAGTAAAGCAGAGAAAATATCAGAAAATGTGGCACTTCACCAACAGTGTGATGAAAGTGCTTCAAGTGAGAGAAAGTGATAAAATATTTCAAATATCCAGATATTCCAGACATTTTTCATGTAAAAATATCTGCTGATAAGAACTTTATGTATGTAAATGAAGCATATAAATTCCAAAATCTCAAAGGAAATCACAAGGAATCTTTAAAGCAAAGCCATCACCAGCCATTATCTGCTGGGCCAAATCTTGAAGACAACTTGATAAAATAGTTCAAACCACAACACGTCCGGTTACTCACATTGTATTATTTTTAATGTAATTATTCACAATAGTAAAGTCATTTAGATTTAGCTTTAGGGAGATGTGATCAATGACATGATCTTTGTAGAGATTGTGAATTGAGCTCTGTGCTATTTTTTATAATAGAAGGCAATCATACTGACAGTACATTTGCCACAAATGCAAATCAAATAACTCCTAAAACAATAGTGGTAGTTCATAGTCTTTACACCAAATATGCTTTTATTAAAGCAAGCTATAATTTGATAATATTCTTCGGATTTAAGAAGAGCCAGTCAATGAATCTTTCAAAAAGCAAAATCCAGGGAATACAATAAAAATAATCATAGAAACCTAAAAACATCAGCTTGAACGTAATGATTTCAGAGCTGATCTGAGGGTTGGACTCTAAGACTATAGTGCTTAATTCCTCAATTGCAATAGTTATATTGTTACTAACAATTCTTCCAGACACTTGCAAGTATTATCTGCATACTCTTTTACTCTGGACCAGAGGGCCATGGTATCACTACAAGAGTGGAAGGGGGAGTAGACGTGGTTATAATATAGGACCAACAGAGACAGATAACAATAACTGTCTTCAAAGAAAAATATTTACAGCATCCTTTCTTGTCTTCTTGTATATAATTAGCATATATGCAAACTCTGACAAAAGTGACTTTCTCACATGCATTGTCCTGGAGAACTAATATCTGATCCTTGGCATCTCATTGGTCTTTGAACCCCTTCAGAGGATAATAGTTTCTAGAAATATCAGAAATTTCAAGAAGCTCTATTCACTCAACTAATCAAGTTTTAAAAATTTTTATGTCCTTTTGATCATTGGAATCAAATTGAGGACACAGACATAACTTCACATAACTATAGACATATCAATTTGGAAGAAAGATGCCAGAAATACACACTGGAAAGAAAGCATAACACCTTCAACAAATGGTGCTAATCAAAATGGATGTCTGCAATGTAGAAGAATGCAAATTGATTCATATTTATCACCCTGTACAATGCGCAACTCCAAATGTATCAGAAGCTTCGATGTAAGACAGATACACTGAACCTGATACAAGAGAAAGTGTGGAATAGCCATGAACTCATTAATACAGAAAAATACTTTTTGAACAGAGCATTGTTAGCATAGGCATTAAGATCAACAATTAAGAAATGAGACCCCATGAAACTGAGAAGCTTCTGCTTGACAATGGGCACTGTTATTTAGACAAAAAAATCAGCTTACAGAATTAAATGACAGCCCATTTAGTCATATGGAGCAAGATAAGAATTTATCCATTGATGGTTGCTTTGCAAACTTGTACAACCTCTATGCAAATCAGTGTGGCAGCTTCATGGGAAGATGGGGATTTATCTACCTCAAGATCCACCTATACCTGTTTTGGGACTATACCCAAAGGATCTTTCATCCTACTACTAAGACACTTATTCAACCATTTTTATTGTTGTTGTACTCATAACAGCCAGAAATTGGATATTTTTGAACAGATGG
This sequence comes from Rhabdomys pumilio, assembly GCA_030674055.1. Taxonomy (NCBI): domain Eukaryota; kingdom Metazoa; phylum Chordata; class Mammalia; order Rodentia; family Muridae; genus Rhabdomys; species Rhabdomys pumilio. Next base: position 57,403,834 of record JANHMN010000005.1, read on the forward strand.
ATGGAATTTTTAAAAAACATACATTTATACACTGGAATGTTACCCATATATTAAAAAATGAAATCATGAGGCTTGCAGGCAAATGACTTACTTAGAAAAATGTCATCGTGAGTGAGGAATCCCATAACACAAAGGAGAAATATGGTATATATTCACTTAAATATGAATACCAGCAGTTATGTTAATGATAACCAAGCTATAGTTCATAGAACCATGGAGATTTTTTTTTTACAAAGTAAAGGTCTAGGAAAATAGATGGATCTCTTTTGAAAAGGGAAGTAGAATTTGTTTTTTTTCTCTATATGTAGATGTTGGGGCTAGAATGGAAGAATCAAGTGTAGAGATCTAAGGGAGATGAGAACAAGAGAGGGAATAAGGGGAGATGGAGCTAAAATTAAGGGTTATTTGAAGGGTAGTATTGAATCCTAATAAAGTAGCAGTTTACTAAAACATGTACATATAGGAAGAGAATCTAAATGAAGCCACCAAATAATGGGGAAAATAGAGCTCCAACTAGCTATCTCTAATCAACAAATTACACTTCCAATACTGGGTATGGATTATATCTCATTGAATTGTTGGCAAAAGGGGTCCCCATGCAAATACCTGTACAATCCAGTTTGTTGCAAATATTAGAAGTTGCTCTTCACAAACTGACACAAAGTCTCCATTGCTGAGAAAAACACCTATAAAATTCAGTGAATATGGAGAATCAAGCTGCTGCCTACATGAATCCTTTACTGTCATGTTATATTATTTTTGGAACAGGAAGATATTCTGTATACTACAAAAAGATAAATGTAAGCACTAACCAGCCACACACCCTTTGGTGAACAATGGGCACAACTCCTGTCTGCAAGATATGCTAGGGCAATGGCGACAAAGCTTGTGGGAATATCCAAACACTATCTGATCTGATTGAAGGCCCACTGCACATGAAACTCATACCCAACACTGCCTGAGTGACCAAGATTTTAAGACTTGGTAGCTCATATATCTAAGGTAAAACCAAATACTAAAGTTCTACTAAGAGAATGGAGCAATAAAATGATTCATAATGACATTCTGCTATATTCAGATCAGTGTTTTGCTCACCCGTCAGCACAGAAGCTTCCTCTGCAGCAGATGAGAACAAATACATAGACCCATGGCCAGATGATATATAAAGAGTGAGAAGCTTTGGAACACTAAATAATAAACTGGATATCACCATCTAATCCCTCCCCTCAGGGCTCATAGAACACTGTGGAAGAGGAGGCAGAACTATGATGGATATCCAAAAAAAAAAAAAACAAAGCCAACAAAATCAATAAGATCAAAGCCAACATGAATTAAGAGACTGAGTTATCATGCACAGGACCTGCCAAGGTCTATATCAGATCCTCTGCATTTATATTATGGCTTCCAATAATGGGTTTCTTGAGTGTGTGAACAAATGGTTCTCTGATGCTTATGCCTTCTCTTGGACTTTTTGTTTGTTTGTTTGTTTGTTTGTTTGTGTTGTTCAAATACAACATGTTAGTTTTTGTTTTATCTTATTTTATTTTATTATTTAAAAAAGCAGTTTGTGTCTTCTAAAGAACATGTTACCCAGCCTTTTACTCCACTCATCTCTTTAAAAATATTTACAGCTTGCCAAGTATAAGGTGATCATATATTCTACTTACTTTTTCCAAAAGATATTCAACTAAACAATCTTCTACACATTCATCAACTCAGCACACAGTATAATATGATGAAAAGGAACTGTTCTCTAAAATTACTGGAGAAACTATGAGCCTACAGAAATATCCTAACCCCCATTATCACAACCACTATCATAATTCCAGAATTGGCTAAAGGAGGAAATGCTTGTTTAAATGAAATTGATAAATACTTAATGGACAAATTCAAGGTGCTGTGGATTATTTTAGCTTTGAGATTAATGAAAAAAATGAAGACCCTAGAAACTATACTGCTTGTTGTAACTATAGTGCTTAGCCAGGGACACTTATTATAACTATATATCTAACAACACAAAAAGTGATGAATACTCAGAGAAAATAATCACTAGGTGCTTTGGAAGCACATAGGAAAATCAGAATGTTAGAATAGCTGTCTCCTTAGAGGTCTGCGAGAGTCTGACATATTCAGATGGAGATGTTCACAGCTAACCACTGATCTGATCAAGGATTTCCCAATAGAGAAGTTAGAGAGAAGACTGAAGCAGCTGAAAGGATTGGTGGTCCCATGAGGAGAACAGCAATACCAACCAATCAGAGCTCCCCAGGGTCTAAACCACCAGCCTAGGAGCACATAGGGAGGGACCCATGACTTCAGCTGTATGTCTAGGGGAGGATGGCTTTGTTGGGCATAGGTGGGAGAGGAGATCCTTTGTCCCATAAAGGCTGAACACCGAGTGGGGGGGGATTTGAGGGTGGGAAGGGTGGAGTGGGGAGGTAGGTGGGGGCACATCCTCATAGAAGCAGGAGAAGGGGGGATGGGATAGGAGGTTCCTGGGTGGTGAGGGAATGGGGTAAGGAGAAAAAATCTGAAATGTAAATATAATATCCAATAAAAAAAATAAAAAATAAAATAGAATAAAAAACACACATAGAATTTCTGTAATAGAGACCTTTAAATACACATTTGAGGAAAAAAATACAAGAGAGCAAGATTTATTATCATTTATGATCATTCATTATCAATGATCCTCCTGCCTCTACTTCTCTATTGCAGAGGATATAGATGTGAACCACCACAAACAGCAAAAGGTTAAAACAAAGGGAGAACTTTCAAATGTAATAATTTATGGAATAAAAAATATTGGTGTCTACTTTTATGTGAATCAGAAATATTCTTCTCCTACAAAATAGTGCAAGTTTACTCTAGTAAAACAGAAAATTTACAGTAATAAATAAAAATAAAATTCAAAGCATCCATTGAGTACAAAGTTTTAGACACATTTACATTATTAACACATTACTCGGATGAATACTTTCAAGTCCTTTTATCTACACATACATATTAGTCTACACTATTAATAAGGGAAAAATAAATATTATCCTGCTGGGCACACTGTCCTATAACCTGAGCTATAATTTTCTTTAGCATCCATATGTTTACATGTCATTTAATATCTTTTTGTGGGCTTTTCTTTTAAAATATTAGTAGTAGTAGCAGAAGAAAACTGAGTTTTGGAACTTGGATTTTATTTTACCTCTGAGAATATTCTAAGAGGAGATGGGAAGATAAGTCAGTATTGGGGGCTTTGTTGTTCATCTTGCTATATGTATTGCTTTCTTCTTTTTTCTTCCCTTTTGAAGTCTGAGTAAAGAATGGGAGGATAAAACTGCCTATACAAGGCAATGGATTTAGATTTTTTTTGGTTGATTTCTTTTATATAGGAAAGTGCACAGTGAATAATACCAAAGAATTAAGCAGCATTTTAAAGACGGATAAAATAGAAGCGGTAAATGGAATAGTTTAATACAATGCCACAATTGTTTTGTGATTAAAACAACAAATTATAGAGAAAAGGTGATCTTACTTTGTGTTAATTTAAGGTAAGAAAGGTTGAAATTCAGCTTTCTGTTTATATTTAACTCTCTCTTAAAGAAAAATGGAAACAAAAAAACAAAAACAAAACAAAAAACCAACTAACCAACCATCCAACCAACCAACCAACCAACCAACCAACCAAACAAACAAACAAACAAACAAACACAAAACCTATCCACCCACAGCTCTGCTATTTTCTGCTATCATTACATACTTTTTGAAGCTACAAAACCTACATGAATTTTCAAATGTATTATTTTCCTTTTGGCCTGTATGCTCTCTCTCTCTCTCTCTCTCTCTCTCTCTCTCTCTCTCTCTCTCTCTTTCTGTGTCTGTCTGTGTCTGTCTATCTGTCTTTTGTTCTCTCTTTTTCCTATGTGAAGTGCAGTGGAACTGCTATATGCTGAGAATAAATGAGTACTTTGAGGGACAACACACAGAAATGGAGACATGAAACTATTGTAAGTAAATATTGTTATATACATTATATATATATATATATATGGAAAGCTTCTCCTATTGGGAAGTCTTAATTTTTCATCCGAAAAGGGCAAATACAAAAAGGAAGATATTATCCTTAAGCGGGATAAGATTTCAAGGTTTATAAGGGCAATATTACAAGACATTGCTTCACAAAGTATGATGGGGGTAAACTGATAAAATATGATAAATATATTTCTGAGTTAAAACAAATAACTTATGAAGGAAATTTTAAAATGATTATTGAATTCCAGAACAGAGAGGCTCTTGAGCCCCTACTCCCAACCAAGGAGATAGTTGAGAGGAACAGATAGTTGGTTTTCTTTAAGGGCATGTCTGCTGGAAAGTCAACCACATTTCTGCAGATGGTCGCATACTCATGAGTATATAGATAGCACAAATCTGGACAGGATATGTGATTAAGCTAATATTACTATACTTTCTTACTTTGTATTATTATAGCGTCTCTATATGTATGTATGTATGTATATGTGTGTGTGTATTTCTTTAGTCTGTTTTATTTGCCTGTTTGATGTAAACATATATATATATATATATATATATATATATGCAATGGGCATGAAGTTGGGTAGGTGGGAAGTTGGGAAGGGGTTGTTAGGTGGGTCTGGAAGTGCTGGGGAAGACTAGTAGGTAAATATGATCAAATTCATTGTATGAAATTCTCAAAAAATAAATGAATATAGTATAAATATATAAAATTATAAAAGATTATTGAAGTGGATTGATGCAATTCAGGGCTAGTCCATGGGAAGAGAAAATAATAACCTTCAAAACCTCGGAAGATAGGAGGTTCAAGGAACCCTCCAGAATGTACCAGAGACCTGGGAAGTAAGAGACTCTCAAGACTCAAAGGGAGAGACCTTAGATGAAATGTCCTTAAGTAGGGAAAGTGAAATTATAGAGCCCACCTTCAACAGAAAAATAGGGCATCAAGTAAGGGAGGGGGTTGCCATCCCACAGTCAAAACTCTTACCCATAATTGTTCCTGTTTAAAAGAATTGCAGGGATGGAAATGGAGAGGAGTCTAATGAAAAGAAGGTTCAGTGACAGGCCCAAATTGTGATCCAGCTCAAGGTGAGATTCTAAGGCCTTACACTATTACTGAGACTATGGAGCACTCATAATAAGTAACCTATCACAACTGCCCTGCAAAAGACCCAACAAGCAGCTGAAAGAGTCAGATGCAGATATTTGCATTCAACCAATGGACAGAATCTGCTGACCCCTGTGATTGAGTTAGGGAAATCAGGGACACTGTATTCTCCTTTAGCTTAACCAAATAGATATCTCTTCAGGCCTAATAGTAAAAATCTGGGACCAACCCCTCTTTACCCAAACCATCCAGAAAATATTTCCTAAGTAACCTTTTACTATATTAGTTATCCACTTTCATGGAAATTTTTCTTCCCAATATGTTCTCTTCTTGCTTCTCTTTCATTTGTTTTATTACTGCTTGTAACCATCTGCATCTAATTAGAGTTTCTTCCCTGAATGTTGGTGTAGAATATTTGCTGGACCATATGTAACTTATCAGTAGCTATTCCACTAAAGAACATGACTCCCCTACTACAAAAATCGTGAACTTGAGATGAGAGATTTGCTTTAAAATATATTCAGTATACACATTAATATTGTTTTTTTTTTACTTAGAATACCACAATGGTATACTTTCCTCACATCCATGAAGACTCATTCTGATGGATTTTAAATAAATATCAAGAGATCACAGGCTTTTTCTTTCAGTAGGCAAGTTGGTAAAATAATAATTCTATGTAAAAGCAGAATCAGAAAAGCAAACTTAGACATTGTTTAAACTGATAAGCCTATGTGTCACTCCCTTTTGATTCTAAATTTACCTGGGTTACTTATGCCAGTGAACAATGCATACCTTCTGAGATGCCAACATGAAATTATTTTTAACTTTCTTGTCTTCATGTTATTACTGTGTCTGTAAGAGATTTGTTATCACTGTATTTATTAAGGATTTGTAAAGATGTATGGGGATGGCAACTAAAAATTTGGGTCTAAATTAACACAGTTTAATCTTTTAAATTTTTTATCAGACTTCTTTTCAACTATGTTTTGAAAAATGAATGCACAATAAGTATAGTCTCACTTGAAGCATCCCCAAAGACTTGCCTAACAATAAACATACATTCATTAACACTGTAATTTCATTTTGTTAATAAAACTGGGAAAAATAACTAGAGAAATACTAATGAAATTGTCACTGATCTTAATGTGAAGATTAAAGGTGGAACTTGTTAGAAAAAGTACACATCAGCCATTGTTTAGACAATTACCAAAAATTTATTTTTAATATGACACTTTTTCAAGTTTTAATTAGAACTCCCAAAATGAAATGTCCTCTAAGTATAATTAAAATGGATCTGATGCTCTGTTAGTTTTTGTAAACTCAGCATCATCACCACATTCTATCCTTGTAATAAAAAAGAAGATAGTATTTCTTTTCATTTTTTACATTATGATCACTTAAGATGAGAATATAGCTGTTCGTTAAAATTATTCAGCAACATAATTGGGGTGAAATGGTCACAGTGGAAAAGCAATTCTAATTATAGAATTAGAAGAGGGCAATCACATTAAATTTAAACATAAATAGGTGATATTAGCAATTTAGACATGGACATAAAATAGGGGAGCTATACGTTTTAAATGTATATTTACTAATTAAAAAAACCTTTCAGTATTTTGGCATGGTATGTTTTGTAGAAAAGATCATTGCTAACAGAATCCACTGAGATTCAATGGGAGAAAAATCACATGGAAATTTATAATAATTTAGTATAAACTCTGATAAAAATGGACCATTTCTTCAGTTTTGCTTATGGTTTCTATAGTAGTTATTATCCTCATTCTTTTGGCTTTCTCTGTTAACTTTACAATATCAGTCAGTGTTTTCTACAGATGTAAAATATGAAAGTGTGATGTTGAAGAAACTGGTTTCTTATGTATTCATCCTCAAGCTTATCTCCATTTTTAAAACACATTGTCACTAAATCAGTCTGTCAGAAAAATCATAAGAAAATTATTGTATGGAATATATAGAAAGTTACATTTCTAAATTTAAAATGACTTAATGCCCCAGTAATCATTATAAAAGTCAAATTTGTATGTGACAAAATCTGTGATTACTGTTCAGTTCAACTTACTGGTGTTGGACTGTCAAACAACAGTGGCTGAAATCATAGTCACTACTAATTTTGTGAGTATATATTTTAAAAACCCAAGCATGTTTAGGCATTACTCAGTAGCTGATGGCTACTTACCTAGCTGTAAAATGGCAGCAAAGATTTATAATATACCATAGTCACAAACATTCAGCATTTAACACATTGCTGGAGGAAAAAAATAAATCTACAAGTAGATTATAAGATTATAGAGATCAAAACAGTTTAATGAAGTGGTAAGTACATAAGTTGTGATTGAACTCTTGTAAATCCAAATCTCTGACACAGATAGCATGCAACCATCAGCCTTGCCTAGTAAGAATTTAATCTGGTACTCATACAACCAATATATGAGCATCTTTTCAAAAGTATGAACTTACCAAGAATATACATTGTAATTTAAATGTATTGACTCAACTATTGCAGGAATCCGGTGCTTTCTGTACACTATCTTGTCTCATAGCTGATGTTCACCTTGGCACTACCACTGACATTCTATTATTCCAATTCTCCACTTTATGTGTTTAATTTATACTTTCTATACAATTATTATATGTAGATACCCTCATTATGAGCCGTTATTCTATTCCAGTTATCAACATAACTGGATCCATTCTTTAAATGATTATCTATGTTACTTATGAATATAGTCAATCTTGATTATCTACCTCTGGCCAGTCTCTGTTTTAGAAGAGACTTGTGAGAAACCAAAATCATCCTTTGAAAGCTTTGGTGCCTTGAAAACTACCTTAGCACCCTGCCCAACACCCCATTCTAGCTGGAACTGCTTGTTACCACAGCTGGATCTGACTAGAGCACAACTTGCAGAGTAGAGTTCACCAGGGAAACAGCCTGCAGAGTTGGGTATACCTGAGGCATAGTCTACAGAATAGAGTACTTTAATCTCCATTGTACCACCCATGGCTCATCCCACCAATTTGAGATTTTCTGCAAAATCAGAATTATCCAGCCAACACCAGGGAAAACCAGATACCTAAAAGACAGCATAAGAACACAATCAACATAACCCAGGGCAATATTGCATCACCAGAGCTCACCTATCCTGCTACAAAAAGCCACTGGATTTCCTAATGAAACTGAAGCACAAGAAACAGATGTTAAATCAAATCTTATAAAGATAATAGAAGACTTTGAAAGGGGAAAATATGCAGCTGACTGAGGCAGAAGCAGATACTTACACCCAACCAATGGACATAAGCTTGGGACCCCTGTTGTTAAATTATGGAAAGGCTGGAAGAAACTAAGGAAGAGGGCAACCCCATATAAACACCAGTAGTCTTAATTAACCCGGACCTCTGAGATCTCTCAGACACTGAGCCTTCAACCAGGCACTATACACAATCTGATCCAAAGACCCCCCGATACACACAAACACACATACACAGGAGAGAACTACCTGGTTTGGTCTTAATGATAAAAGATGCACCTAACCCTTGAGAGACTTGAGGCCCCAGGGAATGAGAAGGCCTCTCAGGTTATAAAGGCCTGGGGCTGTGGGGACATCCTCTTTGAGACAAGGGAGGAATGGGATGAGGAACAATGGAAGGGTGAAACAGGATACTGATAATGACTGGACTGTTTGAAAAGATTAATAATAATAATAATAATAATAATAATAATAATAATAATAATAAGGGGGACAAGATTAAATCTCATAAAGAAATAGAGGAAGATACATTCAAGCAGGTAGAATCATTAAGAGAGGAAGCAAATAAATATAAAAGAAATATAGAAATGTTCAATCAAACAGGTGAAAGATATGAATAAAACAGCCCAAGACCTGAAAAGGGAAGTGGGACCAATAAAGAAAGCACAAAATAAGGCAATTTTGGAGATGAAAAATCTAGGAAAAAGAACAGGAAATACAGACATAAGCATCACCTACAGAATACAGGAGGTATTACCAGCTAAAAGGCCCAGAAAATATCTTCAACAAAATCATAGAGGAAAACTTGTTCTAACCTAAAGAAAGAGATGCCTATAAAGGTACAAGAAGCTTAGAGAATGCCAAACAGATTGGATAATAAAATAAAATCCTTCAATCACATCATAATTAAACACTAAATATACAGAACAAAGAAACAATTTTAAAAGCAGCAAGGGAAAAAGGGCAAGTGAGATATAAAGGCAGACTTATTAGAATTACATCCAATTTCTCATCTGAGACTCTAAAAGCTAGAAGTGTCTGGGTAGAGGTCTTGCAGGCCCTAAGAGACCACAGATGTCAGCTCAGACTATTATACTCAGAAAAACTTTCAATCACTGTAAATGGAGAAACCAAGATAGTCCATGAAAAAAAAAACAAATTTAAACAATATCTTTTAGAGGATAATAGGAGGAAATCTATTATCAATGATAGCCAATGAGGGTAACTATACTCAAGAAAACACAAGAAATAAATAATTTCACACTATTAAAACTAATAAAATAGAAACATACACATGCACTCAACCATTGCCAACATCAAAATAACAAGAAGTAACAATCATTGATCAGTAATATCTCACAACACCAATGGACTCAATTCCCCAATAAAAAGTCACAGTCTAACTGAATGGATGTGTAAACAGAACCCATTATTCTGCTATATACAAGAAACCCATCTCAACAACAAAGATAGTTATTATCTCAATATAAAGGGTTGGAAAAGGTTTTCTAAGCAAATGGACTCAAGGTGGGGAGGGAACTAGAGTAGCCATTCTATTAGCTAATAAAATAGACTTGCTAACAGAAAGTAATCAAAATAGACAGAAAAGGACATTTCATCCTCATCAAAAGATATATCCATCAAGAGGACATCACATTTTTGACCATCGATGCCCCAAATGCAAGGGGCATCTGTAAAAGAAACACTACTGAACCTTAAGTCACATATCACTAATCCCTGACACTATTAATGAAACTTTGTTATACTTGTAGACAGGAGTCTAGTATGTCTGTCCTCTGAGAGGGCCCACCAACCAACTGACTCAGACAGAGGCAGACACCCATAGCCAAACAGTGGATGGAGCTTGGAGATGTTTATGGAAGAAGAAGTGAAATAATAGCAGCAATTAAGGGGATAAGAACTCTAGAGGAATGCCAACAGAATTAGCTATTCTAGACCCTTGGAGCTTGCAGAGACTGAACAACCAACCAAAGATAATTAATGGGCTCTACATAGGCCTACACACAGGCTTGATCTTCATGTGGGTCCCGAACAACTGAAGTGGGGGCTATCCCAAAAAATTTTGCCTGCTTGTGGGATATGTTCATCTATCTGGATAAATTGTCTGGCCTCAGTGAGAAAAGAACTGCCTATCCTGGCAAAGACTTGAAATGTCAGGGTAAAAGGACACCTAGGAGGACCCACCCAATCAGAGAAGAAGTGAAGGGGGAGATGGGGGAAGGATTGTGAGAGAGGGTGACTGGGAGGAAGGCCCTGACTGGGATATAAAGTGAATAATAAATAAATAGATAGATAGATAGACAGACAGACAGACAGACAGACAGACAGATAGATAGATAAATGTAAAGTTCGTGTACTAACAAATTAAATTATGCTTGAAGGCCCTATCAAAGAAACAAGCAAACCCTCAGGAATACTAAGTGGCAGAAAATAATGAAACTCAGGGCTAAAATCAATCAATTAGAAACAAAGAGAACAAAACTACAAACTAACTACAAGGAAGAGAGAAAGTACCCAAATTAACCAAGTCAGAAATGAAAAGGGAGACATAAAAATGGATATTGGTGGAATTCAAGGAACCATTAAGTCTTACTTGAATAACCTGTACTCCAAAAAAAAAAAAAATAGGAAAATCTAAATGAAATGGATTATTTCATAGACAGATACCAATTACTAAGATTAAATCAAGATCAGGTATACTATTTGAATAGTCCAATAACCTCTAAGAAAATAGAAGCAGTCATTAAGCCACTTATAAGCAAAAGAGTCCTGGGCCAGAACGTTTTAGTGCAAAATTCTACCAAAATTTCAAAGGAAAGTTAATATCAATACTCTTTAAACTTCTCCACAAAATAGAAACAGAAGGAAACTCTGTCAAACTCATCCTATGAGGCCACAGTCAAGGCAATACCTAAACCACACGAGGACTCAAAACAGAATGAAAAATTCTGACCAATTTCCCTTATGAACATTAATGCACAGACAAAACAGCAGCCTAAAAAAATGGGGGAAAGACCTACACTAACCGTTCATCTGACTGAGGGCTAATAACCAAAAAGTATTCCAGAAGTTAGATTCAAAAGACTCAATAACACAATCATAAAATGGGGTACAGAACTAAATAGAGAATTCTCAGTAGAGGAATCCTGAATGACTGAGAAGTATTTAAAGAAATGTTCAACATCCTTAGTGATCAGGGAAATGCTAATCAAAATGGCCCTGAGATTCGACCTCACACCAATCAGAATGGCTAAGATAAAAAAAACCTCAGGTGACAGTACATGTTGGAAGGATATGGTAAAAGGGAAACACTCCTCTATTGCTAGTGGCATGGTGAACTTGCAAAGCCATTCTGGAAATCAATCTGTTGGTTTCTCAGAAAACTGGAAATAGTTCTACCTAAAAACTCAGCTATATCACTCCTGGGAATATACCCAAAAGATGTTCTACTATATCCCAAGGACACTTGTTCCACTTTGTTTATAGTTTATGTTTATAGCAGCTTTATTCATAATAGCCAGAAACTGGAAGCAACCCAGATGTCTTTCAACTGAACAATGGTATTTTTATACAATGGAATAGCATTTGCTATTAAAAAACAAGGACAACATGAATTTTTCAGGCAAATTGATGGAACTAGAAAAGATCCTGAGTGAAGTAAATCAGACACCAAGACATGTACTCACTGGCAGGGGCAGGCATGGAGAGAGAAAGGAGAGACTCCCAGAGGGCCAGGAGAATAAATGAAAATATACAGCTTCAAGGGTTAGGGGATGGAAGGATTCTCTAGGAAATCCTAGAATCCTGGAATGAGAAAGTCTACCAGGAGCCAGTGCAGGTGACCTTAGTAGAAATGCCCAACAGTTGAGATATGGAACCTAAAGAGACCATCCCATGTAGCCAGACTCCAGTGGATGGATGAGAACACCAACCTACCTATAAACTTTTGATCTAAAGTTGGTCCAGTCTAAAAGAAATGCAGGGACAAAGATGGAGCAGAAACTGAAGGAATAGCTGACTAGTGGCTGGCCCATTTTGAGCCCCATCCCATGGGCAAACACACTATTAATGGTGCTATGTTGTTCTTGCAGACAGGAGCCTAGCATAGCATTCCTCTGAAAAGCTCTACCCAGCAGCTGACTGAGATAGATGCGGATATTGACAGACAAACATTGGAGGAAAGATGTTTATTTCCTTGGGAGCAAGTTTGAACTTCACCATCAAGGTATCTAATTTCTTCCTGCTGTTGCTTCTTCTTTGCACAGGACTACTTAACAAACCACAATCAACTCCCCCCCCCCCCCCGCTCGCAAATGTCAAATGTCACACAATTACATAAAATGTCTGCTGCTGGCAATATCACATGCCTGATAGCACACGAGGCAATTCACAGTCAGCTGCTATGAACAATCTGAAGCAGCCCAATATCCCACACCTGGGATTAAAATGAAAACATATTCCCATAATATTTCTGTGATTTCAAAGAAACCAAAATTACCACTACACTGATCTTCTTTAAAACTCTCATATTTACCATAATATCTCCCTATGTGGATAATGCAGACAGTTTCTTTTGCTTTGAATAGTTCCATGTTTTAAACCAGTTTACTACCTATTAATCCTTTAAATATTGTTTTATTACTAATTTAAAGAATCTTATTGACCTAAATATAATCCCCTTGTTGTGAATTCTTTACATTTTGTACCTTATTTTAGTACTTATTTCAGTTAAACTGTCATACACATTTACCAAATTAAATTCATTAGAATTTACTGTAATATTTTATTAGTTATAGTTTTTTGTTGCTTTTTAAAGAAACAGATTTAAACATGGTAAGTGAAATCTAGACACACTCAATGTCTTTTAAAATAATTTACATAAGTAAATTGATCTGTTTGAACTTATTCTAATTAATATTTTATTGTAAACTGAAGATACAAATGTAGCAGTTTCATATTTCCATCTCATCCAAACTACAAATCATGTAATAGTGACAAGTTTTTTTTAACCATCTTGTAACTGAGGAAACTGTGGTTCAGATTAATTATGACATTTCCTTTAATCATGTACATAAAAAGGAAGAAAGCAAGGCTAAAGCTCAGAAGTATTCCATTGGGTAAAACTATAGCTTATACTCCCAAAGTTCAGCAGAAAGCCTCAGTATTTCATTATTAGTTCATTTTCGTAAATCTGAAGTAATTGAAATTGGTGCATTTTACAGTTGTCATCAGAGAAGTTTCCTCTGGCTGCAGTTGGGGGCTAGTGCAGAGACTCACAGACAGAAAATATAAATTGGAGATCTCCATCAGGATCCTTCCTTGGAGCTCATTAAACACCATGGAAGAGGAGAAGCTGAAAGACTGTAGGGGTGAGAGGTGATGGAGGACACCATGAGATCATCGCCCACTGAATCAACTAAGCAGGGCCCATATAGACTCAAAGAGAAGGAGAAGGCAAGCACAGGGCCAGCAGGGATGTGTGCCATGTCCTCTGCATATGTTATAACTGTTTAGCTTGGTGTTTTTGTGGGACTCCTAGGAGAGGGGAGAGCTTTGACTCTGACTCTCTTGCCTGCTCTTGGAACTCCTTTTGTCCTACTGGATTGCCTTTTCTAGTCTTAATAGGAGGACATTTGCCTTTTCATATTGTATCATGTTTTGTCATGTTTGGGTGTTGTCTCTTGGAGTCCTGTTTCTTTCTGAACAGAAACAGAGGAGAAGAGGAGTATATCTGGGGGAGAGGTGAGGTAGGTGGGAAGCTGGGAGGAGTGGAAGGAGGAGGGAAGTAGAGTTAAGAGGTACTGTATGAGATAAAAATCTATTTTCAATGAAAATAAAAGAGGAATATTCTGAGCTCCAAATACTATGAAATGCTTTCCTGTAGATGTGATATAGCTATCAAATTCATGCAATCACAGCAATTCTGTTCACCTGTACAAAATCAAGCTCATCAAAATTTTGGTATATATTATTTACAGGTTTCAATCCTTATTGAAGAAAAGCTGGTAATTGATTGTTTGCTGTAAGAGAGAAAATTATTCCTTTATGACAGTGTTTCCACTTGTAGAAATCTCATGTTTTAGTGGATATTCCCATTCCATTGATCATCTAGACAATAATAATTGAACTTTCAGGGCTATAAAAAAACATCATAAAGTTGGCAGGTAGAAATATTGGGAAAATTGAAACCATGCCAATTAGGATTAGATATGTTTCATTGTATGTGTATATGTAATACTCAAGAATGAATAAAAATCCAATATATATGCAAACTCTCAAATATTTGTACTTAATTGACAACTAAATGCAGAGTCAACATTTGGATGTAAAGAGGGGTTTTTGTACAAGTAAGCGGTATATTTACCTATTTGTCTTAATTATGTCTGCATTTGTTAAAAGGAGCCAAAAACTAATGCTTCATATTATTTAAATTATTTCATTAAAAATAATCATATTCATCTTTAATATTTGAAAAGTTTGCATTCTATTTTCATCAATAGACTTTTATCTTCGTGTACAGTTTTATGGTACAATATTTGAAGAATATCAATATTAAAGATTCTCCAAAATACATGGTATGTTGAAACATAGTGTATGATAAGTATACAATACACATAATTTCTTGGAAAGAGAGAAAATGAGTCACAGAGATGAAAAAAATTACAGAACAGAATTGACCTTTCATCTCAATAATGTAAAGCAAACAGCTGCCAATGCCCTAGGAAATTATTTTATTTTATTGGTGAGTCTTAGGCATTTATAAATAATGGAAAGTATAAGAATTTGAGGGCTGGAGAGATGGCTCAGAGGTTAAGAGCACTGACTGCTCTGCCAGAGGTCCTGAGTTCAATTCCCAGCAACCACATGGTGGCTCACAACCATCTGTAATGGGATCCAATGCCCTATTCTGGCATTTCTAAAAAAAGAGTGACAGTGTATACATAAAATAAATAAATAAATCTTAAAAAAAAAAGAATTTGAGTCTCTTCTGGAACAGCCCCAGAAGAGACATGCTGAAACAAATGTTATATATCCCCCTTGACATACCAAGAAAAGCCTCTAATGAAGCAGAAATCATACATAAAATATGCCATCTTCAAATTTATGTCCAACATAAATTTATAGCCATGTGTTAACTATTCAGATTGTAACAACAAAAAGAGTTTATATTTCATGATAACAGTGAACTCATTTGTCGGGCCGTGGAAGGATGTCTTGGTTCTTGGGTGGGTATAGGCCTTTGAACCCCGACTCCCCATTGGAGAAATGGCAGGCGTTTAGCCATGCCCCCAGAATCCAGGCTCCTACATGCAGTCCACATCTCTCATTATCCTGAGCTTTGCAGATATGTTTGGCTCAGTAGCTCCTTTCGGAGAGATTTGGCATCACCATCTATGACTACAGGTAGAAGGTTTGACTAATAGGCCTCAGCCTAAAGATTTCCATATTCATGGGTTATCTAAAGGAGGGGTGTAGCTCAATTAAGTTCCTCCTCTTCCCCCTCCCTATTTAAACCAGCTCCCCTTGCCTTTTAGGGGGGCATTCACCATCCGGAACCATCCACATTCGCCATGAACAATAAAGCTTTGAACTCTTGGACTCCACGTGTCTTCTGGGGCCTGCTGCCAGGTTTCCAACCTTTGGAACCAAACTTTCTCGTATCTATTGGGACCTGCCATAGTGTAGCTAGCATGGAGGACTTCCCAACCCGACCCAGCCACAGGTCCACCGCTGCCACTGCTGTGTATATGTGGAAGCCAGCAGCATGAAAAGTAAGCCCAGGACCCTGCTGCCAGCCACTGCAGTTTTTCCCACACCAATTACAACATGATATTTCCTTTTTTTCTGGCCATTTACTTCACATTGAAAGAAAGGTACAAGATTTAGAGATGCTATTCTCTCTATGGTTTGACAGAGTAAAACTTTGTATAAAAGTTCATAAGAATGGATACTGGATCTGCTTTCTCGTGATCAAGGAAGAATACACATTAGAACCATTAGAATTTATTAATAAACAGTACTGTTTTTACCTAAAGAGATCTCCTTTTTGTCTTGTTAGACAGATAGTGTATCACAATATAGACAAAGAAGGGGACTAACTCACAATAACCCTTCCAAATTATAAACGACATACAATTCATTTTACAGTGTCTTAAACATTTTTAATAGTTGAAAATACATACAGTGGTTAATGAAAAATTAAACTTTGAGTAACATATTTTATTCAGCCTTAATTCAACTTTTTGTTACTGTTAAGTAAGATACTCAACAGATTCAGTGCAATAATCATTGCAAATAGAATGCAGTGATGATATCTATTAAAGAGTAAAGTGATGCTTTGTGTGAGTCTAATATGATTTTACAACTGCATAAATAATCATAATGTTATTGCAATGAATGGCCTATCAAAAATTAATACCTAATTCAGATGGATGCCAACTAAAAATTTTTAGAAGTTCCTGTGACAGTTGCAGTATAATTTTCATTGGTGACAATGAAGCATTTTTCACTTAAAACTATACCTTTATTTTTCCAACATTAACAAGTTGGGAACTGACTTTCTGTATCTACTCTGAGAAAAACTTTTCCCCTATTAGAACATGGGTTTTCACATTTTTTTGCCTAAGGATGGAGTGTTATGCCTGGTGTTTCTCAGTGCAGCCTTAGAACCACCTGAGGTGCTTTTACAAAGTAGACATCTGAGACCAATGCGAAGAAGTTAAATGCACAGACTACATTTTGAGAATAATTGCTGCAGGTCATGATTCTATGCCTCTACTCCCTTCTTCTAATACTTCCCAGTACTTTGCAACCATTTATTCAGCTGACTACTTTAAAACAAAATCACAAAAACCTCTTAATGGGGTTAGTATTAAATGACTTTTAGGGAGAAATTTGTAAAGTTGTGCTTCCATTTTGGACAAAAAAATTAGGCATATCCCATCAAAATAACTTTCTGTGATTATATTTATAAATAACAAAGTAATGCATAAAACCTTTTACAGGACTAAGGATTTAGCTCAGTGAAAGAACACTTAGCATACACAAGGCCAACACAACAAAGAAAAAATGTAGGAGAAATCAGAGTGAAAGACAGAAAAAAGCAGACAGGAAGGAGCTTTATTGTTGTTTTCCTGGGTGCACAATTTAGAATACTCTAAGACCACAGATCTTAGGAATGAACAACAACAAAAAATAAAATAAAATGAAATAAAATAAAATAAAATAAAATATCTGTAATCTAATGTAAAAGAGCTTTCCTGGAATGGGTAGTTTTGTGAGTTGAGTTTCAGAAGAAAAAAATAAACCCAATGCCTGCATATTTAACTTGAATCTATGCTGTCATTTCTGAGAATTTGAGGTTTAGGTACTCTTGACCTGAGTCTATAGTCCTAGTAAGCCCATAAATAACTTTCAAATGCGTTTAAAAAAATAGCTTGTCTGTGTATAATCTCTCTCTCTCTCTCTTTCTCTCTCTCTCTCTCCCCTCATTATATAAACTTTATTTAAAACCTTGCAAATAAATAAAAGCACACATACCAAAAGTTAACCAGACCCAAAGTCTATGTATAACTCAATGAACTTTTATACAGATAGGCTAGGCATGTAAAATGGAAACTGGGTGGATCTTCCCACTCAATTTTAGTCTTTCAGTCTAAAATTAAATACCAGCAAACATAAAAATTCTTGACAGAAATAGAACTATAGAAATAATTAGCTTTTATATACCCTTTCCTAACTCACGTTTGTAACCTGCACCCAGGATGTACAAAATGTGCCATTTATGTTTTCTTCTGCCCAAAGTTGGAGAGAATTGTTCATCAGTTTCTATCAAGATCTCACAGATATGTGTGATTTAATAACATATGTAAACTAAACACATATACACACACATACAAACATACATACATATACAAACATGAGAGAGAGAGAGAGAGAGAGAGAGAGAGAGAGAGAGAGAGAGAGAGAGAGGGAGGGAGGGAGGGAGAGAGAGAGAGGGAGGGAGGGAGAGAGGAAGAGAGAGAAAGAGTGAAAGTGAGACAGAGAGAGACAGAGAGAAAGACACAGAGACAGAGACACAGGGACAGAGAGGGTGTTTCCTTCCACTGATTTAAGTACCCTTAATTTTGTGTACTTACTAAAGCAAGTTTAGTGACTCTAACAATGCATACCACTAGAAAGTTCAGAAGAAATGGTAATGTTCCCTCAGGATTAAATGACTTTGTATGCCAAAATATTGCTTGGGTCCTAAAAGAAACTGCTTATTTTCCCCTAGAATCATCTACTGCTTGCTTTCTCTGTGCATGCAGGCAGCAAAAACACAAAGCTGCAGGTCATGCACAGCTTGTACTTGGCAAGGATTTGTGAAAATAAGCCAAACAAAAAGTCCTCTAAGTCCACCTGCCTTCTCCTGTTCAGACACACTAAGCTTATTTTAATCTTTTTGTTTTTTTTCCTCCTAACCAGAATAACTTTTGTCTAAATCTTAAAACTTTCTTTCTAAAATAACAATGGAATGGCATTCCACTCCTCTTTACAAATGAAAACAGGACGATGTATGAGTTCATCAAGGTCTTGAGTCATCCTCATGCTATCAAAGAGATAAATAGAAGGATGTTCTTAACATCTTATGCCATTAATGAACTTATGCTCAATGCAACATTGCAGCAAAATATGGAGGAGAATCAGTATGAGTAACCTGAAGGCCTATTGAAACACATAAATAATAAATAATAAACCCAGTGCTTTGCAAGTATTTTATATAACACTTCTCTTCTTATTGGAAGAGCAGTACACAGTCCCCATGTAAAACTAGCCTCCAGAAAAAATTACTTAACTTCTTTTTAAAGGAAACTATTACTCAACTAAAAATAAAATGCAAGTTTTTCTACATGTAACTATTGAAAATAATCATCTCAAAAAGTGCTCTGTGAGATATCAGTTAGTAATGTGGTGACATAGATCTCTCAGTAGCACAATCCTTATTTAACTTTCGATCACTAACAGCACCAAACTTAAAATAATAATAATAATAATAATAATAATAATAATAATAATAATAATAATAATCTGGCATAAAATCCACAGTTGATGTGATAACTTTCTTGAATTATTGGGTTTTGGTTTATTCATTAATTCAAATTTTTTTTATTATGCCATATAGCTTACAGATACGTATTGTTTCCATTAAATTAAATTCAACAACTTGCAAGTATCATTTTAGGTAATCATTAATGAGTATTATTGAAAAAACAATTGTATATATTATTATTATTATTATTATTATTATTATTATTATTATTATCAGCAATAATGCCTGTCACCTCTTCACAAAGAAAAGTTAGCCAGTACACAGCATGTAGTAGACCACTGTAACTGCAGTGTGAGTTTCAAATTGTGTTTGAATTATGTTGTATGGGATATAGGACTCAAGAATATACCAGACAGGTTAATCAAGGTAAACTGGAAGTAACTAGGAATATACGAGTCACTAAAGTGACTCAACTTTTTTTTAAGATGAGACTTAAATTGAGATTAGAATTTATAAAAAAACATCAGAATAAGGCTTTCATTTTATGTAAGAATTTTCAACTCAAGCCTATGATACACTATTTCCCTTATATTTATAAAAAGTCAAATTATTAAAAGTTATTTGATAACTAAAACAAAAATAAAGTATTCTAAACACATTAGAAAATTGAGGGTCTTGACTTAAAGTATTATTATTATTAATAGTATTGAGAGAAAAATGATAGTCCAAAAAAATAAAGAGAGAGAAAGAAAAAAAGAAAGAAAGAAAGAAAGAAAGAAAGAAAGAAAGAAAGAAAGAAAGAAAGAAAAATTGACCTCCTACATGCAAACCTACTCTGTGTATACCTATCCCACTTCCTGGTTCTGAATTGCTGGCAATCTCTTATTAAAAATTGGTGTTGTTATTTGTTTTTAGCAAGAAACTCAAGCAGGAATCTTGGAATGTAAAGATTCCTTTTCACCATTCCTGCCCAAACGTTTTCTCTACTACTTCAAGTCCATGGTTTACTTGAAGCTTTTGGTGTTGTATTTTTAAGAAAGTCATTCATTAAAATCTTGTTAGAAATTCTGGCCTAGCATTTAGGCATATAGGAAGACATAAACTTTTCCAAAGAATACATTTTCATAGCAAATCTTACATCAACATTTCAATACTATTTTATTATAGCAATTTAACATTTTATAATATATTTCTCAAAAAAATAGTTGCATTTGCTAGTTTACTTAAAGAAAAAAGAACAGTATTTTTTTCACCTACAAAAATGTTCAACTCAATATTACATGGCTTACATTCTTCTTATAAGTGGCCATAATATTGATTCCTTGACACATTGTTTATTCACATTTTGTGAGTTTTTGCTTGTCCTTATTTTCTTTTGGCTGAAATCATCCCTAGATCTTACACTCATTATCATAACATGTAAAGAAAATATCTTATATTATTTCTATATTATTAAAGAAGGTAACATATTTATCCTTAAGCAGCTCTGAAACATCCACTGCTAGTGAACCAATGACCTAATGTCTACTTTATGGATTTCTTTTTTTACTTTGTCCTTCTAAGTGTTATTTAACAATAAGATGGTGAAATTCACTGTTATTTTTTTCGCTGGAAGTCTTCATTTCTGAAGTTACCAATAGTCAATACAGTGGACACATTATCTCTAAGCCAACTATAGAATGGAGAAATCCATGAAAACAAGTCGTATTCACTAATGTACTTGGTTTGTATCTGAGACAAGTCATATTCACTAGTGTATTGGTTTTGTACCTGTTTTGTTTACCACTGTGAGGTTAGTTTATTTTAAAATACTGAAACAATAATTCATGAATTAATAAGTACATAAATAAATACATCAGTGCTTTCTCCTTGCTTTTAAACTCTCCATAAAATGTTTTATGAATTTTACATTAAAAGAAGAAATTTTGTTTATAATTCAATTAATATTCAAGATCATGATTCTTTTCTGTGTTTCATGAACAAAGAATCATGACAGATGAGTAACCAACAAGTTGGCAAACTTAGCCTGTTTTATTTTCTTTTTTTAAAAAAAGTTCAGTAATGACTTTGAAAGATTAAAATGAATGTTCAAAAGCTTGAATTCAATAACCAAACCTGTCAGGAGCACAGTGCAGGTCAGTGTGTCTGTGGATGAGACTTACCATATCGTAAACGATGCACAGCATGATTCAGCAGCACTTTATGTACTACCATTCATCATTGTTAGGACCTCTGAGAGGCATAAATGTGATTAATTTATTTCTACGATTTTAGCTATTTCAAGTCATATATCATATTTTGTTGATCAGACAACTCATTTTTGAGTTAGGGTTACAAGAAATGATAAAATATAACAGATCCAAATAGGGAAAAACCTTTTCGGATACAGTCTACTTCTTTGACATATTTATGTTATTTATTGTTTCCTGACACACCATGTTTTTATAATTTTAACTATGCATTGGTAGGATTTCCAGAATTACTACAACAGTGGCTTTAGTCAAAATTTCAACAAGGCATATATTAAGTATCCTCTCATTTATTTTTCAAGCTTCATTGAATAATACTTAACAGAATAATTTATTTAATTATCATTCTGTTTGTTCAGAATGATCTACAATCATTCTGTTTTATGAATCTTAAGTATAATGTGATAAAGCAAATGCCAATTGAAAGGAAACTACAAAACTGCTAAAATTTGTAAAGTATAAAAGATTTGGATCAGCTGTCCTCTGCTTGCTGTGGTATAAGCATCATCGCAAACAATCCTTTGTTCTCTTTTCTCTGCTTGCAGTTCTCTAGTTTTGAGCTTTAAGGCTCAGGATAGCATGCCATTTCTTCCCTGATAACTTTGGGAAAAAAACTAGGAAAAGAAAAAAATAATTTTCACAAGTTGCAAGAAGGCTTGAAAAACAAGTGTATTAATAAATACATGACAAACAAATTTTAAAAGAAATATTTTCTGTTTGAAATACACAATATTTAATTCCATGTGTTTAGAAATAAGAATGTATTAGACAAAGTATTAGTTCATAATATAGCCAACTCTCATTTCTTGAAATTATAGTGCACTACAGGAATCTCTTGTTTCTTTTCCTGTAAGATTAATTGAGGTAAAGGTGTAGTATTTAATGTTAAACAATACACTGTACCCTCAGCTGTGGTATCATCATACTTTTGCTACAATTGCAGCATGTGTAAGTATTGAATACATGTTCATTATATTGTCAAATACTATATTCTAGTTCAATCAGTAGAAAATTTCTTAATGGTTTATGACATGCTGGTTGGAAATGGAAAAGAAGGAGAGGAAAGTGGGAAATTACTAACCAAAATTTCCAGGTTTTCTTGGGGAAAAACGCGTAATGTTATCTGACCAATATAAGATGAGAGCTAAAAAGCTTGGTAGTAGGAAGGGATTAAAAGTGTCCTCTTACAAGAATTGGTGAGTTGTTGCTATGGTCTGGGTGCTCCAGTCCAAAGGAATACTTAGAGTGAATTAAAATTAAAACAGAGAGCAGGATAGTCTTAATTGAATTAATCATATTAATCCCATCACAATTTATACAGATTGTAATTTATCTTGAGCCTACACAGATCTATTTATTAATCTAATAGTTTGAATATATATATATAATGCTGGCTGTTTTGAGCAGTGGTGAGTGCTTGCTAATGGTGTATATGGACATGTATTTAATTTAATTCCTTAGCACTATAAAAGAGTCCTTTATTCCAAAAAAGGACATTTTGAAATACAGAATGTAAAACATTAGTGAAGGCAAAAATACTTTAAAGACTTTATTAACATGTACTTTTAGATCCTTAGCACGTAACATGATATCTAAACTCATTGAAACACATTATCTAGATCTAAAAAAATAAAAAACCTTCAAAATAATATGAATTAGTTAAGAAAAACTTTATACCTATAATTATTTCCTCCATTAGATTCCATGTTGAATAGTTGTCGGTTACAGAATGTCTTCCTTGACAGTTTTGTGTCATTATTTCAAAATAAACAACAAAAAAGGAAAGCAATCTTTAATAGCACAGCAAGTGTTGCGATGATGTTTTCAGCCGTGAGACTAAGACTCTGATTTTCATCTTGCTTTATACAGTCTGGAACTGAGCCAACTCTACAATTCCCATTAACTTCAAAAAGAACTCATACTCAGATCATCTCCTCAGGGATGTAGAAGAAGAAAACAAGACCAGGAAAAAAAGTATTTTAAAAAGAAAGTATTTTAAAAAGTATTTTAAAAAGTATTTAAAAAAAAAAATAACAATAATAATAAATACAAAAAATCTAACTCCAAGCAGGAATATTTATACTTAGTAGATTATATGTTTTGTTATTGGTCTCAGAGATTAGTGAGGTTATTGTTATTATTATTTAATGGAAAAATTTTACATGCTGATCTGTATAGTGAATGAAATAAAGACTGGGTAGGTCAAAAATATATTATCATAAATATCAATATCTACCCCTGACAGAGGTTTCAGAATTTAATAGGCCCTGGCAGCAAATAAGTTTGTGACAATGGCAATGGATCGTTGTTCCCAGTTTCTTCTGAGACAGTGTGCATTTAAACAAAAATATTTGCTATCTTTTCCTGTACCAAGAAAAGATAAATTTCTACCTACATCACACTAGAATGGAATTTTGAATATCAGAATAATCACTGGAAATACATGTTATTATATCAAATATGGTTTAATATTGAGGAAAGTCACATTGGAGTCTCTTATAACTACCTTACTATGCCACTTCGCTAGATGCCCTGACATCAAGTATGGATACATTTCACCTATCTAATAATCATTTATAGGGAAAGAAATCTACTACTATTATTCAAATGAAAGATTTTAATAGCTTTAAACTAGACAAATAATGGAAACATGAAGGAAATACATGCATAAGGGATAGATTTTGGAGTTGAAATTGACATGATTTAATGGTAAATGAAATGCAATTTAAGAAAAAAAAGATAAGTGATTAATGTATCCCATGGTGTCTTATAGTAATTTAAATCTAAATAAAATACTGTCTATAAGCTATCTGGGAGAAACAAAGTTCTTAGTAAAATTTGTTTCTATTATTAAAAATGCCAGCTGAGTTCTCACAGGGTTTCTATCTTATTGGTTTTGAATGAAACAGATAATTTATTTTAAATTGTCACATGAAAACATAAAAGTTGTGTGTGCCATTCTGATACCAGTAATTTGACACATATGATAGAGGAAAAAGTACTGTTCATTATTTATGAGGATATCCAGAGTATGACACAATTAGTTACAAATTTTCAACATCACTTTCTTAGGGTTCTGCATTAGAATTACTGTAACCACCACAAGCAGGCTTGTGAATTCAAGTACATGAGCTAATTGCTTGCCATTTTAAGATTACCTAGTATTAGTAATTTATATAAGTTTTGAAAATGAAAGATAATTAAGAAAATATATAAATGAAACTGGTTAGGCAGAGAAGTTAAATGAGAAATGTAAAGTATGGTACAGTAACTACCATCTTTATATTATTTTTTATATTTCCAACAAATGGTAAGTAGCTATATTCAGTTTTACAGTAGATACCTGTTAGTGACATATACCATTATGAGAAATCTACCTTTCCATGAACCATACCAGTATATCTTGAATAGTTAATAAAGAAAGTAATGTCAACTTACAGAATAAAGGAAAAGGAAGGAAATGTACATAGCCAAAATAGGTGCCACCCAATTCTGCTATTTTTAGAAATAATGTAGAGTTATTATATTTATTCCAAAACTTCATCCAAAGCATTGAACAACCGATTTTTTTAAAATTTTTTTAAAACAAAAAAAAATTTTAAAACAACAAAAGATACAGAGACACACTGTACAGAGAGAACAAGCTAGACACAGGCAAAGACAGGACGATCCAGTATTCCAAGTTGTTTGATAACATTATGAACTAACTCTGAGATTGTGAACTGTAAGAATTTGTTTCTAATTGTAGTTTAGTCTTTAATCCTAGAGATTTTTGTTTACTGTAAACCAAGGATTTGTTTGGTGACTCAGTTCTGGAACATACTGTTAATCCAAGAGCTACATAAAGTCAA
Source organism: Rhabdomys pumilio (assembly GCA_030674055.1). Taxonomy (NCBI): domain Eukaryota; kingdom Metazoa; phylum Chordata; class Mammalia; order Rodentia; family Muridae; genus Rhabdomys; species Rhabdomys pumilio. The sequence continues at coordinate 57,429,387 of JANHMN010000005.1, forward strand.
CCGTAAGTCAAAAGGCAGAGCAAGCAACTACCTGACAGGAAATGAATATAAGTATACAGAAAGGAAGGCAGAAGGGTATTTAAGACAATGTGGAGAAGGGGAAAGTTTTTTTTTTTTTTCCTTCAGGGCCTTCTATAGAGTAGGAAGGTCAGCTGGGTGCTTCCTTCTCTGAACGCAGGCTCCCTGAATCTTCACAGGTAAAATCGAACAGCTGGAATTTTTGTTTTAAAATAAGCCAGAGAATAAGAAGGAGCCAGAAGACTAGAACATGTTGCCAACGTTAATATGAGGCCAAGCACATCAATTCAGTAGAGGCCAAGAGAGAGAAGCCAGATATAATCAGTCAGCTTAAAGAGGAGTTTTGAGTCAGAACAGCTGAGTTAAGCCAGCCAGCAAGAGTTCAGGAAGAACAAGAAAGGTTGAGCTTATCAGCAGCAAGTCTCAGAGAGTAAAAACATTTTAGGCCTAAATGAGATAGTATCAAGGCTTAAACCTTCCACGACTAGGCCTACATTAGCATATGGAGGCACTAAGCCTCAGAGAATGTTACATTTCCACAAGCCATTGTTAGGTCTCTTAGGCCAGGCCACCTGAATCCACCCTGGGTTGCATTGGGTAGGAATAGAAGACCTGGGCTGAGCAGCCAGAGGCTACAGAAGCAAGAGAGACATCAAGAATGCAGTTAACACAGCTGGGGGCACAAGGCATTAGAGGGAAACAGGTGTCAGAGGTCTAAAGGGAAAGCTGAAGCCCTTGACCACTCCAATGACAAAGGACTAGTCCTCACACTCTGACTCAAGTGGGAAGTGAGCCCAGGCTTCGTAGGCCAAGCAGGGTCACAAGTACTCATGGTCCTCAGTGTCATCTGTGTCTAGGTCAGATGAATCTCCATGATGCTCCCAGAGCCGTAGGACAGCTGAATCACCAGGCCAAGCTTCACTCCAAGATCTGAATCTGAGACAACCAGGCCAAGCACATCAACCTGCTGGCCAAGTACATCAGTGCAGAGGATGAGACCTGGTGGTAAAGATGCAGAAATACTACACCTTCCACTACAGCCTCAAGGTGATGGATATGGAGAAACAGCTAGAGAAGACTCAGGATACAAGGAGATAGAATAGGGCAAGGACGTGTACTTCTTCTTGTATCCTGGATCAATGCTGGCAGCCTCAAACTCAAGGACTATTGGGAAATTATGCTGCAGCAGTTGCCTGAACACATGATCAAGGCTAGGCTCTGTGAGCCACACCAGGATGCTGTTTGGCTGAAGCAGTTCAAACTCAAGCAGGAGCAGGTCATAATGTTCTCAATTCTTATATCCGAGCCTGAGGAGCTGGCCCCTAGCCCTGGGCCTTCAGTGGACCCCGCGGAACCTGAGGAGGCTTTGGTACCTGGAGAGGTAGAAGCAGAAGCTGAGGCAGAAGGGAAAGATGTGCTGATGGAGGGAGACCTGATCCAGCAGAGCTTGTCAGTCTATGACACCAGGTACTACAGCCAATGGCTGCTCAAGGCACAGGAGCTACCACTGGATTCATAATTGCTGGAGCCTTAAGAGGACATTCTGTCCCTGCTGCAGTGTCAGCAGCTCCAGGCCATAGGCAACACCAGCAAGAGTGCCAAGGGCAAGGGGCAGGACTAGAATCAGTTCAGATTGGAGATGTCCCCAGGCTGCTGACAAGTACTAGCTGCATGAAAGCAGCTAGTTTCTTCAACTGTGTACATATCTGTTTCAAGTGGAACAAGTATAACAAAAATCACTATGATTTGAGAACAACCACCTGCCCAAGATTGTGCAGGCCTACAAGTTCAACATCTTCTACCCAGAAGTCATCTGCAAACACACCACACAGTAGTACTTCCTAGAGGCCTGCCTGATAGACTAGGTCTTCAACATCCTATGCTTTGGTGTGGGCTTGCCCTATGTGGACATATATCACCTTCAAGTTTGTCAATCGCAAGAGGCAGTACTCGTGACACCATTTCTACTGACAGTTCGCCAATGGCATCTTCCAGCTCTTGTTCCACTTCAAGTGCTACTGCTATCTCAGGTGATGTTCATGCTGAGCTAGCTGATGCGTAGACAGCTCCTTGGCAGGAGGGCCAAGGGGATCCAGACACAACCTCTGACTCCAGTCACCAGCAATGTACCAGCCAAGGCTCCTCATGATCCATGCCCATCAGAAGAGGACTGTAACACTTTCTCTGAAAGGACTGCTTTGGGTGGCAGACATATATAGTTTTCGTAGTGTTATTCAGTAGTGGAAACTTATGTCAGTAGAAAAGAAAGCTTATTCTAAATTAAAAATGAAAAGAAGTTTGAAATATCTCAAATGTATTTTTATAACATTAAAATAAAGTACCTTTTAAACTGAAGAAGTATAAGCACTGGTATATGATTGTTATTATGGCATTAATTATATTAATATGATATTGATAATTAATATGGCGCAAATACTATCCATAATACGTAAGTCCATAGGGTTTTGGGGGCAGTGTTTATCTTGTAACTCAGGCTGTTTTTAAGCTTGTGATCTTCCTATATTTGGCTCCCAGTACTAAGATTATAGTTATCCACATCATGCCTCTCTAAGTCCATATTTCTTATGATTACAACCAACTTATCCTTTTCTGTATATTGGTATGATTTTTTTCAGATTCTTTCCTCTGCAGTTAAATTGATATCTTTGTTTAACACATTTCTTCATGTTTTCAGAGATTCTTCCCCTGGTATTCATGAATATACTACACTATTTACATTCTTGTGAATATACTTAATGTCTTTAGGTTTTTTAGAAATCTTTCATACCTCTGCCCTGAAAGGTTTATACTTCCACCTGGAGAACTTACTTATGTCCTTATTTTATAACTGGTAATTTATATATGAGGAGGTTGCTAACCACAAATGGACCCGAAATTCTTCCTGTCATAAGTTTAATTTCTAATGCTAAACTGTCTCGATATCACATGACTATAACAGCCAGCACAACTTCTTTTCCCTCAGTATCTGTCTGACTAAATATGATTTACTTTACAACATCTATTCAAATATATATTTTTTATAGTTCAAATAACCATAGTTTTATTTCTGAGCCAAAAAGTCAATGCTAGTTTTCAGACCATTTGCAGAGACTAAATGTCTGACATAAGTTGAGAAAAACGAGTAAGGTAACCTCTTTGGGTTCAAGTTATTATTACCTCGTCTGTTAGGGCCACTTGAGTGGATCATAGAAGTAGTCTATAACTCTCAGGCAAATGGAATTTTAGAGTTACGATTTTATGAGCAAAACCAGCTTGAAAAGTAATAAATATCAAATCTCATCATAAACATGATGTAAAATATGAAATATTATCTTGTAGTTGAATCAGTTTCTAATAAAAAACAAACAGTACTTTCTTAGCTTTTGAATAAAATGCTCCACTGTGATATCAAAAGTAGATTATTTTAGAGTTAAATATTTATATTTAAATAATGAAAAGTTTGAAAGCCTCTGAGTTATGATATAGTGTGTCAACAATAGACTACAATTTTCTCATGTGTGAACACTCGAAGATACCATGTAAACATTGTTTATACTACAAAATGTTAGTGTCAGCAATTCTTATATTATTTACCAAATCCTGAGACTTATTATAATAACTGATCAGAAATTATAATCAAATATGGGTAAGGAAAAATGGAATTAATTTCAAGATGACCCTTGCAAAGTTCCATAGTAAAATATCTGTGACTTAAAAACTATTCTTTTTATTTTAACAGAGAATTTTTAAATATTCTATGTATTTATGTAACTACAGCTGCAAAAGCAGACATTAAAGACCAATTGGACTATATTATGCCAAAGATAAAGTTAATACAAGCCTAGCATAGTGAAACACACTTTTAATACCAGTACTTGGGAGGCAAAGGTAAATGGATCTCTGTGATTTCCATGTTAGCCTGGTGTAAGTAGTGAGTTCCAGGACGACCAAAGCAACATAGTGGGACTCTATGTGGTCTTAAAAACACAATTAAAGTATACAATAAAGTATATAATTAAAGTATATAATAAAAATAAGTTTAATTAAAAGTCTTAAGTACCTTGGGTATTTCTGCTAGAAAAAGGTTAAACTGATTTCAAATATGTAAAAATGTAAATGTTCTTATTTGGTCAATGAACAGGCTTAAAATAGGCATGCTGTTGATCAAAACTCAGTTTAAAGTAGTAGTATGGTAGATTCTTTTCCAGTATAGTCTTTCTGATCCTCCTCTTAAAATTTCAGCTTCATCATGGGACAACAAATACATTTAAGAACTTCTTGGAAATGTGATATGTATAACTGCAAATATGTTATCACATGTTATTTTCATTGTATTGTACCTTCATGTCTCAGTTTTCTAATAAAAATATGCACGTGGTATATTTCCATGTATGTGCTGGAGTAGACAAACTCACCATAAACACTCATAAAAATTAACTTGTCTTATAGCTTTAGAAAGAGACCTAAAACTAATCAACTCTTACATTTTCAATCTACTTTTATCTCCCACTTTCCAGGATTGGTGATGTTTCCAATGTTTGAGACAGCAATGCACATTTCCCTGATACATCGGATGTTATTGTTCAATTAAATTGTTTTGAAAATGTGACAAAATTTCTTGTCATGACTCCTTGCCTCTGATATAGATTCATCCTATAGGTAAATTTATTAATGTTCCTGTAATTTAATGTAGACTTTTAAACCAGGTGCTAAGGATATATGATCAAGCTTTAATGTTCCATAGAATATGGAGCTGAAAATTCCCATCCTAATTTTAAAATTAAGCAACCACCAATCTTTACTCTTATTTACAATTTAACAACATTTTATTATATATAGACTTATGTATTATATTTTTCATATAAACTTTTTATTATGTATATATTCTTGTTTTAACTCAGAGACACTTGAAGTAAAGAGTATATTAAGTAAAATTTTTGAAGGAAACCATAATACTTCCTTTATACATTACTCACTGCTTAAGTAAGAGTATAAAGGAAATCAATTGAAGAATTTGGCTTTTTAAAGATATTTTTCTTTGAAATGAATAAATATAATATGCTTCTATAATAGTATTTGATAGGTAAGTTGACATTTTTGAAAAGAGTGAAATAACTTTAGCTTTAGCCTTGAACACTGAGAGTTTAGAGGTAATGAGTTAATGTGTCTGTGAGATCCTATGCTTCCTTAAGCAAAGTTCTAAGCACATAGAATGTATTTCATTATATATTATATATTATTGATTCAGGTAATGGTGACTATTCTACTCTTTCACTGGTAATGAAGTACAGTCTTTTGTGTTTCTTGCTATCACTTCAGGATGCTTCTGTGGCATATTCCTTGTTTTTCTCTATCAGGAAATATTTGAACTAAGTCTTTTTCAACTAGGTCTCAAAACTGCAAACACAATGATGCATACAAACACATTATACATTAATGATGAAATACATTTAACTCATGATTAGCTCACTGATATTCTTATATGGCAAATAAGATGCTCTGTGATCTCTATAATTGGTGTCTATCTTAATAGTTTTACTATACTATGGTAAGGTCAATCTAGTTCACAGTAGCGAAAAGTGATACAAATAACTTCACCTATGACTTTTGAACATTTTAAATTAACTTGAAATTTACTTATATATAACATTTGTCCCATGACCATTACAATTGTTTGAACAAGACTGGGTACTTTGGTACAACATTTTCCATGGATTCTAGACTATTCAGATAGATATTTAATATGTGACAGCATTATCCTGCAATATTATGTCTCTAAGTCTACCTTTATGTGCTGCAAAATTTTGATTTTTCTTATGTCATCTGGCATAAGGCACCAGAAGAGTTTCTTTCTCATTTGTCTTAAGGAACTGCCTTTTGTGTATAATCTTTCTTCTGGCCTACTCTATGATATGCAAGAACTATTTAGTAATCTGGATGAATTAAGCATAGTTCTTGATAGTGCCAATAGATGTGGGATTGGAAAGATAACACATGAGTGTTTTGTTTTGTTTTGTTTTTTGTATCCAAGTTCAGCTTCTAGCATCCACCACAGATGACACATGGTCAACAGCTTATAATTCCAGGGTGTGCTGACTGATGTTTTGTTTGTTTGATTGATTTTTTTTAACTAGTGAACTCAAGGTAGAATCATTTCAGAAGGCAGACCTTAATTAAGAAAGTAGCTCCATCAGTTTGGCCTGTAGACAAGGCTGTGAGGGGTTGTTTTGTTGTTGTTGTTGTTGTTGTTGTTGTTGTTGTTGTTGAAGATTGATATATAAAGGTATTTTCCACTTTGGATAATTCCAAGTGCCAAAAGTGCGACAGTGCCCAGGAAGTTAGTTCTTGGTTGTGTAAGAAAACAGACTGAGCAACTGATAGGGAGCAAGTCATTAAGTAGAGCTTTTCAATAGCCTCTGTTTATGTTCTTTCAAGATTTCTACCCTGTTTGAGTTCTCTGAATCCTCAGATTATGGAATGTGATAGGAACATGTGAGAGGAAATTTCCTTCCCAAATTTGTGGTCTTTAGCACAGCAGTATAAACTATAGTAAGACATGGGCATATGGCCTCTGTGAGCACCTGTACTTACACATTCACGTGTATCTACAAATTATTAAATTTTAAAATAATTATTTGAAAAACTATTTGAGATTAGTGGTTTATGTTATTCCTTCAAAAATCCTGTTTTCTACAAAAATGAAATTTTTGTTAAATATTAACTAATAAAATATAACCATTTTTAAAAAGTCAGACAAATGAAGAAAGTAAAGGACTCTTTCTCAAAAATTTCCCGTTACTGTTTTTAAGTACCATAATACAGACAGGAAATAAGGTTTTACTGAAAATAAAAATGCTTTCATCAAATATATCAAACATCTATTGTTGCAAGTGGACTGGGTTTCTTTTATTATATACTCAGAAGGGCTTTTACTTTTGTGATGGCAGAAGCCACTCAAAATGCCTGTGACTCACTCTGGATATACAGTTTCTAGTGAATTGAAAACTTTTAGTGTACTCTGGACCTCGAAAATTCAACATTTGATGTAAAAACTAAATTGACATCACCATGAGTCTTTGTAAAAACTAACCCAACATACTTTTGATGGTAGGTTTTATAGGAAGATGACCTGAAAGAGGCTAGTAATTGTAATTCTCAAAGTAACTTGGCCCAGCAGTGTCTAATTAAAAGAATGATACACAAAGAGAAAACTCCAGTAAAATATTTTGTTTTTTGAGACAAGCTCATAATTGCTTCAAACTCACTGTATAGCTGAGTTTAATTTTGAAATACACATCTTCTTCCTAACCACCATCCTCCCTTGAGTGCTGCAACTACTGGCATGTGCCATTTCTTCTGGCTTCAGTTAGATAATTTGCATCCAACTGGAAAGTCTTTAGATACAAACATACCATGTACATGCAGATAATGTCTAATGTGTAACATACAAACAGACAGCAGTCAAAGTCTAAATGCAATTATATGGGGATAACATTTGAAATGTAAATAAAGAAAATATCAAATAAAATAAAATAAAATAAAATAAAATAAAATAAAATAAAATAAAGTCTATATGAAGAAAGAAGAACAGAATAATAGGAAAAGTGGATGACTGGTTACAAATAAGGTGTAAGAATCAGGCCAAGTGCTAAAATTCTGGTGTATGTGAACCTGGGATGTGGAAATATTTAACTACAAGATTGGGGTTTTAGTGGAATGTAAGTAGAGTCAGGAGGGGCTTTGGTACTTACTTGTCTGACAGTCTAGTCAAACTGGTGAGCTCCTGGATTAGGCCTGTGTAAGAAGACAACGTGGAGACTGATTGAGAAAAGACAACTGATATTAACCTCTGACCTCTATATACATACAAACCTGTGTATGTTCAACCCTACATACATGCATATGCTAATACACATATATACATAAAAACTAGAAAAATAGTCATATTGAAAAAACATTAAACAATTAAATGAGAATGAAATTATTAAAGGATATAGAATTTCAGAATTAGATTTTACTTTTTTACATTTGTTCTATGACTGGGGACATGGGTCAGTGCATAAGATCCCTGATTGAGCAAGCATGAAGACCTGAGGTTAAGTGCCTAGCATCCACATACATAGCCAGCAATGAATGCATGTCCCTGGTACACAAGTGCCCTTATATATAGAAAGTTTGCTGGAGTTTGTTGTTCTCTACTCTAGCATTAGATTCAGTGAGATATTCTGTTTCAAGGGAATATGGGAAACACAATTACATGTTCACATGTACCCAAAGAAGTGTTTAAATACAAAACATCTCCATGAGAGTTTAGTACATTCCTTGTTTACATCTTGTTTCACATTTTATACCTTTATTTTTCTAAGATATGAGGATGATCATAATCTATCTATTAATGGTTATATTATACATAATATTAATCTATTTGGAAGTTCTTGGGATAAGAAGAGGAGGAAATATATACTATTTTCATCTTTTAAATTTTAACATCAAAGAAAGTTACACTTAATAGAAAGTAATAAATATTACTTTAATTGAAGACTATGAAATAGCAAGGTCATAATTATTAGAATAAATTATAATAACTTTCAGGGTCTTGAATTGTCTGAATTTAGTGATGAATATAGAATTAGAATTATTTTAGTAGTTTTGTAAATGGTGTCATATTTTCTCTTTTGCATGTAAACCATGTATTTCAAATAATCATTCTTATTTTTCATAATGCTGTTTGAATTTCAAATCCACAAAATTAAACAAACATGTTTCTAATATGAGTTTCATTGTCAGGAAGTGAGAGAAGACAAGAAGGACATTTGGTAGATGCAGCCCTCAAAGTCCTAGTATAGCAATTAGCATCTGTATTATCATTAGCACTAACAGGAAGAGTTTCACAATGATTTTTTATACACTTTAATAAGGCTTTATTATAGAAACCCTGAGGTATTTTATACCTCACATGGAAGAGCATAATTAGACACAAATTGATGGGCCTCTGCCTGTTATAAATGTGGAATTTATAAAAGATGATTGTGAACCTCTTCTTTGTCTGATATTATGCATCAAATGTAACTGCAACTGCTGTAACTAATCTTCTAAAATAATTGGTAACCAATCTGCACACCATTTCCCACTTCCTGATATACAAACCATTATGAGAGCAGCCAGGTGCAATTCTTTTACAGCTCCTCCAAACACTATTAAGCATCTAATGACCTTGACAAAATTATCTTCATTAGTGTCTTGAACGCTAATCCACTTTGTCTTGCTGAGGATATTGTAATAAAATGAGTGTTTGGTAATCTGTATCCTTGTGTTAGGTACATTGCCCCTTAAATATTTTCACTTATAACTTTTCAGTTCCTCTGTGGTTCAGCAATTTAATTAATAAGATGCTTTATTAGCAAACTTGGAATAATAACATTTTAATTTATCTTTTAGAAGAAACAATACTTTTTTTAAAAAAAATAGCCTGCCACAAACTGTATTTTTCTAAAGGGTTATTATGTAAAAAAAAAAAAAAAAAAAAAAAAAAAAAGAATGAAAGAAAGAAATCCTATGTCAGGAAATCTGAAACAAAAACACAATTAAAAAAAAATGTCTATCCAGCCAAACATTTCTACTAAACTTGCAGTGTCCTAATTTGAAGATGAGTTGAAAAATGGTGTTTTTGTGGCAATGAAATTTGCTGTTAGTCAGCAGCAATACAAAAACAAAAAGTTTAATTTCCAATCAAAACAGATATGCTTTATAAATAAAAGTGACTAGAATCCCTATTATAATATCCTCATACTGTTCTGGATAATTGGAAGAATGAACTAACACATCTTCCTTCTGCCTTTTCTTTAGAAATTGATAACCATTACAGCCACCCTATCTTTTATTGTAATTATAAATAATGATAAGAACCTCCACAACCCGTGATTCTCTATTACATATGCCAATTGGTCGGAAAACAAACCATCATAAAAGTAAAGCAGGGTTTGGACGATTTTAGTTGAGACTCCAACAGAAGAGCTATGTCTTCCAGTGAATTATATTGCTTTTTCTAACACAGCACAACAGCTTTCAGGAAAGGCACTTAGGTAAATAAAAACTGAGTTTTTCAAATTACTTTAGCTCTGGAGCTTTGTACCTCACGCCTTCCTACTCTGGCATTTGACCTTCATATCTCATCTCAGGCCTTTAGCTTCATGTTTATGTCGTTTCATGACCTTTACTTCATTTCATTTATTTTTCCCTCTTGTCTCTTCAATGATTCACATTTCTGAAATAATCTACAAGCAGCATATCTATTCACCCGTTGTTATTTCTGTAAAAGCTGTTCCTGGAAGACCTCAACTTTTCATAAAGCATTATTTAGAGGATTGGATCATGCATTTGTTATTATCAAACTATTCAAACTATTTTAGAGGTATAATACAATTCTACCTACAGTGTTGCCCACAAGATAGGCTTAATCTCATCAAAGGATACCATTGAAAAGTATTTTCTTCAGAGATGGTTTGGTACATACAATCATTTTATTTTAAAAAGAATGACCACTCTAAGGGAGACCATAACAACAAAAAGAGGAAAAATATGAGATAGCTAAGTTTAGAAATGAAAGTAAATACAAATCCTCAGGCTTTTATTTTTTTATTGGATATTTTATTTATTCAGAATACAGATGTCATCTGCTTTCCCCATTTCCCCTCACTAGAATTCCCTATCCCATCCCCCCTTCTTCTTTTTACTTTTGTACCATTTTAATTACATGCATGTATTAAGGTCAGTTCTAGGCTGAGGGTCTAGCAATACAATAGATGCAAATAGTCAAGGAACAAGCAAGAAAATAAACACAAATAGTCAAAGGAAAGCAAAGCATCAAACCCAATTATGTGAACACTCCAGTGATCATTGTTTCTAAGGGCTTATCAGGATGACCAAAGTATCTGAGCCTACTTCCCTGTCCTAGCCCAAGGTCATTTTCATGTCTGAAGCCTACTTCCTTGTTCTAACCTAAGATTTAGATTCCTGCCTTAAATTACTTCTTTGTTCTAGCCTAATGTCAGATTTCTGCCTGAAGTCTACTTTTTTGTCCTTGGCCTATGTCATATTCCTGCCCTCAGGTTTTTAATTTTTAGCTCATCCTAATGTGCCATGATGTAGTCTGTATCAAATCTAAAGCCTCAAATTGAGTCTAGAAGGGTGGCCTCTGCTAACCTTGACAACTATTTTCCCCTAATCAAATATGACACAAAAATGTAACTACTTTGTAAATGACAAAAGGTCTTTACAGAATATTGAACTATCCTCACCAATAGTATTCAGACTATGTAAGATACATCTTCATCACCTTCCCTTATCCCTTTTATCATCTTGAGACATGAATTTTTTTCTCAAATATTGCCTCACTAAATGAGTGCACTTAAAACTCGGATGCTCCTTGTGAAAATTTTAGTTTTGCATAATAGCTTGATGTAATAAGAAGTTGTAAGTATTTTTTCAGTTAATAACTCCTACCTGAAAAAACCCATAAATGTTTTGTAAATAGATGGAAATTTATGATGCAGTAAGAGAGTAGGAATAATGATGCAATCATTAAATCTTCAGTATCATTTCTCCTTGCTGTTAAATTTCTCAATATGACTGTATCAATAATTAACATCCTTTAAGAAATAGCAAGAGATTATTGACTTTTGTTACACTGTGCACTTAATGTTCTTTATCTTCTTTTCTGAAATTGCTTGAAGACTAATTCAGAAACTTCACAGTATCATATTTACATCATTGTATTTGGTACACTGCTTTATGAAGTACTTAGTGCTTGAGAAAATTTAACCTGTATACTATTAAATTAAGTTTTATTACTGATGAGCATAGAAAACACTGTTTTAGTCAAATTTTAACTATTCCAAAGAGATCTGCTTCTCATTTGTTTTGCGGATGACCTGTATTCTATAACTTCATGTAACTTGCAAAATGATGTATTTATTAAAATAGATCACCATTTTTACACACACACACACACACACACACACTCATATATATATTAAAAATAAAATAAAAAATTTTGATTGATTTATTTTTCTTTAGTGTAACAATTGTTGAAATATTCAGCGAATTTAAATTTCTAAGTATCAGCAATATGATCATTATTCCTGTTATTTGATACTGTGATTACTGAAAACTAATGGATGGATTAAGCATGTGTCAAATATTTTTACACTTGATCTTAGCTAAAAGGCCAAGAAGCAATGTTTCAAATATTTTTGATGAATGAAAGCAAACAAATAGTGACAGTCAAGAACGACTGTTAAACTATAAGAATTGTTGGCTATTTTTTCACCCTACTAAGTTTTGGTTATTCAGTGCCTGAAAAACCTCTTCTATGAATAATTATTTTATAATTTGTGTTTTATACCATTTGATCAATGAAAGAGAGTACTGTTAGGGAAATTTTAACAATGGATTCAAGAATTTGGTTCCCAATGTCCACTCTTAACTCAAATAAATTTTTGCTTAGCTGTGTGAGATTGAAAATCAATTATTGACTAGGTACTACCCCAGAGGAACCCAAAACAAACAAACAAACAAACAAACAAACAAACAAGGCTATTGCTATTGTTCTTGGTTGCCCACAATAAGTCGGGGGTAAGAAGCTATTTATGAAGACATCAAAATTTTCAGATATTGTACTTAGAAAACTCAATTCTTGCTATTTCCATTAATTTATATATTTGTTCACTTTACATCCTGATTGCTGCCCCCCCCCAGTTTCCTCTTCACATAGTCTCTTTCCCAATCTCTCCCTCCTTTTCTCCTATGAGAAGGTGGAAGCCCCCCTGGGAATCTCCCATCTCTGTCACATTAAGTCTCAGCAGGGCTGAGTGCATCCTTTACCACTGTAGCCAGACAAGGCATCCCAGTTGAAGGAAGAGAAATCTCAACTCTTAAATTACTTCAAAATATTCAACATGCTGGCTAGCATACATAGCCAGAAGATGCTATATGAGATTATTGGGAGAAAAGATACTTGTCTTACATAGTGCTAGATGTTTCGTGCTGCAATAAAATCCTATTCCACAAGATGGTTTCCAGTATAATAGTAGAATGACAATTGTGGCCATAACCAACCACATATTATTCCTGTTTCTGTGCTTACAGTTAAAAGCCCAAGACAAGCTGGAGCATTGGACCTAATTGGGAGCATTCTGTTTTTGTTGTTGTTGCTGTGTTAGTCATAATGTTAAATTGGCTTCTAAATATATGTGTCTATACCCATAGATTAGTGCTAATCTCAACAGTGTACTAAGAAGACAGTTTTTGCAATAGCTAGTAGATAATTCAGAGATTCATATAAATGGTTAAAGTACCAAGAATAAGTGAATCTTAATGCTTAACTGAACATGGGTCCTCTATACCAATCCCTCACTATCCAAGACTCTTGGAACTTTGTAGAAGAATGGGAAAGAATATATGAGCACCCAGAAAGGAGAACTGTGAACTTTTTTCCTTTCTTTTATTTTTTTTATATTTTATTTATATTTCAGTTGCCATCCCCTTTCCCCATTTTTCTCCCTAGAGAAAACCCCTATCCCATGCCCCATTTTCCTTTTTGCTTTTATAAAATTTTTTAATGTCAGTCAAAGGCTTTATAAGTTTGGTAATGCTCAATCAGAAGTGTAACCCAATGCCCAACCTAGATATATAAACTGTCTTTGACTGGTGGAGACACGTGAACATCTGCTTCCATGCCCCCCTCTTTTTCTCTCTCTTTCTCTCTCTCTCATCACCTTGCTTCTCCTTTCCTTCATCTTCTCATCTCACTACTCCATCTCTTCCTCTCAGTGCTCCTTCTCCCTTAGCTCCTCCTACATATCACCCTTCCTGTTAAATTAAAACTTTTCTCTCAAAATACAATTAAAGCATAATTATTCCTATTTGTACCAGTGAGGTACAAGATAATCCTAATACCCAATCCATCATTTTGTCGACTAACCAGAACCTCTGTCATCTCTCCTAACTAAAACACTTAATTTTGAACCTGGCTGTTTTTCTTGGCTTTAGAATGAATGTCACCTGAAAACCATCCACTCAGATCTTTTCTTTTAAAGGAAATAGCCAGGATTGGCTATGAGACTATAGGTCTTCAACCCCATCAGAAATCCAGAATGACTGAGTTAACTGAAATTATGGGAAGAACAAAGCACAGCGTCTAAAACTTAGCCAATTTATAGAGACCGCTGAACACCTGAACAGCCCCTATACTACAGAACGTTGGAGAATCAAATCTTCAGCCTTCTGGCCCAGAATCATCTAACAGACCTTAGTGATGCAGAGTTATTAAGGGCTGATTACTCTGTCTAGGCAGATATAATCAGTCGACTATTCTGCAAGCGTGTCTTTTTCTGGACAGTAATTTGTCTGTAGATGGAAAGAGGCAATTCTTGCCTTGTGGCTGTCTCACCACAACTGGAGTAACTCCAAGGATTCTCAATTTCTTCTTAGAATCCAAGACAGGAAGCTGTCAGGAGCAGACAGGTCTCTAATCAAAATGAACATTAATATAGAAATATTTGTGAGTCAATTCTATGGACTTCTGACGTTTTGAAATCCAACTATCCATGTAAGGTAACTTGGACTGTTGTCTGTTAACTCCTCTCAGCTATTTCTAAATAAAGTATAGAAAACACTCTACCAATAAACTCAAAGCCCTGAATTTGCTATAGTCCCTTAACTCACAGGCTAACCATCTCAAATCAGTTAAAAAAATTAAAGAAGGACTGGGTCTAAGCCTTGTATTCCTAGATGTGTTATATAGGCACAATGCCTATGACAGTAACGATATTCATCTAACTTTTGTATCAATAAGGAACTCGTACCAATGAAAACCTTAAATTTGAAATCGGAGTAAATTTTGTACAATTTAAGAAATTATAATTTCATCTTGATACTAATTATACTGATTTCTATCAATAGGTTATGGCTATGCCATAAATCCTAGCTAATCCTCCCTGTTCCAACAAAACCTCTACTTTTCCCTAGAAAGACAGCCCAATATTAACCACCTTAGTCCCCAAGCCCAGGGAATAGGTGCGCTGACTCTTCATTAACTTCTTCAAGCTGACTACGGGAGTAGAGATATTAGAAGAGGGGTAGGGGGAAGAGTAAATTTATAAGTTTGTGACGCTGTTTCTTCACTGCATCCAGGTGGAATTACAGGACATCGGAGGTTTGAGCAGGTCTGCTCAGTTTGCTTGATGAGTAGATACACTAAGGCTGTGTATTCTGCAATATACAATTCTCAGAGCAAGTTTTAGTATCAAGAAGAAAAAAAAATTTCCCTAGAGGGCTGGCATTTTTTTTTAAAGATGTTGGTTCTAACAACTTTTCTTTTTTTTTTTCCTTTTTAAAAAATTGGTTATAATATTTACATTTCAAATTCTATCCACTTATTCCATCCCCCCACCCAGGAACCCCTTATCCCATCCCCCCCCTCCTTGTGATTCTATGAGGGTGTGATTTTCCAATTTCTATGATGCTGTTTCCATTAACATAAACTGCCTCCTAGATTTCTAAATCTTCCATTTGTGTTATTAAATCTACTATTTTTCTTTCTTTTTTCTTTTTTCTCCTTTTTTCCCTTTTTTATCTCTTTTTTTTTAAATGGGTATTATGTCTACCTTTCAGATTTTATCCCCTTACCCCACTTCCTCCCACCACCCAGAAACCTCCTATCCCATCCCCCCTCCTCATGCTTCTATTAGGCAGTGCCTGTACCTACCTCTCCCCACTACTCCCTCCCCACCCCTACCCCCCCCCCCCCCCCCCCCGCACTCTGTGTTCGTTTTTTATGGGACCAAGAAATTTCTCTCCCACCTATGACCAATATATATCGTCCAATATATATCCTCCCCTACATATACCTCTGGAGTCCTGGGTCCCTCCCTATGTGCTCCAAGGCTGTAGGTTTAGACCCTGGGGGGTTCTGGTTGTTTGGTATTGTTGCTTTCCTCCTGGGGTCATAAAACCTTTCTGTTCTTTCAGTCTTCTCTCTAAGTTCTCCATTGGGAAAGCCTTGATCATATCAGTGGTTAACTGTGAGCATCGTCCTCTGAAGGTGTTAGTCTTTGGCAGATATCTAAGGAGACAGCTACATCATGTTCTTGACAGCATGTACTTCCAGCCATCCACATCAGTGTCTAGCTTAGGTGACTGTACATGTGATGGGTACCCAGGTGGAATGGTCTCCTGATGGTTCCTCCTTCAGTTTCTGTCCCATGTTTTGTTTCCATATTTGCTCCCTTGAGTATTTTTGTTAATCGTCCTAAGTAGAACTGAGGCATCCCCTCCTGGTCTTTTTTCCTCATGTGCTTCATGTAGTCTGTGGGTCGAGTCTTCACTATTCCAAGCATTTGGGTTAACATCTGCTTAACAGTGAGTAAATACCATGTGTGTTCTTTTGTGATTGGGTTAACTCACTCAGGATGATAATTTCTAGATCCATCCATTTGCCTAAAAATTTCTCAAATTCATTATTGCGTAGATGTACCACATTTTTGTATTCATTCCTCTGTTGAGGGACATCTTGGTTCTTTCCACCTTCTGGCTATTATAAATAAGGCCGCTATGAACATGGTGGAGCATATGTCCTTATTATATGTTGGAGCATCTTCTGGGTATATGCCCAGGAGTGGTATACCTGAATCCTCAGGTAATGCTATGTCCAGTTTTCTGAGGAACCGCCAGACTGATTTCCAGAGTGGTTGTACCAGTTTGCAATCCCACCAACAATGGAGGAGTGTTCCTCTTTCTCCACATCCTCACCAGCATCTACTATCACCTGAGTTTTTGATCTTAGCCATTCTGACTGGTGTGAGGTGGTATCACAGGATTGTTTTGATTTATATTTCCCTGATGACTAAGGATGTTGAGCATTTCTTAAGTTACTTTTGGGCCATTTGATTTCCCTCTGTTGAGAATTCTTTGTTTAGCTCTGTACCCCATTTTTAATAGGGTTATATGGTTGTCTAGAGTATAATTTCTTGAGTTCTTTGTATATCTTGGATATTAGCCCTCTATTGGATGTAAGATTGGTCAAGATCTTTTCCCAATCTGTTGATTGTTGTTTTGTCTTATTGACAATGTACTTTGCCTTGCAGAAGTTTTGCAATTTTATGAGGTCCCATTTGTAGATTCTTGATCTAAGAGCATAAGCCATTGGTGTTCTGTTCAGGAACTTTTCCCCTTCGCCTAGGTATTCGAGGGTCTTCCCCACCCTCTCTTCTATTAGTTTCAGTGTGTCTGGTTTTAAGTGAAGGTCTTTTATCTACTTGGATTTGAGCTTTGTACAAGGAGATATGAATGGATTGATTTGCATCCTTCTACATGATGACCTCCAGTTTAACCAGCACCATTTGTTGAAAATGCTGTTCTTTTTCCACTGGATGGTTTTATCTCCTTTGTCAAAGATCAAGTGACAATATATATGTTGGTTCACTTCTGGATCTTCACTTCTATTCCATTGATCTTCCTAACTGTATCTGTACCAATACCATGCAGTTTTTATTACTATTGCCCTGTAGTACAGTTTGAGGTCAGGGATGGTGATTCCCCCCGAAGTTCTTTTGTTGTTGAGAATAGTTCTCGCCATCCTGGGTTTTTTGTTGTTCCAAATAAATTTGCAAATTGCTCTTTCTATCTCTATGAAGAATTGATTTGAAATTTTGATGGGGATTGCATTGAATCTATAGATTGTTTTGGCAAGATGGCCATTTTTACAAAATTAATCCTGCCAATCCAGGAGCATGGGAGATCTTTCCATCTTCTGAGGTCTTCTATTTCTTTCTTCAGAGACTTGAAGTTCTTGTCATACAGATCTTTCACTTGCTTGGTTAGATTCACTCCAAGATATTTTACATTGTTTGTAACTATTGTGAAGGGTGTCATTTCCCTAATTTCTTTCTCAGCCCGTTTATATTTTGAGTATAGGAAGGCTACTGATTTGTTTGAGTTGATTTTATATCTAGCCACTTTACTGAAGTTGTTTATCAGGTTTAGGAGTTCTCTGGTGGAAGTTTTAGGGTCACTTAAGTATACTATCGTAACATCTGCAAATAGAGAAATTTTGACTTCTTCCTTTCCTATTTGTATCCCTTTGACTTCCTTTTGTTGACTAATTGCTCTAGGTAGGACTTCCAGTACTATATTGAATAGGTAGCGTGGGAGTGGGCAGTCTTGTCTAGTCCCTGACCTTAGTGGGACTGGTTCAAGTTTCTCTCCATTTAGTTTGATGTTGGCTATTGGCTTGCTGTATATTGCTTTTACTATGTTTAGGTATGGACCTTGAATTCTTGCTCTTTCCAAGACTTTTAACATGAAGGGATGTTGAATTTTGTCAAATGCTTTCTCAGCATCTAGTGAGATGATCATGTGGTTTTTTTTCTTTTTGTTTATGTAGTGGATTACATTGATGGATTTCCAAGTATTGAACCATCCCTGCATTCCTGGGATAAAGCCTACTTGATCATGATGGATGATTGCTTTGATGTGTTCTTAGATTCTGTTTGCTAGAATTTTATTGAGTATTTTTGCATCAATATTCATAAGAGAGTTTGGTCTGTAGTTCTCTTCTTTGTTGGGTCTTTGTGAGGCTTAGGTCTGAGCATAATTGTGGCTTCATAGAACAAATTGGGTATTGTTCCTTCTGTTTCTATTCTGTGGAATAGTTTGAAGAGAACTTATATTAGGTCTTCCTGGAAGGTAAGGTAGAATTCTGCACTAAAACCATCTGGCCCCGGACATTTTTTGGTGGGGAGATTTTTAATGACTGCTTCTATTATATTAGGGGTTATAGGACTGTTTAGATAGTTTATCTGCTCCTCGTTTAACTTTGGTACCTGGTATCTATGTAGAAAACTGTCCATTTCATCCAGATTTTCCAATTTTGTTGAGTATAGGCCTTTGTAGTAGGATCTAACGATTTTTTTAATTTCCTCTGTTTCTGTTGTTATGTCTCCCTTTTCAGTTGTGATTTTATTAATTTGAGTACTGTCTCTGCACCTTTTAGTTACTATAGCTAAGGGTTTGTCTATCTTGTTGATTTTCTCAAAGAATCAGCTCCTGGTTTTGTTGATATTTTTGTATAGTTCTTTCTGTTTCAACTTCGTTGATTTCAGTCCTGAGTTTGAGTATTTACTGCCATCTACTCCTCTTGGGTATATTAGCTTCTTTTTGGTCTAACACTTTCAGGTGTGCTGTCAAGTTGTTATTGTATGCTCTTACTATTTTCTTTTTGTGGGCACTTAGAGCAATGATTTTTCCTCTTAGTACTGTTTTATGGAGTCCCACAAATTTTGATATGATGTGTCCTCATTTTCATTTAAATCTAAAAAGTCTTTAATTTCTTTCTTTATTTCTTCCTTGACCAAATTATCATTGAGTAGAGCATTGTTCATTTTCCACGTGTATGTTTGCTTTTCATTGTTTTTGTTGATGTCAAAGATGAGTCCATGAGTCCATGGTGGTCTGATAGGGTACAAGGGATTATTTCAATCTTTTTGTATCTGTTGAGGCCTGTTTTGTGACCAAATATATGGTCTATTTTGGAGAAGGTACCATGAGGTGCTGAGAAAAAGCTATATTCTTTTGTTTTAGGATGAAATGTTCTATAGATGTCAGTTCAGTCCAATTGGTTCTTAACTTCCGTTAGTCTCATTGTTTCTCGGTTTAGTTTCTGTTTCCAAGATCTGTTCATAGCTGAGAGTGGGTTGTTGAAATCTCCTACTATTATTGTGTGAGGTGCAATGTATGCTTTAAGGTTTAGTAAAGTTTCTTTTATGTATGTTGGTGCCCTTGCATTTGGGGCATAGATGTTCAGAATTGCAAGTTCCTCTTGGTACATTTTTCCTTTGATGAATATGAACTGTCCTTCTTTATCTTTTTTGATTACTTTTGGTTGAAAAACGATTTTACTTGATATTAGAATCGCTACTCCAGCTTGTTTCTTGGGGCCATTTACTTGGAAGATTGTTTTCCAACCTTTTACTCTGAGGTAGTGTCTGTCTTTCTGACAGAGGTGTGTTTCCTGTATACAGCAAAATATTGGGTCCTGTTTATGTATCCAATCTTATAGTCTATGTCTTTTTATTGGAGAATTGAGTCCATTGATATTAAGAGATATTAAGGAAAAATGAATGTTGTTTCCTGTTATTTTTGTTATTGGCAGTGGTGTTAAGTTTGTATAGCTACCTTCTTTTAGGGTTGTTGGAAGATTACTTTCTCTTTTTTTCTAGGTTGTAGTTTCCCCCCTTGTGTTGGAGTTTTCCACCAATTATCCTTTGAAGTGCTGAATTTGTGTTAAGATATTGTGTAAATTTGGATTTGTCATGGAATATTTTGGTTTCCCCATCAATATTGATTGAGTGTTTTGCTGGGTAAAGTAGTCTGGGCTGGCATTTGTGTTCCCTTAGTGTCTATATGATATCAGTCCAGAATCTTCTGACTTTTATAGTCTCTTGTGAGAAGTCTGGTATATTTCTTATAGGTCTGCCTTTATATGTTACTTTACCTTTTTCCCTTACTGATTTTAGTATTCTTTCTTTGTATTGTTTATTTGATGTTTTGATTATTATGTGATGGGTGGTATTTCTTTTCTGGTCTAGTCTATTTGGGTTTTTGTAGGCTTCTTGTATATTTAAGGACATCTATTTCTTTAGGTTAGGAAAGTTTTCCTCTATAATTTTGTTGAAGATGTTTACTGGCCCTTTAAGTTGGGAGTCTTCACTCTCATCTATACCTATTATTCTTAGGTTTGATCTTCTCATTTTGTTCTGGATTTCCTGAATGTTTTGTGTTAGGAGCTTTTTGCATTTCACATTTTCTTTGACAGTTGTGTCAATGTTTTCCATGGTATTTTATGCACATGAAATTCTCTCTTATATCTCTTGTATTCTGTTGGTAATGCTTGCATATATGACCCCTGGTCTTTTTCTTAGGTTTTCTATCTCCAGGGTAGTCTCCTTTTGAGATTTCTTTATTGCTTCTACTTCCATTTTTAGTTCCTAGACAATTTTGTTTAATTCCTTCACCTGCTTGGTTGTGTTTTCTAGTATTTCTTTAAGGGCTTCTACCTGTTTACCTGTGTTCTCCTCAAATTCTTTGAGAGTGTTATTTATTAGCTTCTTAAAGTCCTCTAACATCATCATGAGCAGTGATTTTAATTCTGTATCCCACTTTTCCGGTGTGGTGTGGTGTTCAGGGCTTGCTATGGTGGGAGAATTAGGTTCTGGTGATGTCAAGTAACTTTGGTTTCTGTTGTTTATGCTCCTGCACTTGCCTTTTGCCATTTGGTTAACTCTAGTGTTGCTCTCTTTCATTGGTTCTGACTGGGGACTGTCTTTCTAGTTATCTTGCTTGTGTCCAAACTCCTCAGGGTCCAGATATCTCTGTGATCCTGTGATCCTGAGCTCCAGCTGCTCTGAGTGCAGTGGTTCCTCTAGAATGTCTCAGGATAAGGTGACTGCTACTCTGGGTTCCTTGGCTCCTCCAGGATAACCCTGGGTAAGGTGTCCCCTGCTCTGAAGTTGGTGGCCTCTCTAGGATGTCTTAGGATATGGTTTTCACAAGGGTGCAAGTCCGCTGAGTGTCTGCCTCTCTGAGGATGGATGCAGTTTCCACAAGGGTATAGACCCTCTGGATGCCTTCTCCTGCCCCCGGGATCCGGAGAGGGGTGAAAGTTGAGTGGAATTCCACAAGGGCAGGGTTTGGGTACCTGGGTAGAGGGGGGGGGCTGATCCTGTGAGCTTCCTACTCCCAGGGTCTCGTGCGTAGGGCAGTGCGCCACTGGCCTTACCTACCTCCCTGGGGAAACTGGCCTCCCAAGGATGTCTGAGGATACAGTCTCCCCAAGAGTGCAGACATCGCTGGGTGTCTGCTCCCACTACAGGGATGAATCCGGAGAGAGGCGGAAGAGATGTGGAGTTCTGCAGGGGCGGGATTGGTTACCTGTGGGGGTGTCCTGAGAGCTTCCTACTCCCAGCTGTGGGTCTGGTGCGTAGGGTGGTGCTCCACTGGCCTTACCTGCCTCCCTGAGGACTCTGGCCACCCAGGGATGTCTGAGGATACAGTCTCCCCAAGTGTGCATACCCTGCTGAGTGTCTGCTCCAGCTACCGGGATGGATTCGGAGAGGCGAACTGTGAACTTTTAACTTCTAGAAATTAATGTGGACAATAGCTTTGCCCACATTAATTAATTTAAAAATTACTTCCTTTTTGTACTTAATTTTTAATTAATTTTTTTTATGTATTCACTTTACAACTCAATATCAGCCCTTCCTCTTAGTCCAGTACTCCATCATGAAAGTCCTCTACTCATTCTCCTTAGATGGGGAATCCATACTCTGTGTGTCAGCCCTCTCTGCTACACATCAAGTTGCTGCTGGACTAGGCATATCCTCTTCTACTGAGGCTAGGCAAGGCTGTCAACAGATAGTTAAACAATAGGCTCAGGTACAGCTTGTGCTCCAGTTGTTTGGGGGACCTACATGAAGATAAAGCTGCTGTCCATCAGTCCTTCTCCCAACTCTTCCATAAGGTTCCCCAAGTAACATCTATTGCTTGGCTCTGAGTGTTTGCATTTTTTTCCTCTAGTTGTTGGGTAGACCCTCTCAGAGGACAGTTTTACTAGGTTCCTCATGCAAGTATAATGGAGAATTATTAATAGTGCCAAAGGTTGGTCCTTGCCCATAGGGTGAGTCTCAATTTGGCACAGTCATTGGTTATCCATTCCCTCAGTCTCTGCTCTACCTATGTCCCTGCACATCTTATAGGCAGGATACATTTTTGGTCCATGGTTTGTGGATAGGTTGCTCTCCTTAACTTTCCACAAAGAGTACTAGGTGACTATAGGGAGTGTTCACTTCAGGATTCATATCCCCCACTGCTAGGCATCTTAGCTAGAGTCTCTCCTATAGACCCTTTGGGGTCTCTCCATATCCCATGCAGCTTGCTCAACCTAGAGATTGCCCGTGCCTGCCAGCTGACATCTTTTTCTCTTGTCTGCTCAGCCTACATTCTCTCTTCTCTCTTCTACCAAGTTCCCTCTTCCAAAGACCTCACATTTACTTTGTCCCCCTTTGGAGAAATATTCAAACACCCTACTTTTTCTCTTCTTGTTCTCTGACTACTTTTAGTCTGTTGATTATAGCATGGTTATTCTGGACATTATGGATAAAACCAGAAAATATTGTAAGATAATAGAAACCCAAAAAGGCATGGAAGTTATATACTCACTTTTAAGTAGATATTAGCCATAAAGTACAAGAGTTACTTCTATAACACTTGTGCATGATCTAATCAGTCAAAAATTTCAGCATGGATATAGGAGGAACTCGAAGACTAAGCCCCATGTGAGAAATGACACTCAGCTGATGGATGCTGTAAAAACATTCCACCTCTCTTTGGAGGACATGACCACTGATAGGTTGCCCAGGCTTTTGTTAAATACTCCAAATTTCTTTCCATACTGGCAGCACTAACAGAATATATTCCACACTTCTTTGTATATGGTCAGCATTAATTGCTTTCAAAGTGTTATAAATCATAATTTAGAAAAAGAGCACATCAAGTTGTAAAGAAGACAAGGAGGTGCTGAACATATATCATTAAAGTTCATTTTATACACATGAAAGCTCCAAATAAACTATATTTTATCAAAAAGTTCAGTGTGAATTTGACACCAGAGAAAGAAAAAAATGGGGGTAAATATGAAATTAACTCCATTTTAATAACATACTTAAAAAGTAACTAATACAGAGTAAATGGTACTATTGAAAATTGACATACTTATTAATGGAAAATAAATAACTCAGGCAAATAAATCCTGTTACACTGACAGCTTACTAAAAAATACTCTTTCTGTTAACCCAAATAAGTTCTTTGATCACTGACTAAAGTTTAAAACTTTCTTCCATAACAACCTAACTTACTACAGCCTTGTAACAATATAACATTAAGTTCCTCTGAGAATAAAATGGCAAATAGACACAAATAGAAGATATAATTTGGGTTACAATTTTTGTGAATGTAGAAGGCAGACAGCAGTAGACATTCTTTTTCACCTTATCCATACAACTTTAACATCATTTTTTCCAAAAGCTAAATTACAATAAATTTCTATGGATAGATTTAATACACTTCACTTTCTTTAAGAATTTGTAGTTTAGACCTATCAGAATTACACCAGACTTCTCACCAGCAACTATAAAAGCTAGAAGATCCTAGACAGATGTCATACAGACCCTAAGAGAACATAAATGCCAGCCCAGGCTACTATACCCAGCAAAACTCTCAATTAACATAGATGGAGAAACCAAGATATTTCATGACAAAAACAAATTTACAAAATATCTTTCCACAAACCCAGCACTACAAATAATAATAGCAGGAAAGCACCAATACAAGAAGGGAAAGTATACTCCAGAAAGAGCAAGAAAATAAGCCTCTTCCAACAAACTCAAAAGAAGATAATCACACAAACAATGCCCCCACTGTTAACAAAAGTAACAGGAAGCAACAATCTCCACTCCTTAATATCTCTTAACATCAGTGGACTCAATTCACCAATAAAAAGACATAGGCTGATACGCAAAAAGGAAGACAAGGGAAAGCCCACACTCACATGGAAACTGAACAATACTCTACTCAATGATAATGTGGTCAGGGAAGAAATAAGGAAAGAAATTAAAGACTTGTTAGAAATTAATGAAAATGAAGACACATCATACCAAAACCTGTGGGACTCAATGAAAGTGGTGCTAAGAGGAAAACTCATAGCTCTAAGAGCTTACAAAAAGAAACTGGAGAGGGCATTCACTAGCAGTTTGACAACACACCTGAAAGCTCTAGAACAAAAAGAAGCAAATACACCCAAGAGGAGTAGTCAGGAGGAAATAATAAAACTCAGGGCTGAAATCAACCAAATAGAAACAAAAAGAACTATGCAAAGAATCAATAAAACCAGGAGCTGGTTCTTTGAGAAAATCAACAAGATAGATAAACCTTTAGCCAGACTAATCACAGGGCAGAGAGACAGTATTCAAATTAGTAAAATCAAATCTGAAAAGGGGGACATAACAATTGAACCCGAGGAAATCCAAAAAATCATCAGATCCTGCTACAAAAGCCTATACTCAACAAAATTGGAAAATCAGGATGAAATGGACAACTTTCTAGACAAATACCAGTTACCAATGTTAAATCAGGAATAGCTAAACCATCTAAACAGTCCCATAACCCTGAAAGAAATAGAAGCAGTCATTAAAAGTCTACCCACCAAAAAAAAGTCCGGGACCAGATGGTTTCAGTGCAGAATTCTGTCAGACCTTCAAGGAAGACATAATACCAATTCTTTTCAAACTACTCCACAAAGTAGAAATAGAAGGAACACTACCCAATTCATTCTATGAAGCCACAATCACACTCATACCTAAACCACACAAGACCCAACAAAGAAAGAGAACTTCAGACCAATCTTTCTAATGAATATCAATGCAAAAATACTCAATAAAATTCTCGCGAACAGAATCCAAGAACACGTCAAAATAATCATCCATCATGATCAAGTAGGCTTTATCCCACGAATGCAGGCTTGGTTCAATATATGGAAGTCGATTAATGTAATTCACTATATAAACAAATTCTCAATTGAGGAATCTCAAATGGTTGAGAAGCACCTAAAGAAGTGCTCAACATCCCTAGTCATCAGGGAAATGCAAATGAAAACAACACTGAGATTCCACCTCACACCAGTCAGAATGGCTAAGATTGAAAACACAGGTGACAGCAGATGCTGGCGAGGATGTGGAGAAAGAGGAACACTCCTCCATTGTTGGTGGGATTGTAAGCTGGTACAACCACTATGGAAATCAGTCTGGTGGTACCTCAGAAAATTGAACATAGTATTACCTGAGGATCCAGCTATACCACTCCTGAGCTATACCCAAAAGATGTTTCAACATACAACAGGGACATATGCTCCACTATGTTCATAGCAGCCTTATTTATAGTAGCCAGAAATTGGAAAGAACCCACATGTCCTTCAACAGAGGAATGGATACAGAAAATGTGGTATATTTACACAATGGAGCACTAATCAGCTATTAAAAACAATGAGTTCATGAAATTCTTAGGCATATGAATGGAGCTTGAGAATATCATCCAGAGTGAGGTAACCCAATCACAAAAGAACATATAGGGCATGCACTCACTGATTAGTGGATATTAGCCCAAAATCTCACTATACCTAAGACACAATGCATAGAAAACATGAAACTCAAGAGGAGGAAAGAAGGCCAAAATGTGGGTGCTTCGGGTTTTTTTTTTTTTTTTTTTTTTTTTTTTTTTTTTTTTTTTTTTTTTTTGTAGCAAAACACTTAACTAGAGCTCCCAGGGTCTAAACCTCCAGCCTGAGAACAAAAAGGGAGGGACTCATGGCTCCACTTGTATAGGTAACTGAGGGTGGCCTCTTTAGGCAACAGTGGAAATGGAGGGCCATGGTCCCAGAAAGATTGGATCCATAGTGTTGGGGAATGCAAGAGCAGGGAGGTGGGATTGGATGAATGGTGGGAGCACACAATCATAAAAATTGGAAAAGGGGGTATGGGATAAGGGGTTTGGGCAAGAAAGGAAGAGGAAATAACAGTGAAAGTTAAATATGTAAAATATCCAATAAAAAATACAGATAATAGGTCTGGCAAAAAAAAAAAAAAAAAAGATAGTTTACTTATTTCAAACAATTTTCAAAGTTTTCCAGGAGATGCTTATTGGCTAAGAATTTATTTTAAGCTCTTCACAAAAGCATTTATGTCTCTGTTAATATTCTCAATAGAGATGCAAATCCGAATTCCTCTCAACAATTAATTGACAAAAGAGGAGTAATTTTAAAAAAAGTAAAAAAAGCCCTCATTAATTGATATATTATATAGATTGATTAATTGTTGGCTGTTTTATAATAGTCCTTTGATAAAAGAGATTATTAATAAAGAATTATATTTCTTTAAATAGTGTCTTCATGACTCTCTGAGGGTGGAAGGAGCATGCCTTGTTTACTCTTAACTTTCTAAAACTGAAAGCTCACTGCAAAACTGCCACTGATTGCCTCTGGCATCGCTGAGACCAATGAAAACTATGCCACAACTATGTGGAAGGACCCTTTTACCCTTAAATGGAATGGCCAGGACCCATTTCCTATATGGGTCCGAGGACTGATATGCCTGCTTGATACCACAGAAGACACAGATAAATGGCCACCAAAAAAGATTAATGAATTAAATAGATACCCACACAAAACTAGGCCCAATTATAAATAAGATGAATAACAATTGACATCTAGGGAAGAGAAATTTCCCTGAGAATTCCCTTCTTTTTTCCTTTCCAGGTAAAAATTAATCACCTGTGATGTCTGCGGTTAGGACTTCTAATCCTGAAGCTGGCCTCCAGACTTATACTACTCAGACCTCCAATGGGCCTTTGACAAGGACATCAAACAGCTATAGACTGACATCACTAATCTGAAGAGATCCCTCATTTCACTGTCTGATGCAATCCCCAAAAATTGCAAAGGTCTTTATTGGACTGGATTTTCTCTTTTACAATAGAAAAGACTGTGTACAGCTCTAGACTGTGTACAGCCCTTAAAGAAGAATGCTGCTTATACATAGACAAAACAGGTATGATTAAATAGAGCATGAAAAAGGCCAGAGAAGGTCTCGAGAAAAGACAGAGAGAGAAAGAGAAAAAGGAGAGCTTGTACAAGAATTGGTCTTCAACCTCTCCATGATTGTTAACCCTACTTCCTTCCATCTTGGGACCATTAATTAGGACATTTTTGCTTATTTCCTTTGGTCCCTGGGCCTTAAATAGGCTGACTAACTTTGTGAAACAACAGACATATAATCTGATAGCAAAATCTATTCAGATACATTATCATAAGTTAGCTATAGAGGACCACGAGACTCTAGATGAGGGTGTTACTCTATAAAGGGTGCTCCCAAGTCCCATATCCACCCAACCTAAAAGAGGGGTCTTCCACCCCTAGGCCAAGCAGAGAGAAGCCACCCAGAGTCCCCTCTTTCTAGCGATCTGAATTCTTGCTTAGGCTGGGAGGCTAAGCACTGCAAGGGAATATAAATAAAAGTTAAAAATATGTTTTGGGGTTCCCTGAGGAACAAGCCTGACTGCATAGGGGTTGATGTGAAAAGTATCCCCTTTCCAGTAAAAAGCCATTGGGATGGGTATGGTCCTCATGCCTCACTGGACAACCACAGGAGGACTGGAGCCATTACAAGGTCCCCTTTAATTACTGGAGGTCAGGCCTCTATCTCCACCTTGGCAAGATTAGAATCACCACAGCTGTTCTATACTTGGAGAAGGAAAGAGATGTCTGGGGCAGCCCTGCTTATACACTGAAGGTCTAAAATCAGCCATAAGCCTAAAATGAGCAATAGGCCTGACATACATGCTTGCTAACACAACGTCTTGTGTCTCTATGAAAAAACACTGAAACAGATGTCTATAAATTATTGTAAACAGGCAGACTTTGTGGAAATCTACCAGCCTAAGTAGTCATAGACCTTGT
This sequence comes from Rhabdomys pumilio, assembly GCA_030674055.1. Taxonomy (NCBI): domain Eukaryota; kingdom Metazoa; phylum Chordata; class Mammalia; order Rodentia; family Muridae; genus Rhabdomys; species Rhabdomys pumilio. Next base: position 57,458,023 of record JANHMN010000005.1, read on the forward strand.
AAATAGGCAGCCTTGGCAGATAGTACCAAATTAGATAAGGACAAGTAAATCATAGGCAGAGTCATTGTGACCTGGCCCCTGAACCTTCACCAAGCTGATACCCTGATCTGAAAGATATCTGTACTTCCCCTGAACACCTATGCTCCTGTGTTATCCCCTTCTCCACATCCTGCATTTTCTAGTTTATAACCCCTGTGTTAAAAAGTAAAAATTATGATTTGATAATAATTTTTAAAAAAGCAAAAAAGGTAAAAAAAAAAAAAGAAAGAAAGAAAGAAAGAAAGAAAGAACACACAGTGTCCCCCTGGCTCTGCTGATTTAGCGTCTGATAATCCATTTTCTTGTTCTCAGAAATACTTTGAATCATAAAACGTTATTTTGGTTTTTGTTAGTATGCTGGGTAAAACAATTTTTATTGATTTCATTTTAAACTTCAAAGTTTGTAGTGAGTTAAAATATCCTACAACATAATCATAGGTCATATTTATTTTCATATTGTAAAATGCTAGTTAATCTGTTGAACATTTTAAAAAACTGGATTCCTTTTTGAGAATTTCATATATGTGCACTGTATTTACCTAATTTTCTCTTTCTCTCCTTCCTCCCACTCTTCCCAACCTTCCATACTTTTCAAATATATCTTATTATTTGATTATTGTTCATATATGTATGTATATATGTATACATGTATAAGTATATATGTTTATACAAATACTGATAAAGTATTTTGAGTTAGAAAAGAATTGGTAGCTGTGAATGAAAATATTGTATTATTAGATTTATATTATAGAAATAATAACAGATTCTTATTTTTGTCTGCTATAATTACCAGTGGATAACTTTAGTCACTGTTCAGCTTTTCTAAAGTGGAACTTATTGTAACTTAAACAGATTTCAATGATGAATTTTCTTTCCAAATGTAAAACATACATTAGTTATGAATTGTTTATGGAACACATTAATTATTAAAGCAATTAATAATTTATAACTCATAGAATAAACATATTTTAGAGGCACAAAAATTTTAACTCCCCAATTAACTGCAAATTCATTATATATTAATTGAAACATGTTTTAGCTCTTATTTTTGTATGGTTTTCATATACTTCTTTTTTTTTTTTTATTTAGTAAGTAAATACATAATATACATGAAACTCTACACTTGATATTCTATGCATATTACTAGAACTAGATCAAATATAATATTTGTACTTGACAACACTGACAGTATTTTGTAAATACTTGAGCTTTTCTGCTGGGACAGACTCCTAGCAGGTCTTCTCCACAGAAGACACCATATCCTAACACATCCTAGAGGATCCACTTCACTCAGAGCAGCAGGTAAGAACTATCCCCCACAACCTGGAAACCCCAGAGCTACAGCTGAGAGTCTGGTTCACTCAGGTCCCATCACCTACCAAAACCCCACGCTCTGGAATACCACTTCACTTTCACCCCTTTCACTTGGTACTGTCTGCTAGGGCAGACTCCTAACTGGTTTGAACCCATGAAAACATCACATCTCGATTTATTGGCACAGATTCCTTCTGGTCTGAGCCTGTTCCCTGAGCAGACCTTTGGAGCTAATTCTGTAACTAATCCAACAACATCAAGAGGTAGCTGAACTCCCAGGAGCTCTAACATGCCCAGGATCATAGCTCTGCACTGAATCACACAATACACAGAGGAAGCTGGACTCCCAAGTACTCTAACATATCGATGATCATAGGATTTCAGGATCCCAGAGGCAGTCAAACTCACAGGAGCTCTTACACCCAGGATCTCAGGGTCACAGGATCACAGAGACAGCTGGATTCTAAGGAGGTCTGACACAACCAAGAAAATAGGAGAGATAGGTTCTAGTCAGAGACTGTTAATGAGGTAACAGAGAGATAACCTGATTGCAAAAAGCAAGCATAAGAATATAAGCAAAAGAAACCAAGCTCACTTGGCAACATCAGAACCCAGTTCTCTCAACATAACAAGTCCTGAATAACCAATCACACCAAAACAAAAAGAAAAAAGATTCAGATTTAAATCACTTCTCATAATGATGCTAGAGGACTTTAAGAAGAACATAAATAACTCCCTCAAAGAAATACAGGAGAACACGGGTAAACAGGTAGAAGCCCTTAAAGAGAAAACACAAAAATCCCTTAAAGAATTACAAGAAAACACAAACAGATGAAGAAATTGAAAAAAAAATCCATCTAGGACATAAAAACGAAAGTAGATTAAATAAAGAAATCACAAAGGGAGACTACCCTGGAGATAGAGAACCTAGGAAAGAGATCAGGAGTCATAGATGCAAGCATCACCTATACAATACAAGAAATAAAAGAGAGAATCTCAGGTGCAGAATATACCATAGAAAACATTGATACCATTTAAGAAATTATAACTTCATCTTGATACTAAATTATACAGATTTCTACCAATAGGTTATGGCTATGCCATAAATCCTAGCTAATCCTCCCTGTTCCAACAAAATCACTGCTGTTCCCCAGAGAGACAGACCCATATTAACCACCTTAGTCCCCAAGCCCAGGGAATAGGGGCTCTGGCTCCTCTTTAACTTCTTCAAGCTGATTATGGGTGTCGAGACATCAGAAGAGGGGTGGGGGGAAGAGCAAATTGATAAGCCTCCAACGCTGTGTCCTCACTGCATCCAGATGGAACTCCCAGACACCGGAGATTTGAATAGGTCCGCTCGTTTTGCTTGATGAGTAGATACACCAAGGCTGTGCATTCTGCAATATACAATTCTCTGGACAAGTTTTAGTATCAAGAAAAAAAAATTATTTTTTCCTAGAGGGCTGACATTTTTTTTAAAAGATGTTGGTTCTAACAACTTTTTCCCCCCTTTTATGTAGTTGGTTATAATATTTACGTTTAAATTTTCATCCTCTTATCCCATTTCCCCAAACACCCAGGAACCACTTATCCCATCCCCCCTCCTTATATCCCTTCTATGAGGCTGTGCCCATACCCACCCCCAACCCCCACTACCCCCTCCTTACCCTCACACTCCCCCCTTCTGTGTTGACTTTTCATGGGACCAAGAATCTCCTCTCCCACCCATGCCCAACAAGGCCGTCCTCCCCTACATATACCACTAGAGTCGTAGGTCCCTCCCTATGTGCTCCCAGACTGGTGGTTCAGACCCTGGGGGGCTCTGGATTGTTTGGTATTGTTGCTTTCCTCTTGGGGTCACAAACCCTTTCTGCTCCCTCAGTCTTCTAAGTTCTCCCTTGAGAAACCCTTGATCATATCAGTGGTTAGCTGTGAGCATTGTCCTCTGAATGTGTCAGTCTCTGGCAGATCTCTAAGGAGACAGCTATAATATGTTCTTGACAGCATGCATTTCCAGTCTTCTACATCAATGTCTAGCTTAGGTGACAGTACATGGGATGGATATCCAGGTGGAATGGTCTCCTGATGGTTCCTCCTTCAGTTTCTGTCCCATGTTTTGTTTCCATAATTGCTCCCTTGAGTATTTTTGTTACTGGTTCTAAGTAGAACTGAGGCATCCCCTCTTGGTCTTTCTTCTTCATGAGCTTCATGTGGTCTGTGGGTTGAGTCTTCGCTATTCTAAGTTTTTGGGCTAACATCATCTTAACAGTGAGTAAATATCATGTGTGTTCTTTTGTGATTGGGTTAACTCACGCAGGATGGTAATTTCTAGATCCATCCACTTGACTATAAATTTCTCAAATTCATTACTTTTAATAGCTGAGTAATACAAAATTCACTTGGATTTCAAATTTAAGGTTTTCGTTGGTATAAGCTTATCATCGATATGAAAGTGAAATGAATATAGATACTCTCGTGAGCATTGTGCCTGTATAACACATTTAGAAATACAAGACTTAGACCCAGTCCTTCTTTAACTTTTTTAACTGACTTGGGATGACTAGCCTGTGAGTTAAGGGACTATAGCAAATTCATGACTTTGAGTTTATTGTTAGGGTGTTTTCTATATTTCATTTAGAAATAGCTGAAAGAAGATAACAGACAGCAGTCCAGGTTACCTTACATGGATAGTTGGATTTCAAAACGTCAGAAATCCATAGAATTGATGTCACAAATATTTCTATATTAATGTTCATTTTGATTAGAGACCTGTCTGCTCCTGACAGCTTCCTGTCTTGGATTCTAAGAAGAAATTGAGCATCATTGGAGCTACTCCTGTTGTGGTGAGACAGCCACCAGGCAAGAATTGCCTCTCTCCATCTACAGAAAAGGACACACTTGCAGAATAGTCGACTGATTATATCTGCCTAGACAGAGTAACCAGCCCTTAATAATTCTGCAGCACTAAAGTCTGTCAGATGATTCTGGGCCAGAAGGCTGAAGATTTGGTGCTCCAACGTCCGGTAGTATAGGGGTTGTCCAGGTGTTCAGCAGTCTCTATAAATTGGCTAAGTTTTAGAAGCTATGCTTATTGCTTCCCATAAATTCAGCTAATTTAATCATTCTGGATTTCTGACAGCATTGAAGCCCTATAGACTCATAACCAATCCAGGCTATTTACCTTGAGAGAAAAGATCTGAGTGGAGGGTTCTCAGCTGACATTCACTCTAAAGCCAAGAAAAAGCCAGGTTCAAAACCAAGTTCCCTAGTAAAGAGAGACAGCAGAGGTTCTGGCTAGTCAACAAAAGGATGGACTGGGTATTAAGACTATCTTGTTCCTCACTGGTACAAATAGGAATAATTGTGCTCTAATTGTATTCTCAGAGAAAAGCTTTATTTTAACAGGAAGGGTAATATGTAGGACGAGCTAAGGGGAAAGGAGCACCGAGAGAAAAAGATGGAGTAAGGAGAGGAGAAGATGAAGTAGATGAGAAGCTCGGTAATGAGAAAGAAAAAGAGAGAGAGGGCATGGAGGCAGAAGTTCATGTGTCTCCACTAGTCAAAGATAGTTTACATAGCTAGATTGGGTATTAGGTTACACTTCTGATTGAGCATTACCATACTTACAAAGCCCTTGATTAACATTTAAAAAATTGTATAAAAGCCAAATGGAAAAGGGGGGACACAGGATAGGGGTTTTCTGGGGAAGGGAAATGGGGAAAGGGATTGACATCTGAAATGTAAATAAAATATCCAATAAAAAAAAGAAAACATTGATAAAACTCTCAAAGAAAATGGAAAATGCAAAAAGCTCCTAACCCCAAACATCCAGAAATCCAGGACACTATGAGAAGCCCAAACATGAGGATAATGGTATAAAAGAGAGTGAAGATTCCCAAATTAAAGGTCCAGTAAATGTCTTCAACAAAATTATAGGAGAAAACTTCTGTAACCTAAAGAAAGAAATCCCCATGAATGTACAGGAAGTCTACAGAATTCCACATATAGTAGACGAGAAAATAAATTTCCCTCATCACATAATAATCAAAACATTAAATACACAGAACAAAGAAAGAATATTAAAAGCAGTAAGGGAAAAAGGTCAAGTAACTTATAAAGATAGACCTATAAGAATTATACCAGACTTATCAACAGAGATTGTAAAAGCCAGAAGATCCAGAACTGATGTCATACAGACCCTAGGAGAACACAAATGCCAGCACAGGCTACTATACCTAACAACAGTCTCAATATCCATAGATGGAGAAACCAAGATATTCCATGACAAAACCAAATTTACAAAAATACACAAATACAGCCCCTACAAAGGATAATAGAGGGAAAACTACAACACAAGGAGGGAAACTACACTCTAGAAAAAGCAAGAAAGTAATCTTCCAACAACTCAAAAAAAGATAGGCATACAAACATCATTCCACCTCTAATAACAAAAATAACAGGAAGCACGAAAATCACTTTTTCTTAATAAATCTTAATATCAATGAACTCAATTCCCCAGTGAAAAGACATAGACTAAGAGAATGGGTACATAAACAGGAATCAGTATTTTGCTGCATAAAGGAAACAAACCTCAGTGACAAAGACAGACAGACACTACCTCAGAGTAAATGTCTGGAAAGCAATTTCAAAGCAAATAGTCCTAAAAAAACAAGCTGGGGTAGCCATTCTAATATCAAATAAAATTGACTTTCAACCAAAAGTTATGAAAAAAGATAAGGGAGGACACTTCATACTCATCAAAGGAAAAAATCTACCAAGATGAACTCGCAATTCTGAATATCTATGCTCCAAATGCAAGGGCACCCACATACATAAAAGAAACTTTACTAAAGCCTAAGGCACACATTGCACTTCACACAATAATAGGGGGAGACTTCCACACCCCACTCTCAGCAATGGACAAATCATGGAAACAGAAACTAAACAGAGATGCAGTGAAACTAACAGAAGTTAAGAGTCAAATGGATTTAACAGATGTTTATATAACATTTTATTCTAAAGCAAAAGAATATACCTTCTTCTCATCACCTCATGATACCTTCTCCAAAATAGATCATATAACTGGTCAGAAAACAGGCCTCCACAGATACAAGAATATTGAAATAATCTCGTGCATTCTATCAGATCACCACTGACTAAGGTTGGTCTTCAATAACAAGAAAAACAACAGAATGCTCATATACACATGGAAACTGAACAATGCTCTACTCAATGATACTTGGTCAAGTATTAAAGAAAGGAAGAAAATAAAGACCTTTTACAATTTAATGAAAATGAAGTTACCTCTTAACAAAATTTATGGGATAAAATGAAAGCTAAGAGGAAAACTCATGGCTCTAAGTGCCTACAAAAAGAAACTGGAGAGAAACTGTTTGAGAACACACCTGAAAGCTCTAGAACAAAAAGAAGCAAGCATGCCTAAGAGGAGTAGACAGTAGAAGATAATCAAACTCAGGGCTGAAAACAACCAAGTAGAAACAAAAGAACTACACAAAGAATCACCAAAACTAGGAGCTGATTCTTTGAGAAAATCAACAAGATAGATAAACACTTAACCGACTAATCAGAGGACACAGAGACAGTATCCAAATTAATAAAATCAAAACTGAAAAGGGAGACTTAACAACAGAAACTGAGGAAATTCAAAAAATCATCAGATCCTACTACAAAAGCCTATACTCAACAAAATTGTAAAATCTGAATGAAATGGGCAATTTTCTAGACAGATAACAGATACCAAAGATAAATCAGAATCAGATAAACCATCTAAACAGTCCCATAACCCCTAAATAAATAGCAGCAGTCATTAAAAGTCTTCCTAAAAAAAAAAAAAAGCCCAGGACCAGATGGTTTTAGTGCAGAATTCTATCAGACATTCAAAGAAGACCTAATACCAATGCTTTTCAAACTATTCCACAAAATAGAAACAAAAGAAACACTACCCAATTCATTCTGTAAAACCATAATATGATCATACCTTAACTACACAAAGACAGATCAAAAAAGAGAACTTCAGAACAATCTCTTATGAATATCAATGAAAAAATATTAAATAATTTTCACAAACTGAATCCAAGAACACATCAAAACGATCATCCACAATGATCAAGTAGGCTTTATCCCAGAAATGCAGGGAAGGTTCAATATACAAAAATTCATCAATGTAATGAACTATATAAACAAACTCAAAGAAAATATCACATGATCATCTCACTATATGCTGCGAAAACATTTGAAAATATTCAACATCCCTTCATGGTAAAAGTTCTGGAAAAATCAGGAATTCAGGGCCCATACCTTAACAGTAAAAGCAATATACAACAAATCAGTAGTCAACATCAAGCTGAATGGAAAGAAAGTTTAAGCAATCCCACTCTACTCCTGGGGTAGACAAGGCTACCCACTCTCACCCTATCTATTCAATATAGTACTCAACATTCTAGCCAGAGCAATTAATTATACAACAAAAAGAGGACAAACAGATATAAATTGTAAAGGAAGAAGTCAAAATATCACTATTTTCAGATGATTTGATAGTACACTTATGTGACCTCAAAACTTTTTTTACGAGACAACTCCTAAATCTGATAAGCAACTTCAGCAAAGTGGCTGGATATAAAATTAACTAAAACAAATCAGTAGCCTTCTTCTACTTAAAGAATAAGCAGGCTGAAAAGGAAATTAGGGAAATGACACCCTTCACAATAGTCACAAATAATATGAAATATCTTGGTGTGAATCTAAAGAAGCAAGTGAAAGATCTGTATGACAAGAACTTCAAATCTCTGAAGAAAGAAATTGAAGAGAATGAAAATATCTCCCCATGGATTGGAAGATCTTCCATTGGATTGGAAGGATTAATAAAATAAATATGGCCATCTTGCCAAAAGCAATCTACAGATTCAATGCAATTCCTATCAAAATTCCAACTCAATTCTTCACAGACTTTGCAAATTAATTTGGGGAAAAAATCTCAGGATAGACAAAACTATTCTCAACAAAAAAAGATCTTCTGAGAGAATCACCATCCCTGACATCAAGATGTATTACAGAGCCATAGTCATTAAAAACTGCATGGTATTGTTACAGAGACTAGCAAGCAGATCAATGGAATAGAATTGAAGACCACGAAATGAACCCACACTCATATGGTCACTTGATCTCTGACAAATAAGCTCAATAAAACTGTCCAGTGGAAAAAAAGACAGCATTTTCAACAAATGGTACTGTTTCAACTGAAGGTCAACATGTAGAAGGATGCAAATCGATCCATTCTGATCTCCTTGTACAAAGCTCAAGGCCAAGTGGGTCAAGGACCTCCACATATAACCAGATACATTGAAACTAATAGAAGAGAAAGTAGGGAAGAGCCTCGAATACTTAGACACAGGGGGAAAGTTCCTGAACACACCACTGGCATAATTATGGTCTAAGATCAAGAATTGGCAAATGGGACCTCATGAAATTGCAAAGCTTCTGAGAGAAAAAGAGCACTGTCAATAGGACAATATAGCAATCAACAAATTGGGAAAAGATATTTATCAATCCTACATCGGATTGAAGGCTAATATCCAATATGTACAAAGAACTCAAGAAATTATACTCCAGAAAATCAAATATGCAATTTACTGATATTTAAGAGGGTATTTTTTGTCTCAGGAGAAAATCTAGCTAATTATCAATGTATAAACAATGTTGGTCAAGATATGGGTCAAATGTTACTTATTAGTGTTTTGAGATACAAGGACAAACTGTACCTGTGGAGTGGTTTATATTTCCTATGTGAAAGTGTCAACTACTCCACAGAAGTCTTTGCAGACTGGTCAGTAGAGGTCATCTGCTTGTTTGCACTGTTTCTCCCATGATTGCTATTTAATTTAGGCCCACAGGTACTTAATATCTCGTTAGTATGAAGAAACTTTATATCAAAAAGTGACAGGGTAAGTTTAAAAATCATTATGGATTAAGCTTAATACTGTAAATCAATTGCTTCCCCTTATTTATTTGAGGTACACTATTTCACTCAAGCAAAAAACTGTACACTCCATATGTTCTTAGCACTTTCTGAGCTGTATGCTTGGGTAAGGAATTAGATAAACATATATTGGAATTTTATTTTGTCCTTGAGCATATATTATATGAGTATTTGTGAATTTATAGTATTTTTACCATTACATCTTAAAATAGGCAAGTTTAACTAATTTAAGTCTCCTTGTCCATCTTTTGCAACTTACTATATAAGAATTCTTGATTGTGAGACATTTATAAAATACTGAATTGTATTTCTCTTACTTTTAGAGGATGAAAATTTCACATCAAATTGTCAGGATCTTCTAATGGAATTTGTATTGCGTTGGGCCATAGCAGAGTTCATGATGTATGAGAAAATTCATTTTTGAAGGCAGATCATAATCATCCAGTCATCTTTTAAATCTCCAACTTCTCAATACTTTTAAGTATCTCATAGGTCTCAAAACCAGTACAAATGGCTGAGATACCTACTTGCAAATGAAAGCTCAGACTAGCTAAAAACTCCTGAAAAGTCTCAATCTCTACCTGTTATATGGCCCTCCTTGTTAGCATACCCTGACCCCTGTCCTAAATTTCTCCAGAGCAGGGACTGAGCTGGGCTTTCCTTCCCCCAGCTTTTCTGCTGCCTATATAATGCAGATATTTTGCTTTCCAGGCCTTTTGACATCTATGGCCTTATGGTCTTGTACCCCTGAAGTCTTGGAAAATGGTCCTACCCTTTTCCTTCTCGTCTATTCCCAACCCTCTTTCCTTAACATGGTCTAGCTCAGTTGACCCCTCATGTCTCTGGCTCCTTCTAGATGACTCTACTTCTGGAATGTTCTCTCCCTCAGATCTATACTAAACCTTCACCTTCACTATACCTAGGAACAGCCATGTACTCCTTTTTTCTTTTCTTTTTTTTTTTTTTGTTCATTATTTAAAACAAAACTGGTGGGGGTAGTATTCAAAATATAGAAAAACACTGAGTTTAATAGAAGTTCAGTTGGTGATTCTGGCATCTGTATTTCCTGATCTCTTTCCTGAATTGCCTCCATTTGGATTTCATTAAGGGAGTTATTTTGTCCTCCTTAATGACCTCTATCAGCTTTATGAGACAGAATTTAAAGTCAGAATTTTGATTTTCTGATGTGTTAGACAATCTAGGGCTTGCTGTGGTAGAAATGGATTCTGATGGTGCCAAATTACATTGCCTTCTGTTTCTTATGTTTTTGTTCTTGCCTCTGAGTTAACTAGCCTCCTTGTCTCTCATACTGGAGCCTGTCCCTCCTTGTAGGCAGGTATAGCTCTGTAGCCTGGATAAGAGCAGGCCTCCTGGGAGGTAGATAGTACTGTTTCTGGTTAGGGGGCCCTACTGGGTCCTTGGGTAGGGCAGGCATTTGTGTCCCTGGTTACAGTAAACCTCCTGGTATATAGGCTCTGTGGTGTGGGAGAGGATTAGGAGCATCTGACTTGCCCTAGGTGGAGTTGCAGATAGGAAGGAAGATAGGACTCCAGCAAAGGGAATAGATATACTATCTGCTAAGCTCAGTGGGGTCCCATCTGGGGCAGGTATTGGGGCAGGAGTCCCATCTGTGTACAAAGCTTAAGTTCAATTGAATCAAGAACCTCAACATAAAACCAGATACACTGAATCTAATAGAAGGGAAAATGAGAAATATCCTTGAACACATTGGCACAGGGGGCAATTTCCTGAACAGAACACCAATGGCTGAGGCTCTAAGTTCAACAATTGACAAATGGGACCTCATGAAACTAAAAAGCTTCTGAAAGGCAAAGGACACTGTCATTAGGATGAAACTGCAACCTACAAATTGGGAAAAGATTTTTACCAATCCTACATTCAATAGAATGATAATACCCAAAATATACAAAGAACTCAAGAAGGTAGACTCTAGAAAACCAAATAACACAATGCAAAAACAAAAAAAAAAATGGGTTACAGAGCTAAATAAAGAATTCTCAACTGAGCATTCTCGAATGGCTAAGAAGCACATAAAGTATTCAATATCCTTAGTTATCAGAGAAATGCAAATCAAACTGATGCTGAGAATCCACCTCACACCAGTCAGAATGGCTAAGTTAAAAAACTCAGGTGACAACAGATGCTGATAAAGATGTGGAGAAAGACGAAGACTCCCCCATTGGTAAAGGGATGCATACTGTTACAACCTCTCTGGGAATCAATCTGGTGGTTCCTCAGAAAGATGAAAATAGTTCTACCTGAAAACCCAGCTATACTACTCCTGGACATATACCCAAAAGATGCTCCATATCCCAAAGGCATGTGCTCAACTGTGTCCATAGCAGCCTTATTTGTAATAGCTAGCATCTGGAGACAATCTAGATTGTCTCCAACCAACCCCTCAACCAAAGAATAAATACAGAAAACGTGGTTCATTAACACAATGGAATACTATTCAGCTATTAAAAATGAATTTTGCAGGCAAATGGGTGGAACTAGAAAATAATATCCTGAGTGAGATAACCCAGACCCAAAAGGACATACATGGTATGGGTATGTACTCACTGATAAGTGGATATTAGTTTCAAAAGTACAAATGTTCATGATACAATTCACAGACCACACAAATTTAACAAGAAGGAAGGCCCAAATGTGGATGCCTCTATCCCACATAGAAGGTTGAACAAAATAATCATGGGAGGCAGAGGAAGGGAGGGCCAGGTTGGTAGAAGGGAAGGGGGGAGAAAAGAAGGGGAGATAGGATCATGTATGGGCAAAGATAGGAGAGAGGCCTAGAGGGCCAGGACAATGAATAGAAATATGTAGCAGTGTGAGAACAAGTAGAACTACTAGAAAGTCTGAGACACCAGAGATCTGAGAGCCTCCAAGAACCCAGGGGGAATGATGTTAGTAAAAATGCCCAAAAGAAGGGAGATGGAACCTGAAGAAGCCATCTCCAGTAGATAGACATGGCCCCAGATGTAGGATTTGGCCACCAAGACGTCTCAAAATTTTTGACCCTTAATTTTTCTTGTCTAAAGGAAGTGCAGGAACAAAAAACAGAGACTGAAAGAAAGGCTATCCAAAAACTGCCTCAACTTGGGATCCATCTAGTGCTCAGTCACTAAACCCTGACACTACTGTTGATGCCACAATGTGTTTGCATACAGGAGCCTGACATGGCTGTCCTCTGAGAGACTCTACCAGCACGTGACTGATACAGATTCAGATACTTATAGTCAATCATTGGGCTGAGCCCAGGGACCCCTACAGAAGAGTTAGGGGAAAGACTGAAGGGGCTGAAGGTTACTGTAAACTCATAGAAAGAACAACAATATCAACTAACCAGACCCCTCAGAGCTCCCAGGGACTAAACCACCAACCAAAGAGTACACATGGGTGTGGTGCGCCAACGTCATTGGGTGTGGTGTGCCAATGTCATCACGCACTATCACACCGCCGCCATTGGAAGATGGCGCCGACATCAGCCCGGACTCACCCCGCTTAACTAGTAAACAAGTGCTCAGAGCATGCTCAGAGTCCCTTGAACCAGCCTACATGTGACGCATCCCGAGAAGTCATATTCTCCTGAGCTCTGCTAGCCAATCACAGAGGTACACGCCAACACTCCAACCTAATAGGTATTTAAGGATGTCTCTCTTTGCTATCCGGGTCTTCCCTTTCATTCTGGCTGCAATAAAACCTGCTGTAGAAGAATCCTGCGTGTTCGCGTGAATTCCTGCTGGCGGGAAGATCGCACGGATTACACATGGGCCAGTCCATGGCTCTAGCTATATATATAGCTAGACCCTTGTCAGGTCTCAGTGGGAGGGGATGTGCTTGGTCCTGCAGAAGTTTGATGACCCTGAGAAGGGGAATGCTAGAAAGGTTAAGTAGGAGTGGGTGGATGGGTTGAGGATCACTCTCTTAGAGATAAAGAGTAGGGGGAATGTAGTAGGGGGCTCATGGAGAGGGACCAGAAGGGGGAACAACATTTGAACTGTAGATATTGTAATATAATTAATAAAAGTAAAGAAAAATCCTATAAAAATCTTTAGAGGACATAATGATTGGTTAGACAAATCATTACAAAAGATTTTTTATAGATAGATTACTTCAATATCATAAAATAAAAAACACATACTAAAAACTTTCATAATTCTGTACTTGTAATTGACTTTATATTTTTTATCCAGGAGTGGTGGTGGATGCTCCCAATGTCATTCCTTAGGAAGAAACTGAGTCAAGCAGACTCCCTAAATTTAGTGTGCTATATTACAGAGTTGAAGGCCAGATTTGGCTATGTAAAGAGAGAAGATCTCAAAGACTCAGGGCTGGTACATAGCTCTGGGGCATCACACTCATATGAAGGTGTGAAAGCTATCAACACTGAGTAAAAATTCTACTTCACATTTTACATTGTGATTATCCTCTTGGCTAGCAAAATGTGATACCATAGTCTTTTGCAATGCACAGCAGAAGCAGTGAGTCACAGATCCCAGACAACCATATGGAGGCTAAGGTAAACAACTGGTATTCCACAGAGCCCTGCCTTCTTGATATGCTAGGTTTGCTTGGTAAGTTAGGTGTAATCAATGCATTCAGCTTATGATTTCAACATAAAATGCTTTTATTGAAATATACTCTCATTTTAACTCAAGAATAATCTACACTTTGTTGCTGTTCTTCCTGACTGTGGATTGTATCAATAAGCATATCTGAAAAAGTAAACAAGTATATAACAAGTTATTGATTTGTAATAAGAAAATAAAGAACACATTTCATTGTAGCTAAAGTTGATAAACTAATTTACATATTACATTTTATAAATTTTTAAACCATTTGTGAATATGTAGATAATTAAGGGTACAATAAATGTATTTACTGAATGTTTTGGGGTATATTAGGTGTATAGTATGTTCTAAACACAGCTGAAATTTAAACTTGGGTCTCTACTTTGATAAAATAGATAAAAACAAGTAAGAGATGATTAGTGAAGAAAAATTGGTCCTTGTTTCTTAAACAGTAATTTTTTTACTTGTCACAAAGTTATATGCATACATTTTACTTGTTATATTATTTTGAGAGAGCAGTTAAATGAAGAAATAAGAAATGGGCCTATGTCTTACTTAGGATTTTTATTGCTGTGAAGAGACATCATGATCAAAGCAATTCTAGTGAATTGGACCTGGCTTACAGTTTCAGAGTTGTCATCATGATGAAAAGCATGGCATCATCCAGGCAGAAGTGCACTGAGGAGTTGAAAGTTTCACATCTTGATCCAATGGCAGTCAGGAGATGACTGATACTTCTGCACTGGGAAGAGCTTGCGTACTAGGAACACTCAAAGCATACCTACTCAGTGATACATTTCCTCAAATAAGGTCACACCTCCTAATACTAGCAATTCCCATGGGTCAATCATATTCAAACTACCACAGTCAACAAATGACAAAGAGCTAAACTGAGGAACAGGAGATGCCACTGAATGCTTAAAACCTACATCAATGCATACTCATGTTCCCAAAGTCTAAGTAGATAATGATACCATATATTTGTCAATTTTCAAAGTTTCAGGTTTCTCTTAAAGTGATTTTTCAGGATCTCATAGCATTTTTGTAGAGACTGTATTGTGACTTTAAAGCAAATCTCAGAGTAAAGCTTACTTCCCTCGTGTAAGCACCTGTTGTGACATTTTCTCTTTAGTCTGGAATTGGAAATGATATTAGAAGTAATTGGATCACTTCATGATCTTAAAAAAAAAAAATGTTTCCACAATTAAGTAAAAAGAAACACAGGAGGTGCTATAGAACCAGTTGACACTGTATAACTTCTATTTCATCAGAGAATTTTTTTATACTATAGACTCCAAGTTGTTATGAATAGAACATCATAATGTTTCAGAGCACAAACACTAAATTAAGGTTGCCTGCCTTACATGTCTGACTCTGCTCTTTCAGCAGGTTTGGACAAGTTGCTGTAATTCTCTGTTCCCCTTTTCATCTCAGAACTGAAGGTTCACATATTTGAGGATATATACTAAGTTGTATCACTTGTAAAAGAAAATAACTGTTTACTATTAATTGCTATTCTTCAATAAACTATTTTCACTTGTTATCTATATTCCATTGCAATGTTTAGATGCTGTACTCTCCATAAAATCTTCTTTTATCTGACTCTAAAGCTAGAAAAAATATGCCTCATTAAAATAAATACTTTTCAATTGGTGAATTATCTACCTTTAAGGTAGTAGCATTTATAATAGACTCAAAAAAGCACTATGGCTTGAATGAATTTGATATTGACAATAACTAAAACCCAGAAAGTTTTCTAGCATTTCTTTTTCACACACTCTCCCTCTCTCCCTATCTATCTATCTATCTATCTATCTATCTATCTATCTATCTACCCATCTCTTATATTTGTGTGTGGGGAACAAGTTCCTGCATAAATATGGATGGTAGAGAACAGCTTAGGATATGTTTACTTGGGCCCAGCACCTCTCTATTTTTGAGACAGGGTATTTCACCAGCCTGGAATTGGCCAAATAGACCATATTAGCTGGCCAGAAAGCCTCGGGTAACAGCTTAGCTTCAACTCCTCAGAGATGTGATTCATATACTATGCCCAGCTTTGTTTAGTTTTTGTTTTTTTAAATCTGGTTCTCAAGATCAAAACCAAGTACTTGTGTTTTCATGAGAAGAATGTTGGTGACTGAGCTCACTTCTATATATCTGTCTGTCTATATTACCCATGGAGAAAGAGAGAGAGAGAGAGAGAGAGAGAGAGAGAGAGAGAGAGAGAGAGA
>JANHMN010000005.1:57474210-57512328 GCA_030674055.1 Rhabdomys pumilio
AGAGAGAGAGAGAGAGAGAGAGAGAGAGAGAGAGAGAGAGAGAGAGAGAGAAACAGAGACAGATACAAAGAGAAAGAGATAGAGATAGAGAGAGACACAGACAGACAGAGAGACAGACAGAGAGAAAGAGAGACAGACAAAAAGAGACAGAGAGAAGGAGAGGTCATATTTCTAGGAAATTCCTTTATTTCTGGATTATTATTTTTTATTTGATATAATATTTATGTTTCAGATTTTATCCCCTTACCCCATTCCCCCCACCACCCAGGAACCTCTTATCCCATCCCTCCTCCCCCTGTTTCTTTGAGGATGTGCTCCCACCTATCCCTCCAGTCTTACCTCCCAGCGCTCGCATTCCCCCCACTCAGTGTTTAGCCTTCATGGGACCAAGGATCTCCTCTCCCACCTATGCCGGACAAGGCCATACTCCCCTACATATAAAGATGGAGTCATGAGTCCCTCCCTATGTGCTCCCAGGCTGGTGGTTTAGATCCTGGGGAACTCTGTTTAGTTGGTATTGTTGCTCTTCTCATGGGGCCACAAACCCTTTCAACTCCTTCAGTCTTCTAACTTCTCCATTGGAAACCACTTGATCAGATCATTGGTTAGCTGTGATCATCTACCTCTTAAGATGTCAGACTCTGGCAAACCTCTAAGGAGACAGCTATATCATGCTCTTGTCAGCATGCACTTCCTGACATCCACATCAGCATCTATCTTTGGTGGCTGCACATGAAATGGATACGCAGGTGGAATGATCTCCAGAGGGCCACTCCTTTAGTTTCAGTACCAAACTTTGTTTTCATATTTGCTCCCTTGAGTATTATGTTACACCTTCTAAGTAGGACTGAGGCTACCCACACTTGGTCTTCCTACTTCATGAGCTTCATTTGATTTGAATCTTGGCTATTTCAAGCTTTAGAGCTAATATCCACTCATCAGTGAGTAAATTCCATTTGTGATCTTTTGTGATTGGGTTACCTCACTCAGGATGATATTTTCGAGTTCCATCCATTTACCTAAGAATTTTGCAAATTTATTGTTTTTAATAACTGAGTAATACTCCATTGTGTAAACGTACCACATTTTTTGTATCCATTCTTCTGTTGAAGGACATCTGGGTTCTTTCCAGCTTCTGGCTATTATAAATAAGGCTGCTATCAACATAGTGGAGCATATGTCCTTGTTATATGTTGGAGTATCTTCTGGGTATATGCCCAGGAGTGGTATAGCTGGGTCCTCAGGTAACGCTATGTCCAATTTTCTTAGGAGCCATCAGACTGATTTCCAGAGTGGTTGTACCAGCTTGCAATCCCAGCATCAATGGAGGAGTGTTTCTCTTTCTCCACATCCTCATCAGTATCTACTATCACCTGAGTTTTTGATCTTAGCCTTTCTGACTGGTGTGAGGTGGTATTTCAGGGTTGTTTTGATTTGCATTTCCCTGATGACTAAGGTAGTTGAGAATTTCTTAGGTGCATTCGAGTTTCCTCAGTTGAGAATTCTAGGTTTAGCTCTGTATTCCATTTTTTAATGGAGTTATTTGCTTGTATGGAGTCTGACTTCTTGAGTTCTTTGTATATATTGAATATTAGCCCTCTATTGGATGTAGGATTGGTAATAATCTTTTCCCAATCTGTTAGATGCTGTTTTTTCCTATTGACAGAGTCCTTTGCCTTACAGAAGCTTTGCAATTTTATGAGGTCCCTCCCATTTGTCAATGCTTAAGCCATTGGTATTCTGTTCAGGATCTTTCCCCCTGTGCCTAGGTAATAGAGGGTCTTCTCCATCTTCTCTTCTATTAGTTTCACTGTATCTGGTGTTATGTGAAGGTCCTTTATCCACTTGGACTTGAGTTTCGTACAAGGGAATAAGAATGGATTGATTTGCATTCTTCTACATGCTGACCTCCAGTTGAACCAGCACCATTTGTTGAAAATGCTGTCCTTTTTCCATTGAATGGTTTTAGCTCCTTTGTCAAAGATCAAGAGACCATAGGTATATGGGTTCATTTCTGGATCTTCCATTCTAATCCTTTGATCTTCCTGACTGTCTCTGTACCAATACCATGCAGTTTTTATCACTAATGCTCTTTAATACAGTTTGATGTCAGGGATGGTGATTCCCCTAGAAGTTCTTTTATTGTTGAGAATAGTTCTCACTATCCTGGATTTTTTGTTATTCCAAATGAATTTGCAAATTTCCCTTTCTATCTCTATGAAGAATTGACTTGGAATTTTGATGGGGATTGCATTGAATTTATAGATTGCTTTTGGCAAGATGGCCATTTTTACTAAATTAATCCTGCCAATCCAGGAGCATGGGAGATCTTTCCATCTTCTGAGATCTTCTTCAATTTCTTTCTTCAGAGATTTGAAATTCTTGTCATACAGATCTTTCATGTGCTTGGTTAGATTCACTCCATTTGCTTGGAAGATTGTTTTCCATCTGTTTACTCTGAGGTAATATCTATCTTTTTCACAGAGGTGCATTTTCTGTATGCAGCAAAATTCTGGGTCCTGTTTATGTATCCAGTCTGATAGTCTATGTTTTTTTTATTGGAGAATTGAGTTCATTGATATTAAGAGATATTAAGGAAAAATGAATGTTGCTTCCTGTTATTTATGTTATTAGAGGTAGAATTATGTTTGTATAACTATCTTTATGGGGGGTTGTTAGAAGATTAATTTCTTGCCTTTTCTAGGTTGTAGTTTCCTTCCTTGTGTTGAAATTTTCTATCAATTATCTTTTGAAGTGCTGGATTTGTGGGAAGATATTGTGTAAATTTAGTTTTGCCATGGAATATCTTGGTTTCTCCATCAATAGTGATTGAGAGTTTTTGCTGGGCATAGTAGTCTGGACTGGCATTTGTGTTCTCTTAGGTCTGTATGATATCAGTCCAGAATCTTCTGGCTTTTATAGTCTCTGGTGTGAAGCCTAGTGTAATTCTTATAGGTCTTCCTTTATATATTTACTTTACCTTTGTCCCTTACTGCTTTTAGAATTTTTTCTTTGTTTTATATATTTGATGTTTTGATTGTTATGTGGTGAGAGGTATTTCTTTTCTGGTCTAGTCTATTTGGAGTTCTGTAGGCTTCTTGTATATTTATGGACATCTGTCTTTAGGTTAGAGAAGTTTTCCTCTATAATTTTGTTGAAGATATTTACTGGCCCTTTAAGTTGGGAATCATCACCCTCATCTATACCTATTATCCTTAGGTTTGGCCTTCTCATGTGTCCTGGATTTTCTGGATATATTGGGTTAGGAGGCTTTTGCATTTCACATTTTCTTTGACAGTTGTGTCAATGTTTTCCATGGTATCTTCTGCACATGAGATTATCTCTTCTATCTTTTGTATTCTGTTGGTGATGATTGTGTCTATGGCTCCTGATCTCTTTCCTAGGTTTTCTATCTCAAGCGTAGTCTCCCTTTGAGATTTCTTTATTGTTTCTACTTCCATTTTAGATCCTGGATGGTTTTGTTTAATTCCTTCACCTGTTTGGTTGTGTTTTCTTGCAATTCTTTAAGGGATTTTTTTTTTGTTTCCTCATTAAGTGCTTCTACCCGTTTACCTGTGTTCTCCTCAAATTCTTTGAGAGTGTTATTTATGTCCTTCTTAAAGTCCTCTATCATCATCATGAGAAGTGATTTTAATTCTGAGTCCTGTTTTTCTGGTGTGATGGGATATCCTGGGCTTGCTATAGTGGGAGAACTGGGTTCTGATAATGCCAAGTAACTTTGGTTTCTGTTGCTTACATTCTTGAGCTTGCCTTTCACCATCTGGTTAACTCTAGTGCTACCTGCACTCACTGTCTCTAACTGGAGACTGCCTTTCCAGTTATCTTGCTTGTGACAGAACTCCTCAGGGTCCAGATATATCTGTGATTTTGTGATCCTGAGCTCCTGCTGCTCTGAATACAGTGGCTCCTCTAGGATGTCTCAGGATATGGTGTCTCCATGGTAGTAGACCAGCTAGGTGTCTGCTACTCTGGATGCAGTGTCTCCTCTAGGATGTCTCAGGATAAGGTGTCTTCACAGGAGTAGACCAGTTAGGTGTCCTCTACTCTGAGTGCAGTGGCTCCTCTAAAATGTCTCAGGATATGGTTTCTGTTGCTCTGAGCTCAGTGCCTCCTCTAGGATTTCTCAGGATATAGTGTCTTCACTGGAGCAGACCTGCTAGTTGTGTTCCCCAGCCACAAGGACCAAGCGAGGGGCTGAAGGGACTCATAGTCTGCAGGGGTGGGGTTTGGGTGCCTGGTGAGTCCTGAGAGACCCCTGCTCCCAGTTGTAGCTCTGGGATGTAGGGTAGTGGGCAATTGTTCTTACCCACTGTTCTGAGTTCAGTGGCTCTTCTAGGATGTCTCTGGATACAGTGTCTTCACAGGAGCAGACCAGCTAAGTATCTGCCCCAGCCACAAGGACCAGGCAAGAGGCAGAAGGGGAATCTTATTTCTGGATTATTGATGCTTGTTTTCTCTTTTTGTTGTCATGACCTATTAATAGTGCAAGAAAAAGAGCAAGAAAGTGAAAGATCGAGACAACAAATAATAGAGGAAGGACCTAGCACATAACAAAATTCTCTCTTTAAAATCTCTTATAAAAGTGTTATAGACCAAATATGATGTCACCCTGTTGATGTCACTTAAGATTAATTTTTAAAAAAAAAAAAAAAGCTATATTTCCACATAGAGCTATGATAGGACACAGGACTTCAATACACAGATTCGATGACAAGATGTTTAGTACATAGATTAAGTATGAATTTTTTCCCCAAGTTTGCTCTAGTTGTTAATAGTGAAACTGAGATTCACATTCATGCTGGTCCACAGTTCTCAGAATATGTACATATATGTATGTATGTATGTATGTATTATGTATTCATAATATATATATTCACAGCTTTCTCTTAGAATTTTACAGTTCCTATAAACATACTGAAGGCTCTAAAAACTTCCCTAAAAAGGCACTGAAATTGTCTAAGGTGGCATTTTATACCTTGCAAAATCATGAGGGAGTGATGTTTTGTTTATTTAAAAAACTGTTAACTAACCATTTTGTAATAGCATATTAAGACTAAGGATCCAATGAGGAGATCTGTGAGGCTGTTTACATTCTACTGGAGAAAGTCATGAGAAAAGAAATGAAATGAAAGTTGAAAAGGGTGCAATGAATTTGTAAACTGAAATATCTTGAATGGAAAGTGCTTAGAAAGATAGTCACACTGAAAAAATCAGGCAAGTCTTCTCTGAAAAAATAATACTTGAGTTATCAATTTAGTGATGTAAAATTTGCTTTAGTGATGTAAAATAGACATTAACCATTAATATATAAGAGAAAAGATATTCCAAACAGAAGAGTTGTTAAAAATTTAAGATGTGATTTGAATTTTTACTGGTCCTGACTTATTATAGGAAAAAAAAAGAGAAAATAAAAATAAATTAAGATCAGCAAAAATGTTATTTTTTTTAGTAGTAACTTGAAATCAGTTATGTACTGATCTCTTATTTAATCACTAGGAATATGTTACTAGCAACATAGACAAAATTTATTTAACCAGTAGTTTTATAAAAATATCTGAATTTGAATAAAGAAATAATTCTCTGATAAGAATAAAAGGCATGAATTCTCAATTGTGTTCTTAATTCCCAGTTAAGTAAAACTCAAAGACCATAAATAACCACAACTGTAATTACACTATGAAAAATGTTACATTGATAGTTAAAGGATTGAACCAAGTCAAAAAATATTGGATCAAAGAGAAACACCACGCTAGAAACTATAAGAAGTTAAAAATTGACAAGTGACAAATGTATTGACACATTAATATTTGTGAAATATATTGAAGTGGCTCATAAAAGAAAAATTTAAATCCACCTAATTATGCAAATAGCTACTCTTACCTCATACTATTCTTTGAAGAATTAAATACAATTATTTCTACAATGGTATTTACCATATCAAACCTGGGTTTCAGATTTTCCTATGCTGCAATATAGATAACTGTCAGATCTGTTTTCTTCAAGCACAAGTTATTCTTTTGTGATTCTGTATCCCATTATCCATATCTCCACAGAAACATATATCAAATAATCCTGAATTTTATATTAGTTTCTTCCATGTGACTGAAACCTTGCTTCCCTAAATATAATGATATTTTAGTCAATAATGATTGCATCAATTTTTAGTTTGTATACCCTGCTTAACACTATATAGATTAAATGAAATTGGCATGAGCTTATATGTGTAATACTTGTGCCTTCAAAAAGAATAGATTATCTACACAAACTTCTTTTACTAAATGCATTGTAAAGCAGAGCACTTTGTGTTCACAGTTTAGTTTATAGGTTTGCTTTAAAGATTACATATTTTTCTTTGCTTCATCAAATCTCAGTGTATTCTTTTCTATCACTGTGTTTCATTCACACATTTTCAATAATTAAAAGCTGCTTTCTGCTACATCAGTACAATAGCTGGATCTGCTATAAAATAAATGAAAAACTGGCAAAAATTCTGTCAAGTAATTTTTTTTCAGATCTCTGTTTGCTAACCAAGAGCTTAGAAGTAATTTGTACTTGTTATTGTTTAAGTATTGCATATATGTATGTAATGAGACAATCTCCCATCCATGCTTAGATTTTAATTAGCTAGGTATATTTTATGTTTATAGTCATAACTGCTGTGACTTCATGTATGCAATAACACTGTCATGTCTAGGAAATACTTGATTTCATATGTTCACCATCCCTGGCTCATAACTTTTTTTCTGACCCATTTCTGAGATTATTCCTGTCATTAAATGGAAGGCTGGTTGTGGAGGGACATGCAGGTAGAACATGCTGAAGAAGTAGACATGAGCTATTCACAGATGATTGAGTACTACACATAAGTGACTTCAAATATTGTACCAGAGATCAACAACAACAGCAAGAACAGCAACATCAACAACAGCAACAAAAACAGTAGCCCTCCTTTACACAAATAATAAACAGTCTTAGAAAGAAAGTAGAGAAACAACAAATTTCACAATAGCCACAAATGATATAAAATATCTTGGAGTAACTCTAACCAAGCAAGTGAAAGAACTTTAAGTCTCCGAAGATATAAATTGAATAAGATATCAGAAAATGGAAAAATCTCCCAAGCTCATGGGCAAAAAATAAATTATAACTCAGAAGTTAAGAACAGTTACAACTCTTTCAAAGGGCCTGAATTTGTTTCCCAGCACCCATTCCAAATGACTTCAACTGTTCATATTTCCAACTCCAGGGAATCCTATACCTTCTTCTGGCTATGAAAATATATGAAAATATCCACAGGGAAATACAAAAGCACATACTTAAATAAATAAAATTAAATATTTAAGTATTTCTTTCTTTACCTTTTTATTAATTATTTTGTTTATTCACATCTCAGATATCTCCCCATCCAGAATTCCCTCACAGGGTTTTTCCATTCCCTGAGAGGGTACCCACTGGGTATCCTCCAACCCTGGGGCATCAAGTCTCTGTAGGATTAGGTGTATCCTTTCCCACTGAGGCCAGACAAGGAAGACCTTTGCTACATGTGTGCCAGGAGCCTCTGACCACCCACTCACTCCCACCTCCCCTCCCCACCTTTGAATTCCCCTACAATGGGTCACTGAGCCTTCACAGGACCAAGGGCCTCTCCTCCCATTGATGCCCAACAAGGCCATTCTCTGCTACATATGCACCTGGAGTCATGGGTTCCTCCATGTGTACTCTTTGGTTGGTGGTTTACTCCCTGGGAGGTCTGTGGGGTCTGGTTGGTTGATATTGTTGTTCTCCTTATGGGGTTGCAAAATCCTTCTAATTTTTCAGTCCTTTCTTTTAACTCCTCCATTGGGGACCCTGTGCTTAGTCCAATGGTTAGCTACTAGCCTCTGGCTCTGCATTTGTCAGGCTCTGGCAGAGCCTCTCAGGAATCAGCTATATTAGGCTCCTGTCAGCGTGCACTTCGTGGCATCCACAATAGTTTAAATGCTTTCCAGTCATTTGAGATTCCTGCTTTGAGAATTCTCTGTTTAGGTCTGTGCCACATTTTATAAATATGTTATTTGTTTTTTGGAATACAACTTCTTAAGTAATTTATATATTTTTAATGTTAGTCCTCTATCAGATAGAGGGGTAGTGAAGATTTATTCCCATACTGTAGGATGCTATTTGTCCTAATAACAGTATCCTTTGCCTTACAGAAACTTTTCAGTTTCATGAGGTCCCATTTATTAATTATTGATCATAGAGTCTGAGCCATTAGTGTTCTGTTCAGTAATTTTTCTATTGTGCCAGTGCATTTAAGGCTCTTTCTAATTTCTCATCTATTATATTCATTGTATCTGGTTTTAGGGTAAGGTCCTTGATCCACTTGGACTTGAGTTTTGTACAGGGTGATAATTATGGATCAATTTACACTTTTTTAAATGCAGAATGCCAATTAGACTATCACCATTTGTTAAAGATACATTCTTTTATTCACTGTATGGTTTCAGCTTCTTTGTCAAAATTCAAGTGTCCATAGGTGTATAGGTTTGTTTCTGGGTCTTAGATTCTGTTCCAATGATCAAAGTGTCTGTCTTTATAATAATATCATGAGGATCTTTGACTATTTCTCTGTACTACAGCTTGACATCATGGATGGTGATTCCAGCAGATGCTTTTTATTGTACAAGATCCTTTAGACTCCCCTGTGTTTTTTGTTTTGCTCTCTTTTGTTTTTGTTTTTTCATATGAAGTTTAGAATTGTTCATTACATGTCTGTAAAAATTGTGTTGAAATTTTGATGGGAATTGCATTGAGCCTGAAGATTGCTTATGTTAAGATGACCATTTTCACTATGTTAATTCTACGTACCTATGAGCATGGAAAGTTTTCCATCTTCTTAGGTCTTCTTTGCTTTATTTCTTCAGAAACTTGAAGATCTTGTTATAGATAACTTTCATTTGCTTGGTGAGAGTTACACCAAGATATTTTATATTATTTGTGGCTATCGTGAAGAGTGTTGTTTTTCTAATTTCTTTCTTAGCCTATTTATCTTTTGTACAGAAGGGGGCTAGTGATTTATTTGAGTTAATTTTATGTCCATCCACATTGTTGAAGTTGTTTATCAACTGAACAAATTTTCTGGTAGAATTATGGGGTTGCTTTTGTATATTACATTATCCATGAAGAGTGATACCTTGACTTCTTACATTCCAATTTGTATTCTTGTGATCTCTTCCATTATTTTAGTAGGTTACAAATTCAAGTGCTATATTAAACAGATAGAGTGAGTGAGCAGTCTTAGTCTTGACTTGGTCTTGATTTTAGTGAGATTGTATCAAGTTTCTCTCATTAAATTTGATATTAGCTATTGATTTGCTGTATATTGCATTTATCAGGTTTAGATATGTTCCTTGAATTCCTAATTCATCCAAAACTTTTTAAGTGAGTGGGCATTGGATTTTGTCAAAGACTTTTTCAACATATAGTGAGACAATCATGTGATTATTTTCTTTGAGATTGTATACATAGTGGATTACTTTAATATATATTTGTACTGTTCCTGCATCCCTAGAATGAAGCTTACTTGATTATAGTGAATAACATTTAATGTGTTCTTCCATTCAGTTCACAAGAATTTTTTTGAGTAGTTTTACATTGATGTTCATTAGCAAATTTTGTCTGAAGGTCTCTTTGCAGGGTCTCTATGTGGTTTAGGTATTATATTAACAATGGCCTCATAGAATGAATTGTGTAGTGTTCTGTCTGTTTCTATTTTCTGGAATATTTTAAGGAGTATTGGTATTAGCTCTTCTTTGAAGGTCTGGTAGAATTTTGCATTAAAACTATAAGGCCCTTGGATTTTTTTAGGTGGAAGTATTTTAATGACTGCTTCAATTTCCTTAGGGTTTAAGGGACTGTTAAGTTTACCTGACCTTGTTTTGATTTGGTACATGGTATATATAGAAAACTATCTATTTCATTTAGATTTTTCAGTTTTGTTGAGTATAGGCCTTTATAGTAAGTACTGATAACTTTTTAATTTCCTCAGTTTCTTTTATGTCTCTTTTCATTTGCAAGTTTGCTATTTTGATTACTGTCTTTGTGCCTTTTAGTTAGTTTCGCTATCTTGTTGATTTTCTCAAAGAACCAGCTCTTTTATTGTTTTTGTTTTTCTTTTTGTTTTTTGGTTTTTCGTTAGTGTGTGTGTGTGTGTGTGTGTGTGTGTGTGTGTGTGTATTTTGATTCTTTGTTTTGTTCTCTTTGTTTTATATTGGTTGCTTTCAGCACAGAGTTTGACTATTTCCTATCATCTACTCCTCTTCGGTGTGTTTGTCTTTTTTGTTCTAGAGCTTTCATGTGTGAAGTTAAGTTACTAGTATAGGGAATCCCAGGTGTCTTTATAAAGGCAATTATTGCTTCGAATTTTTCTCTTAGCATTGCTTTCATTATGTGCCATGAATTTGGGTGTGTTGTGCATTCATTTTCATTGAATTATAGAATGTCTTTAATTTCTTTCTACATTTCTTCCATGAACAAGTTATGATTGAGCAGAGATTTGTTCAAGTTCTATGATTATGTGGGCATTCTGTTGTTTCTGTTCATGTTGAATTCAAGCCTTACTTCATGTTGATCTGATAGAATCCAAAAGATTATTTGACAAATTTGAGAAGGTTCTGTGAGCTACTGAGAAGCTGTATTCTTATTTGGGGGGATGAAATATTCTGTAGATATCTGTTAAATGCATTGGGTGCATAACTGTTAGTTTCACTGTGTCACTGTTTAGTTTCTGTTTCAATGATCAGTCCATTGGTGAGAAGATGGTGGGGAAGTCTCCTAAATTGTTGTGTGAGTTTTAATGTGTGTTTTGAGCTTGAGTAAAGTTTCTTTTATGAATATTTGTACCCTTGCATTTGGGGCATAGATAGATGTTCAGAATTGACACTTCCTCTTGGTGGAATTTTCCTTTGATGACTATGAAGTGTCCTTTCACATCTCTTTTGATTATTTTGCTTGAAAGACTATTTTATTAGATATTAGAATTGATCCTCCATCTTTTTTCTTGGGACAATTTCCTTAGAAAATGACAAGATGATATTTTCTAGTTCCATCAATTTACCTATCTCAAATTCATTATTTTATTTTTAATAGCTGAGTAATACTTCATTGTGTAAATGTACCATATTTTTTGTATCCATTCCTCTGTTTAAGGACATCTGGGTTCTTTCCAGCTTCTAGCTATTATAAATAAAGCTGCTATGAACATAGTAGAGGATATGTCCTTGTTATATATTGGAGCATCTTCTGGGTATATGTCCAGGAATGGTATAGCTGGATCCTCAGGTTTTACTATGTCCAATTTTTTGAGGAACTGCCAGAGTTATTTCCAGAGTGGTTGTACCATCTTGTAATCCCACTAACAAAATTAAATTGGGAATGTTTCCAAGTATCATCTATCAAATGTCTGGTAACAGTAGCTTCTATACTGGTAATAAGAATGTTTACCGACATCATTAGATGGAAAATCATCAACTTAGAGATTAGCAAAGCACACTTCTTGGTCCATTTGTAAGTATATTTCCAGAAAAAAATATAATGTGAACTATTAAACTATTATTATAAATAGTTTAATCCATTAATAGAGTCATGAATTAAAGAGATGGCTGGGTAGAAATATGGGAGACAGGGATTTACAAGAAAGAATTTGTCACTAAATCATGTTCCTTTTGAGCTTTACTTTGATCTACTCTTTTATGTTACTGTCATATTTCCATATTGTATGCCATGATGTAAGCTTCTGTACCATATCTTTCCTGCTATGGTAGATTAATACTTCTGAAAACATGAGCAAAATAAATGGCCCCTCTCTTTGATTTTTTCCAGTCAGATATTGTTGTGGTAATAAGAAAAATAACTAATAGATAAACTCTGTAATGCATTGATTAAGGTGATTTATTATATTGGTTAGCTAATCTTAAAACATGTCCTCTGGAAATCAAGAACATGTGTTTTGATTAATTATTTGAAACTAGGAGAAAGGCAGAGTCCTGGAGTATGTGATACATTTCATGAACATGATATAAAATGAGGTATATGAATTTTGATACCTTCATTTAGCAACCACTTAAAATTTAATAGTCAAAATGAGCAAGTTTATTTTATCAAAAAAATAAGATATTTTTATTATATATTTCATAAAATTTAGACACTTTCATGCACTATTTAAGATATTGCACAAACTATGTTGACCCCTATGGTTTCGAAGATCTGTTCTAAGGGACAATGAATGAGGTATGGATTTATTTAGTACATTTCAAAGAGTTAGTCTTTCTCTTTTGTGTTTGTTCATTTATTTTGTTTTGCTTTGTTCGTTTGTTTTTTGGATGAAGAGAGTAGTACTTTTATTGAGTATTGATGGTTGAAAGGGATTTTAAAGATTTCAACAAAAAGACAATAATTTTAGACAAAGTAATATTCAAAAGTCAAGTGGAAAAGTTTCTTATTATGAAGCAGAGTTTTGAAACTCATTTCATTATTTTTAACATGGTACATAATATCTAATTTGCTTCTCATCAGGAATAAAAAAATAATCTATGGAAAATCTTTAGGATATTGTCTACACCAGTCAGCATTCAATGGGAACTATTATCATTTCCTCTGCTTTCACAGCTGCTCTGTCTGCAAGATATAATAATTTCTATCATGTTTTGTTGATAACAGCATTTTAAGACCCAGAAAAGATGAATGTCTTGCTAAGCAATGAATTTATGACAAAGATATGACTCCAATCTAAGTGAACACAACAAAATATTTTGTTGGTTTTGTTCTGATCAATAATAGGGAATATGTTTTATTCATCCCTTGTCCTACATGAAATGGAAAGAAAATTATCTTTTTACCATTCTCAACATATTCTGAATGATCTGACTTTGAAAGTGGTTGAGATGAAAACATTTTATAGCGTAGAATTTCCTGAATTCCTGCTTATATGCTTTTATTAAAATAAGAAATAATTGCTATGGTCTTTTGAAAGTTAACTTGTATATAGTAAAGCAAAGTTACATTTTTCTACCCTCTTGCATCTTCTACTACTTCAGAGAATACTTAAATAATCCTGGGATCCTAAGGTAGATTAATGAGATTTATAAGCATCTCATATTAGAATATAATCTGAGCTCTCAATTGTATGCATATTAAATAGTATAACTGTAATTTCTATTATTAATAGATACTTCTGATTCTGTACATTTATTCTTTTATGATTCATCAAGGAGAAATGTAACAACTTCTGCCAAAATGAGAGATACAAAAAGTAATGGAACTCAATGTTCTTTTTAAAAAGAGGTATAGTAATTTCTATTGCTCCCTTTTTAAAGATTTTAGATTAAATTTATTCAACAGAGAGCATGTCTGAGTAATTCCAGAACAAAGTAATATTATAATAATACAGTAGAAGATATCATAAAATAAAAAAAAATTGAAGAATTTTGATTTCATGTATGTATTTACATTTTTCAATTTTTAAAAGTATCTATGGCTTTAATTTCCTGAAAAATATAAAACAAAACCAACATTCTGCCACAGTTCCAAATTTCATGAGAAAATGAGTGATACAATAACTCTCCCATACTGTAAAATATGCCCAAAACCCAAAAATCATAAATATTTGAGCTTAGTAAGTGGTACAAAAGTTACGTATGGATAAATGGACTACTCTTACTTCATTAAAATTTCTGCATTATTTATTCTTTATTTCATTTATCATTACCAATACATTTGTATTTTATATGGCAGTTTTAGATGCATACTACTACTAGGAACTTCACGTAGTTAGTTGTAAATCACATGAAATGTTTACCAGTCTTCAGACTGAACACTAGATTTGGCTTATGTTACAAGTCTACTGATAACACCAGTAACAAGTTGTAACAAGGTTTGATTCTAAACACCCCAGTGGGTTGTTTATTAATTGTTAGCCTTCACAATATAGCTATAACTATTATGTATATTTACCATATTTTGGGTATTTTAAAAGCCTTAATAATCAGCACCTATCACTTCATATAACCAGCCAGACCCTCTTCTTCTCCTGGGATGCCTAATTTAGTCTCAATAGTAGAAGGTGTACCTAGTCTTACTGCAACTTGATATGCCAAAGGTGGTTGCTAGTCATGAGAAGTCTCCCCTTTTGTGACAGAAAATGAAGGAGAAGTGGAGAAAGAAGTGGAGGGAAGGACTGAGAAGAATAGAGGGAAGGAAAACAGCTACGGATCTAAAGTTAATTAATTAATTAAAATTTTAAAATGTTTAAAAAGAGTATGATAACATGTGATGTTTCTAAACATGGCTAGTCTAAAACATCATTTATGTTCTAATGGCTGGTTAAGAAATCTATTTATTTATTGTATTTAATTTATATTTTACTTATTCACTTTGTATCCTTCTCACTGTTCCCTTCCCAGTCACCACCTCCCATAATCCTTCTCCCATGCCTTCGTCCCCATCACCTGTGAGTGGCTGGTGGCCCCTGTTTGTATTCCTCTACCATAGTACTTCAAGTATCTGCTAGACTAGGCACTTCTTCTGCCACTGAGACCAGACAAGGAAGCCCAGCTAGAAGAACATATTCCACATGCAGGCAAAAGCTTTTGGAACAGCCCCTATTCCAGTTAAGAACTGTCTCTTGATCTTAGCAGTTAAGAGCATGAACTTCTCTTTCAGAGGATCAGAGCTTAGTTTGCAGATCCTATGTCAGGTGAATCACAACTGCCTGTAATTTCAGTGCCAGTGAAATCAACACTCACTTCTAGATTCCATGGACGCTTTCAATCATACGCACATGCTTACCTGTCAATATATACACATCATTTAAAAATAATAAAAATATTTTAAAAATCAGTAATGAAGTCCTAAATTAACATTGACCACTGTCTCCTAAGAACTTATGTAATATTTCTTATTTTGAAAGCATAATCAAATAAATCTAAATTGCCTATAAAATAAGGCAATTTTTATAAGGCTGCACATTTTTCTTTTACCTATCTCTTGCTGTCGATGTAAAATGTATCTATAGAGACAAATTGGAAAATAATGAATAACTTCACCTTAAAATATTGGTTATTGCAGTGCTTTGAGTAAAAATGGCCCTCATAGGATCATATATTTGAATGTTTAATGACCAGGGACTGGCACTACTTGGGAGTGATTAGAAGATATGGCCTTGTTAGAAGAAGTGTGTCACTGGAAGTGGACTTAAGATTTTAAAAGCCCAAGATAGGCCCATTGTCTCTTTTTCTGCTGCCTGAAAATCCAGAGGTAGAACTCTAGCTACTTCTCCAGCTCTATGTGTACTTGCAGGATGCCATGCTTACCACCATAATGATAATGGACTGAACCTCTAAGCCCCAATGAAATGCTTTATTTTGTAAGAGTTGTTGTCACCCTGATGTCTTTGACTACAATAGAATTCTAAGACACTTATGAAATATGGTATTTGTTTTGTAGAGATTGAAAATTCATTCCATACTACTTTTCCAAATTCATATGTTGAAGCCTAATCCCAAAACATTTGTGCTCAGGTATGGGGTACCTCTGAGGTTCTATGAGAGATTTTGACAGTCTGTGAAAGACACTCTAGATATTACTCAGATCTTCTCCACAATGTAGAAAAACAGCACAGTGAAGATCAGAACTCTTTAATGTGACATGTTTCCGGCTCCAGAATAATTAGATGGAATTGTGATTGATGAAAGCACTCTTTGCAGAATTCTCTGTTAGAATTCTATAAACAAAAAACTAATTAAGATAGTGTTACACTATCATTTGGAATTAAACAATACATTCATAGACCTATAAATTTCTATTAATCTAAAAGTAATGGCTCTTAATATGACAATTTTAAATGACTTAGATTTTATGGTAGATGATATTGTCTTTGTATAAATAAACCATATAAAATGAAAATTTACTACTATTTCTTCAACAATTCTACTAAATATCTTATTTCATAAATCCAAAAATTATGAAAAATAATTAGGTTTAGCAATTAGTTACTATTTTAATTTACTTATATGCTCTTGGAATATTTATAAGTATTGTGCTGACTAGTCTTAAGTCAATTTGATATAAGCTAAAATCATCTGAGAAGTAGGAATCCCAAGTGAGAAAATACCTCCATAAAGGAAGGCTGTAGACAGCCCACGGAGTGGGGTAGCCTGGCAGGATTGTGGGGACATCCCCTCATCCCCTTGTAGACATGGAGGGAGAAATGGGATGAGGAACTGTCTGAGCATTTCCAAAACAATCTAACACACTTTATTAGCTGATGTAGTGTATGGAAGAGATGAACCAAGCACAGTATATGTGTAACTGGTTGAGGCTCCTCAGCTCTTTGTCTACCTAGGAAGCAATTTATAATATATATATATATATACTCTACTGTATGTGAGTAAACTGTAGCTGTCTTCAAAGACACCAGAAGAGGGCATTTGATTCCATTACAGATGGTTGTGAGCCACAATGTGGTTGCTGGGAATTGAACTCAGGACCTCTGGAAGAATAGTCAGTGCTTTTAACCTTTCAGTCATCTCTCCAGCCCTCTAGACATTATATTTTTATGTGTTTCTCTCTGTCTTTCTGTTTCTCTCTGACACACACAGACAGAGAGACAGAGACATAGAGACACAGACACAAACACACACACACATACACAGAGAGGGAGAGAGAGAGAGAGAGAGAGAGAGAGAGAGAGAGAGACAGAGAGAGAGAGACAGAGAGAGAGACAGAGGGGGAGAGAGAAGCATATGAAAAATAAATTGGACAAAATGCAAAGAAAAAAGAAAGCTGATGAAGTCTAGGAAAACAATGTCACATTTATGAAGGTGTATATATGAGATGAAGATCTGGAAAGAAAAGTGATTAAATGGGGGTTGGTTAGGACATTGGAGGAGGATAATGTGAAACTATGGTGAACAAGAATCACTACATATAAATTAATAAGTGTAAAATAGAACATACTGTTATTTAGCTAACCCTTACAAAATTTCAAACTCTCAAATCAGTAAATTTAATTATTAGTATTTCATTGGCTTTCCTTAAAACCACACTTAAGCAACAACCTACAACTGTCATCTGTCATTTGTCAATCTAATTCCTTTCCAGGACATATGCGTGCAAGTGCACACACACAAAGACACATACACAGACACACACCACACACAGACACACACACACACACACACACACACACACACACACACATACACACACACAGAGAGAGAGAGAGAGAGAGAGAGAGAGAGAGACAGACAGACAGACAGACAGACAGACAGACAGACAGACAGACAAAGTCAGAGAGACCGAGAGACACAGAGAGAGACAGAGAGACACAGATACAGACAGATAGACAGAAACAGACAGGGACAGAGACAGTCAAAGAGAGAAGAACAGAGGGAGAGAAAGGGAGAAAGGAACAAAGAGTGGAGACCCATCATCAGAATGAAAAGGTCCTCTGCTAGCCTGGCCAACATCACAGAGCCCTATAGCAACTGGGAATCATTGACTACTCAAGAATTACAATCTGCTTTGTGTATAATTAATTGAATATCAACATTTAAATTACATATAATTGCTAATTTGGAGATGGTCTGTTTTACTTTTATTGATTCATAATCTAGGAAAATTAGCACATTGGATGTCATTAAGACAGGATATTTTGTATAACCTTACTACCTATTTAATATAATAATTTCCCATGAAAAACCTTGGAATTATAATTTTTTCCCTTTAGGAAGCCCATTGACTTTCTCAATCAATCTTGCATTGAAATTCTAAACTGAAAGCAATTTAATAATTTGCTATTATCAAACTTTATCTTTAAACCAAGAGGAAAATTAGAAAGGAAAGCAATAAATTGATGTGAACTCTAAATGACAATTGAAGATGGGAACTTAAAGATATAATTAAATCATATTTTTTGGTATTCATTAGAGCATATATGTAATTGCACATATACAGAATGATTAGAATAAACAGAATCTGGAAAAGTCATGATCTACCCCCCAAAAGAATTTATTAATTGGCAAAACCAGCCAGTTTATTCCACTCTTAACCAAAGGTCTTCCAAAAAAAAAAAAAGACTAGATTTATTTTGAATTCATATTACTTTTGAAAGCAGTACAGTTGCCCCTCACAATATTTTTATTACATGTCTTTGAGAATAATAGAAAAATCACTGCAACTAAATAACTATACTAATTTCTCTGCTTTGGAGAATTTAGCCTTGTAGTCAAAAGGAAAATGGGATGAGAAATGAGGCAGTGAAAACCAACACAAACACTGTTGTAGTAAGTTTGATTTTACTCACAAATTTTATTTTAGTAATTTTCTTGTGATTTCTTCATGTTTAGTTTGATATCCTGAAAAAGCTCTTCTTGGGATGCATTTCAACTAGTGTCACTGTCTCACTAGCAGAATATGTGATTCTATCTGTGTGACAAAATCATTTGTTTCAAAACTTTCAAAGTTACTTTTATTTGCATTTTCTTATCGAAAGTGCTCTACAAATAAGTTATCTGGTGAAAATTAAATGCTAATGTAGGACCTCCGAAAAAAATGTTGTCCAAGGGAGTTACTTCAGTTTAAAGAATATCATTTCTGTAATGGGTGAAACATTGAAGAGAGGTAATGATTCAGAACTTTAGACAATTCATAATAGAGTAGTTCATTCAAAATGAACTTATACAAGCTACCCTTATCTAAACATCAGAGTAATTTGTATAAGTTAATGAAACATAGTCTGCAGGTCATTGGAAATATTATTAGAGAAGTACTGAATATCAATTCAATAAATTTTAAGAATATTCAACAATATTCCTATATGGAAAACCACAGATTAGTCGATTACCTTTATCTCAAGGAAATCCCTACCCCAGTATTTGTAAACTGGGAATCAAAAGTTGTGTGACACATCTTAATCTAATGTTCACATGTTTTCTTTTTGATTTTTCAAATGCTTTAAACAATGTGTTGAATATTTTCTAAAGAGAACACATCTTATTAATTTGAACTATACCCCATAATTCAGAAATCTCTCATCTTAAAGTTCTTTCACCTATCTTGCAATTCTCTCCATCCAGACCTGACAATAACTCTATGCCTACCTACAAGTTATTTTTCCAGGCTATATAAGACATTATAAGTTAAACACAATTCTATTACTATTTATATTATTGAGGATGAAACCAGCTAACTAAATTCTGTCTGCCCATGATGGTCACATGCCTTGTATTCTCTAGAAATGGAAATACGAGTCTTATGTCTATTAGAAGAAAGAAATATTGCCAGTGATCAGGGACTGAAGCCAGAAAACTCATAAAAGTGGATGCATTAGCAATATTATATCATCTCTAAGGGAACTTTGAATTTATATGATCAAAAGCAGTTGTCAGTAATGTTACCTATATAAAACAACCTAAGACGAGACATCTTGGCAATTATAATTACAAGGAATAGTTTTGCTGTATGATTTATGGTATTTTAATTTACTAGATAAGGTTTAATAGAGAATTTCCAGACTGTGTGCTGGATACAATTTTATTTTTTATTATTTTATTATTATTAATTTTATTATCAAGCACATGCATTACAAAATTCTCCATTATCATTTTGAATAATTCTGTGATTTTTACAATATCTATATAAAACCATCAGCATCTATTTACAGTTTTCCTCACTCCAGTAAAAATCCAGTGTATTTTTAAAATGATTTCTCCCTGCCCTCACTCATCAGTGACTCATAATATGTCTGTTATAATCCTTCCTTTATGGATTTTGTAGTTTTCAACATTTTGCTCCACTAAAATCATCACAGAATATGTTTAATTTGTTATGTTTTGCTTATCCAATATGTAAAGATGTTGTACATTGCATTTCACCCCTCAATTTCTACATTCAAGACTCTGTTTTCTGTTGTAAAATTATGAAATAAATGTAGCAGTAAGTATTACTTCTAGTTAACCATTGTTTGGGTTAGTTGCATTTTTAATTTACATATTCATATACTGTATATAGTTTGCAATGTTTCATTTAGACAGAAGTCTTTCAGTGTGTTTCAAAAAGCCTACAATCAGTGAAATTGCTTTCTGTCAGATAAAATTCAATATTATTTTGTGTGTATTTAAAGGCATATCCAGTAAATGAGTGATATATCATATCTAGGGTCATGAAAATTCCATATATATAATATATATATTTTCACTTTTTTATATTCTTTATATAACATTTAATAGGGTATAAAGTAAGGAGCTTTCCCTTTAAATTGACAAAAAGTTAGAAAACTGGAATCTTGACATGAACATCATGAGTACTGTCTAGAAATGAGGTGCAAACACAAATAAACAGGCTCTACATTTAATGAAGCACTCCATGTGTGAAGTTGAATAACTGTGCTGTAATAAATGCTCCAGGTGATAATAATGCATGAAATGTCTGAAAATCATTTAAGTGTGGCTTCTTTGCCTTGTCTCATTTCTTTGCAACCTAGCATAATTGTGGGAATAGGTTTGTTGTTCCATATTTATTTCAGCACAAACCATGTTCAAACCATTTTAAATTTATATATCACCCCAAATCTGTTATAAACGATGATAAGTTTCACTCCTATCCTTTTGAAAAAGATAGTAGTTAAAGTTGCAGAACCATCCTAGTTCTGCTATTCAAGCCTGGCGATTAATTTAACATCAGGTAGGTCTTTTAATCTAATTGCCAATAAGATGTAGGAACAAGAAAGTGTTTGATGTATGACAAAGCTTTATAATGCTGGCATGGTAAAAGTAAGATGCTTCCATATGTTAATGAATATAATTCAGTGATATCTTTGAATTATATGCTCTATTTTGGAAATGTTTAGTACTCTTTTTAGCAGGTGGAGAAAACTGACATTTATATCTACAAGATTTCTACATCATATCCATAGCCTTTGTAATTGGCACAGATTGGCACAGAAAGTGATTAGCCTATAGCAGCATCTACAAGATGGCTCATTTCCAGTAATAATATATTTCTGACATGTATGACCTCATAATTAATCTTGAAGTTACAGGTTATAAATATTTTTAAATGTCAGCAGATTAAATGTTATATTAAGTAGAGTTGCACGGAATTTAAATGAATCCATATTTTCTCATTGTTGATGACTTATAAATTCCTAGGAAAGAACTCTACTCTAGACTCCCAAATATTTCCCTGGAATGTATAAATGCTGACCATTCTTTATTTCTTAATAAAATTTAAGGTTAATAAAATTTAGGAGAATATTGTGCTTTGCTTTCAAAGTAGCAAACAACATGATATGTTGTTCATTTAATAGTATATTTAAAGTATGTAAAATTTCTATCGTTCACATTTTTGATTCCTTTTTCAGTGGAACAGAAACTTAGTAGAGATTACATCATTACAAAGATAAGAATTTGATAAAAAATAAAGTAAATTGTGCAAGATAACGTTATTAGAATAAATAACACTCTATTTAATTAGTACTAACCTAAGAATACAGAAAAGTCAAATTCTCAAAATCAAATGGTCAGTAAAAACATACACTTTAAGTTACACTAGTCCTTTACCAACAGAGAATTTCTTACTGTCCTTTTCTAAACATTATAAATTCAGTCTATCCAGTTATGGAGATACAGTAAAAAACTTGAAAGTTCAACCTGGTGGTATAAGTTAAGCATTTACTGTCAAGAACTCAGAGGCAGAAACAGAAAGATTCCAAGTTCAATGTCTGATAGAGGATGTGGAGAGTTCATGCCATTCTGGCAAAGGTGTGAGACTCTGTCCCAATTCGAAATTGAATTATAGGTAGAATGAATATAAGTTAATAGATACAGCATTGTTTAGTACTTTTCCTATAATCAACATTTTTCATAATTTAAAATGGATATAATTATTGTTAAATAAAATTTCAGATCATTAAACTATGCATCCTTTGTACTGTAGCATAGGAATCTAGTCTTGAGGATAGTCTATCTCAATATATATATTAAGCAACTTAAAAATTTTGACAGTTATAGGGGAGTTTGAAACTTCCATTTGAAACAAAATTTTGGTCCATGCTTTTCTTGACTAAATGAAGTAATGCATCTTTATGATGCTCCTAAAAATAATGCAACAAACAAAGCACTCTGGTTATAAAGGTAATCAATGTTTTATTTGTGTTTATACTTTCTCAGGTTTTGTTTATATTGAGACTGCACTCTTCTTTCAACCATGTTTTATTCAGATAGATTTCATTCAATTTCTGAGCAAGACTTATTCTTCTGTTCATGACAGTGTAACAGGGACAAGCTAACCCTTTCTATTATTAATAACTAGAAAACTGGGCAACATCCAGTAGCCAATGATTATCAAACATTAAATACTGGACTGCACAAATTAAATGTTCCTGTGAAAAGAAAGGAAAGTGACATGAACCTTATTATTTTCTATGCTGCTGGATAGAAACCATTACAAGTAAAAGTTCATGGAGAGCAAATTCAAATGTCAAGGTTATAGTTTCATTAAAATTACAAAGTTCAAAGTTTAGGTACTCAATAATTACTAAATGCTTAGTACACAGAAGAGATTCTACAGGAGATTTTCTTAGAGAATTTCTGGATTCCAAAGCACAAATGGGTGAGAGTGCCAGATAATAGAAAAGAACAACTACAAAATTGAAAGTATCTTGGCAATCTCCAGGCACTAGGAATTGTTTGTTTGCTACAAT
This sequence comes from Rhabdomys pumilio, assembly GCA_030674055.1. Classification (NCBI taxonomy): domain Eukaryota; kingdom Metazoa; phylum Chordata; class Mammalia; order Rodentia; family Muridae; genus Rhabdomys; species Rhabdomys pumilio. The sequence goes on from JANHMN010000005.1 coordinate 57,496,970, forward strand.
GGACACAAATAACTAGGTTGGCTGCAAATAGGAACTGTAAGAAGATTACTAAGCTCTGTAGTATGAGAAACACAGTTTTATATTAAGGTCTACTCTTAAAAATAAATCAGAAAGAGAACTGATTACAACTAATTTCAGAATAGAACAGAATAAGGTGAAGGAGTAAATCAAAATGTAACACGTATCACTACAAATTTTTACAATGACAAGATTTAAAACAAAACTCACTGCTCATAAAGAAAGGAAGAAACTGTGATTACTAATAAATATCATTACCAATAAATATTCAATAATTATTCAAAAATACAGATACAGGAAGGAAAGATGGTAGAATAAGCACACAGATATTAAGAGAGATACTATTTTGTACTTCAAAATTCACAGGCAAACTTTAATACCACTCAAATATGAAAAATGAATATAAAATAATCACTTATCTCTTTTTTCTGGTGACTCCCAGATGAGTTAGCTATGTAAAGATGAAGTTGAATGTTCCCTTTCCAGCCACTGGCAGTCAGAACTCATTGAAGTTCACAATAAAGACACTTCACACTTTCTTTATTTTATTTTCCTTATTTATTGGATATATTCTTTATTTACATTTCAAATGTTATCCCCTTTCCCAGGTTCCCCTCCCCAGAAATTCCCTATTCTATCCTATCCCCTATTCCCTTGCTTCTACGAAAGTGTTCCCCCACCCACCCAGTCACTCCTGCCTCCCTGCTCAGGCATCCCCCTACACTGGTGTATCAAGCCTTCACAGGACCAAAAGCCTCTCTTTCCATTGATGCCAGACAAGCCATCCTCTGCTACAAATGCAGCTGGAGCCATGCGTCCCTTCATGTGTACTCTTTGGTTGGTGGTTTAGTCCCTGGAAACTCTGTGGGATCTGGTTGGTTGACATTGTTGTTCTTCCTATTTTCTAAGAGAAGCAAATGGTCACAGAATTAGTTGGTGAGACTCTCATTGAAGTGTTATGCAGTCTTAGTCTCTGTAGGATAAGACAAATAAGGGTTCTTTGTGAAGCAAGGCATCTTGACACACAGCAGAGTACACCTTCTATTGGATAAATACCATTCATATTACAGACCAAGAAGAACTGGGAGAGAAATAGCAAATCTGTTCATGATGCACTGGGGATGGTAATTGGAGTGTTCTCAATGTAGTCATTGTTAAAAAAATATAAAAACAGAATATTCCTGCACTGATATATGCTAGTATGGCTCAGTGGTTGAGGTTGAAACGATTTAGAACAATATGAAAATTTTTTCAGTCTTTTTTAAAGGATATCATATTTGGGGCTGAAACAATGTCTCAGTGGCTAAGATCACTGGCTGCTTTTCCAGACTGCTGCTGCTTCTCCTTCTCCTTCTCCTTCTCCTTCTCCTTCTCCTTCTCCTTCTCCTTCTCCTTCTCCTTCTCCTTCTCCTTCTCCTTCTCCTCCTCCTTCTCCTTCTCCTCCTCCTCCTCCTCCTCCTCCTCCTCCTCCTCCTCCTCCTCCTTCTTATTCTTCTTCTTGTTTTTCTTCTTTTTCTTGTTAAAACTTTATTTATTTCATGTATGTGGGTACACTGTTGCTGTATTCATGTCTTCAGACACACCAGAAAAGGGCATTAGATTCCTTTACAGATGGTTGTGAGCCACTATGTGGTGGCTGGGAATTGAACTCAGGCATTCTGAAAGAGCAGTCAGTGCTCTTAACTGCTGAACTATCTCTCCAGTACCGGATGCTTTTCCAAAGGACATTGATTTACTTCCCAGCACCAACATGGCATCACATAACTGTCCCAAACTCTAGTTCTAGGAAATTTGACATCATCATAGATATACATGCAGACAAAACACCAATGCACATATAATAAGTCATTAAGACAAGAATATGTTATTTGACAATATGTTATGACAAAGGACGTTAACAAGATAAGAAGCTGTTGTACAACAGAGTGTGGTAACAAAAATAGCATGGTATTGACATAAACACTGACATATAAGATAAAATATATGTACCTGACAGAAGAAAACAGAATTGCCTTGAACTCATATGCACAGAGAAGAGCTTTCTGAATAGAACACTAATAGCACAGACACTAAGAACAACAACTAATAAAAGGGACCTAATGAAATTGAAAAGCTTCTGTACGGCAAAGAACACTGCCATTCAGACAGAGAAGCTGGGTACAGAATACATTTGTTCTGCTAAAGGGACATAGTAATAAAATAAATTCTAATAACATTTTCCAATACTCATAGATAGTGTCCCATTTAGCAGTATTCAGAAAAGATTCTTACTGCAGGTGATAGGAACTAACACAGAGACTCACAGTTAGACAATGTACTGAGACTGAGACACTTTGTACCACTAAGTAATAATTGAGATATCTCTATCAAACCTTTGCCAATTTGTAAAAGCCAAAGGGTATGGATGACAGCAATGAAACAGCATTTTCTAGGCATAACAAGACTGGTGCACATATGAGTTCAAATAGACTGTGTCAGGATGCATTGGGCCTGCATAGGTCCAAGCTAAATAAGATCCAAAATGATGTAGTAGATATGAATTTGCATCACTTACCAAGAAGTTATCTCTAATTGATGACTGCTTACAGAGAATAAAATAGTTTTCTACAATGGAGTCTTGCTGGGTATATACACCACACTTAAACATAGGCCCCATTCCTAACAGTAGGTGGCTAAAAGAAAAATAAACATACGGGTAAGTTTTTGTCCCATATTGTTTTGTTTGGACATGTTTTTACCTTTCCAGCTTTTATTGTGTATTCTGGTTTCCAATTTTGAATTTTTATGGATTCTATTTTCTTGTGTATGTCTCTTTGTATATATGTTTCTCATGCATCTTCATCATTTTATATTATTATTATTATTGAATTTTCCCTATTTGTTTTTACAAGAAAGACAAAGAAGGCAGAGGATTGGATGGCTGTAGAGACAGAGAGGATGTAGAGAGAAAAATATGATCACAATATAGTATATAAAATTATTTTCAATAAATAAATAAATAAATAAATAAATAAACTTATTTTAAAATATGGAAGAAGAAAGAAGAAAAGCAGGCTGCATAATATGCCACAAGAAGTCAAAGAACAGTGCTCAGAACAGATTGGGAAAAGTAGTTGGCTCTCCTCACTGACAGCTTGTACCTCTCAGTCTGAGTCCAGTCAAAAATAATATATTAAGAGTAACAAATAAGTGATCAACCCTTGAAAAATGTAAATGATCAGGTGGACCATCTATAGGGAAATAATTGAAATGGAAACATGCTGTCAAAGGATTAAGGAAACCCAAGGCCTAGCAATATGAACTATCCAAGAAGAAGAATACATTAAAAGTAAGCTAAGCACCCCTGGCCAGGATCCTAGTGGCTGGAGCAGTCTCCTAGCCATTCTGCTCCCCTGTGGAAACTGAGTCTGGAGGCACCCTAGAGAGGTCGTGGACCACAGAGCTGCAGAGGTATCCAAGAGAGGCCAAAGACCGCAGAGCTGCAGGCATCCTAGAGAGGACACGGCCCACATAGCTGCAGAGCAGGGGACACCATATCCTGAGGAACCCTAGAAGAGTGACTACACTGAGCGCAGCAAACACCTAGTTGGTCTACTACTGTGGAGACACCATATCCTGAGAAATCCTAGAGGAGCCACTGTACCTAGAACAGCTGGAGCTCAGGATCACAGAGACATCTGGACCCCAAGGAGTTCTGACACAACCAAGATAACTGGAAAGGCAGACTCCAGTCAGAACAAGTGAGTGCGTGTAGCACTAGAGCTAAGCAAATCGAGAAAGGTGAGTATAAGAACATAAACAGCAGAAACCAAAGTTACTTGGCATCACCAGAATCCAGTTCCCCCACCATAGCAAGTACTGAACACCGCATCACACCAGAAAAACAGGACTCAGAATTAAAATCACTTCTCATGATGGTAATAGAGGACTTTAAAAAGGACATAAACAACACTCTCAAAGAATTTGAGGAGAACGCAGGTAAACAGGTAGAAGCCCTTAAAGAAATGCAAGAAAACATAACCAAACGGGTGAAAGAATTATACAAAAACGTCCAGGATCTAAAAATTGAAGTAGAAACAATAAAGAAATCTCAAAGGTTGACTACCTTAAAGATAGAAAACCTAGGAAAAAGACCAGGAGTCATAGACACAAGTATCACCAACAGAATACAAGAGATAGAAGAGAGAATCCCATGTGCAGGAGATACCATGGAAAACATAGACAAAACAGTCAAAGAAAATGCGAAATGCAAAAAGCTCCTAACACAAAACGTTCAGGAAATCCAGGACACAATGAGAAGACCAAACATAAGGATAATAGGTATAGATGAGGTTGAAGACTCCCAACTTAAAGGGCCAGTAAACATCTTCAACAAAATTATAGAGGAAAACTTTCCTAACCTAATGAAAGAGGTATCCTTAAATATACAAAAAGCATACAGAACTCCAAATAGACTAGACCAAAAAGGAAATACCTCCTGCAACATAATAATCAAAACATCAAATATAAAAAACAAAGAGAAGATACTAAAAGCAAAAAGGGAAAAAGGCAAAGTAACACATAAAGGCAGACCTATAAGAATTACACCAAACTTCTCACCAGAGACTATAAAAGCCAGAAGATACTGGACTGATATTATACAGACCCTAAGAGATTACAAATGCCAGCCCAGACTACTATACCCAGCAAAACTCTCCATCACTATTGATGGAGAAATCAAGATATTCCATGACAAAACCAAATTTACACAATATCTTCCCACAAATCCAGCACTTCAATGAATAATGAATGGAAAACTCCAACACAAGGAAGGAAACTACAACCAAGAAAGAGCAAGAAAGTAGTCTTCCAACAACCCCAAAAGAAGATAGTTACACAAACATAATTCCACATCTAATAACAAAAATAACAGGAAGCAACAATCATTTTTCCTTAATATCTCTTAATATCAATGGACTCAATTCTCTAATAAAAAATGCAGATTATCACACTGGATACATAAACAGGACCCAGAATTTTGCTGCATACAGAAAACGCACCTCTGTGACAAAGACAGATACTACCTCAGTGTAAAAGGATGGAAAACAATCTTCCAAGCAAATGGACCCAAGAAACAAGCTAGTGTAGCCATTCTAATATCAAATAAAATTGATTTTCAACCAGAAGTAATCTAAAAAGATAAGGAAGGACACTACATACTCATCAAAGGAAAAATGTGAATGCCTCAGTCCTTCTTGGAAGGAGTGACAGAATGGTCAAGAGAGCAAATAAGGTGACAAAGTGTGGGACAGAATGTCAAGGAGGGGCTATTGAGAGACCACTCTACCTTGATATCAATCCCATGTGCAGTCACCAAAGATAGACGCCTATATGGATGTCAGGAAAGTACATGCTAACAGGAGCCTGAAGCAAATGTCTCCTGGAAGGTCTGCCAGAGTCTGACATATCCAGAGGAGGATGCTCTCAGCTACACATTGATCTGATCAAAGACTCCCAATGAAGAAGTTATAAGACTGAAAGAGCTAAAAGGATTGGTGGCCCCAAGAGAAGAGCAACAGAGCCAGCCAACCAGAGCTCCCCAGGGTCTAAACCACCAATCAGGAAGCACAAAGGTAGGCACCCATGACTTCAGCTGTATATTTAGGGGAGGATGGCCTTGTTGGACATGGTTGGGAGAGGAGATCCCTGGTCCCATGAAGGCTGAACTCCAAGCAGGGAAGAATCCGAGGGTGGGGAGGATGAAGTGTGGGTAGGTGAGGGCACACCCTTGCAGAGACAGGAGGGGGGACAGGATAGGGGGTTCCTGGGTGGGTTGGAGAATGGGGTGAGGGATAAAATCTGAAATGTATTTTAAAAAATAAAAAAGAAAAGAAAAGAAAAGAAAAGAAAAGAAAGGAAAAGAAAAGAAACAGGAAAATCACACCCTCATAGAAGCACAAGGAGGGAGGATGGGATAAGGGGCTCCTGGGTGGTAAGGGGAATAGGGTAAGGGGATAAAATTTGAAATGTAAATATTATATCCAATTTAAAAGAAGGGGGAAAAAGTTGTTAGAACCAACATCTTTAATAAAATGTCAACCCTCTTTAAAAAAAAATATCTTGATACTAAAACTTGTTTTGAGAATTGTATATTGCAGAATACAGTCTTGGTGTATCTACTCATCAAGCAAGCTGAGCTGACCTGCTCAAACATCTGATGTCCTGGAATTACATCTGGATGCAGTGAAGACACAGATTCAGAGGCTTATCAATTTACTCTCCCACCCCCGACCCCTCTTCTAATATCTCAACTCCTGTAATCAGCTCGAAGAAGTTAATGAAGACTCAGTGCACCTATTCCCTGGGCTTGGGGACTAAGGTGGTTAATATTGGGTTGCCTTCCTAGGGAAAAGTAGTGGTTTTGTTGGAACAGGGAGGATTAGCTAGGATTTATTGTATAGTCATAACCCTTTGGTAGAAATGTGTATAATTATTATCAAGATGAAGTTATAATTTCTTAAATTGTACAAAATTTACTTTGATTTCAAATTTAAGGTTTTCATTGGTACAAGCTTCTTATTGATATAAAAGTGAGATGAATATTGATACTCTCATGGGCATTGTGCCTGTATAATACATTTAGGAATACAAGGCTTAGACCCAGTCCTTCTTTAACTTTTTTAACTGATTTGAGATGGTTAGCCTGTGAGTTAAGGGACTATAGCAAAATCATGGCTTTGATTTTATTGTTAGGTTGTTTTCTATATTTTATTTAGAAATAGCTGAAAGGAGTTAACAGGCAACAGTCCAGATTACTTTACATGGATAATTGGTTTTCAAAACGTCAGAAGTCAACAGAATTGGCATTACAAACATTTCTATATTAATGTTCATTTTGATTAGAGACCTGTCTGCTCCTGACAGCTTCCTGTCTTGGATTCTAAGAAGAAATTGAGCATCTTTGGAGTTACTCCAGTTGTGGTGAGACAGCCAACAGGCAAGAATTGCCTCTTTCCATCTACAGACAAATTACTGTCCAGAAAAAGACACGCTTGCAGAATAGTCGACTGATTTTATCTGCCTAGACTGAGTAATCATCCCTTAATAATTCTGCATCACTAAGGTTTGTCAGATGATCCTGGGCCAGAAGGTTGAAGATTTGATGCTCCAACGTTCTGTAGTATAGGGACTGTCCAGGTGTTCAGCAGTCTCTATAAATTGGCTAAGTTTTAGAACCTATGCTTTGTGCTTCCCATAATTTCAGTTAACTCAGTCATTCTTGATTTCTGACGGGATTGAAAACTTATAATCTCATAGCCAATCCTGGTTATTTACTTTGAGAGAAAAGATCTGAGTGGATGGTTTTCAGCTGACATTCATTCTAAAGCCAAGAAAAAAGCCAGGTTCAGAACTAAGTGTTTTAGTTAGGAGAGATGACAGAGATTCTGAATAGTCAACAAAATGATGGACTGGGTATTAGGACTATCTTGTAACTCACTGGTACAAATAGGCATAATTATGCTCTAATTGTATTTTGAGAGAAAAGTTTTATTTTAACAGGAAGGGTGATATGTAGGAGAAGCTAAGGTGGGTGGAGTACCAAGAGGAAGAGAAGGATTAAGGAGAGAAGAAGAAGGAGAGGAGAAGCTAGGTGATGAGAGAGAGAAAGAGAGGGGAGGGGCATGGAGGCAGATGTTCACATGTCTCCACCAGTCAAAGATAGTTGATATATCTAGTTTGGGTAATGGGTTACACTTCTGATTGAGCATTACCAAACTTATAAAGCCTTCGATTAATATTTTAAAAAAATTGTATAAAAGCAAAAAGAAAAAGGGGGCATGGGATAGGGGTTTTCTAGGGAGGGGAAATGGGGAAAGGGGATGGCATCTGAAATGTAAATAAAATATCCAATAAAAAATGTAAAAAAAAAAAGTAAGCTAAGCTTTAGGAACTTGTGAGATGACATGATTGGTTTTTTTTTTTTTTGGAATCTTCCATTGAACAGCCAAAGAAACTAAAAAATTATGAAAACTGTATCAAGTAATAGTCACATTATGTATATTTCATAAACAAAAATCTTTATTTGTAAATATATCAATAGAGAATCAGAAAATAAACTAAAATCTACCAAAACTTCACAAATAAAAAATATGTAAGTATAAATTTAATAAACATATGTCCAAAGACATATGAAATAATACTTTAAAACATACTGAGAAGAGTAAAAAAAAAACATTATTGAGTATAATACACTCCATATTTGTAAATTTAAAAAGTGCTCTACAGTAGGTTCTTATGGGGAGAGTTTCTCAATTGTGGGTTCCTTCTGTTATAAAACCATAGCTTGTGTGGAGTCATCACAAGTAAGTTTCAAAAAGACTGTAAGAGGCATTATATTTCTTCAAATATAATGCTTCTGAATGACTGGTCATGTTGGAAGCCACTAAAGAATGGGTAGTAAAGTTTAATATTTGTGATATTAAAAACATGAGGGGATAATTTTTTTTTTTGGAAAAACTAAGATCCTACTAATGATTCAGGACTAAGCAAATAAACTTAGTAATATAGAAAATTTTACTTGATCTCTGTAGTCTCAGTTTTATCAGCAGTCAAATGAAGATCATCATAACATTTAACTGTCACATTTCTATTATGTGTGTACTATAGGTTTTCATGTAGAAATTTATTCCAACAACTTGGTGTATTGAAGTAGTAATATATTGATTGTTATCAGATAGGAATCTAATAATAGTTTCACCATCCAATCATTTAATGCTGCATTTTTAGTCTCTTTGTCATGCAATAAAGTAGATGCAATTTTAATTTAACTCAAGCTTTTCATTATTCTACTTGAATAAAATTGATAAATAGTATGTAGAACTTAATAAAAGATACGTGTGGAAAATTGAATGCTGCCCTCGCAAAGGAAACAAAATGAAACTACCAAAATGAAAACCTTACCATGCTGAGACAAATACAAATACATAGTAATGAGAAGAGCAGAAATTTTGGGGCTAGAACATAATAATGAGTCAAGTGTCACATCTTCAAAGATAGTCACTAGACCAGGGTCAATTAAAGTTTCTCTGCATGAGGAGAAAAGAATGTTGATTCTATTCATTTTTACTGCCTGTCAACTTTTCTGTATACCTAGGGGGTCACGGATCAGTTTTTGCCACATTGCCAAGCGGATCCTAATACATATAATGAGATTTAGTATTGAATATAGCTTCTGAGTTACTGAAAGCACATAATTTAACACTTTAGTAAAATAATCCCTGACACATATTAGAGATCATTCTCTTACCATTTGCTCCCAAAGATCATAAAAACTACTATCAAGAGAGATTTCCTTCTTTCTCTTAGAAAAGAAGCAATTAATGTTGGCTAAAGCCACCTAATCTTTTTTTCCAAAATGAGAATCTGCATGTGCTCTGGGAGAGATCATTTCATTGAATGTGAAGAAGGTAGGAAAAAATTCAATAATTGCAAAACTCCAACTGTGTAGTTAAATACATAAACATCAAATCCATTTGAATTATAAGTACACTCTATTACACACAAACTCACTTAAATAGCCAACAATGTACCTTCTGTGTTCCCTTTGATCTGAAAGCAACAACATGGACATAATATCTTTGTTACTCAATGAAATTTCTCTTATACTAATAAACATATTCCCTCTGTTCATATTTTCAATGCATTATTTTGACATTTCAAATCACTGTCTGGAGTTTCTGTGTCTCTGTCTGTCTTTGTCTTCCTTTTCCTTACCACTTCTCAGATGAGGAGGGATATAGATTTTAAAGGTTTTGGTCTATTTTTTGGATGTTACTGCCTAAGAATTTGTAATATAGGTATAAGCTACAGTGAGGAAGAGTTAAAATAAAACCAATAACAAAAGGGAAATATAATAAATGTAGGCATAGTTCTCAAAATGAAGCAGCTTTATAAATGATAGAAAACAATAGATACTTCAAAAAATCTGTATGTGTTTGTTTTCAATGAAGTGTACACTTTATTCTGCTTTCTTAATGTTTTTTCCTTTTTATTGTTTATTAATATGTTTTAATTAGATATTTTATTTATTTACATTTCAGATGATATATCCTTTTCCGGTTTCCCCTCTGGAATCTCCCTATCCCATCTTCCCTCCCCCTGCTTCTATGAGGGTATGCCCCCACCCACCCACTCACTACAGCCTCCCCTCTCCATCTTTGAATTCTCCTACACTGGGGCATCCAGCCTTCACTGAACTAAGGGGATCATCTCCCATCGATGCATTACAAGGCCATCCTCCCACATCCTACATATATCAATGTGTTTTTAATTACCTAGTATGATTTGAATCATTACTCCCCTACAACTAGTCATATTTTAAAATCTAGTCAATCTTTTGAGAGTCTTTATGGAGATTTTTTTTATTAAAGCAGAATCTTTATAACTGAGAATTATATCATTGTAAAACAGGTGAAGGAAGCTTGCTCTGTTTCCACCATGCTAAGACTCGTCCTTAAGCAAAAAGAAAAACTTCAGAAAATATCAAACTGCTGTGATTTTCATCTTTTTCAGACTTGTCATAAGTGTGAGAAGTAAAATTCTGTTGTGCGTTTTCAACTGTAATGTTTCATTGTTTTAATATTTGAGAAATAATGACACTAAAATGAATTAGAAAGTCTTTGAACTATCTTTTTATATTCACTTCTTTTTTCCATTTTTATTAGTTCTTTTATTTATTTACCTTTCAAATGTTATACTATTTCCCAGGTTCTTCTCCACAGTCTCTGTATCTCCTTCCTTTTCCCTCCTGCTTCTATGAGGGTATTCCCTCAACCACCCACTCACTCCTCCCTCAGCACTCTAGCATTCTCCTTCCCTGGGTCATCAAGCCTCCACAGGACTGAGGGACTCTCCTCTCAGTGATTCTTGATAAGTCAATCTTCTGCTACATATCCAGCTGGAGCCATGGGTCCCTCCATGTGTACTCTTGGGTTGGTGGTATAGTTCCTGGGATCTCTGGGGTTTCTGGTTGGTTGATATTGTTGTTCTTCCTATGGGGTTGCAAACCCTTTCAGCTCCTTCAGTCCTTGCCCTAACTTCTCCATTGGAGTCCCCATGTTCAGTCCTATGTTTGGCTTCACGCATCTGCATCTATATTGGTCAGGCTCTGGCAGAGACAGCTATACCAGGTTCCATCAGCAAACGCTTGTTGGCATCAGCAATAGTGTCTGAGTTTGGTATCTGCAGATGGGATGAATTTCTGGGTGAGACAGTCTCTGAATGGCCTTTCTTTCCATCTCTGCTCCACTCTTTGTCTCTGCATTTCCTTTTAACTGGAGGAATTCTGGATTAATACTTTTGAAGTGGGTGGTATCCCCATTCCTCACCTGGGGGTCACGCTCATTCACTGGATATGGTCCCTATAGATTCTCTCTCCCTTTTGTTGCATAGTTTGACTAAGGTCCCCCCTGTTTGGTCCTGGGACCTTTTTGGGTCCCTGGTAACTGGGATTTTCTAGTGGCTATCCCCAGTTCCTTGTCCCCCACTGCTACACACCTCTTTCAAATTCTTGACCCTCTGTACTTCTCCCCCATCTTCTCCCATACCTGAACTGCCCCCCCTTTATCCCTTCCCTTCTTCTCTTCCTCCCAGATCTTTCTTTCCCTCTACTTCACAAAGATTATTTTTTTCCTTCTTCTAGATAGGACTGTAGCATCCACATTTTGGTTTGGTCTTCTTTCTTTGTGGATTTCATATGGTCTGTGAGTTGTATTATGAGTATTCCTAGCTTCTTTTTGGCTAATTTACAATTATCAGTGAGTACATTGCATGTGTGTTGTGACTCGGTTACCTCAATCAGGATGATATTTTCCATTCCATTCATTTGTCTACAAAACACATGAAGTCATTGTTTTTATTAGCTGATTAGTACTCCATTGTGTATATGTATCACATTTTCCATGAGGGATTGCTATCAGTTGTGTCATATTTTTAATAGAATTAACTAAAGCAACCTGAGAGGCTCGGCTCTCATTTTTTGCAATATTCCTCATTATAAAACCAAGTTCTTTCAAGATACATTTTTTGGTTTTTTTTTGTTTGTTTGTTTTGTTTGGGCTTTACATGCTCCATGATTTTTTAACAATGTTTTGTCAAATATATTTTTCCTCCTATAACTTCCTCCAGATCTTCCCTGTCTCCTCTTCCACTCAACTTTATGTTTGCTCTGTGTGTCTTTCTTTCTGTTTGTCTGCCTATCTATCTATCTATCTATCTATCTATCTATCTATCTATCTATTTATGTCTTTTTGTCTTGGTATCTCAAAAATCTCACAAAAAGTAAAACCAAAACAAACAAAAAATAACAAAACCAGAAAAAAACTTGCTAAATAATGATGATAAAATAAAACAAACAAAACCCCATTAAATTTAGCTTGTGGGTAGCCCTGCAGTATGGTTCACATACCCAGTGGTATTCCATTGGAAAACATTGATTTTCCCTTTCTCAGTAGCTATCAATTATAAATAACTTTTTGTGGGTGGGACCTTGTTTTCACTTTTTTTTCTAAGTTTTGAGGTTTTTCTTTCTAGTTTGAACTTGTACAAGCCTTGTGTATACTATTACCATCTCTGTGAGTTCACATGTGTAGTTCTGTTGTGTCTGCAAGACACATTTTCCTTGGCTTTATCCAATACCTTTGGCTCTTAACAGTTTTTCTATCTCTTCTTTGCATTGATCACTTTGCCTTGAGAGAAGAAATTTGATGAACAAATCCCATGTCCTGGCTAGTTTTATGTTAACTTGATGGAATCTATAGTCATCAGAAAGGAGGAAACTTTAATTCAGAAAATGCATCTACAAGGTCAGTCTGTAGGCAAGCCTATAGAGCATTTTCTTTTATTCTTCTTTTTAATTTAATTTAATTTAATTTTTCTTACTTATTAACTTTATATCCTGCTCACTGCCCCAATACCTGGTCACTGTCTCCCTCAGTCCTTCCCTCCCCCCATCTCATCTGAGAGAGTAGAGGGACCTCCTGGTTATCTCCCCAGCCTGGCACTTCATACTCTCTGTAAGCACTTGCTCTCACACTGAGGCCAGACAAGAATATGTCTGGAACATATTCCATGTACAGGCAACAGATTTTGGGGTAGCTCCTGTCAGTTGTCCAGGACCAACATGAAAACCAGGCTGCACATCTGCTACATATATGTGGGAAGGACTATTTCCAGCCAGTGTATTTTCTTTGGTTGGTGGTTCAGACTCTGAAAACCCCAAGAGGCCAGGTTAGTTGATTCCGTTGTCTTTCTATGAATTTGCTATCCCCCTCCAGGCCTGCAAATACTTTCTCCTAGTTTTCCATGTGAGTCCTCATGCTCCATCTGCTCTGTGGCTATAGGTGTCTGTATCTGTCTGAGTAAGCTTCTGCATAGAGCCTTGCGGAGAACAACATGTTCCTATCTGCAAGTATAACAGAGTATCACTAAAAATGTTAGGGATTGGTACTTGCCCATGGTATGGGTCTCACATTGGGCTGAGTATTGGTTAGCCATTCTTTCTGTTCCATCTTTTATGCCTGCATTTCTTGTAGATGGGATAAATTTGGAATTAAAAGTTTTGTGGGTGGATTAGTTTCTCTATTGCAGCTGTGACTCACAATATTGGGATGCCGAGGATGCCACACACTAAACAATTGAAGAAATTCATCTGCAGCTGACTTAGAGACATCTTCCTGAGTACTAGCTTTCATAATATCCAAAAAGTCTATGAAAAAATTTAAATAAGAACAGCAAAAGATGTCATCACAAATGGGGAGAAGTAAGAGCACTTATTCCTTGTTGGTGGTAGTGCACACATATGCAAACATCATGGAAATCAGTGTGGAAATTAATCCAAAGCTGTACATCTACTAGACATGTTCTCAAATGACTCTATATCTTACTACAGAGGTATGTTTTCAGTCATGTTAATTTCTGTAATATTCACAATAGATAGGAAATGGAAATAGTCTAAAGGTCACCTGATGAATGAATAATGAAAATGTGGTACATGTACATAATGCAATATTATTCAACTGTGAAATTTGAAATTTTTGAGCAAATTAATGCAGTTAGAAATAATCATTCTGAGTAGTGTACCCCTATCTCAAAAAGATAAGAGCATTTTTAGCTTATTATAGCTATTAGGCATATATTTTATCATGCTTCAGAAAAGTCTATCTGGCTGACTTTGTGCTTTCTTTTGTCATGCTTGCTTCTACCTTTACTTTTTTAAAAAATTGAAGTGAGCAGTCTGTGTCCTGTGATTTTTAAGGTTCTCTTTTCAATTACAGCTGACATCTCCAACCCACTACTATTAACCTAACAAGACTTCAAGGTAAGAAATTTAATCTTTGCTGACACAACTTGAGGGAAAATCAGGTACAAATGAATGAAAATGAAAAAAAAGTTAAAGCACAAAATAGTGTCAGCTTCAATTTTGTTTCCTAGTAGATGATATAAGAGATCTGTCTCACTAATAGCACTTAATTTATCCAAATTTTATGGAATAGGCATATAGCAGATATATGTTAAGTCTTTCTAGGGATTTGATTATGTTCTGTATTTCTATACTTTTATTGATTCCCCTCGCACAGGTTGAAACCTCATTTGTCTTTCTTTCACTGAGGATCAATATACACTCCAAAGTTTAAACAGTACTAAGACAGAAGTTTGCCTAAAGGCATTTTTTTCTCTAGGTAATTTTAATGCCTTATGCATTGAATGGTAGACCCTCAAAGAAGAAAAATGGTAGCAAATTCTTAGTGAGAAATGTTAACAAGATTTATATAAATTAATATCTCATTGAATTGCTCTAAATATTGCACTTCAGCTGTCTATGAAGGTATAGTGGTGATGGTGTGATTGTATGTGTGCGTCTATGTTGGGGGCTATTATGTTTATATCTATATCTGTGACTCTGCAGAAATTGTTTTCTTCAAGTTTCCAGAAGTTTTCTAACTGGAAGAATTACCTGAGGAATCCTTCCTAAAAATATAAATGTCTAGAATTTAAGCAAAGAGAAATAAAACAACATATCTCTTAAAAGGATGGGAGCTTTCTTGTATTGTATATAATGAAGACAAGAGTTATAATGGTGTAATTAGTGTTCAAACAATGTCCACTGAGTCAGTGATTCTGGTTTCTTGTCTTAGGAATTCATAAACCATCAGGAGGATTCATTTTTGTAAACAAATTTATTATAGGTTCTTGAATGGAAAATTAGAGAAAAGACAGACAGACAGACAGACAGACAGACAGACAGACAGACAGACTGAAAGAAAGAAAGAAAGAAAGAAAGAAAGAAAGAAAGAAAGAAAGAA
>JANHMN010000005.1:57512338-57547338 GCA_030674055.1 Rhabdomys pumilio
GAAAGAAAGAAAGAAAGAAAGAAAGAAAGAAAGAAAGAAAGAAAGAAAGAAAGAAAGAAAAAGACAGACAGACAGACAGACAGACAGACAGACAGACAGACAGAAAGTAAGTGGTGGACAGGCTCACCTGAGCACCATTGTCTATGACTGGCCTTGTTATTCAGTCGAGAAGAGTCTTTCAAGGTCCAAGAGTGTCCTGACTCCCTGTGGAAGCCTTCAGAGTACCCAAAACTAACTGGCTTAGAACCCTGTCCAACTACCCATCCTAGTTGTATTTGCCCACATCCATAACTGGGTTTTCTAGAACAAAGCCAGCAGAGTAGAGGGCACCTTGATACAGCCTGCAGAGTAGGGTCTGCCTGAGTAATACTCAACAGAGTAGGGTATTCTGACAACCATTGTCTGGATCACAACTTCCTCCAACTTTTTGAGAAGTCCTGTTGTCATCAAGATCATCTAGCCAGTACCAGGGAAAACTGGATGCCCAAACAACAGCAGAGGAACACAAACAACAAGACCCAGGGCAATATGGCACCACAAGAGCTCAGTTACTCTGGTGCAACAAATGCTGATTATCCTAATGAAACTGAAGCACAGGAAGAAGACCTGAAATCCAATTTTAAAAAGATAATAGAGGCCTTGAATAAATATACAGGACACAAATAAATCCATTAAGGAAATACAAGAAAATACATTTAAAAAGGTAAAGGCATTAAAAGAGAAATTAAATAAATATAAAGAAATACAAGGAAATACAACCAAGCGGGTAAAGGATATGAATAAAACTGTCCAAGACCTGAAAAGAGAAATGAAAGCAATAAAGCTAGCAAAAACCAAGGCAATCCTGGAGATGCAAAACTTACGTAAATGAACAGGAAATATAGCCATAAGCCTCACCAAGAGAATAAAAAAAAATGGAGCAAAAATCTCAGGTGTAGGAGGTATGATAGAAGAGATTACTCTATCAGTAAAAGAAATGCAAATGTAAAAAGCTCATGTCAATAAATATCCAGGAAATATGGGAAGGATTCCCACTCAATGGCCCAGAAAACATCTTCAACAAAATCATAGAAGAAAATTTTTTATAGCATAAATAGTTACGTACAAACATACATGAAGGTTAGAGAACACCAAGCAGATTGAAGCCCGAAAGAAAATTCTCCCATCACATAATAATCAAAACACTAAATATACAGAACTAAGAAAGACTTTTAAAAGCATCAAGGGAAAAAGGCCAAATAACATAAAGGCAGAGCTATTTGAATTATACTGGACTTCTCATCTGACACTCTAAAAGTTAGAAGGTCATGATGGACAGTGGTAGAACCTAATTTGCAGAACCTAAGAGACTACAGATGTCAGCCCAGACTATTATCTCAGCAAAATTTTCAATCACCATAGATGAAATTGCCAAGATATTCCATGACAAAAGAAAACTCAAACAATACCTCTCCACTAACCCATCCCAACAGAGAATACGAGAAGGAAACTCCAACACAATGAGGATAACTATATTCAATAAAACACAAGAAATAAAGAATTTCTTATTATTAAAACTAATAGAAAAGAAATTCACACAGACACGCGCACACACACACACACACACACACACACACACACACACACACACCTATTACCAAAATAACAGGAAGTAAAATTCATTGGTAATTATCATCTCTCAGTATCAATGGACTCAATTTCCCAACAAAAAGACACAAGCTAACAGAATGAATACATAAATAGAATCCATATTTTTGCTGCATAAAAGAAATACATTTCAGCAACAAAGAAAGTCATTAACCTTAGTATAAAGGTCTGGAAAAAGGTTTTTCCAAGCAAGTGGACCCAAGAAACAAACTGGAGTAGCCATTTTAATATCTAATAAAAGTGATATTCAGCCAAAATAATCAAAAGACACAGGAAAGGACACTTCATATTCATCAAAGTAAAAATATACTGAGTGTATCTCAATTATGAATATTTATTCCCCAAATGGAAGGGCACCCACATTTGTAAAATAAACATTATTAAAGTTTAAATCACACATTGAACCCTACACATTAATAGTAGGAGACCTTAACACCCACTCTCACCACTGGACATGTCATTGAAAGATAAAATAAAGAGACAAAACAAAACTAACAAAGGTTGTGATTCCAACGGACCTAATCTATAAAACATGCCCCCCAACCACAAAAGAATATACTTTCTTCTCGGCATCTCAAGTAACATTGAACAAAATTCACCATGTATTTGGTCACAAAGCAAAACTCTCCACATATAGGAAATTGAAATACCCCAATTTATCTCCTCAGATCACCATGGATTTCAACAACACAAAAAAATAGAAAGTTTATATATTGCCAGATACTGAACAGTTCTCTACTCCATGATAACTGGGACAGGGAAGAAATAAAGAAATTAAAAACTCTAGAATTCAGTGAAAATGGGGGCACAACAGGGAAGTTCATAAGACTAAATACCCTCAAAAAGAAATCGGATAGTTCTCATACTAATGAATTAAAAGCACATTTGAAGGTTCTAGAAACAAACAAACAAACAAACAAAAAGAAACATATGTATCCAGAAAGAGTTGATGGCAGGAAGTAATTAAACTCAGGGCTGAAATCAATCAACTAGAAACAAAACAAACAAAATACAAAGAATCAACAAAACCAAGAGCTGGTTCTTTGACAAAGTCAACAAGATAGACAAATCCTTAGCCAAGTTAATTATAAGGCAGAGAGACAGTACTCAAATTAACAATGTAAGAAATGAAAACAGAAATAGCAACAGATACTGAGGAAATGCAAAGAATGATTAGATCTTAATTCAGAAGCTTTTACTCTTGTTAATTATGCTAATCCACAAACATGAGAGATCTATCCATTTTCGTCAATTTTTTTCTTGAGAGACTTGAAGTTATTTTCATACAGATCTTTCACTTGCTTGGTTAATATTCACACCAAGATATTTTATATTATTTGTGACTATTGTGAAAAGAATAATTTTCCTAATTTCTTTCTCAGTAAATATGTTTATTACCTCACGAGGTAGTTTCTTTTAAACCTTCTCCACTGCCATTCACAACTTCTCACATTTTCCTTAAATACTTAGTTTGATAGAAGCATGAATTATATTTAAAGAGATTAGCAGGTTGTAGTTTGTCTTCGATATTTAGTAGGTTCTTCCTTTTCTCACCCTTTATTCCCCAGGTTTCATTAGATACATTTACACAAATTACCATTTCCCCATTTTCATATTTATGTGTTTCCTGTTCTTACCCTGTGAGCTTTTACTTTTAAGGATATTCTTATGTAACTTAAATAAACTATACTGAATTGATTACTACTACCTTTCTTCCTATGTAGATCATTTTTCTACCTTCTCTAACATTATAGAAAAACAGATTTTTAAAGAAATTATAATAAAATATAGACTTGACTTGTTTGTGAATTACTCTATCTTTTTGGTTTAAATGTCTTGCTGTTTATTGTAGAAATCAGTTTCAGTCTACTGTTTCTGTCCTAACTGCTTTTAGAATCATAAGCCATAAATAGTATGAGTTTAGAATTTTCTGCATAAAATCATCTGGAGACTTACCATCCACCTATTTCCCTCCCCACAAACTCAGACATGGAACCATGACAATGAAAAAAAAAAACTCTTATTTAGTTCACTATCTAGAAATTTCTAAGTTAACAGATATTTTATCCTTTGATTAATTGCTATAGTATATTAAAGTTTAAGAACTGTCATTTTATTTGATTATTTACAAACTTTAGATGCTTATATCATAAATAATAAATTATGCTAAACTATCTAATAACTCCTGACTTTTAGTGTGTTTCATATATTATTTAAAAAACAAGCCAAGTTTCCAAACATTAGCTACATTATCTGTTCTACATTTTCTAAATTTTATGAGCAATCAAACAGAACAAATATTTTCTTTTACTTTTAGAAGTTTAATGGTCAACATAAGTAAAGATGTTTAATTTTTATTATTTATTTATTTTGTCTTTTGTGAAATAATTCTCTTCTGGAAGTGATAGATTATTTATAAAACACAATATTTTTTATACATCAAATAGAATGAAAACTAGTCTTGTAAATCAGTTAATAAAACTTCTAACAGGTAGGTATAAGTATGTTTTTATAAAATGTCTTTTACTTTTTTCATTAAAAAGTAGCTTATATCTACTTTCCTCCTCCTATGTAGTCTTGCAAACTAATTGAATGGCCTCCTTCCAGCTCCCTCCTGTAGGAATAGTCTCAATTATTGTAGGATGATTTATTCCTATCTCCGGGATTCATGAAAATGCACATTTTTAGTTTGGTAAGAAAGTGAAGAGAAGCCCTAGAGAGTGTTTCATTATCACTTGTCAGTACAAAGGGATTATAAGAGATTTCACAAAAAGGATGTCTGCCTTTCTGGTTTGACAGTACCTCCCACGATCATAGGAACATTGGAAACTGAATTGCATCTCTATATTGCTGGTAACTTGAGCAACAAGACCAACTTTACATTATATGGCATCTCTAACATGTATAGTCTCATCAAATTTAGTAAAGCAAAGTCAACCTGAATTATTCTTATTATTTTCAAAGAGTCCTATCAGTTATGTCCTCATTAAATAGTAAAAAGTTTCTTGATCTGAGAGACCCTTTAATAGTTTTCAAATTCACTTTTATAATAAATGAGAGATAAAATTCAAGAACATAATAAAGGCTAGTTGTTGTAGAACCTCAAACAGCTTTTTAATTTGTTGTTAAAATGGATAAAGTTAAGGACTTTCATGACATAGATCATTGATTATTTGTTTATACTTAGACAAGTGCAATGGATATCAGTATATTATGTATTGTTCTTTTGGAGTCTACTGTTTCTGAATTATATTGATTTAGAGTGAAGTTATCTGAGAATAGTTTTAAATCAATGAAAACACTAAGAATCCATGGTAACCATCTCAACATCATTTCTAATTATACAACATTTGCTGCTAGAACACATTGATTTTTACAGTTCTACAATTCTTGTCTGATTTATAATTGTTGTTGTCATAAACTTTCAACACTTTGGACTCATAGCTTTCTTTGGAAGTCTGGTGAAGACTATGAAACTTCTCAAAATAGCATTTTAGATGCATAAAATACTGCCTACAGTAAATTATTATATTTAATGAGTGAATAACTACTAATGGAAAAAGTCTATATACTCTAATTAACTCATAAAAAGTAAATATGCTATCTTGTATTAATTGCCAAAGTGTATAATTAAGATATACAAGACATAAGTTATAATTAATAGTATCATGTATCAAATAAAACAATTTTTACCACATGCATTAGTTATTTATTGTTTCTGCTCATGTTTAAGATTGTAATTATTATAACATTAAAGGTTTTCTGGAAAATTTTTAATGACATAAATTCAGAAAATCATTTTCCTAGATGGAAATCAACAGTGATTCCCAGATGATGGGTGATGGTTTGATATCTGTCAGGATATCTACTGTTTTCCGTGGTTCACTTCTTAGAGAAAAATGACCTTCCTTATTTGGTTGAAATAAAGCGATAAAAGAAGATGAAGGGAAGTTGATAGAGAAAACATAATGCAAGTATAATTGGAATACTGGTGCAAGAGAAAGTAATGGAGTACAGATATGATCAAATTTAATGTTGTTATACACACTTGGACAGGAGAAAATAAACATTATTTGGGACAATGTATGCAATAAAACAAATGCTAAATAAAAGGTGCATCATTCAAATTAATGTAATGATAAACATAAATATAGGAATCTATTTAAATTAATTCAGCATATAAATTTCATATCTTATATTCCACTTAAAGAAAAATAAATATATTTCATTTATTAATATTCAAGCCATATAGATATTGACACAATCATAAAACTTCCTATTAAAGTCTGTCCTGTTTCCTCAGTGTTCTCAGAACTCAAATATTATAACCAGAAAAGCAAATATTTTTAATATTTGAACAAATCATGGAAAGAAAAATATACTTGGTTGAGAAAACGAATATAATATTAATTTTTCTCCAACCAAATATTTATATTAGAAGCCAATAGAGAAACATTTCTGAAAGGAAAATTAAGGTTCTTGAATAAATACTATGAATCTTAAATTTCATGTTTTTTTTTAAATAATTTTTAAGTATTCTGTTAGTGGTAACTATTGTCTGAATTAGAAGTCAGTAAACCATGGCTCACATAATACACCAAAAATCACATTTTAGAAATGATAAGCTAAAAATGACTTTTTACATTTTAAAAGTTTAAATAAAAAAGAGACTGTGATGGCTTGTGAAAATTGTAAGGAATTCAAATGTCAGAATAGATATATAAAAATGTTGCAGACATGTTTTTGTTTCTCTATGATTTGTAACAGTTTTATGCTATAAAGTCTGAGCTGAAGAGACATGATAAACAAATATTCAGTAACTGACAAAGCTGAGAAGATATATATCCATATTTTATCTGTAAACATTTTCAATCCCTGTTGTATGTTTTCAAAACTCCCCAATTCTTAAGTTTACTATTTCCTAATAAGACTTTATTGTTTGATGCATAGCATGTTGCTAAGTGGAACCTATAATTCGTTACACCATCTCAGAATAATGTATTAATTTTCCTACTTTCCTAAGTTACATTATTATGTGTTTTATTAAACTATTATTTATCAAATTCTTATGAGTATATAGTACACTCTAGTCAATCTTCCCTCATCCTCAACAACTCTTTATCCTATTAAGACTCTTTCCCATTTTCATAACTTTTTTTAATTTAGTATTTTTAGTACTGAATTTATTCACACAGATTTGTATACATCTATAAGCACTTTGCTGAATTTCCTTGACCATACATGAAACGGAGACTTTTATTGCTCAATCATATTACCTTGAAATATCAGTAAGCCATAATATGTGTTGCATACACTATTTTCTGTCTCTCTCTCTCTCTCTCTCTCTCTCTCTCTCTCTCTCTCTCTCTTACACACACATTGTGCGTGTGATTGTGTGTGGTTTTGAGTGTGTGTGTGTGTGTGTGTGTGTGTGTGTGTGTGTGTGTGTTGAAAAATGTAGTCTCAATTTCTTTTTCTTTCTGGTGTCCTTCTTCCATGATAATAGTCACTAGTCTTTTATAAACCCCTTTCTGCTCTTATTTCAGTCTCTGAGCATATGTTCCACAAATTTACAGTGAATATTGACTGTTAAGTATTTCTCATTGCAGGATATAGGGAGTAGACAAAAATAGTGTGTGTGACTTTCAACTTCATTGTCATCCTAGAATAATTCTATTATTGTTTACCATTCTTATATTTCATTGCTTTCCCTATCATGAACATTATTACTTAATGTCCCAATTTGAATTTGATGGTATTCTAAAGTATACTACTGCTGTAGATTTTAATATATATATATATATATATATATATATATATATATATATATATATGTCACCTCTTGTTTTCTTTTATATTGAAAATAAAATGATGATAGCACAAAGGATAAGCTGAAAAGTATTTTTTTCTACTGTGATTGAAAATAATTTTTCTTAGACAAAAGTTCTGTCCATATATTTTCTACATTTTGTTTTCTTTAGATGTTTCTCATTCCTTAAATTCACCTACAGTTTTGTAAATATATAGACTATGCATATACTCTAATATTAAATCCATTATATTTCCTTTAAAACATCTCATGATATTCCCACTAAGGAAATTCTGCTGTAATAAACATTTTACTTATAACTGACACTTCCTTAACATGTTATGGTGAATAAAAATCTAATAAAATATATTATGGTAACATACAAACATAGATATCTAGCAGTATAAGTGCCTTCACATTTCCTCACATATGCATTTAAGAAATTTATTTTGGACACTAATATAAACAAATCTCTCTGTTTATTCCTGAAGCTGCATAATCCTAAAAGGCTTGTTGTATATTTTGCTAGAAATCTACCATCCAGTAACATCCTATGTAAACCATGCTGTATCTGATGATCAATGTATTTCTCTTGTCTTCAAATATATACCG
Organism: Rhabdomys pumilio; assembly: GCA_030674055.1. NCBI lineage: Eukaryota > Metazoa > Chordata > Mammalia > Rodentia > Muridae > Rhabdomys > Rhabdomys pumilio. Next base: position 57,520,407 of record JANHMN010000005.1, read on the forward strand.
AATGAAAATTAAACAATATTAGATTATTTATCTTAAATCACTAATTAGCACTTTTTAGCAGAAACTCTTAGCAAAATTTCAGAAGATTTGATAGACTCAATAAATAAATTATTTTGTGTTATTGTCAATATCTATGCTTTTTTCCACATCTGAATATATTTATTTTAGTGTAAAGAAAATGTGAATAATCATGGTTATTTGAATAGTAGATATTCCATAGGTATTTGTTTAATGAAGAAATTGAAATTTATCCAAATAAAACCAAATATAGGTTAACAATATATCTGTATTTTTATTAGGGTTATACATTTTATGACTTATCAAAGAGAGTTTTCTGAGTATAGTTTATATGAGTATTAGCAAGACAAAACTTAATTTTGCATAAACATTGTCCAATAGGTTTGTATCTGTATGCTTTCCATAAATAGTATTTACTTTTAAAGTAAGTGAATATGGTTAAGACTAACAAGTCACCTGATGTTAATCAAAGGAAATCAGTTTAATTTAGATAATTCTGTTTTACTTATGCTTATATATTTTACTCTAGTTGTTTTCAGTGACAAAATTTCTTTCATCTCTAAATTGCCTAGCCACTTATCAAACAACAGATGTATAATTTTAAAAATCTAATCAGAGTTTACTAAGCAATAGGGATTCATTTCCCTGTGTTGACATTTGATGGAGTCTAACTTATCTTAAGCATTAGCACTGAAATTTAAAATCCTGCAAGAAAGAAATATAGAAGACCTTTGTATTTTCTTTGGATGAATTTAGCTTTTTACATATGGAATTTTTTTCTTCACAGGCATGTATAAGGAGAGAAAAGCATAAGGTCATAGAAGTCTCAGCTAAATAGTATAAAGTAACAAAAAGTGACCTTGTAGTGCTTCTGCCATTTTCCTCCTTACTAACAAAAAATTAATTCTAAAACCAATTAACTAAATTAATGAGTACACAAATGAAATATCAAATTTTAGATGACAGAAGGTTGGTTTTACAATGAGAAAATTTAAATCTCTATTAAAAACAGTTGGATAGAAGATGCTGCAGAGTGTGATGCTGTTATTCATAATGATTATGAAAACTTGGAATTATTCTGAAAAAAACAGTCATTACAGCAGAAGGTCTTTCAGTAGATTTGTATAATTTCCTTTGTGAAAATTTCTGAAGTATTCTTCACTGGAGCAAAAAACAAGTCTCTAAAGTATGGTTTTCGAGCAATCTTGATGCTACAATACTGTCATTCTGGTAATCAGTGGGTTGAGTTTGGAGAAACATATACTCAAGGCCAGCTTTGTGTACACAACAAAATTATTTCAGACCAGTATGAGGTACAAAGTAAATCTGTGTCTCGAAACCAACCAACCAGCCAAATATATACATTCATACATTCATTCATACATACACACATACATACATACATACATACATGCATACATACATACATATATACACACATTCATACATACATATTGCTTTGTATTTGGGCAAAATTTTATATCTAGGCATGAAGACATTATAAATCTAACACAATCCTGACTTCTGAAAAAATATGCAAACAGCATTGTTTTATCTGAAGTATATATGCCAAACTGAGATAATATGACAAAGTGGAAAATGTTGTATGTAGGGACTGGAAAACCTGGAAAGAGAGGTATATATTGACTATCTAGTCCACTGTGTAATGAGATATACCAAGAACAATTTCATAAACTCTGTGCACATATGTGGGGCTGTGAAAGGTATCCTGGTTCCAGGTTGAGCTAAGGCTAGAAACCCTGGTGACCCTGAAGGGACAGTAGGCATTTTGCCTGTTCCTGGGCACCAGGCCCCTGTCACATAGCTACAGCCTCCAGTAGAGAGGTTTGTGCCATCAGTCATATAGAGGAATGCCCCAAGCTCCTCCACTTATATAGGACATGACCAATAGTCACATAGTCTCAAGACAGATCTCCATTTTAATGAGGTACCTAAAGGACTGGAGGACTTAGCCAATAAGCTTTTCTTTCCAGACCCTCCTCTTTGCAAAAGATATTTAATCTCAGGCACTGGGGTAAAGTTTTACTTATCTAATTTTCGCTATGACAATAAGTGCCTTAAAACCATGGGATGCCTTTTTTCATTAAGATCTTCAGCAGGGAGCCACTGTCTAATCTCCCATAGAAAGACTCTCTGTGCTCCCAGTCAAAGCAACCAACCCAAACCCAAGACTGCTTCTGCCAACAAGCCAAGAACTCCCCTGCAGGACCAGCTGGAGCTCTCTTTTTTTCCCTAGGCACAAAGCTAGATGCAGCCTGAGGGTCCCCACTCTATTCTCAGTTCTTCCCTAGCACCCAGAGGAGCCTGTGTGCTAGAGTGTCTGAGAACCAGAAGGCCCAAACTCCTTGCAGGCCCAGGGATCCCCGAGCTGACTCCGAAGATCCTGCACCTGAGTCTGTGTTTTTCCACCCCCAGAGTCATGTGCCAGGGCTGCTGGTTTCCCAACACCAGCTAGGCGACAGAATTGGGTAAGCACAGTCAAACATCCCAAGTCCTGCCTCCCTGAGTAGCAGAGCCCTGTGGTGGAGTTGATGTGGGACTCCATAACCATACACACAGACACACAAACACTCACATACACATAGGTAGAGGAGAGAGAGAGAGAGAGAGAGAGGATAGAATGAATGAATGATTTTTCACCAATAACGCTTTCCAATAGAACTAGAGACAAGAATCCAAGAAATCTATTGACTAACCCTAATATTAGGCAAAGGAGGAAGAGTATTAGGCAAAGGAGGAAGAGGCAAAGGAGGCTGAGGTGGCAGTTAATGAGGAGAATAGAAATGGTGATGACACATGTCAGTGGTACTAATCAGATAGCTACAGGTCTTGCAACACTGAGATACATAAAATGATCACATTGCAGATATATCTTCTGTTTGACAAATATAATGTACCACATCTTAGCTTTGGGCTTCTGAAAGAAAAGTATGATCTTGGCTATCATTTCACTTTATATTCGGTGTGTCAAGATAATATAGAGAAGATTATGACTTTAAATTCTGACAGAACAAGTTGTTATTAGGTGCAGTTAGTCTTCTATGTGTTTTCTAAAGCTGAGCAAATATTCTTCTTTTAGTAGGTAGTGAAGTAGTCAACATTGAGTCCACATGACTGTTTATATCTCTGTGTCATTTTGCACAAAATAGAAATACCATCAAGTCTACCAAACTACAATTTACTTATAGGAGGCAAATTATCTGTTTTTCTGATAAATAAGTGTATTAATGAGAAAGAAAAGCTCAGGAAAGAGAAAAGGATAAAGGGAAAAGGGAAGAAGGATGACAAATCAGGAAATAAAGAGGAAAATGAGAATCTCAGGAGAGGAGGAGTGACAATCTGATTTTCTGAAAGGTGTTCACATATATGAACTTGGTATGATAACATACTAAGAATATCTAGGTTTTCAGCATTACCAAATTACCAATAATATATGAAAAACCATACCTATTCAAACATTCTTCAAAACAACTGAACACAAAGCTGGAAAGGATTCAAACAAAACAGTAAAAATTATGGTAACATCACTATATTCATCCATACCACCCCTCCCATCAAATCAAACATACTGCCACTGAAAAAAACATCTGTAAGCTCAGGAATTTTTCTTGAAAAGGGAACAAAAAGTTGATCATGTTATGAAATTTCTAAGTATTCTGTGGACACCTGGAAGAATGGTGCATGTTTTACCTTATTATTTTTTCTTTTTTATTCTTTATTCTTTTTTTTTTACAATCCAGTTTTATCCCTCTCCTGGTCTGCCATCTGACTTTTCCACAACCTCCATACCTCCTCCTCCATCCCCCTTGTCTCCAAGAAGATGTTACCACCCCTTACTCTCTTCACCACTCCCTGGGGCCTCCAGTCTCTTGAAGGTTAGGTCCATCTTATCTGAGTCAAGACGAGGCAGTCCTCTGCTGTATATGTGTTAGGGGCCTCATATCGGCTGGTGTATGCTGTCTGGTTGGTGGCTCAGTGTCTGTGAAATCTCAGGGGTCTAGGTTTGGTGAAACTGCTGGTCTTCCTATGAGGTCGAAGTTCATCATGTTCTGGATTTTCTGAGTAATCTGCAGACACACAGAAGAATGATACATGTTTCACTTAAATTGAACTGTTTAAAGAACTGCTTTTTTTTTTTGGTAGCCACATCAAGCAGAAGTGGCCACAGTATCTGTATATTAGAGCAGTAGTTCTGCAAACAGGCTACAAAAAAAATTAGTGGTTAGAGTTTCTGACAAACAAGAAGAAAGTGCTCAGTGAAGTTATCCTGACTAAAAGTATATATTTAAAATTAAAGTAAGCACAACCTTAGAACGTTTTGAGAATTACTAGAATTTCTCATTGTGTATTACATGAATCTTTTCCCTTAAACAACACCAGCTGTTAAAGGCTAAGAGAGATGTTTAATATTTAAATAAACATATTATAGCAAAAGAAAAAATTCATAGGGCATCCAAAAAAAGATAAATACATGTCAATCAAATAATAAAATCATATTTCAGAAATGTGGTCATATTTTAAAATGTAAATGCATACTTCAAACATTGATCAAATAAACTTTAGCTGCTTGTAATTAAAGACAATCGATGAAATGAAAATAAATACAGACAATTAATCAAGGTCAGTAAGGCAAAGAAAAAACAAAATAAAAAAATCAGTAAGGAGATAAAAGTAAATTTAGTAAGATGGCCAATATTTCATTCTGTGTATATGTATATGTGTATCTGTGTGTGTATAAATTATACTCCAATAAGAAGTTAAAATTTTTGAATCCTCAAGCAACAGTTACAGTAACTAAGTTGAGAATATACTAGAGAGCTTTGAAAATAGAATTTATTAAGGAGAAAACAGAATTATCAAAATTGAAGGTAGGTCATTATTATTATACTTTATTTATAGTTATTTTTAAAATATAGCATATTATATATAATTATTTTATTAGTATTTATTTTATTATTAAACCAGACAGACATAAAAACAGAAACAAAAATTTAGAGAACCTAATGAACCTATAAAATGTTAAATACTGATTAATATATGGATTATGGGTGTCTTAAAAAGAAAGACAAGGAGCAAAAGAAGATATATTTGAAAATGATGTCTTAAAACTTTCTAAATGTGAAAAATGAAATGATTCCTATTTAACAAATCTCATTCAACTCTAGCCATGATAAATAAATAGAGACACAAATTATTCACATTGTAATCAATGTTTGAAATCTGACACTGAAAAGCTATTGAAGGAGCAAACTTGTTACTCATATACAAAGGAGGCTCTAAAGCACTGTCAGACATTTTTTTTCTGAACAAAAGCCTTGTACTCTAAAGGGGGAGTAGAATAATACATAAAAATTCTAAAAAGAAAAGAAAATTAACAAGAAAAAAAGCCTTAAGAATTTTAGTTAAAACAAATTTGAAAGAAAAGACAAAGTCTCGAGAGTTCATTATAAATAAACTTACCTTCCAAGAAGGCTAGAGATTATCATGGCACAAAGAATCCAGCCTTGACATTAATATAAGTAAGGCCATGGGAAAACAGAAAAAAATATCCATATCCATAACATAGAGAAAAATATATAGACAAATCAAATTATGTGTACTGATAAAATTGTAATATGGGCAATGCTTTTACATTCTAATATTTTAAAAATTTGCATGCATATTGATGGATATAAACTTATTTATAACATCAATATTATTTTATATGAAATGAGGTAAGACCCAGAAGACAAATGCTGCATATTTTCCTTATTTGTGATCCTACCTCCACATTTTACCTGTGGTAGAAAAAGAACTTGATATTCAATGCTAATTATTGAAACTTCTGTACAATCTTGTCCAAATTCCTTTAAGTTACTAATACCTAGCTGTAGCTGTTTATGAATTTTTAAAAAGTTATTGCACTGTTTTATAAAACAGTTACTGGGGGATGGTGCTGAAAAACATGTTAGTGAATTCATAAAATCAGGTTCATTTTCACATTTTATTTCACATGAAATGATTCTTGACCAGAAGCAATATTGTGTAGAACATCATGATGATTGATAAGATATTATGTAAAGCCATGGACAATAGTTTTTGAAGAATAGAACACAGGGATGAATAATTTGTGTTCATAATAAGTGTTTTATTTCAACAAAAACAAAATTTTCTATCTTTGAGAGAAAAGAATGCTCATTTTCATGTACAATGGTCCTAAAATTATTTGAAATTACCTTACAAGATAATTAGTTTGAGTATGCAGAAATGTGGCTACTTTTCTTAAAGAAGCTGCTTGAACTTTAGAAACAGATGAATATGCCTATCCTTGAAAGGATGTTGCTTGAACACTGAAAAGAAATTAATCTGATTATTGTAAATTTAATATTTTCAATAAGTCTAATTTTATCATATTAAAATGGTAGAATAATAATGTTAAAATTATATATAATTTCTATGATGATTAATGCAATAAAAGATCATTGTGGTAAAAAGGAGATTGCTCAGTGGTTAGGTGCTTGCTGTACAAGTGGGAGGACCTGAATTTGAATCCCCAGAACTCATGTAAAAACTGAATGCATTAAGATACATTTTTATTGGATATTTTCTTTATTTACATTTCAAATGTTATACCCTTTCTTGATTTCCCCTCCAGAAACCTCCTATCCCATCCCCCTCCCCCTGCTTCTATGAGGATGTTCCCCCACCTATTCACCTACTCCTGCCTCCCTGCCCTGTCATTGTGCTACACTAGGGCATTGAGCCTTCACAGGACAAGAGCCTCTCCTCCCATTGATGCCCAACTAGGCTATCCTCTGCTACATATGCAGCTAGAGCCATGAGTCCCTCTATGTGTATATTTTGGTTGATGATTTAGTCCCTGGGAGCTCTGGTGTTTCTGGTTGGTTGATATTGTTGTTCTTCCTTTGGCACCTTCAGTCCTTTCTTTAACTCCTTCATTGGGAACCCCATACTCAGTCCAATAGTTGGCTGCTAGCATCCACCTCTGTATTTGTCAGGCTCTGGCAGAGCCTCTCAGGAGAGAACTATATCATTTTCTGTATCCATTTTTCTATTGAAGGATATCTGAGTTTTTTCCATCTTCTGGCTATTATAAATAAGGCTGCTATGAACAGAGTGGAGCATGTGTCCTTGTTATATGTTGGAGCATCTTCTGGGTATATGCCCAGGAGTGGTATAGCTGGGTCCTCAGGTAATGCTTTGTCCAATTTTCTGAGGAAGCACCAGACTGATTTCCAGAGTGGTTGTACCAGCTTGCAATCCCAGCAACAATGGAGGAGTGTTCCTCTTTCTCCACATCCTCGCTAGCATCTACCATCACCTGAGTTTTCGATCTTAGCCACTCTGAGTGGTGTGAGGTTGAATCACATTTTTAATCTCAGTGCTCTTATGGCAAAATAGGAAACAGAGAAAGGAATTACAAGAAGATTGTGAGACAGTTAATCTCGTGCATGCAGCTATAATTTAAGAAAATGAGTGTGTCTCAAACAACATGAAAGAAATGGATTAACACTTGAAGATGTCTAATCCACACAGTGCTCTTTGGCATGTTTGTGCCTCAAACTCACGTGAGCACACACACACACACACACACACACACACACACACACTGACCACAAAAATGATCAGCACATCAAGATATTCACAATGGTTCAAGTGTGCAATAATTAGTAGCACTTTTATATTGGGGTTAACCAACTGTCATCTAATTGTACTTAAGGTCTGGTCAATAGGAGCAAATTCATGCTTAGTACTGTAAATGTAATCACTAATTATCCATAGTTACTGAGGTCATGGTCCCTGTAACTAACTACCAGTGTTCTTGACCAGTAGAATTTCTAATAACATTCTAAATATCTATCAAATATCTATTCTTGTTTTCTTTATTGTTTTTGGTTTGTATTTGGAGTTTTTGTTTTGTTTTTGTTTTGAGACAGGATCACTCTGTGTAACCCTGGTTGTCCTGGCAACTGCTTTGTAGAACATGCTAGCCTTGAAATCTCAGAGATCTGCCTGACTCTACCTCCTGAGTTCTAGGACTAAAGGTGTGTGCCACCACTGCCTCGCCAAATATCAATTCTTATGCCCACAAAAATGTAGCTCACAACCTTAATTAAAGTAGATTCCTTTTTTTTCTGAGAAGATAGAAGACATTGCAAAAGTCTATATCTCATCAAAATTCAGAGAACTGACCATTTGGAGCAAAACTCCAAATGATACATTTGCAATACAAACTCTGTATTTACAGGAAACAACATAGAAGAGGTGAAAAATAGATTGCAAGATTCAAAAGACAGGAATGTCAGTTGAAATGTAGTGTTTTTGATGTATGACAGGAAAGTTATCTCCATGAAATCTCAAAAATATGGTTGTCTAAACAATAGCCACTTAATTCTATCACCAGTTAACATGCTAATACTGATGGGGGAAATGGCTAAATGAAGAACTACAGACAGTCAATCTCACATAAAGAGCTACACTTATTTAATTGCTGTGAAGGGATAGAGAACCAGTCTTGTCCTGTGACAAACCCACTGATATGTTGTGTGTCACAAGTGGTCAATCCTACAAACACACACACATGCACACATATACAAAAGAGAGAAGCAACAATAAATGGACTCAGTAGGATATATACATACATATATATATATATATATATATATATATATATATATATACATATATACATGCATAGAAATAATAGGTAAGGATAAATTCATTAGTTTGAGAGGGAGTGGGGGAACAAAAGTGGAGTTGGAAGGATGAGAGGGAGGGATAGGATATATGTGAATACTGCACTTAACTACACAATTCTCAATATTCTACAATCCCATTAAATGAGATACTGACTGCTTTTAGCTTGCTCTTCCTTTTCAAGAATACTTTTATAAGTAATAAATATGAATGTTATAGAGTTTTCCTTCAGAATCAAGTACAACAAAGATAATATCTCCCGCCTTATTATAATCAGGAAAACCATATTGGCTCTAAAATATTTAGGATCCTTTTACACTAACCCAGATCACCACACATGTGTGCACCAATAGACCCTTTAGTAGAATTTGTGGATTTTAACTTCATATATGAATGAATAGTAATCTAGCTTATGATTTTCTTATCATAATTGCTGTAAGATTACTTGTTGTCATAAAAATTTAGAAAACTCTTAAATCCTTAAAATGTCTTTATACTTAGAAAAGGGCCAGAACTAAGAAAAGAAAGGAAATACAGAAAATTTTCCAACATAATAATAATAATAATAATAATAATAATAATAATAATTTTTTTTAATTTAATAAATAAATTTTATTATTATTATTACACTATAATTGACTTTTCATTTGAGAGACATGTTTGACTTGATGCTTAGCTCATATTATAAAATATTCACAAAATTTTAGAATATTCTGGGCATCTCTTTTCATGTCACCATATAATGTACTTGATGGACATTGTTTGAGAGTGTAACTACTTGCCAAAGTTTCCAAGAACACATTTGGAGAAAAATGCAATTTAATTCTGTTATATTTTTTTCATTGTAGAGTAAAATAAATAAAAATTTCTTGTCTTTAAATAGCAGAATTATTTGTATATGTATGGAGTCAGAATTAAAGAATAAATAAAACAGGTATGATTCATAAATGTTTCTAATTTATAAAAACAGAGGTACTATTATTTGTAAAGCAGCAGTCAGTGCTGTGGTTAGGGACATAATACAGGCCCAGTGGATTATACATTAGCATATCACAATTACTAATTCAGTAGAGCCATTTACAAAGTTTTTAAAGCTTTACATGCCTGCAATATATTATTAATATAATATGACATTATTACTTTAACAAATATTCTGTTTAGATATCTGTGATACTTCAGACTCTAGAACAGACAATTCCATAATTTAAGAAGACACTTAGAAATACAATATAGACCCTTCCTTAAGAAGTTAACATATGAATGTATAGGAAAAAAAATATCAAATTTAAATGGTTTTGCAGGATATATCCTTAAAGACTAAATTATGTGGTTAAAGATTGTAACTGATTTATGGATAGCTAGAGTAGTATTGAAAGGGGCATCAGTGAAGTGAAACTTCATCTAGACCATGAAGGACATGAATTATTTACTCCAGCATTCACAAAAAAGCAAACACTTTCAAAGAGAGATAACAGGAACAAAGAAGAAAATAGGGAAGAAAAATAGAGTTTTCTTGATGCAGTAGAAAAAATGGTTTATGTCTGCAAGTTTATATTTGGTTGAAGTAGTGCTGAACTATATACCTACATCAGAAACAAAAGAAAATAAGTTTGTATGCTATGTACTATTGATATTATTTTTCCTTAATACTAGTCTCACTGCCATTTCTCCTCTACTTTGTCCACTTCCATATATTATACATCTACTTATATTTAACATTGATTTTTGCCATGTCTGCCATCCTAAAATAAAGTAAAAAATTAAAATCCTTCATAAATCTTACTTCTCTCTGACATTGTTACACCATTTATCTGGTTTCCTTTAAAATGCAACATAAAGAAGAGTCTGATCCCTTCAAATTTTGTCATCCTATTATCTTTGGAACATTCTTCATTTACATTTTATTTCAATATTGTAGAAGAAGAGAAACCTTTTGTAAAAATCATCAACGACCTACATTCTACAGCAGCTAATAGGAAATTCTCAGCTTTCTGCGTTAATGAATCCAACAGGATATGATGACTAATTGTATTGAAGTACTCTATTTAACTTCAAGGATATTACTTTTCTTATTTCTGTCCTACATCATTGGTGTCTTTTATACGATTTATTCCATACTTCAGTGCTTTCTGCCTTTGAACATTGAAGAACCAGAACACTCCATTCCCCTATATTTTCATGTATTCTCAACATTTGAATATCCCAGCCTCTTTAGTTATTTTAAATATAAAAGGCAGGTTGAAATTCAAAACTTTTATATTTCTTGTGTACAATACTCTCCCAAGTTCTATATCAACATAAAAAGCTAATATACAGACAGGACCAGAATGTCTACTCCAAAAAGAAATAAAAGTGTCTTCTTGACATGACAGGGAAGCTGCCCTGATAAAATTTGAAACAGTAAAATATGGTTTCCTAAACATGACGTGAATAATGACAACGCCAAATGACATGTCAACACAGATGAGTGAAATTTCAGAAAGTTCACTACATGAAGAATTACTGGCAGTGACTGGTAAAAGTATGAGACACAGTTTTATTTTTTATTAACTATTTATATATTGTTTAATTGGATAAATATTTAGAACATTGCAAATCACTTTTCTAAAAGGGTAATCTCCCTAATGCATTATTAAAACCCAAGTGGCCAGCACAAAGCTCACATATATTTAAGCAACAGTAAATTAATTTAGAACATTAAATTAATGCATTGTGTATATCACAGAAATAATTATATTAGAGGAAGTCATGAATTTGGAATGAACTTGGGGTTACAAAGAAGGATTTGGAGGGTTAGTGGAAGAGGTGATTGTCATATAACACATATATTAAATTTTCAAAAAGTTAAATTAAAAACGCAGCAATTTAAATATACATGTTCTCTTTTTACATAAAATATATAATCGATTTTCCTAATTTCTAGTTACATTGGTTGACAGAATGACAAAATGATGTACAAATACTTTTTTATTTATTAATCATTTTATTCATTTACATTTTAAATGATATCCCCCTTCCCGGTTACCCCTCCACAAACCCCCCATTCCATCACCTCTCACCTCACTCTCCATTTTGCCTATATGAGGGTGCTCCTACATTCATTTATCCACTCCGACCTCACACATCTAGCATTCCCCTAAGCTGGAGCAGCAAGTTTCCTTGCCCTCCCATTAATGTCATATAAGACCATCCTCTGCTACATATTTAGCTGGAGTTCTGGTTCCTTCTATGTATACTCTTTGGTTGGTGGTTTAGTCTCTGGGAGCTCTGGGTGGTCGAGTTAGTTGATATTGTCCTCATGGGGTTGTAATCTCCTTCAATTTCTTCAATTTTTCCCTAGCTTTTCTATTGAGGTCCCAGACTCACTCTGATGTTTGGCTGTAATTATCTGCATCTGTATTGGTCAGGTGCTCCTAAAACCTCTCAGGGAACAGCCATATCAAGCTCTTGTCAGCAAGCACTTCTTGACAGCAGCAACAGTGTAGGGGTTTGGTGTCTGCAGATAGGATGGATCCCTTACTTCTGTTTATTTCTTTTTTCTTTTTTATTGAGTATCTTCTTTATTTATATTTCAAATGTTATCCCATTTTCCAGTCCCTCCCCAGAAACCCCCTTCCCCATCCCCTCTCTCCTTGCTTCTATGAGGGTGTTCCCCCAACTATCCACCCACTCAGGGCTCCCTGCCCTCGCATTCCCCTGCACTGTGGCATCAAGCCTTCACAGGACCAAGGGCCTCTCCTCCCATTGATGCCCACCAAGGCCATCCTCTGCTACATTTGTAGCTGGAGCCATGAGCCCCTCCATGTGTTCTTTAAGTAGCTTCGTTACCTCTTGATTTGCCACACAGTTTACTCAGTGATTTTTGTGTTCATGGATTATTTGAAGACTATAAGACCATGATTCTACCATCTAGATTTCTTAATTATTTCTCCAATTCAGACTGTTCATTCAATATTTTGTTATGTGCCATATTGTTTAAAGAAAGTATACTTCTGCCTCAGAGATTTTGGAGTAGTTATTTTTTTTTCTGCAAAGCTCTTCTTTCAAACATCTTGTTGTCCTCTTGCTATTGAATTGTGTGAGATGATGTGAGTATTTTAGTTAAGTGTTAAATAATGATAGCCCTACTTGAAATGGTAAGTGATTGATTCTAGTGATCAAATATTGATTTTTCATATTTTCATTTTACTTATGAAATTATAATGTAATTGTGTCGTTGCTTCGTTTTCCACCAATCCCTCCTAAATACAGCTCCTTGCTTTCTTTCAAATACATAGGCTCATTTTCAGTAAGCATTATTACATGCATATGTGTGTGTGTAAATACATACATATGCCTAAATAAGAGGACACATGCCCCTCCCATTGATACAAGATAAGGCCATCCTCAGCTACATATGCATCTGGAACCATGGGTCTCTCCATGTATACTTTTTGGTTGGTGGTTTAGTGCCTGGGAGCTATGGGTGGTCTACTTAGTTGATATTGTTTTCCCTATCGAGTTGCAAACCTATTCAGCTCTTCCAATATGTTCCCAGGGCTCAGTCCAATGATTGGCTGTGAGTATCTACATCTGTATTGGTCAGATGCTGGCAGAACCTCTAAAGGGACAGCCATACCAGGCTTTTGTTAGCAAGTGCTTCTTGGCATCAGCAATAGTTTCTGAGTTTGGCATCTGCAGATGTGATGGATCCCTAGAGTCTCTTTTGATGTTGTTTTTGCTGCTGCTGCTGTTGCTTAACATGGGGTCTCACTATATAACACTGTCTGGCATAGAACTCATTATATAGACCAGAGCAGATTTGAACTCAAAGATATCCTTGTGGCTCTATCACACAAGTGCTAGAATTAAAGGCATCTATTACCATACCCTTTAATCTATTTCTTATATTAGGGTAGCAAAATTTACTGTGATAGATTTACAAGTGTTAGAATTAATGGCATCCATTACCATACCCTTTAATTTATCTCCTGTATCAGTGTAGCAAAATTTACTGTGATAGATTTGTCTTAGAATCTAGAACTAAATTATCTAGCATTTTGTAGAAAAAGCACATTTCTTATTCCTCCTACTTATAAAAATAATCTGCATCAATTAAAGACTAAACTGTATTGAAAAACAATGTTAATTCCACATTGATAGTACATTGTTGGTTTCTTTGATAATAGGATGAGTTTAACATATAAGCATTGTTTCATTGTAGCATCTGTCAATAGCCTAATCTCTTCGAGTGAAAAACTAACTTTCTTTACTATGTCTTATGACTGCCAATTATATTCAGTTATCTAAAATCTTCTTAATGTGTTTCAATATCAATTTTCTGTTAAAAAGTAAATCATTTATTTTTGCATAGAAAAATGAAAGTCAATAATGGTATTCAAGCATGAGAGATGTGAACAAAGTTAACTGAAAGAAAAATGTTAAAGTCATAGCATAAGATACACTGAGGAGTTAGTGTTTGCTGTGTTGTGTTGTCCCATTCTATGGCAGACCACAAAATCTTATCATCACCTACATCAAGATGAATTAGCAATTTGTGATCAGTAACATGCTCCTTAAATTTATTAAGAAATGTTCATTTAAAACCTCATATTTGGGCTATTTTAAGTGCTGAGTATTTTTTTCCTGTGTACCTCTACAGAAACATGAAGAGAATCCAACGACAATTAATAAAGCAAACATAATTGCTGCAATATATAAATCAGCTATTACAGGCTTCAAGTAATATCTTTGAAAATGACTCAATTAATATTACACTTTACTTATAAAATAAAATGTTAAGGAGTTTAAATTTCTCACAAAAAATAGATACTTAGATTTGATTTCAAAGATCAAATGAGTCTACTGTAAAGTACTGATCAACAGCAAAAAGAATAAATGTATTCTCTTCTTTATTGAGAGGGTCTTATAACAGATTTAAATATGATACATTTGATGAAGTTTACAATTTTACTAGTGCTAGGTTCTTTTGCCCTTGTAAAATAGATGTAATTTAGCAAAGGAAATTGCTCTTCAATGAATCTTAGTGCTATTTTCTGTGGGCTATTTGTTTTGTTTTAATGCTTTCTAGTGAGTATTTATTTTTCACATTAAAATGAAATTACTCTGTAAATATTTAAAAGACTGAAATATTAATGAGTATATCAGTCTTATTAATGTCATTCAGTATAAAATTCTGTTATAAAGCATAATCAGAATATGAAGCTTTAATTTAAAACATCATTAGAACATCTACTGGAATGAGTTTCTTGCTATTTTGCTTATTGATGAAACACTATACCTATATGGTTTGATTACTTCAAGTTAAAATCTGACATTTTACTTTAATTGTAAATTGTCTTGTGAAATATTCAGAATCATGGAGATCTAAATTTCTGCATATTCTTGTTTTTTGTTGGATATTTTATTTACATTTCAGATGCCAATCCCTTTCCCCATTTCCCTTCCTCAGAAAACCCCTATCCCGTGCCCCCCCCCCTTTTCTATTTGGCTCTTATACAATTTTGTAAATGTTAATCAAGGCCTTTGTAAGTATGGTAATGCTCCATCAGAAGTGTAACCTAATACCCAACCTAGCTATGTGAACTATCTTTGACTAGTGGAGACACATGAACTTCTGCCTCCATGCCACCTCTCTCTTTCTCTCTCTTTTTCTCTCTCATTACCGAGCTTCTCATCTACTTCATCTTCTCCTCTCCTTACTCCATCTTTTCCTCTCGGTGCTCCTTTCCCCTTAGCTCCTCCTACATATTACCCTTCCTGTTAAAATAAATCTTTTCTCTCAGAATACAATTAGAGCATAATTATTAATATTTGTACCAGTGAGGTACAAGATAGTCTTAATACCCAGTCCATCCTTTTGTTGACTAGCCAGAAACTCTGCCGTCTCTCTTTACTAGGGAACTTAGTTTTGAACCTGGCTTTTTCTTGGCTTTAGAATGAATGCCAGCTGAGAAACCTCCACTCAGATCTTTTCTCTCAAGGTAAATAGCCTGGATTGGCTATGAGTCTATAGGTCTTCAATGCCGTCAGAAATCCAGAATAACTAAATTAACTGAATTTATGGGAAGCACTAAGCATAGCTTCTAAAAGTTAGCCAATTTATAGAAACCGCTGAACACCTGGACAACCCCTATACTACCGAACTTTGTAGCATCAAATCTTCAGCCTTCTGGCCCAAACTCATCTGACAGACTTTAGTGCTGCAGAATTATTAAGGGCTGGTTACTCTGTCTAGGCAGATATAATCAGTCGACTATTCTGCAAGTGTGTCCTTTTCTGTAGATGGAGAGAGGCAATTCTTGCCTGGTGGCTGTCTCACCACAACAGGAGTAACTCCAATGATGCTCAATTTCTTCTTAGAATACAAGACGGGAAGCTGTCAGGAGCAGACAGGTCTCTAATCAAAATGAACATTAATATAGAAATATTTGTGACGTCAATTCTATGGATTTCTGACGTTTTGAAATCCAACTATCCATGTAAGGTAACCTGGACTGCTGTCTGTTATCTCCTCTCAGCTATTTCTAAATGAAGTTCCATCTGGATGCAGTGAAGACACAGCGTGGGAGGCTTATCAATTTGCTCTTCCCCCCACCCCTCTTCTGATGTCTCGACGACCGTAATCAGCTTGAAGAAGTTAAAGAAGAGTCAGCGCCCCTATTCCCCGGGCTTGGGGACTAAGGTGCTTAATATGGGGCTGTCTCTCTGGGGAACAGCAGTGATTTTGTTGGAACAGGGAGGATTAGCTAGGATTTATGGCATAGCCATAACCTATTGGTAGAAATCTGTATAATTTAGTATCAAGATGAAGTTACAATTTCTTAAATGGTACAAAATTCACTTAGATTTCAAATTTAAGGTTTTCATTGGTATGAGCTTCTTATTGATATGAAAGTGAAATGAACATTGATACTCTCATGGGCATTGTGCCTGTATAACACATTTAGAAATACAAGACTTAGACCCAGTCCTTCTTTAACTTTTTTAACTGACTTGGGATGACTAGCCTGTGAGTTAAGGGACTATAGCAAATTCATGACTTTGAGTTTATTGTTAGGGTGTTTTCTAAATTTCTGCATATTCTATAAATAACTTTAAACTTTGTGTCTTCAAAAACAATAGCTTACTCTAAAATTTTTATCTCATGAATTATTTTCTTGTATTGTATGAACCAGTCACGCAAGAAAAGTAATTTTCTCTTCTAACATTAGATTTTTAGTATTTAGAGTCTCTTAACAATTTTTTGAAAAAAATCTGTTTGCCTAAAATATTCAAAACTGTGACAACAAAAGTTATAAGCACATACTGAGGTTTTTCTTCAGGGTCTATGAGAAAACTGCAAGAAATGAATTGTCCACTCCCACAAACATGCACATTCTACCCCCTCAAGAGACTAGTAGGTTATTAATTGCATATTTTTGTGTGGGACATGATTTATAGCATACAAAGAACAAAGATATTCATCTATAACGAATGCAATAGACTGACTCCAAAGTGATTTACTTAATTGATCTAAAAGAGGCTTGATTCATGATTAACCAGAGGACAAATAAATCTTCATTTAAAGCTTTGGGTGGACTTAAGTTCAATATATTGTCAGGGAAACAATTCCTAAATGAAAAATAAGCAAAGTAAAACTCTTTATCGCTTAGATATCTTCAGCACCTAAAAACTAGAATTAAAATTAGGTCAAAGATTATTTCAGAATTGTGATGAGGAAAATGGTGAGGCTTGTAAGAAAATAATTAAACAAAGAAAACACCTGTGATGTGAATTGCTTACTTTTAAAATGAAAGCATATGCCTTTAATTAAAAGCTTGGTTGTAGAGCTCTCTGAAAATGCTACACAATAACGAAATGGTAGTTAACTGACTTTTTTTTTCTTATTTTGCAGTTCTGTTCTTTTTTGTGTCCTGTATTTATACCAAGGGTCATGTGGTATATGATTCATAACAGACTATTCACCATAGTTTAACTCAGCTCCATTACTGAATTTGATATAAATTTTATAAGTCTGTCTTCTCATCTGCAGATAAAATATCAATTTCTATGACAACTTGCTTCTGCAGAGATTAACACCTTTGGAGATGAACAGAAATTTCTGTTAATTCCTTACTTTGTTATGGTTTTTATTTCCTAGTATATTATGCCTTTCCGAACATTGCAGCCAAGTTCAGACAATGACTATGTGAACTGTTTTACTAGGATGCTGTGCTTCACACAAGAATACTATGGTATTCCATGTTGACATACTTGTTCTGTTTGGAGGAGGAAGACAATCCTATAAATAAGACCTGAATCTGTATACCTGAGAGTGGACTATATGCAATGGGAAATAAAAGAAATATAAGTAGTCATAACAATATTTTCTTGCTTCTGTCTTCATAGATACATTCTCTTATATGGGACATTTTCTCTTGATAGATATCAACAGAATTGTCAGACAGAAAATAATTTTTTTTTGTTTTCACATAACTGCATACACAAAATAAATTAGTTCTCTTCCAACCTTATTACTATTGAAGAGATATAGAGTAAGAAGAGACAATAAATTTCATATTAATACACTAAGTTTCTGGGACTAGATTTGAATATTCTCAGTAAAATGAGGGAAAGAAATAGATGATATTTGGTGTTTGACTAGCTATATTATTTGTCAGTTTTTGCACTAAGTAATTAAATATATTTTATGTGTGATCAGCCAGTGTCTGATATTTGCCAAAGAAAAATTATTGGGTAACCTGTTAATTTTATGATATAATTCAGGCACCAGGATAAACACCAGTTTTACCTTCAGTATTGTCACCTAGTAATAAATTTTCTCTTTTGTAAAATCCAAGTCTTTCACATTTTAAAAGATCCAGATAACACGAGAAAAGTATTCCATGTGGTATTTGATGAGTAACAGCTGTAAGAGAGCTGTGATTTCACTGATATTACAATAGGCTAAATTCAGGCATGTGAGATTTATCAAATGGCGTTTTCCTGGCAATGAAGGATAGGGGAAATCTGAATTAAGCATCTGTGTGTCATTTCCATGCTGTTCTATACAGGACTAAAAGACTGGAATATACACTAAGCAGAAATCACAATAACTATTTTCAACACTACTACCAACAATTAAAACAATGCTGCATTGAGACTAGTATAAAAATATGAAATAGACAAATTCTTCTTTCTCCTCACAAAACATAACTTCAAAATATCTATAACACTAATAGTATTCATGTCTTGCAAACGTACATCATGACAGTTGTCATAATATACATTCTCAGTACTTTCATGGACTTAATAATCATGTATTTTTATGTGTGACCTGTGGGTGTTTGATATCACTTGATATTTAGAATAAAGGCAATATTAGATACACATTTAAATGCCATATGCAGAAGAGACATTGTTAACTGATGTTTGACTCTGAAACTCAACCTTGATATAGATCATGAAAATAAGCAACTTGAAGCATCTGCTGCTGCAAAGAATAAAATGGCAAGATCCAGATGGAAACCATGAGGGATGCTCATTAGCTCATATCATCTCTTCTCTGTGGATTACCAAAAATAGTGGGAATGCAGTTGAAAGTTGTGAATTGATGAGATTGGGTGTAAGAAATACAAGATGAAAGTTGGTCTGTTATTTTGACTATATGTTTTTGTTATTTATAAAACCTACATAATAGAACAGCATATGCATTTGCTTATGTGTCACAAGCTTAACAACTAGGGACTATTGTACATCTGTAGTTTAATCAGATCTCAAACGCCTCTGTAAATTTCAGCAGAGTCTTTCTATTTCCTGATTATTTACATTAGTCAGGAATAGAGAAGGAGTTTGTTCATTTGAAAATTTCAAAATCTTTCTCCACTGAACACCCACAGTCATTACCATTCAGTAGACACTCATCAATTATCAGCATATTTCTGAATATTAACACTGGAAAATCATCAGTTATATAAAGTCTCATTTGTTTAATGTCATTTTGAAAAATAAATGTATAATATATGGAAAAATTATCACACTAATTTAAAAACTCAAAATGATTGATATATGAATTCCTTGGTATGTACATAGGCCATTGAGTTTTATTGGTGTAGAAACATTCTCCAAAGGGTATATGTGATCCACTGTTTAAAATTTGTGATGTGTATCTTTTTCATATCTATGCAACACAAGTTATAAGCAAAAAAAAAAAAGAAAGAAAGCACATTTTTATTGTCAATGTGAAAAACAAAGTTTTGAAGACTAAATTTGTTCTATCTTATTTTCCTTTTATATATTTTAAGCTTAAGAACATCTTGAAAATACAATAATGCCATCTCCTGGTCAGTTTATTGAGTCAAAAAATATATGAAGGTCTGTCTTCAAAGAAATGCCTAGTACAAAATTCAAATAAGCATAGGAAAAAAATGGAACTTTTCCCACTTTCTATATTTTCTAGACTTTTGTAAAATGCAAATTTCAAATATGAACATTTTTAACTTGTGAGATATTTTGCTTGTAGTAAATTTTTCTTTTTTATTCCTTTTACAACCCAATATCAACCCTTTCTCTCCTCCCAGTAGCCCCCACATACTAGTCCTTCTCTCATTTCTTCTTTCCATTCTCTTTTGAGAAGTGGAAGTTTCCCCTCTGGGTGTTAAACTTTATACACACACACACACACACACACACACACACACACACACACACACACACCAAGCCACTGTGAGACTAGGCATATCTTCTCCTACTGAGGCCAGATAAGGCTGTCCATTTAGGCCCCGGGATCCACAGGCAGGCATGAAACAGACTCAGGGATAGCCACTGCTCCAATGGATGGGGGACAGGCATGAAGACCAAGCTGCTCATCTGCTATATATATGAGGGGCTGGGGGTTTGGGGGGTGCTAGGTCCAGCCTGTGCTCTTTGGTTGGCCATTTAGTTTCTGGGAGCCCACAAGGGTCCAGGTTATTTGACTGTTTGTCTTCCTGTGGAATCCCTTGGTGTAACTCTCTCTATCCAAGAAAGTAAAAGGCATGTAGGACAATAACTTCAAGTCTCTGTAGAAACAAATTGACGAAGACCTCAGAAGGTGGAAAGATCTCCCTTGCTCATGGATTGGTAGGATTAACAAAGTGAAAATGGTCATACTACCAAAAGTAATCTACAGATTCTGTGAAATCCTTATCACAATTCCAACACAAAACTTCACAGATGTTGAAAGAACAACTATCAACTTCATGTGGAAAAACAAGTAAAACCAGGATAGCTACAACCATCCTGAGCAATAAATTCCATAATCACATGGTATTTGATAGAGTAAACTTTCAGAATGTGTTCTTCTTCTGTAAACTACTGAGAATAAATATCTATGCCTAATGTTGTGATGGCTGAGAATATGATTGCTGTGTGTGGTAGGTTAAAACATTGACACAACACCCCAGGCAAATGTAATAGCTTAACTCCATTTTACATATAGTGTGTAATCAAAAGAAGTAAATACCATTAATAACACAGTTATATGAAGAACATACCTTTGATTATGGTAGGGATATTTTTTCTCTTTGAACTCTAACCCCTGTAAACATGGAAACAACAGTTTATAATTATATTATACAATTCATTTGTTAATTGTTTATTTCAACTCTTTATAATTATGAGATTTTTCTGGTAGAGACATGAAAAAACATTTTTTCACCTCAGATGGGATATTGGCAGACTGAAGAAACAACTCCATCCAAATCTAGCTAAGTGAATCAGTGAGTTTATTTGAGGCTACATACAGAAATACAGATGAGGAATGTTTTATAGGACCATTGATGACTCAAAAGCAGCTGCATCAAATAAAAACCTTCCCAGCATTGGTGATAAATCACAAGGTAGCATCATTGAATCTCCCTCCATGATTTTCAGGCAGTTTGTGCAGTTAGTCTCTACTCTCCAGCAATTGTTACTGATATTATATCCTTGGAGTGAAGCCTTGTGAATCATTTAAGTTTCAGGAGCTTCCTGAGATTCACAAACTCTGTTTTCTTCCTAATCTTTGGAATGTTTGAATTTTGAGGTGAGACCCACCAACTACCAATTTTTATTCAGGTGCATAGAACTAAAAAGTCAGAATGCTGACAATATTTTAAATTTAGAAAGAGTAAAAATTTTTACTAATTTTCATCTTTTAAAGTATACTTTCTTTTTATTTATTTTTTTTGAGAATTTCATATGTGGATACTGTATTACCTCATTCGAGCCATTCCTCTAATCCCTCCAGTTCCTCCCATGTCCCTCCCACTCCTTCTCAATTATATAGCTTCTTAACTTTTACAAGTATATTCACATAAGAATATAATCTGTTGAGATCTTTTAAATTTGTTGGTTTTTTTTTTCTTTTTAGGAATGTCCACTTAAGA
Organism: Rhabdomys pumilio; assembly: GCA_030674055.1. Lineage (NCBI taxonomy): Eukaryota > Metazoa > Chordata > Mammalia > Rodentia > Muridae > Rhabdomys > Rhabdomys pumilio. The sequence goes on from JANHMN010000005.1 coordinate 57,542,531, forward strand.
TTGATTAATTCTTCTATATGTGTAAGCATTTACAAATGTGAACATTTGATTATGTTTGCTTTTGGATTATTTCTCTTCTTTTATTTAAATTAAATAAATGAAGTCGGATAACCAATTTTAAAATTTTAACTCACAGTTCTGAAGTTGAAGGAAATGGTATCAGCATTAAGTTTATTCTGATGAAAGCTTCATAGCACATGGCTTCACAATAGTAGGAGTTTAATATGACAAGGATGTTTTTAATTTCCATGGACTAAGACAGAGTAAGAAAAGTCTTCCAAGAATCCTTAATAATTCAACCATTTTTCTACTTCTTAAAAGTCTTAATAGCTCCTTACATTGCTTCTTTGAGTGTCAAACTTCCTATGTATGGCACTTTGCAAGACAGTCATCAAAAAAAATCCAAATACTAGCATAGAGACTTTTTAGAAAGGAAACACAGTAATAGTCAACCTGGAGCCCTTTCTCTGTTACATAGCTAAAATTTTGTTTTACTCCTTTTTATATCCCAAACTATGAAAAAAATAACAATTTTTTTCTTATGTATCTGAGGGGAACTTTAGTGTTTTTAGAATTTATATGTGCATGCAAACAATCACACTGCTTAACAATACACATTATTTTGTATTTTGTTTACTTTTTATGAAAATCTTCAACAATATTTTACATTAATTTCAAAAGAATATCCTTGGTATTTACAGGTACAGTGTTGTTCAGTAGAATTCTAGAATTTATTTTTAGAGATTTATTTTTATTTTATACGCACAAATATTTAACCTGCATATATGTCTTTGCACACATGCATGTATTGCCTCTAGAGACTAGAAGAGGACATCAGATACCCTTGGGCTGGAGTTGCAGGCAACTGTGAGTCACTGTGTGGGTTCTGGTAATCCAACTCTAGTCCTCTGGAAGAGCAACAAATGATGGAACTAATAAACTATCTCTCTTGCCCCTTTGGAATTTATTGATCTTGTTTGACTAAAATTTCATGTCTATTGGCATTAATTAATTTTCCCACTCTCTCTTACCTGACTGACACGCACCATTCTACTCTTTGATGCTATGAATTTCACTACTTTAGGGACTTCAGATAATAGGTTCATATGTCTTCCTTCATCTGATTTACTGAAGTTAGTGTAATATTCTCAAGTTTTATTCACAGTTTAGAGTATTATAAATTTGTGTCTTGTAAGCTGTATTTTATTACATTTTATATTATACATTTACTATATTTTACTTATATTATATCCTAATAGATATATATGGGTTCACATATATTTGTCATTGTAAATTCTGTAAAGAATATAGGACAGCAATGATTCTTTGACATTTTAATACTTTGGAAAATTATCTAGAAGTACAAATTCTGTATTACATTATTCTTTTATTTTAAAATTATTGAGGAACTTCAGATACTTTTTTGGACCTGTTTCAACACCAGTACTGAATTGAGTCTGGCATTATATTTTCCTGAAATGTGACAACTGAATATTTTATCGGCATATACTTAACAAATATACATAAATGTGTGTATGTTTCAAATTTTCATTTATGTGTATCATACATGTTCACTAGATTCAAACTTCCATATTCTCTCTTTTCTCCTCCCTTTTGATCCTCCTACTGGTCTTCTCTTCATTCTTCCATTTATGTTTATGTCATAGAAACACACATAGTGACACATACACTCACACTTACATGCGAAAGCTTTATGTGTATGCATAATTAAAGAATCTACAAATTATAGAAGGTATCAAATAGTTGCTCTCATGAGTCACATTAGTTATTTCAACTAATATGATAATCTCCAGTTGTATCAACTTACAAGTCTTTATTCCTTTTTATGATTATAAAACTGCACATTATAAACACATATATTTTCCTTTTGCACTTACCTATTGAACAAGTAGGCTGATTTCTGTAATTGATTTTGACTAGAGTGGTGTAATAAAAATAGATGGGGAAGTGTTTATATGATACGTTGACTTACTTTCCTTCCAATATATGTAGAGTAGTCATATATCCAGGCCATATGGCAGTTCTATAGTTTATTGTGAAACCTTCACAAATAATCACAGTGGCTCCACAAGTTTACATTTGCACTAGTAATGTAGAAAGGATTCCTCACCCCTAATTCTAACCACCATTTGCTGCTTTTTATTTACTTAATTATAGCCATTTTGACTGAAGTAAAAAGGGTGCTGTCTGTTATATTTAATTTTCAATTCTCCCTTGGCAGAGCTCTTGAATATTTTTTCATGTTTATTTTTCATTTGAATGTTATCTTTTGAGAACTATCTCTCTTCACTTATTTAGGTCATTAACAAACTGAAATGTTTTGGTTTTAGGTAATTTGCTTTTACATATTCTTTTTAAATATTTGTTCACTGTTTTAAATTTTTCATTGTAAAATTCTGTTATGTTTTGCTTTCTATTGCTATAAATAACACTATGACTACAAGCAACAAGTAGAGAGAAGACCCTGGTTGGCTTATGTGTCGAAATCATAATATACCATTGATAGAATTCTAGGCAGGAACTCAAACAGAGGCAAAGGCAGGAACTGAAATAGAACCATGGAAGAAATCTTCTTACTTGCTGTGGATTGTTCAGCTTGCTTTCTTATGCAATCCAGTACCATGTTCCCAGTGGTGGTACTGATCTTGGTGGTCTGAGTCCTGAACCACAAAAATGACCAGCATTGCAAGATATCTCTAAAGGTGTAATAGTGACATATATATTTTAGCAGTAACCAACAGCTATCTAATTGAACTGAATGTCCACTTAAAAGAAAGGAAATTTTTGGTACTATAAATCTCGCAAATTACATGTAGCTGATGATTCCATAGATTTTAGAGGAGAGCGTTCTATTGACAGTCTTTCACACCATTACAATTTTTAACTCCATTCTAAATACTTTCACATGGTTGTTTAAATAATACACAGTTGTTTAAATAATACACGGACAATTCCAACACCATTTGTCATCCTGATGTTGGCAGCAGAAACTTCATAGGTCTCCACTTCTAAATGCTAACTGATGAGGGAGAATTAGACTTCCACGGAGTAGAGACCTTTGATTGGTTACCCAATACCAAGTTGCCAGCCTTAGAAAAAAATACACGGCCGGGCAGTGGTAGCGCATGCCTTTAATCCCAGCACTTGGGAGGCAGAGGCAGGCGGATTTCTGAGTTCGAGGCCAGTCTGGTCTACACAGTGAGTTCCAGGACAGCCGGGGCTACACAATGAAACCTTGTCTGGAAAAACAAAAACAAACAAACAAAACAACAGCAACAACAAAAAGAAACATATACACGCTGGCAACACTGGATATACTCAGCAGGTTGTAATTGAATATTTATTTATTTATACATATATGTAAGAACAATAAAAAAGGAAGGCCATAGATTTGGAAGCGAGGAGGTACAAACTTGGGATGGACAGAGAAATTATGTAATTATAAATTTTAAAATGTCTCACAGAGATGTGTACAGCACAGTCTTATAGAGACAATTCTTCAACTGAGATTCCCTTTTTCAAACATGTTTGAGGCTAGTTAAAAAGACAAAACAACAACAACAAAAGCTTTTCTCTGGTTTGCATCTCTACGTAGGCCAGATGACCCTATACTCCCATACACCCTACAGCCTGCCTGCTTCTCAGGAGTTACACAGTAACCAGAGACATGTGTGAGACTCTGCCAATATACCCATGACAGCTGTTAAACGCACAGAGCTCAGCTGACTTGAGAACTACCTGCCCTCTCCAGATCCATCTTCCTTCAGGTCTAGTATGCTTCTTTCACCTGGATAAGATCTGTGGGCTGAAACACTCCTATACCCCACGGCCTTCCTTTCACTGAGGAGGTCTGCAATAACCAGGGACAAACATGGAGACTGAAGAAAAGGCGATCCAGTGATCGGTCCAACTTTGGATCCATTTCAAGGGGAAGCTCCAAGGCCTGACACTATCACTGACGCTATGGTGTGTTTACAGATAGGAGTTTAGCATGAGTGCCCTCTGAGATGCCCAACCAGCAGCTGAATGAGACACATACTTACATACAACCATAGGACTGTAGTCAGTAACCGATATGGTTGAATTAGAGGAAGGAAGTAAGAAGCAGAAGAGGATGATAACCCCATAGAAAGACCAGTCTTAACTAACTTGGACTGTGGGAGCTCTCAAACATTGGGCCACCAAACAGGCAGCACCCATGAGCTGTCTCAGACCCCCGACACATCTGAGAAGATGCTAGAATCTATGAAGTAGCAAATGACCTTGTGCTCATTATTTTGCTTTTGTTTTCTTTTGTTATTGGTTTTGTTGTTGATTTTCTTTCTTTTTTTGTCTTTTCATTTTTGAAGGCTCTTTGACAGGATATTTTATTTCATTATCTTCTCTGTCTCTTTTTTCTTTGTTATTATTTGCTGTTTTAAGAAATAAAAAAAATGTTATTTTATTATTTACATTCCAGTCATTAACCCTTCCTCCCTCTCACAGTTCTTCATCCCATTCCTCCTCCCTCTGTCTCTGAGAAGGTGCTCCCCCCACATCAGGGCTTCACATTCCCTGGGGCCTCAAGTCTCCAGAGGATTAGGCACATCTTTTCCCACTGAGGCCAGACCAGGCAGTTCTCTGCTATATATCTAATTCTGAGTCTTCTAACATACTCAGCTTTGCCTGCCTTTCTGATTTTTGTGCAAATACTGAAGTGGAAATTTAAGGGTTCTTTGGAAAGTTGGTTGGATGGTGTTTTGCTTGGGCAAACATGAAAGAATATTTCTTTAAAGTGGACACAGGTT
>JANHMN010000005.1:57549838-57595685 GCA_030674055.1 Rhabdomys pumilio
AGAGAGGAGAGAGGAGGAAGAGAGAAGAGAGAAGAGAGAAGAGAGAAGAGAGAGAGATTTGAAAACTGTCTCAAGCAGAATATAGGCTCTCAGCTTGGATCCACAATTTGTCTTTGAGACATTTTTTTCACTACTCTGAGATACCCCTTCTCTCAGAACCCATCTCCAAGCCAAGACTGGTCCTTGTCAACAAAGTAAGTGGTAGAAGTAAGAGTATAACATGACTTCTGGTAGGAGAAACATTTTCTATTGTATCAGTTGCAAATAAAGAACTTGAAAAAACAAATGCCCAGACTGTAATATAGGTGATTTAAATCATAGGTGTTTAAATGAATAGTAAGTAAATTATTGTCAATAAACTATTAAACTATCATTAAAACCATTCCTGTAAGTTTTCTTGACTCAATTATCATGTCAAGTTTTCTGTGCTGTTCAATAAATAGAGTTCAAAGCACTTTGTCAGGAATAGACACTCAGAACTAGAATGAAAAATACACACTTACAATCAACAGGCATTGACACAGATCAGACAAATTTAATAGAAAGATTACAGACAGGCCAATGGCCACAGCCTACAAACAGAAGGTACACTTACAGGAATACAGAATTTAAGTTTAGGCTCAGTTTATCAAATTAATCTAAAAGGAAATAACTGTGTTTTCAATTCCTTAATGTGACAACAATGTATCTTAATGGCTTTTGAGTTTATCTTTCATGTGCTAGCCAATACAGTAGTCCCTCTTAAAGAGGACTGCTTTCAATGTGTCTAAGGGATTTTGATGTGCTGTGGTTTTATTTTTATTTACTTCCAAGGGTTTTACATTTCCTTCTTGGTTATTTTCATTTATTAGTTTGTTGTTTAATTTCTAATTTAAAAGATTTTTTTTGCTATATATATTGAGCTTTATTCTATCATGCCCAAGTAAGGAATGTGAATTATTACTTTACTTTTCCTTTATTTGTTGAGATTTGATTCCAGTTTCAATATGTAGTCTATTTTAATGAAACTTATACTTGCTATTAGAAAGAATGTATTTTATGGTGCTTGGTTGGAGTATTCTTGTGATATGTTAGTACCTTTCAGTTAATAATTTCATTTCACTCTGATGTTTTTATTTTTTTGTTTTATTGCTTTTTTTATTTCCATTTTTCTTTGGTTTTCTGGATGACCTGTCGATTGGAAAAAGTGGGGTATTTCACTTTCCTACTATTACTGGATTTGCATTAAACTGTAGCTTCAAGTTTGGTAGTATGCTTTCTATGAAGTCTAAACTTTAGTGCATATATATTGAAGATTAAGATATCTTGTTGGTTAATTATTTCCTTGATTAAAGTGAAGTGTTCTTTATTATTTCTTATAACTGATTTTTGAAGTCTATTTTGTTAGATATTAGGATAACATTCATTTTTCATATTTTTATTTGTTTGGACTACTTTTCTCCATCTTTTCATTCTAAGAAAGTACTTATTGTTGAACACTTTTTTTCTTAGAGAAAACAAAAAGATAAATTTTTGATCCTTTTTTTATTCGATAATTTATTTATTTACATTTCAGATGTTATCCCCTTTCCCCTCTCTTCATTAATCCCCTGTCCCATCCCTCCCCTCCCTTTTTGCTTTTATACCATTAAAATTACATACAAGTATTAAGGACAGTTCTAGTTTGAGGAACTAGCAATACAATAGATGCAAATAGTCAAAGAACAAGCAAGACAATAAACCCAGATAGTCAAAGAACACTCAGGACAATAAATATAGTCCTGTGATCACTTCTGTGATCACTATTTCTAAGGGCTTATCAGGATGATCAAAATATCTGAGCCTACTTCCCTGTCCTAGCCCAAAGACAATGTCATTCCTGAAGCCTACTTCTTTGTTCTAGCCTAAGATTTAGATTCCTGCCTGTAATTACTTCTTTGTTCTAGCTTAGGACTTAGATTTCTACCTGATATTACTTCTTTGTTCTATCCTAATGTCAGATTTCTGCCTATAGTTCATTTCCTTGTCCTTGACCTATGTTAGATTCCTTTCTAGCAGCCCATTTCCTTGTCCTTGTCTAATGTCAGATTCCTGCTAGGCAGTCCCAAAAGCTCTCCACATGTTCCCCCTTTTTATTGCATAAACTAGGCTGAGTCTGTCTTAGATTGTTCTGACAAGAATGCCTTCCTTACCCATTGTGGAATGTGCATTATCAAAAGCAATGCATTTCTGCCTTAGGGTAGTAAGGCTCTTTGCAGAATCTTACCCATCCTTGGTTTGCCAGCCTGTTAAATTAATAGTTCTGTCTTGGGTTCTATTTTCAGTTTCAAGTCATGTATTTTGACTGCCAACCTGTTGATGTAGCTAGAGACAAGCTTTAACAAGATAGGCAGGAATAAAATATTCCCAGGACAAATAGGGCTAGCCTGATCAAGCAATATATGCCATTCCTGAGGTTTGATCAAAATGGAAATACTGACCTCAAGCCATGGATAATTTTTTCAGCATTATCTGTAGCATCAAAACTCAATGGAGCAGCATTCTTTAAATTCATAATTTCACTATGCAAAGTTAAAACATTCAGAGAGGCATTAGAATTATGCCAAATACCCTACAGGTGTCTTTAAACTTTTTACAAATTATATGGACTATCATTGTAAATTTTAGAAGTAACATCACGCCAATGGTATTTGCCATGACACTCGAGATGCCTCCTAACTCTTAAATCCTGATTCTCCTTCCAATAATTTGAATAGGATATAGAGCATCAATCCCTTGTTCCAAAACACCTATATAAATCCTCTTGTATACTCAACATGTTAGTAACATTCTTTTACTAGATGATTAACAAAAGTAGCTGTTTTAACTTCTTGTGTCAGTGTTATTGCAGAAGCAGTGGTGCTAGCAATTAATGGAATTAAAGCTGTTATACCAGCAATAATCAAGCTTGCTATCCGCTTGATTTTGCTTAAAGCCTAACTCACTTCTTCCAGCACTTTCAAGATTTTTTTCAGAGAATCAAATTTTCTAATACTCAGTGCAGTGAGACAAAAGCAGGTCAATAGACCCCCTGTCACAGACATGTCAGGTTTCAATGCACTAACACAATTAGAAAGTATACAGACAATGCAACTTACATTAAATACTATAGAAGAGACAAAACTAATTTTAGCTTAACAATTATAAGAACATTAACACATGCACTAATCCTGTTTGAAATCCAGATCCTATCCCAACGTTATCTCTTGCTATCATAACATCATAAAGAACTTCAGCTAACTTCCAAATATGTCTTTGAAAATGTCCAGAACCAGTCTTCCAAATGAAGACTGTTATTTCCAATATTGGATTGATTTCTAAAACAGTACATGATTGAGTCCAAATAACTGGTCACCTTTAAGAAAAATACAAGTGTAATTATAATTTCTCTTTTTGATTCTCTGTCCAACAAGGTCTAAAATCTTGAGGCAAGGCAGCTTGTCCCATCTGGGATATAGACAAGCAAAGGTGGATCAGGAACATATGTCCAATACAGCTTCTCAGTCACCCTTGTCAGGGTACTCAGTAAGCTCACAGATCAGCATCATTCCTTGTCCCAGCATCAGCATGTCTCAACAATCATTCTGGCAGCCACCATGCTCCTTCAGCATCCTGCAGAAGAAAACACAAACATGTCCTTTTCCCCATATTATATACCTGTTCAGGATCATGCCATATGCCAGTAAATGGATCCTTCCATTTCACTTAGGCATAAGTATGCCTAGTTGTAGGGTGCCATAGACACTCAGTAAAATGTTCCTTGGCATGCAAAGGATATTTTTTTAATTTTAAATAAAAAGAGCATTATTTAAATAAATTTGAGATATATGAGGATATACCTCCCCCTTTTTATTATTTTATGAAGATATTTCTTTAAAGTTCCATGGGGCCCTTCCACAATACCTTATTCTTGAGGATTATAAGGAATCTCCGTAATAAATTGTTAACAAAATGTCTCAACTGCTTGACTACAATTGCCAGTTCCATTTTCTGTTTTTTTTTTAAATTGGATATTGTATTTTTTACCTTTCAAATGTTATCCTCTCTCTCCATCCCCCCCCAAAACAAAACCTTATCCCACCCCCTCCTCCTGCTTTTATGAGAATGTACCCCCACCAATCTACACATTTCTGCCTCCCTGCTCTCAAATTTCCCAGCACTAGGGCATCCACACCTTCAGGGACCAAGGCCCTCCTCTAACACTGATGCCTGACAAGTCCATCTTCAACTACCTATACAAGTGGAGCCATGGGTCCCTCCCTTTGTTTACTCAGGCTGGAGGTTTAGACCCTGGGAGCTCTGGTTGGTTGTTATTGTTACTGTCCCCATGGGGCTGCCAACCCCATTCAGCTCCCTCAGTCTTCTTTCTAACTTCTCCATTGGGCACCCTGTGATCAGTTCAATGGTTAGCTGTGAGCATCTGCTTCTGTTTATGTCAGGCAGTGGGAGAGCCTCTCAGGAGACAGGTATGTTAGGCTTCTGTCAGCATGCACTTCCTCACATCCACAACAGTGTCTGCATTTGGTGACTGCACATGGGATGAGTCCCCCGGTGGGTCCATTTATAGATAGTCCCTTCTCCAGTCTTTGTTCCACATGTCTCCATACTTTCTCCCATGAGTATTTTGTTACTCCTTCTAAGAAGGACCAAAGAACCTACACTTTGGTCTTCCTTCTTCTTGAACTTCTTGTGATCTGTGAGTTGTATCTTAGGTATTGTGAGCTTTTGGGCTAATATCCACTTATCAGTGAGTGAATACCATGTTTGTTCTTCTGTGATTTGGTAAGCACATCATAGCATAAGTAATATTGCCTGGCATGGGTGTCTGCCCATAAGGTGGATCCCCAGATGTGCTGGTCAAGGTACCATCTTTCGATCAATCTCTTCACAATTTTCATTCTTTTAGTTCTTATGGACAGGAACAATACTGGGTCAGAAATTTTGACTATGGGTTGGTAACACCAGCCCTCCTCTTGTGGTCCTGTCTATCTACTAGAGATGGATTCTTCTACTTCCGACTCCCCACTATTGGGCACTTCATCTAAGGTCACTCCCATTGAGTCTGGAAAGTCTTTCACCTCCCAGGTCTCTGGTATTTTATAAAGGGTATCCCTACCTACCATCTTCTGAGGCTTCATATTTCCATTCATTCTGCTGGCCCTCTGGGCATCTCTCATATTTTTCCCCATACCTGATCTCTTCCCTTTTATTTTCATATTCATCCCCTCACCTACCAAAATCCCTCCCTTCCTCTGCATTTCATGATTGTTATCTCCCCACTAATAATCCTTGCATGGCCTTTCTGCTTGTTAAAGTTCTTAAATTCTACGAGTTGTATCTTAGATATTCTGTACTTTTGGATAATATACAATAATTAGTGCTTACATACCATGAATATCCTTTGGGGTCTGGATTACTTCACTCAGGATATTTTCTAGTTTCATCCATTTGCCTGTGAAACTCAAGATGTCTCCATTTTTAATAGCTGAATAGTATTCTATTGTTTAAATGTACCACACCTTCTGTATCCATTCTTCAGTTGTGGAACATCAGAGTTGTTTCCATTTTCTGATTGTTACAAACAAGGCTGCAATGAACATCCTGGAGCATGTGTCCCTCTGGTATGGTGAGGCATATTTTGGATATATTCTCAAGAGTGGTATTGTTGAGTCTTCAGGTAGGTCTATTTCCAATTTTCTGAGGAACCTCCAGATAGATTTACAGAGTGGTTGTAGCAGTTTGTAATCCCACCAACAATGAAGGAGTGTTTCTCTTTCTTCATACCATTGCCTGCTGCACATGAATTGCACTGTCACATGAATTTTTGGTCTTAGCCATTGTGATTGATGTCAGGAGGAATCTCAGTGTTGTTTTTATTTGCATTTCCTTGATGACTATGGATTTTGAACATTTCTTTGAGTGTTCCTTGGCCCTTCAAGATTCCTCTGTTTAACTTGGTACCCCATATTTTTGTTTGGTTACTTGTGTTTTGGAGGTTAGCTTCTTGAGTTCTTCATATATTTTGAATATTAGCCCTCTATCAGATGTGGGATTAGTGAATATTTTTTTCTGTTCTGTAGGCTGCTCATTTGTCCTATTGATGTTTTTCTTTTTTTTTTTCCTTACAGAAGCCTTTCAGTTTCATGAGTTTCCATTTATCAGCTGTTGATCTTAGAGCTTGAGCCATTGGAGTTCTGCTTAGGAATTTTTTCTCTGTGCCAAGTTCAAACCTCTTCACCACTTTCTCTTCTAATAGACTTAGTGTATCTGGTTTTTTGTCAAGGTCCTTGATCCACTTAGATTTGAGCTTTGTGCAAAGTGACAAATGTGGATCCATTTTCACATATCAACTACCAGTTAAACCAGCACCATTTATTGAAGACGTTTTTTTTTTTTTTTTCCCACTGTTTATTTGGCTTCTTTGTAAAAGATCAAGTGTCCATAAGTGTGTGGTTTTATTTCTGGGTGTTCAATTCTATTCCGTTGATCAACCTGTCTGTCTCTGTACCAATGTGATGCGAATTTTATCACTACTGCTCTGTAGCACATCTTGAGTGAGGTCAGGGATGGTGATTACCCCAGAAGTTATTTTATTGTTAAGAATTGTTTTCACCATAAGAAGTGCTCATTCTACGTCTATGAAGAACTGTGTTGGAATTCTGATGAAAACTGTGTTGAATCTGCTCGTTCCTTTTGGTAGGATGGTCATTTTTACTATGGTAATCCTACCAATGAATGAGAATGGGAGATCTTTTCATTTTCAGATGTCTTATTTGATTTCTGTTTTCAAGATTTGAAGTTCTTGCCCTACAGATCTTTGACTTGCTTAGTAAGAGTTAACACCAAGACATTTTACAGTATTTGTGGTTATTATGAAGGGTGCTGTTTCTCTAATTTTTTCTCATCTAGTTTATCATTTGTATTATAAACAAAGGCTGCTCATTTTTTTGAGTTAATTTTACATTCGGCAACTTTTCTGAAGTTACTTATCAGCTGTAGAAGTACTATGATAAAGTTTTTGGAGTCGTTTATGTAAACTATCATATCACCTGCAAATCGTGATACTTTGAGTTCTTCTTTTCTGATTTGTATACCCATCATATCCTTTCATTGTCTTATTGCTCTGCTAGTACTTTGAGTATTATATCCAATAGACATGGAAATAGTGGGCAGCCTTGTCTTGTTCTTGATTTTAGTGTGATTACTTCAAGTATCTCCATTTAATTTGATATTGGCTGATGTTTTGCCATATATTGGTTTTACTATGTTTAGGTAAGGGACTTGAATTTTTAATCTCTCCAATAATTTTAACAGGAAGGAGAGCTGTATATTGTCAAATGCCTTTTCAGCATCTAATGAGAAAATTATGTGATTTTTGAGTTTGCTTACATAGTGGATTATGTTAATAGATTTTTGTATAATAAACCATCCCTGCATCTGTGGAATGAAGCCTACTTGATTGTGGTATATGATGGTTTTGATGTGTATTCAGTTTGCTAGAATTTTATTGAATATTTTTGCATTGATGTCCATTAGCAAAATTGATCTGAAGATCTCTTTTTTGTTGGGTCTTTGCATAGTATAGGTATCAGAATAACTGTGGCTTCATAGAATGAATTAAGCAGTGTTCCTTCTGTTTCTATTGTATGGAATAGTTTGAAGAGTAGTTTTAATTTTTCTTTGAAGGTATGGTAGAATTCTGCAAGAAAGGCATCTGGCCCTGGACATTTTTTGTTTGGGAGGTTTTTAATAACTTCTATTTCCTTAGGTGGTGTGGGGCTATTTAGATAGTTTACCTGCTCTGGGTTTAACTTAGGTATGTTATATCTGTATAAAAAGTCATCCATTTAACCCAGATTTTCCAGTTTTGTTGAGTAAAGGCTTTTGTAGTAAGATCCATCTACTCTTCTTGGGTATGTTTCTAGGGCTTTCAGGTATGCTGTTAAGTTGCTAGTTTAGGATCTCTCCAACTTCTTTGTGAAGGCACATTCTGCTATTCATTTTCCTCTTAGCAATGCTTTCATTATGTGCCATAAATTTGGATATGCTATGTCTTTTTTTTTATTGAATTCTAGAAAGTCTTTAATTCCTTTCCTTGTTTCATTCCTGATCAAGTTATCATTGAGTAGAGAGTTTTTAAGTTTCCATGTGATTCTGTTTTTCTAGTTGTTATTGAATTCTAGCATTAGTCCATAGTGATCTGATAGGATACATAGAATTATTTCAATCTTCTTGCATGTGTTGAAGCTTGTTTTGTGGCCGATTTAATGGTCACTTTTGGAAAAGGTACTGTGTGGTGCTGAGAAGGTATATTCTTTTGTTTTAGGGTGATATGTTCTGTATATACCAGTTAAATTCTTTGTTCAAAACTTATATTAGTTTCAATGTGTCTCTGTTTACTTTCTGATTCAATGTCCTGGTGAGAGTAGAGTGTTGAAATCTCCCATTATTATTATATGAGGTTCAATGGGTATTTTAAGCTTTAGAAAGTTTCTTTTATGTATGTGAGTGCCCTTTCTTTTGGGGCATAGATGTTTAGAATTGAGAATTTATCTTTGTGATATTTCGAACATTGATTAATATGAAGTATCCTTTCCCATCTTGTTTGATACCTTTTGGTTGAAATCTATTTTATTGGATATTAGTATGGCAAATACTGCTTGCTTCTTGGAATCATTTGCTTGCGATACTTTCTTCCAGCCTTTTACTCCTAGGTAGTATCTGTATTTGTCATTGAGGTGTTTTTCTTGAATGTAACAAAATGCTCGGTCCTGCTTGCATATCCAATCTGTTAGCTTATATATTTTTATTGGGGAATTGGGTTCATTGATGTTGATCAATATTAAAGACATATGATTGTTAGTTCCTGTGATGTTTGTTGTTAGAAGTGGAATTATGTGATTGTGATGCTCTCCTATTGAGTTTGTTGTACGATTAATACCTTGTATTTTCTTTGCTGTAGATACTCTCTAGATACTCTCCTTGTGTTATAGTTTTCCTTCTACTATCCTCTATAGGGGTGGATTAGTATATATATATATATATATATATATATATATATATATATATATATATATATGTGTGTGTATATATATATATATATATATATATATATATATATATATATATTAGTTTGCTTTTTTGTTTTTTTCATGGTTTATTATGGTTTCTACATCTATTATGATTGAGAGTTTTGCTGGGATTTGTGGTCTATTATGGTCAACATGACATCTGTCCAGGACCTTCTGCCTTATAGAGTCTCTGTTGTAAAGTCTGGTATAAGTCTGGTAGGTCTGTCTTTATGTGTTACCTTGCCTTTTTCCCTTACAGATATTAATATCCTTTCTTTGTTCTGCACACTTAATGTTTTGATTATTATGTAATTATAGTATTTTATTTTTTGTTCCAATCTATTTGGTGTTCGATGGGCTTCTTGTACATTTATAGCCATCTCTTTCTCTAGGTTGGGTAAGTTTTCTTCTATTATTTAATGGAAGACTTTTTTTGGATCATTTGGGCTGGGAATCTTCATTCACTTCTATTCCTATTATTTATAAAGTTGGCTTTGTCATTGTGTTCTAAATTTCCTGGATGTTTTGGGGTTAGGGGTTTTTTATGTTTTGAATCTTTTTGACCATTGTGTCAATATTGCCTAAGGTATCTTCTAGACCTGAGATTCTTTTTTCTATCTCTTTTATTCTGTTTGGTGATGTTTGAGTCTGTAGTTCCTAATCTCTTTTCTAGGTTTTCCATTTCAAGGGTTGCCTCCATTTGTGCCTAGCATTATTTATTGTTTTTATTTCCATTTTTAGGTCTTGGACTAATTCATTAAATTCTTTTACATGTTTGACTGTATTTTCCTTTATTTATTTGATTTTTTTCCTCTTTAATGCCTTCTACCTGTTCAAATGTGCTTTCCTGTAATACTTTCAGTGAGTATAATACTTAAATGTCTCTATTATCTTCATGAGATGGGATTTTAGGTCAGCATCATACAAATCAGGTGTGTTGGGGGTACCCAGGGCTTTCTGTTGTGGGGTAGCTGGTTTCTGATGGTGTCAAAGTATATTGGCTTTTGTTGACTATCTTTCACTTGCTTTCTGGTTATCTCTTGGGTTAGCTAGCCTGGGTGTCTCTTTTTGGAGCTTACCTCCTGTGTCTCTGTGTTGAAGAAGATTTCCTGAGAGTTCTGAAGCCCTTCCTGTAGCATATTTCCATGGCTACCTGCAAATTTGTGGTATTGAGAGAAAGGGGCAGACAAGGAGATCTGCCCATGTGCAGATGCAGACAGGAAGGCAAATGATGTTCTCAAAAATGTTAGGATGTCCTCCATCTGCTGGGATTCTTGAACATTCCAACTGGTACAGTTATTTGGGTGAATGTCTTAAATGATCCACTGGATAAGGCAGATCTCCTAGGAGAACTGCAAATCTGAAGTGTCAAAACAGAGGGACAGACAAGCATATCTACCCCAGTACAGTTACAGACCTACACAGAAGTGACCATAACTCCATTTTCTAATCAGCATTATTATTTCTACTTATAAGACAGTTAAAAACTTAAATTCATCCATTAAGTTGAAACTTTATTTTATTCTGACTTTATTATATATATTTTGGTTGATTTTCATTTTTGTCAACATTAATAATGATTATTTGTATGTATGCCATATAATATATATGTATAAACATTGCAGGACATACTTTTAATTCAAATTGATAGAACACAAAATATAATAAACTTCAGCTTGACTAGACATTTCCAAGTTATTTCAAATAAATTGACCACATTTTCATACTTATAAACATTCATTATATAAAATTTTCACCAAAACTTGTCCTGAACCAATTTTCCTATGGTGAGATTATTTTAACATGTTATTACTGAATGTATTGTTTTTCTCTTTTTAGTGTTACTTGTTTTACTAGTTATAACACTACAATCTTTTAGTAACTTCTGTTTAATCTTTACTGTTTGATAAGCATTTTTCATTCAGTGTTAGGAACTAGATAACTTAAAAACTGCAATCATTCTATGAGCTATTTATGTTTATAAGAGAAGCTAGTTTTGAAATGTGAAGTATAACTTTACAGAAAATGGAACTTCTTGCTTGGCTCTTAATTATAGCTCTAATCTATCTAATATTTTCATGGGGCATTGTAAAAAACAACTGTGTTATGCTAAAATTTTTTTTAAATAAATCCTCTCTATACCCCCTTTAAAAAAAGAAAAACAGTAACATTTTACTAGGAGAAAATATAAAAGTCTTACCTTACTGTTATTAGTCTGAAAAATTGGCTGTCAGTGAGTAA
Source organism: Rhabdomys pumilio (assembly GCA_030674055.1). Lineage (NCBI taxonomy): Eukaryota > Metazoa > Chordata > Mammalia > Rodentia > Muridae > Rhabdomys > Rhabdomys pumilio. The sequence continues at coordinate 57,561,169 of JANHMN010000005.1, forward strand.
TTGTATTTTAATTGAGCATACATAAAATCAATTGGCTGAAAAATTGCAGATATTGTTGAAGCAAGTTTAAAGATCCTTTTTAGCATTCTGAGAGAGTAAACACACAGAGGTTTTTAAGGGTTTGAGCATAGTTAAAATACCCTGAAGTCATATTTCACATTTAACTGTGCCTACCCTTGAAAAGGAAAGAACATGGGGAAATAAGGATAGTATAGTAATAGAGTCATTTTCTTCCTTGTTTTATAATTTGTTCTTTAATAATTTTATGCACTATGTTTTCATCATATTCTCACCCTCCTTGAATTTCTCCCTTGTTCATCCTCCTTTTCTATCCATCTAACTTTTGTATTCTTTATTTTTTTAACCTATCAAGTCCAATTTATGCTGTCTATATATTCTTGGTTGGATAGCCTTTTACTAGGGTACAGTTTAATAATCATGAATAACACTGTTAAAGAAAACTGACTCTACCTCTTCAGGAGCTATAATAGTTTGCCATCTAGGAATGACATTTTATGTCTCTGTTTCTCTCAATGCTAGGATTTGTTCTTGATTTGCCTTCACAGGGCTTACAAATTCTATCACAGTTTTTGTGAACTCATATATGCTGCTCTTTTGTCTCCAGAGGAAATAATTTTCTTGCCTTTACCTATCTCCACTACTTCTTAAAGTCTTTCTTCCTCTTCACCAATGATTCCTAAAACTTGGGATGTAGGACATATAGATGTTCAATTCAGGGCTAATCATTCTGCAGTCACACATGCTCTGTACTTAGGTGAGTTATGGGTCTTTCCATTAGTCAACATCTACTACAAATAGAAGCTTCTTTGAGAAAGTTTTAGTGTAATATTAATCTATGAATATAATGTAAATCATTAAGGTCAGTTAAATATTAGATCCGATTAACAGGAAAACTGTAGCAGTTTCTCAACTGGGGCCTACCAACTGGTTATCTTTTAGAGTCTAGAGAGCAGGAAAATACCCTCAATAAGAAAGTTAACTTTTATTGGTCAATTACACAGTTCCTAGCAGTTTTTATTTGTAGATCTTGTGATTTTTATGCATAGCCTGACCCTTTTCAAGTAGCATGGTCAGTAATGTCCAATTTTGATCACTATTATTATGTTCTTTTGTGTAAATCTTGAGGCCACCCCTTACCCATGTTGCTCTCATTCTAAATTGATAGTGCCCATCATGCTGAAATTTTCTTTTCCTTTTGAATTTTGAAGAAGTTGTTCTGTTGTAAGTTATACCATGTCTAGATCCTTAAGAAGTTCTGAGTGACTTTTGGTTGACACCAAGGGAACCAGAGGTCTTGACCAGGTTACCCTGCAAAGAACTTAAAGCAGACATCAACCATGTGAATTTGAAATCTTAGATGAAAACCAAATCCTAGTGGATATCTAAATTTTACCCTTACAGAAGGAATTGTTATATCATTCACAGAATCCAGCCTCAAACAAACCGAAGACTAACAAATTCTTATTTCAAACTGTAAAGTTTACAATGATATAGGTAAGCAGTATTAGAAAAAGAAGAGCACTTTATTGCCTTGTCACCTCTCTGCCCACCTTTATCAGATTTGCATAGCCTAAATCATGCAAGTTAGTTTCCTTCCCCCACCCATCTTCTCAGCTTGCTGAGTCCTTTGGGGCATGCCAAGCTGTCCTGTAAAACCTGCTATTCCAAGGGGACCTTCATACTCCTGCCACCTCTCTGCACACCTTCATTAGACCTGTGGCTCTTGGGACATATATACCTGCAGCTCCAGAACTAAGGATATTAATCAGAAGGCTGACACACCAGAACCATCAAGGATAACACACCTCTCTGTACCTACTACAGCAGGAACATCTAGGATCTAAAGCCATCAAGATGGCTTAATACTCTCCAAGAACACAATCAACAAAAGCCAGGGCAATATGACATCTTCACAGCAAAGCTACCCAACTACAACAAGCCCTGAATACCCTAAAATAACCAAAGCATAAAATATGACCTTCAATCCAATCTTATAAAAAATGATAAAGGCCTTTAAAGAGGATATACATAAATCCTTAAAAGAAATAAAGGAAAATACTATCAAATGGGTAAAAAATTTTAAAAATGAAACAAATAAATTCCTTAAGATATATAGGAAAAAACAATTAGACTGGTGAAGAAAATAAATAAAAGTTGACAAGACATGAAAATGGAAAAAGAAAACAAAAGCTGTGGGAATCATGGAGTTGAAAAAGCTAGTGAAGAGAACAGCAACAGACACGAGCATCACCAACAAAATACAGGAGATGGAAGAGAGAATCTCGGGTATAGAAGATACAATAGAAGAAGTTGACACATTGGCCTAAGAAAATGTTAAAGCTACAAAATTCCTGACACAGAACATCCAGGAAATCTGAGATACAAAGAAAAGACCTAACCTAAGAATAATAAGAATAGAAGAAGGTGAAGAATTCCAGCTCATAGGCCCACAAAATGCTTTCAACAAAATCATAGATGAAAACTTTTTCAATCTAAAAAAAAAAAATGTCATAAACATACAAGACACTTATACTATAGCAATTAGACAGGACCAGAAAAGAAAATCTTCCAACCACATAATAATCAAAGCAAAATCTATATAGCAAAGAAAGAATATTAAATGCTGCAAGGGGAAAAAAGCCAGGTAACATACCAAGGCAGACATATAAGAATTAAACCTGACTCATAACTGGAGACTCTGAAAGTTAGCAGAGCCTGGACAGATAACTTGTAAACACCACAGACGTCAATCTAAACTACTATACCCAGCAAAATTTTCAATCACCATTGATGGAGAAAACAAGATTATTTCATGACAAATCCAAATTCAATATCTATCCAAAAATCCTGTCCTTCAGAAAATACTAGAAGGAAAATTACAACCGAAGGAGAAAAACTACATCCAAGAAAAGACAAGAAATAAGTAACTCTTTACTAGCAAAACCAATGGAAATACACACACACACACACACACACACACACACACACACACACACCAGGAAAATCAAAGTAACTGGAAATAACAATCATTTGCCTTTAATAGCTCTCAACATCAGTGAACTCAATTATCCAATAAAAAGACACAGGCTAACAGACTGCCATGCCCACTCCCCATCCCCACAGTCTTTCCTGACTTGCAGGAGGACTGCTCTAACCAGGACATAGGAGGCCTACTCTAACCATAAATACAGAAGCATGGCTTGCCTCCCAAAAGAGCTGTTCTAACCCTGTACACACAGCTCCACCTACCTTTGATGAGTACTTTTCCAATCCAAGACATTCAGGCCAGGTATCATCATGAACAAGCAAAAGGGGAAAAGCAGGCATAAGAACATAATCAACAGAAACTAATGCAATTTGGAACCATTAGAACACAGCTCATCTACTACAAGCCATGGATAGTCTAACACACCTTAAGAGTAAAATTCAGACATTAAATCCTACCTCATGATGATAATAGAGGTCTTTAAAGAGGATATAAATAATTCCCTTAAATAAATACAAGAAAACACAGCTAAGCAGGTAAAAGCCCTTAAAGAGGAAACTAATAAATCCCTTAAAGAAATACAGGAAAATAAAATTATACAGGTGAAGAAAAGTTAAAAAATGGTCTAGGATCTAAAAATGGAAATAAAGCCAATAAAGAAATAAAAAAATGGAGACAACCATGGAGATGGAAAATATAGGAAAGAGAACAGAGATTACAGATACAAGTATCACCAGTAGAATACAAGAGATTGGAAAGAGAATCTCAGGCATAAAAGATACCATAGAAGGTATTAATATATAAGCCAAAGAAAATGACAAGTATAAAGAGTTTGTAGCCCCAAAATAAAAAAAAAAAAAAACACAATTGTGATGCAATGAAAAGACCAAACCTAAGAATAATAATAGGAGCAGAAGTCAGTGAAGATTCCCAGTCCAAAAGGACAGAAAATGCCTTTAATACAATCATAGAAGAAAACTTTCATAACCTCAAGAAAGAGATGGCCATAAACATAGAAAAAATATACAAAAACTCAGATTGGAAGAGAAAAGAAAATCTTCCTGCCACAAAATAATAAAAACACTAAATTTCAGAATATAGAAAGAATATTAAAAGCTGTAAACCAGCCTGGTAGTGATGGCACATGCCTTTAATCCCAGCACTTGAGAGGCAGAGGCATGCGGATTTCTGAGTTCCAGGCCAGCCTGGTCTACAGGGAGAGTTCCAGGACAGGCAGGGCTACACAGAGAAACCCTGTCTCAAAAAACCAAAATAAATAAATTTATGAAGAAAAAAAAAAAGCTGTAAACCAAAAGGGCCAAGTAATATATAAAGACAGACCTATGAGATCTATACCTGACTTCACCACAGAAATTCAAAAAGTCAGAAGAACCTGCAAAGAGTTCTTGCAGACCTCAAGAGTCCACAGATGCACACCCAGACTACTCTAGCCAGCAAAACTCTCACTCAACATAGATAAAGAAGCACAGATGTTAATGGCAAAATCATATTTAAACAATATATTTCTACTAACTCAGCCATACAGAGGACACCAGAAGGAAAATTATAACACATGGAGAGTAACTATATCTAAGAAAACACAAGAAATGAATCATCTCACAACAGACCCAAAATAGAGAATAAATCATACCACCTCCAAAACCAAAATAACTTGAAAAACAATCATTGGTCATTAATATCTCACAAAATCAGTGGTATCAATTCCCAAATAAAAGGACTCTAGGGAACAGATTGGATATGTAAATAAGATCCCCCATTCCACAGCATTCTCAATTCCTAATGTCTATGCCCCAAATTCAAGGGCACCCACATTTGTCAAAGAAACTTTACTAAAGCTCAGAACACACATGAAAGCCCACACAATAATAACGAGTGACTTCTAATGCTCATTCTCACCAATGGACAAGTCATAGAAACAGAAACTAAACGAAAAGACAATGAAACTAAAAGAAGTTATGAGCCAAATGGCTTTAACAGATATCTATAAAACATTTCAGCCCCAAACAAAAGAATATACCTTCTCAGCACCTCAGGGAACCTTCTCCAAAACTGATCATATAATCAGACACTAAACAAACCTCAAGAAACAGAAGAAAATTGAAATAATGTGATGCATTCTATTAGATTGTCAGGGACTAAGGCTGGACTTAACAGCAAAAGCCAACAAATAACAATAAAAGCAATATACAGCAAGCCAATAGCCAACATCAGGTTAAATGTAGAGAAATTTGAAACAATCCTACTAAAATCAGTGACAAGATATAGCTGCCCACTCTCTCCATACCTATTCAATATGGTCCTCGAAGTCCTAGTCAGAGCAATTAGACAACAAAAGAATATCAAAAGGATATCAAAGGGGTACAAACTGGAAAGGAAGAAATCAAGGTATCACTAATTGCTGATGATATGATAGTATATATAAGCCACCCCCAAAGTTCTACCAGAGAACTCTTATAGATGATAAACAACTTCAGAAAAGTAGCTGGACATAAAATTAACTCAAAGAAATCTGTAGCCTTGGTTTATACAAATGATAAAGTGACTAAGAACGAAATTAGGGAAACAAAATTATTAACAATAGCCACAAATAATATAAATTATCTCGGTTTATTTCTAATCAATGAAGTGAAAGATATGGATGAAAAGAAATTAAAGTCTCTGGGCTAGATTGTGTTTCCCAACCTGTAGGCTACCTTTTTTTTGTTTGTTTGTTTTTTCTATTGATAGTTCCTTTTGTGTTACAACAGCTTTTCAGTTTCAAAAGGTCCCATTTATCGATTGTTGATCTTAGAAACTGAGCCATTGTGTTCTGTTCAAGAATTTTTCTCCTGGGCCAATGCTTTGAAGACTAGCATTGCCCATTTTCTCGTCTGTTAGATTGAGTGTATTCAGTTTTATTTTGAGTTCCTTGATCCACTCAGACTTGAGCTTAGTGTAGGATCATAAATATGGATCAATTTGCATTCTTCTACTTGCAGACCACCACTTAGACCAGCACCACTTGTTAAAGATGCCTTTTTTTTCCTACTGTATGATTTTGGCTTCTTTGTCAAAAATCAAGTGTCTATCAGTGTGTGTGTTTATTTCTGGATTTTCATTTTTATTCCATTGAGCCATCTGGCTGCTTCTATATTAATACCATGTAGCTTTTTCTAAATCATTATATCTCTGTAGTATAGCTTGAGATCAGGGATAGTGATTTCTCCTGAAGTTCTTTCGTTGTTCAGAATTGTTTTGACTATTCTATGTTTTTTTTCCATATGAAGTTGAGAATTGCTCTTTCAATATTTGTAAAAAATTGTGTTGGAATTTAGATAGGAATTACATGGAATCTGTAGATATTTTTTAGGTAAGATGGCCAATTTTTTATATGTTAATCCTACTGATTCATGAGCATTAAATATCTTTCTATCTTCTGAGGTCTTCTTCAATTTATTTTTTCTCATTTTGGGTCATAATTACTAAGGTTTGAGTTCGTTGCTAATTAGCACTGGATTTTTTTTTTTTCATATATGAATTACGTGATGATAAACCACTTTAAGTGATTTTCTGTGCTTTCTCGCTCATGGGTTAGATCTGATCATAATGTTCAGGTATCATTTGCCTAGCATGGTCAAAGAGAAAACATTCAACATCTATCTTCAAAACAATTTTTCTTATTTTCAGATTAGAGACTCCAAAGCTTAGGAAAATAGAATATGGTGAAATAACCATGAGTAACAAAGAGAAAAATCTTCAGATACCAATAGATTACTTCAAGTCAAGCATCTTCTATTCACATGAAGGAGTGATGTGAAAGCCAATTCCCATCCTACTCTTTTCTGTAAAAGACCATCACAATACCTCAATTGTAATGTCATTTGTGAATCAACAAGGTATAGTTGACCTCCACTCATGATTTAGTTGTTAGTCTGGCTAAATTCCTTGGCCAAGAGGGAATCAACCAAAAAAAAAAAAAAACAACAACAACAACAACAACAAAAACCCCTGCATATTCTCCATGTCTCAGGAATCTGACTCAAATCCACAGCATTGTATTCGGACTAGAGATGCCTAATAAAAAATTCTGCTTATGGACAGTTTCTTTGTTTGCAACAGTTACCTCTCTATTACCTCCTCTTTAATGCTGTCTCACCACTCTCCCACTCAACTTAAACCATCCTGTAAAAACACAACTCCCTTTTGGTGGAGCTGCCCTCCCTTCTCTCACAGACAGGTGGGCAGTTTGTACCTCGATATAGCTCCATTCTTTGGCCTTAGACCAACTCTGACAGTCTTGCATTCTTGTAAGCCTTACATTATTATAATCCTATCAAAGTCATTTCTGTATGTACAATTTCAAAATCTAGTAATTAGAGGAATAGTATAAAGTGATGAAAGAAAAACCCTTAAAAATAAAATTATGTACAGAACTTTGAAGACCAAAATGCTTAATGTACAATTTCTGTGTCAGTAAATCCTATGAAAATAATGCATACATATATATCAATTTCCATTTGTCATATATTAATAACCTACCTAAATTCCCTACATAATTGTTTCAAAGTTATCTATATTTTAAGAAAAATAATTACACAGTATTTCTCATTAAAACAATTTTCATGTCAATGTAAATTCCTCCTCAGAAGTAGCAAATGTGGAAATATTATTATATAATATCTCATAATCCCAGTATCTTCAAACATTGTATTTTCTACTTTCTAGCAGATGAATCCAGCTTTGATCTACTTAGCTCTCTCACAGCATCATTAACTAACAGTTCTTTATTACTCAGAGTTACTCACCGATACAAATGGAAATGCTTTCTGTGATGTCTTTGCTCTTTGGACATGGAAAACACATTTTGAATCATGGCATCATTGGATCTTTTATTAATATCCCCCTCAATTCCCACAAGTGTATTTCCTTTATGATTCTCTTTGCTATGGCCCAGAAAAGATTGAGAACTCTGGTGTTTGTTATGTTTTTCCTTTGGTTGTATCTTCTCTATTCAGGGAGCAAATAAAACTTTTATTAAAAAGGAATATGTGCAATGAATATAAATTTTTGGTCCCTGAAATAAAAGGGGACTCTCCAATATTTTCTATTATATTTCTCTCATTTATTTCATAGTTTTATTAATTATTCCTTCCAGAATAGTCTTCCAAATGAAGCATTCACTGAACATGCAGTTAAAAGAACATACAGATAATAAACAAAAAGAAATAAATACATTAATTAGTATTAATTTAATTGGGCTAAAATTCCACTATATACTAATCAATTAGATTTGAACATATAATTAACTTCACAAATATAGTAATGTCAAAGCACCACTTAAAAGTACACTGGTGTAGATTGTGTTGCATATTATCTCACTTTTCTAGTCCTCAGAGAAAAGTAACTTTCTTTAAGTAGCTACAATTTTATTTAACAGTGAGTTTGAAATCAGTGTGCTTTATTATTTTTAAGGTATAGACTGTTTAGGATGTAGTGAATTATGTTACACATACTCTCATACATATGTACATATATATTGTCTGCTAGTACATATATGCAACCACACATACACACCATATGTACATACATGCTATTATTTATTATTGAATTGAGAAAACATGACTTGAGGGTTGAAAAACTGACCCATGCTTTCTCGCTTACAGTATGCCCATTGAACTGAAATCTCAATTTTATAAAGGGAAAAATCTTAGGATAAGATGGAATCAGAGATCACTCTGTTTGCAACAGTATCCAGGAGGAATTTAATGCACCAGCTCACTGTTTTTCTGGACAAAAAAAAGACTATGCTCTGCAAAGTAAATTTCATTCCATAACCTTGTGCAGACTCCTGGGAATCTATATACCTCCATGTGTTATTTGTAATCTTTTCAAGAAAAGAACAAAATTCATTTTTGGATAGATTCAATTGACTTTATGTGATTCTCAAAGGTATATATGACCTAAGAAAAGTAAATAACTATTGTTTGAAAGGAAGAATAATTTAAAAATATCAAGAAAAAAATAATTGTGCTTAAGAAAATAAATGTAGGATGTGTGTGTAATGTTTGAAAAAAGAGACCCAGACCTGCAGGAACCATGAGAAATTTTAGGAGGAGCCCTGAGTTTTCTTACTTCTGGGATCTCTGCTTTGACCTGGAAAATGTTATATTTGTCCCAAATTATATTATTTGTACATAATATTCCTCAATAAATTCCCACTATCATTATCTTGTTCAAGTTTGTTGGTCAATTAGATTTACTTCTGGATCAATTACTTGTGAAATTCATTTACATTGCTAATCATGCTTGAAAATTTTTATCTAAGTTAACAAATAAAAAAGTGGTGAAATAGTTAATAAATATTGACAAAATTGCAAATGTGATATAGTTATAGTTAATTTGATTTATTTATTAATGCATTTGTATGTGTATTTACAGTTTTAATGGAAGATATGATGACAGTTATTAGTATGCAATTGTATCAATCAACTGATTTAATTCCGATTATTTTGCAATGTAATTACTATGTCCATTAATCAAAATTTAAACTAATACTGAATCTTATTCTAATTATATATTTAGGGTTATTTATTAAGAATATTGTCCATTTAATTAAATGTGTTTTGAAATAAAGACAACCAAAACAAACCTACTTTTGTATTTCATATAGATAAACTAGTAAACTAGCAATGTATGCTTATATATGTGTGTGTGTTATTATATATATGTGTGTGTATATATATAAAATATACTGCAAACTAATTCAATTTTAAATATTTGGACAATGGCTTTAAAAGATTAAGATTTGTTTTAAAAAAATATATCCTAAATTTGTAAAATGAGGAATTGCTCACAATCATTTCTTCTTAGTTGTATTAATGTAAAATCATTTAAATTTATTACACAAGCCACTGACAGTTATGAACAATAGATTTTTATGACGCAAAACTATAGAAGAAATTATTTTCTATAAGTCTTGACTGAGCTCTGTTGACATTATATCTGTTCTTGGTTCCAGTTGGCATGTGTAATTCAAACTCTGTATTATGTATGCACAAACACTTCTCTTGGGCTATTTTTGCTCTCTGGAGATTTTAAAAGGTCAGATGTAATCAGATCCCCTAGAAGATGACTATCTGTCATAATAATTGTCGTGAGATCTCATACATCGATAGTCATACACAGTATTAATGTGACATTTGAACCAATGTCTCCTGACCACAAGCACCATAGCTTTATAACTAGACACATTAAATCTCGAAATGTTATGGTGTAGCTTTTGTCTGACTGAATATTTGGAGAAAATCACTAAAATATCTGCAAATTATATTTCCTCATTTGATATGATGTATTTTGCTTAATTGTGTATTCAAGTATCACCCACTGAAAATTGGCCATGTACTTTGGTCAGTTTTAAAAGAGTAAATGTAAAACTGAACTGCCCTTTTTGTTTGTTTCTCTCTAGCTTTACTAAACTAAAATTGACAAGTAAATTTTCACGTATTTGTGGCTCCTAGCTATGAATCTTTAAAAAATATAAGCTGAAGTAATTGTAGAAATCAGAAAACTAAAAAGGAACAATAGAAAGGAGGACTTGAAGGAGCTCTAGAGTGCTAGATATCAGGACATGGGTTCTATGAGAGGGTTAAGAGAAAAATGTGTGTGAGAGAAAGGTAACTGGGTATAAAATATATGTAATGTGTATTATATAATATATATTAATATATGATATATCATGTATAATGTAATATATATATGATAAAAATGAACTTGTACAACACAAGGTAGTATTGCTCCTCTCAAGAGTCATAGGCTATCTATAAAGGACTCAATGGCAGGTATAAGAAACTTCCTTTTGAGTTGTTAATTAAGGGGTCCCAATGTAATCCCTAAACAATACTGGATATTGTCATTGTCCTTGGTCACCACCTAGAATTTAAAGGTAATTCCCTATTTCTGAAGACACCACACAGTTTAAAGACAGTACTTAATTGAATCAACTTGCAACTGACCTAGAAACCTAATTCTTGAGAACTAGTTTTCATGGTGTTGAATTGTGATACTCCAGCTGCCAAAGGAGAGAAACAGTCAGTAAAGCCACCAAATCACAGTAATCATTGGCCCTGCAAGATATTCCTGTAGTGAAATAGTGGCAATTTTACCTTGAGTATAACCAACAAATTTCTAGTTGGATTTAACTCTTGCTTATTAGGAGGGATTTCATGCCTGGCACTGAAAATCTAACCAACTACCCATGGCTGCAGAGTTCATAGACTCTACAAGAGAACCTACTACAGCCATTTCATTAAATCAGTATAATTTCTAACTACATTATAAATATGTGTCCTTATATATACAAGTGTAGTTCTCACATCTCACTGAAGGAGCTTCTTTTTACCACAGACAGCAACTATTACAAAGACCTACAAAGTGTTCAAAATTACAGAAAATAAGAAAGTCTGGCATGCCTGGCAAAAAATATGCCAGCTACAATACTCCTAAGGCCCAGTAAGTTCATGAAACCTGATGCAGAAAGATTTTTAAAACTAAAGTATCATGATGCTACCTGTTCGATACTATCAGACATGATCAGAAAGCTGCACTCATGAAATCTCATTGTAGGGAAAGACCACATGAGATCTACCCCTAAACAAAGAATTAAAACGGCTGCTAGGAGAGAGAGTCAGTTATCTCCAGGTTCAAGTCCACAAACAATTTTCCAGTCTCAAGTTATCAGCTGTGTATATATGAGTGGTGTGTGTGTGTGTGTGTGTGTGTGTGTGTGTGTGTGTGTATACATATTAGCTATAGAAGAAATAGTTATGAATTTGAGAAATAAGTAAAGAAGGAGTTGGAGGCAGTAGAGAGAAAGTAGAAAATCATATAATACTCATGTATAAAATTCCCAACAAAATTAAAAATTAAATAAAATTTACATAAATTTATTTTCTGGGCAATTCTGTATGATGGAAAATTCCAGAAAGGATAACAGAAAGGTGGTTTTTTTGGTTTATAGTCCTAGAATCCTCATTCCATTATAAACATACATCATTATTATGGGTATGTGGTCAGGCAGAATACAGTTGTAGGATCATGTGGCAAAAGCTTCTTACCTCATTGGGAACCGAAAACAGAATGTTGAAAAGATATTTCCCCAAATGAATTGGTTTTTTCAATTGGCCACACTTGCCAATGCAGCCATATTTTAAATATATCCATTAATTAGACAAGAGCCTTAATAATTCATTTTAATAATGCCAACAGTTTGGATCCACCCTTAAACATGTAAGCTCTCTGGGGAATAAACTTCCTATCCCGAAATTAGAAGTACATTATCAAAAAGCAAATTTTTGAGTGTTCATTCCAAGGAGGAATGCTAAATAACTACCTAAAGCTAACTTATAGAAAAATGGAATTCGTTCTGATTTTTACTAAATACTATAAAACTACTTGGGAAACATTTAGGTTAGAAAAAGTTTCTCACACTAGTTATCATTGCTTCATTAATTAATAATTAATAGATTCCTTGTATGTATTTTTAACTAAGCATGACCAGAATGATTTGAATGGAATATGGCCTAGTTATAATGAAAAGCAATCGGTTATATCATGAGGTTCCTTCGAGATTATTTGTTACATCTTTAAGATACATCTGTGTATTAGAAATAAATAGGCAAATAAAGTAAGTTCATGAACCAGTAACTTATATGTGACTTTATCTTGAGATTGTAATGCAAGTATATGTTTTCACTTATTTTGATTAGGAATGATAATGTAGCTTTTATATCCTAAGTATATTTATGCTTTATATTTTGTCCTACATTTCAGGCAACTGACTAAGACTCACAAATTATACTAGATTATTGAAATCATAAGCTTATTTGTATTTTTAGATTTGTTATTTATATGTAAGTATTCCTCTGGTTGAAATTTATCATATGCTATGTTGATTTTGAAAATATTTAAAATGATATCTTTAAATGTGTTGCAGAGTATTTTAAGATTTATCTTCGCAAGTTGCATTTTATTTTATTTAGTGCATTTTTACAGATATTTAAAAACATTTATTACTATTATTAGTAGTAGTATAGCTAGATTAAGAGTTTCCATGTGGGTATTGAGAATTGAATTCAGGTCCTCTGAAAGATCACCCCTTGCTCTCCACTGAGTCATCTCTTTAGCCTTTTTGTAAAAACATTTTTATTTAGTGTGATTGTGTAAATAACTAGTCCACTAATAAAAATAAGGATATAATATAACCATGGCATTTCAGCTGTTAATAAAATCTGTCATGTTAATAAAATTTGGACTGTATCCTAATAGAAGTAGTAGTACTTTAGTTTCAAATGTGCTAGGTATAAACTGGAAGAAGCTCCTTGCTTTCAGTGTATTAGGAAATGTCCAATCGTATTCTAGATTGTTTTTCTATCTTAAGTGTCCTTTAATTACATTACTAGTATTTTTTCATATTTTATTTATCCTTCTACTACATTTCATTACTTCTCAATTGATATTTGTTTATTTTTATAAACTAAGGGAAATTATGCTTCGGGTATAAACAAAGATATTTATCAGTGTTTTTAGGAAAAATATAAGCTTTTACAAAATTATTGTAGGCAGGTTGGAGTTATTCTTTTAGTGATGTAGCCAGTAGAAAGTTGCTCACATTCTGACAGACAAATCCATACCCTTGTTCATTTATATAGTATCATAATAAACCCAGTGAGTTCATGTGGATTTGAATGAACATGGCCCCACAGGCTCACAGGTAGTGGCAGTATTAGAAAGTGTGGCCTTGTTTGAGTAGGAGTGGCCTTCTTGGTGAAAGTGTGTCATTCAGAGTGGGCTTTGAGGTTTCAGATGTTCAAACCAGGCCTAATGGATCACTTTCTCTTCCTGCTGCCTACAGATCCAGAATTATGACTCTCAGCTACCTCTCCACGACTATGTATGCCTATGTACACTGCCATGAGTTCACTTTTGGTAGGACTGTTGATGCCTTTTCTCTCCCACCTGAATGAGCACTAGTACAATAAAAGCTAGCTAGTAAGGAAGAAGCTTCAAGCTCAGATCTGTCTTGCTTCTATTCTATCTTGCATTAAAAAAATGTTATATCCAAGCAATAGAATCTTATAGTGTCTTATTAAATTGTTGTATTGAGAAGTAAAGAGTAATGAAAAGAACCTGAATTGATTTGAGGTCTGCTGAAAACTCTCTGATCAACAGCTGCTGTGTCAGTATCCTACACGTAACATTGAAGCTTTTGTTTAGTAATCATTACTTCTAGAACCAGTATTACAGAGTCTTGTGAGCTATCTACCATCAAAATCTTTTTATGCTAATTAAAGTATCAGATTGTAGGTTTCCAAATGGTTTTCTCATATTCTTTCCATTTGTATAATCTCCCTCCCATTCTTTCATCCCCTCCATCTCATGACCTCTCTCCCATTTCGAACTGGTGTACCTGTAATATTCCTCTTCTCCACTTTCACATTACCTATAAGCTACTGACTCTGCTTCTTTAAGCCACACACCCACTGTTTTGTTTCTAGACTTCAAGTTTTCTGAAGTATTTCAAGTTAAACATGCAAATCTAAAATATCATATGCCATAGATCATTTTTTTCTGAGCCTGGGTTACATCACTAAGTTTATTTTATTTTATTGTTTAAAGTTTCACCAATTTACCTGCAAATACCATGGTTTCACTTTTCTTTACAGCTGAGTAATATCCTATTAAATATATATATATATATATATATATATATATATATATATATATATAATTATTATAGTATTAAAGCATGATTATAGTATATATGTATCAGTCACATGTTTTTCCTTCTATCTGTTGACTAATAGCTAAGCTAATTTGATTTCTTAATTATGAATACAACTGCTTAAAGAAGATTCTTAGTCCATGGTGGTCTGATACGGTACAAAGGATTATTTCAATCTTTTTGCATCTGTTCAGGCTTGTTTTGTGACCAATTATATGTCTATCATGGAGAAGGTTCCATGAGGTGCTGAGAAAAAGGTATATTCTCTTGTTTTAGGATGAAATGTTCTATAGATATCAGTTAAGTCCAATTGGTTCGTAACTTCTGTTAGTTTCATTGTGTCTCTGTTTAGTTTTTGTTTCCATGATCTGTCCATTGCTGAGAGTGGGATGTTGAAATCTCCCACTATTATTGTGTGAGGTACAATGTATGTTTTAAGCTTTACTAAAGTTTTTTTTATGTATGTGGGTGCCCTTGCATTTGGGGCATAGATGTTCAGAATTGAGAGTTCCTCTTGGTACATTTTTACTTTGATGAATATGAAGTGTCCTTCCTTATCTTTTTTGATTACTTTTGGTTGAAAATTGAATTTGTTTTGTCAGGAGCCATATGGGACAAGCTAATAATGAGCAGATGATCATCCTGAAATGCTTGCCTTGGATTATTATATAATCTGCGATGAGTGTGCCCCATTAGCAAGGCTGTGGTGGATGTGATTTTAGGAAAGATTCCTGCTATTAATATGCTTTTCCCATTATTATTATTATTAGACATTTGCTACTATCACTAAGCAATATCACACCCCTTTGTAGCAGATCTCTGCAGATCCACCAAGATGTACTGTCTTGTAGTGGTACTATATAGACAAATAGATGACTTCTTAAGTCTTAATGATGATCCTATAAGAATGCCTAAAATTATATCAATGATTATTAAGCTCTTTTATATTGGAACTGCTATTAAGTCCCTCAGGCATAGTCGAAACTGCAAAGAGAACTCTGCCAGTCTCCTGAGTGTTATCAGTTAATTACCCCTAGACTTTCTCCTGCTTGGAGCACATTCCAAGAAGTCATAAAACCATTAACCTAGGTCAATAGAGGTTATCCACAATTTATTATAGGTACCAGGACAGAAGAGAAAATATTGCCTGGGTTTATCTATACAAAACTTCACTAATTTCTTAAGTTATAGTTTCAAACTTTCTGCAAACCTGTGGAGCTAGACAGGTGATGAATGTTAGATAGACAGGTTAGAATGTTAGACAGTTAGATAATTACTCCTAATGAATATTCATGTAAACATTCTGTGTTGTAAACTTCTATTTCAATTTATGATGCGATTTTTGGTGTGAACTTGTGATGAACTTTGTAACGTGATCATGTACTCTGAATGGTGTACAAATACTGAAGACAAAGACAGAGAGTGAGTTAGTAAATTAGGGAGTTAGAATGGAGTGAGTAAGTTAGTTAGTTAAGACCCCGTTGCCCTTTCCTCCCCCCCCACCCCCGCCTAGAATTTTTACTTTGTTAGAATCTTTTCTTCTTCCCCATTTAGGACTTTCCACGTTTCCCCTCAGATAGCTTTCATAGGATACGTTTTACACTTAATAAACTCTATAGCAACTTTTCTAAGTGTCTTTTCTTCCTGGGACCCAGCAGTAAGTTAGAGTCCAGCAGTTCCTGCTGAGATAGAACAAAGGCCACTTTGCCTAATCCTCTGCAGTTAGGCTACAGGTGTTAATCACCCTAGCCTGCAGTCTCTTACCCTCAGAAGAAGTTTTTAGGATAACACAAAGCTATTTATTTAACCCCTTGCTGGTCTTAGGGCTGGGATTCTAGTGCCAGTTTCTGGCCTCAGGATCCCTGACTTACAGACCAGCTACAGCAGCAGCATAGGGGCTACCTCGAGAAGAACCAGACGGTGGGAGGAGGAGAAGAAAGAAGAAGAAGCTGCATCTCTCTCTCTCTTTTTCACCCCAAGCCGGGGCGCGGGTGGAGTGGACCCCGGCATTGTTTGATATTAGAATTGCAACTTCAGCTTGTTTCTTGGGACCATTTGCTTGGAAGATAGTTTTCCACCCTTTTATTCTGAGGTAGTATCTGTCTTTGTCACAGAGGTGTGTTTCCTGCATGAAGCAAAATGCTGAGTCGTGTTTATGTATTCAGTCTGATAGTCTATGTCTTTTTATTGGAGAATTGAGTACATTGATATTAAGAGATATTAAGGAATTAGTTGATATTAAGAGATATTAAGGAAACCCCACATACACGAGAAAACTGAACAATGCTCTACTCAATGATGACTTGGTCAAGGAAGAAATAAAGAAAGAAATTAAAGACTTTTTAGAATTTAATGAAAATGAGGACACATCATATCAAAATTTGTGGGACTCCATGAAAGCAGTACTAAGAGGAAAACTCATAGCTCTAACTTCCCAAAAAATGAAACTGGAAAGAGGATGTATCCTTGACAACACACCTGAAAGCATTAGAACAAAAAGAAGCTAATATACCCAAGTAGATGGCAGGAAATAATCAAACTCAGAGCTGAAATCAACCAAGTAGAAACAAAAAGAACTATATAAAATATCAACAAAACCAAGATCTGGTTCACTGAGAAACTCAACAAGATAGATAAACCCTTAACCAGACTAATCTACGGGCATAGAGAGAATAACCAAATTAATAAAATCAGAACTGAAAAGGGAGACAAAAGAACAGAAACTGAGGAAATTAAAAAAAATTGTCAGATCCTACTACAAAGGCCTATAATATACTCAACAAAATTGAAAAATCTGGAAGAAATAGACAATTTTCTAGACTGATACCAAGTATCAAAATTAAAACAGGAGCAGATAAACCATCTAAATAGTCCCATAACCCCTAAAGAAATAGCAGCAGTCATTAAAAGTCTCCCCACCAAAAAAAGTCCGGGCCAGACGGTTTTAGTGCAGAATTCTATCAGACCTTCCAGGAAGACCCTAATGCCAATTATCTTTAAACTATTCCACAGAATAGAAACAGAAGGAATGATATCCAATTCATTTTATGAAGCTACAATTACGCTCATATCTAAACCTCACAAAAACCCAACAAAGAAAGAGAACTAAAGACCAATCTCTCTTATGAATATTGATACAAAAATACTCAATAAAATTCTTGCAAACCGAATCCAAGAACATATCAAAGCAATCATTCATCATGATCAAGTAGGCTTTAGCCCAGGAATGCAGGGATGGTTCAATATTTAGAAATCCATCAATGTAATCCACTACATAAATAAACTCAAAAAAAAAAAAAAACAAACACATGATCATCTCACTAGATGATGAGAAAGTATTTGACAAAATTCAACATCCCTTCATGTTAAAAGACTTGGAAAGAACAGGACTTCAAGGCCCATACCTAAGCATAGTAAAAGCAATATACAGCAAGCCAGTAGCCAAAATCAAACTAAATGGAGAGAAACTTGAAGCAATCTCACTAAGATCAGGGACTAGACAAGGCTGCCCACTCTCACCCTACCTATTCAATATAGTACTGGATGTTATAGCTAGAGTGATTAGACAACAAAAGGAAGTCAAAGGAATACAAATAGGAAACAAAGAAGTCAAAATTTCACTATTTGCAGATGACACGATAGTATACATAAGTGACCCTAAAATTTCGACCAGAGAATTCCTAAACCTGATAAACAACTTGAGCAAAGTGGCTGGATATAAAATCAACTCAAATAAATCAGTATCCTTCCTCTACTCAAAGGATAAACAGGCTGAGAAAGAAATTAGGGAAATGACACCCTTCACAATAGTTGCAAACAATATAAAATACTTTGAAGTGAATCTAACCAAGCAAGTAAAAGATCTGTATGACAAGATCTTCAAGTCACTGAAGAAAGAAATCAAAACAGACTTCAGAAGATGTAAAGATCTGCCATGCTCCTGGATTGGCAGGATTAATTTAGAAAAATGGCCATCTTGCCAAAAGCAATCTATAAATTCAATGCAATTCCCATCAAAATTCCAAATCAATTCGTCATAGAGATAGAAAGAGCAATTTGCAAATTTATTTGGAATAACAAAAAACCCAGGATAGCGAAATTATTCTCAACAATAAAGAACTTCTGGGAGAATCACCGTCCCTGACCTCAAACTGTACTACAGGGTAATAGTAACAAACACTACACGGTGTTGGTACAGATACAGGCAGGAAGATCAATGGAATAGAATTGAAGATCCAGAAATGAACCCACACACCTATGGTCACTTGATCTTTGACAAAAGATCTAATACCATCCAGTGGAAAAAGGACAGCATTTTCAGCAAATGTTGCTTGTTCAACTGGAGGTCAACATGTAGAAGGATGCAAATCAACCCATTCTTATCTCCTTGTACAAAGCTCAAGTCCACGTGGATAAAAGACCATCACATAAAACCAGATACACTGAAACTAATAGCAGAGAAGGTGGAGAAGACACTCGAATACCTAGGCACAGGGAAAAAGTTCCTGAACTGTACACACATGGCTTATGCTCTAAGATCAAGGATTGACAAATGGGATTTCATAATATTGCAAAGCTTCTGTAAGGCAAAAGACATTGTCAATAAGGCAAAACAGCAACCAACAGATTGGGAAAATTTTATTACCAATTCTACATCCGATAGAAGGCTAATATCCAAGATATAAAAAGAACTCAAGAAATTATACTCCAGACAACCAAATAAACCCTATTAAAAATGTGGTACAGAGCTAAACAAAGAATTCTCAATGGAGGAAACTCAAATGGACAAGAAGCCCCTTAAGAAATGCACAACATCCTTAGTAATCAGGGAAATGCAAATCAAACCAACCCTGAGATACCACCTCACACCAGTCAGAATGGCTAAGATCAAAAACTCAGGTGATAGTAGATGCTGGCGAGGTTGTGGAGAAAGAGGAACACTCCTCCATTGTTGCTGGGATTGCAAGCTGGTACAACCACTCTGGAAATCAATCTGGCGGTTCCTCAGAAAACTGGACATAACATTACCTGAGGAGCCAGCTATACCACTCCTGGGCATATACCCAGAAGATGTTCCAACATATAACAAGGACATATGCTCCACTATGTTCATAGCAGCCTTATTTATAATAGCCAGAAGCTGGAAAGAACCCAGATGTCCCTCAATAGAAGAATGGATACAAAAGGAAAATGTGGTACATTTACACAATGGAGTATTACTCAGCTATTAAAAATAATGAATTTGAGAAATTTTTAGGTAAATGGATGGAACTAGAAATTATCATCCTGAGTGGAGTTAACCCAATCACAAAAGAACACACCTGGTATTTACTCACTGATAAGCGGATGTTAGCCCAAAAGCTTGAAATAGCAAAGGCTCAGCTCACAGACCACATGAAGCTCATAAAGAAGGAAGACCAAGTGGGGATTCCTCAGTCCTACTTAGAAGGAGTAACAAAAATACTCAAGGGAGCAAATATGGAAACAAAACGTGGGACAGAAACTGAAGGAGGGGCCATCTGGAGACCATTCCACCTGGGTATCTATTCCATGTACAGTCACCTAAGCTAGACACTAATGTAGATGGCTGGAAGTGCATGCTGACAAGAACCTTATATAGCTATCTCTTTAGAGGTCTGCCAAAGACTGACACATTCAGAGGACGATGCTCACAGCTAACCACTAATCTGATCAAGGGTTTCCCAATGGAGAAGTTAGAGAGAAGACTGAAGGAGCAGAAAGGGTTTGTGACCCCATGAGGAGAGCAACTATATCAACTAACCAGAGCTCCCTGGGGTCTAAACCACCAGCCTGGGAGCATGTAGGGAGAGACCCATGACTCCAGCTATATATATAGGGGAGGATGTCCTTGTCAGGAATAGGTGGGAGAGGAGATTCATGGTCCCATGAAGGATGAACACCGAGTGAGGGGGAATATGAGTATGGGGAGGTGGGAGTGGGGGGGAAGTGAGGGCATAGCCTCAGAGAAGCATGAGGAGGAGGGATGGGATAGAAAGTTACTGGGTGGTGGGGGGAAGTGGGGTAAAAGGATAAAATCTGAAATGTAAATATAATACTGAATTTAAAAAAAAAAAGAACTGCTTGAACATAGATATACAGGTATCTTTTAGTAAGATATGGCATTGATATATATGCCAGGGACTGATATCGTTATGCCATCTAGTAGGACTATTTCTAGGTCTTTTGAGAAACTTCTAGAGGAATTTCCAAAGTGAAAGAAGCAAATATACAACACAGAGTAAAATGTTTGCTATAATCTTAAAGTCTTAATTAGAAAAAAAAGTATCAGAATGAGTGAAGGTTTTCTACATGTTTATAGAAAATATCTAGAAATCTTTGATGTAAGTTCTTATCTAAATATCAACTGTATCTACTGGAACTGAAATATTGGGAAAATGCCACTTATTTGAAAGTAGCAATCATACAAATAGGAATATATATTTTTTTCTTTTTTGATTGGTTATTTTATTTATTTACATTTCAAATGTTGTCACCCTTCCCAGTTTCCCCTCTGCAAACATTCCATTCTTTCCCCCTTCTTCTTTGTCTTTATGAGGGTGCTCTCCTACCCATCCTCACTTTCCTGCCTCAGCACTCTATCATCGCCTTACACTCAAGCATCTAGCCTTCACAGGACCAAGGGCTTCCCCTCCCATTGATGCCAGATAAGGCAATTCTCTGCTAAATGTGTAGCTAGAGTCATGGGTTCCTCCATGTGTACTCTTTGGTTAGTGGTTTAGTCCCTGGTAGCACTGTATGATCCTGTTAGTTGATGTTGTTATTCTTCCTATGGGGTTGCAATTCCCTTCGGCTTATTTGGTCCTTCCCCTAATTCTTCCATTGGGGTTCCCGGGCTCAGTCTAATGATTGGCTATGAGCATCCACATCTGTATTGGGCAGGTGCTGGCAGAGCCTTTCGGGTAACAGCTATACTAGGATCCTGTTAGCAAGCACTTCTTGGCATCAGCAATGGGTCTGGGTTTGGTACATGCAGATGGTATGGATCCCTAGGTGGGGCAGTTTCTCTGGATGACTTTTCTTTCAATATCTGCAACCACTTTTTGTCTCTGCATTTCCTTTAGATAGGCACAATTCTGGGTTAAAACTTTTGAGATGGACATACCTATCTACTGGATATGGTCTCTACTGGTTCTGTCTGCCCTTTGTAGGGTAATTCAGCTAATGTCATCCCGGTTTGGTCCTGGGAACCACTTGCTTCCCTAGCATCTGGGACTTTCTAGTGTCTATTCCCAGTTCCCCATGCCTCACTGCTACATACCTCTGTTCAGATTCCTGACCTACTATACTTCTGTCTCTTTCCATACCTAGTTCTGACCCTCCATTTTCCCTCCCTCTCCTTTCTCCTCTCTTTGTCCCTCCCTCCCTCCCTCCCTCCCTCCCTCCCTCCCTCCCTCCCTCTCTCCCTCCCTCCCTCCCTCCCTCCCTCTGTCTCCCATGATTGTTTTGTTCCCTCTTCTAAGTAGGATTGAAGCATCCACACTTCGGTCTTCCTTCTTGTTACACTTCATATGGTCTATAAGTTGTATCATGAGTATTTTGAGCTTTTGGAGTAATATCCACTTATCAGTGAGTACATACCATGTGTGTTCTTTTGTAACTGGGTTACTACAATCAGGTTTATTTCTAGGTCCATCCATTTGCCTAAGAATTTCATGAATTCATTGGTTTTAATAACTGAGTAGCACTCCATTGTGTAAATGTACCACATTTCTATATCCATTCCTCTGTTAAAGGACATCTAGGTTCCTTCCAGCTTCTGGCTATTATAAATAAGGCTGCTTTGAACATCTTGGAGCATGTGTCCTTGTTATATGTTGAGCCCTCTTTTGGGTACATTCCCAGGAGTAGTGTAGTTGAATCTTCAGGTTGAACTATTTCCAATTGCCTGAGAAACTGCCATATTGATTTCTAGAGTAGTTGTAGCAGCTTTTAATCACACAAGCAATGGAGCATGCATTTTTAATCTTCTATTATAAAATAGAGGTATTTTTGATACTTTGATAATCAATAGGAACAATATTTTTACTTTACACGAGGACATAAACACACAAACATATACATAAACATAGAGAATTACCTTTTTCATTTTTCCTCAGTTTCCTCAATGGTAAAGTGGTAAAAGTAATAATATACGTTTAGTGAAGTCATTGGGAAAATTGACTTAGATAACTCATATTAACTACTTATTATGGTATTTGTCATTTAATAAACATGTCTGTTAAATATGAGCTATTATTATTAAACTATTTCTAATAAAAATTGCATCATAATATTTTCAGCAATTTTTGATGTTATTGTTAACTACTGAGAGTTTTAACTTATTTTCTAAATGAAAGACTATAAATGTTAAACTTTCTATGAAAAATATTTAAGGGTATATTTCAAAATATTTGAGCAAAATATATCCAGATATTCACAACATAGGATGGTCTGGCCTACAAATGTAATGACAATAATAATCATAGAAAATACTACTAATTAATAGGAAATAGTAATATTTACATTATCAGCATGAAAATTAAATATGCATTATATATATTTATTATTAACTAACGTTTTAGTTCTTAAAATTTCTGATTATCAACAATTATTAATAACACCTAAAAGTTGCTAAAGTCCATTATGTAAAGAGCTTGTGTTAAATATTTTGAAGTGATTTTTATTTCACTTTACCTACCATGAATAAAAATGTTTGGAAAATGTCCCCTTTAAAAATAAAAAAAATTAATTATGTTTATGTTTGCATTTACATGTAGGTATGGGCAAGCAAATTAAGATGCCATAGAAGGCTAGGAGAAAGGTTGCATCACCAGGAGCTGGAGTTGGTGGATATGAGCTGCCTAATGTGGGTTCTGAGAACTAAACTTCAGCATCCTTCTTAGAACATCAATTTCCCTTAAATACTGAGTCATCTCTTAAACCTTTTACACTCTTAAGAATGTATTTTTATATTAACAAAATGTGGTTAGTAATATAAAATTGGTAAGTAAAGTAGTGATCAAAATTACAACTTACTATAAATTTTATGTTATTTTTGCTGTTGGCTAATAATAAGGCTAAAGTTTTCTCGAATGCAAGTCTTTGTTCTGCAGCACTGTAAAGCGTCTAAACAAATGAAATGCCCTTCAGCCCAAGGAAATAGTTTGTGGTGCCAAGTAAATAGTACAAAATTGAACTTGCAGTTCAACAAAGAAATGAAATGTGGCTATTTTAAGGATTTTTCCCCATGTGATTACAGCTTTGCTAGCCAGATGTCTTTTCAGCAGTGGAAAGAAATATTGCCTTTTCAGAACATTACTCTTACATGCTCTAGTTCAAAGTTCACTACTCGAAGTATTTTTTTTTTTGATGCTCCAGCTTTGTTAATCTTTCTTATGTTACTTTCACTGTTTTCCTTTTTGAAAGATTCTCCAAAACTCAAGAATATTTCTGCAATCAATATTGGCACTCATGCAGAGCATAGACCAATGGCAGAACATAGTAGACAGATTTTGATCTTTATTCTGTACAGTTTTGAGATCTGGAAAACTACTGGGGCAAAGTATATATGAATATATTTTACCACACCCCAAAGATTAAATTATTTATAGTATACTGAGATTTGAGACTATTAATAAAAGAGTTTTTCTCTTAAGTGAAAATTTTTATATTTAATATCTAAACTCAGTATATTCAAAGGCAATCTGGAGATTTTAACATGTGACTGTAATCATGCTGTGAGTATAGACACTAAAAATCAAATGACTATTAATCCAGTCAAGCTATTTTGACTCAGTTTGTGAGCCCATCATTATGAATAAGCCATTGTTTTAAAATGCAGAAAACCAAATTTTCCCTCAGTGAATACATAATTCATATTTGACATATATTATACTATTGGTATCTGAAATGATAAAATTACTAGGTTTTGAGAAACATTCAAGACTTCTCTGCCTTCCTCACATTTTAATTTACAGGATCAGTGATATTTTCTATACTTCGTTTAGAATTTTCTCTAAAAGTTATTGCTCAAAGGATTTTTATATTGTGTCTTAGTTATTTCTTAATATGTAGTTCAAAAAGTTATCACTGTTCCAGAAATCTCTGCTAATCCTAAAAGAGTTCACCTTTCCAGTATTCTTCATCTCATTTATTCATGTAGCTGCTTCAAATAGCATCTGTCATCATATTTAAATCATTGCTACATATCAACAAACTTTAGCATCCATGCATTCTAATTTATGAATTCAGACAACCACATATGCAAAACTAAATTTTATATATGGATTATGTATTTAAATTTTATATTATCCTTGAAACGATATATTAAGCAACTGTTAACATTTAATCTAAGGATAGACAAGTAAAGAGAGGATATAGTATGTTACCTGAAAATGTTTCACAGTTTATCAAAATGTTGTAGCATACATAGGTTGTTATGTTTACTGAAAGCTATACCACACAAATAAAGAGTTATCAGATGTGCACATTTATTCTAACATAAAATATGTGTGTTTTCTTCCAGTAGAAATACTGACAAAAGTTTCATTATAATTAGCTGGTTATCATATAAAATAATTTAATATGATACATTTTCAGTAAGTGACCACAGCCAACAAAAAGGATTGCAGATAGATTCATTCAACTATTATAGCGTTAACAGTAATTTAGATAGAGCTTGAAAGGCATACTTTTTAGAATTTTATATTAATACATAGAGGTATAAAATTAAAATATCCTTAACAAATAACTTTTATTACCTCTGAGCTTGTACTTTTTTCAGTGTTTATTGGCATCTTCAAAATTGGGACACTTAAAAAATCAGGATTTAGAAACTTAGTGTACTATAATAGGTATTTCTTAGTAAAACTACCTTAACTCCCCAAATAGTAGAGACTATGAAATTTTGATTGCATTTCTTTATATCATGAAGTATTTGAAAGTGATAGATTCTAGGATAATCAAAAAATTGTGGTTGGATTATCGCAAAATCCCAACTCAGGGGAAAACAAATGAGCTAAGTACAAAAAATGGTAATTAGAATATAATCAGGGACTGCAGCAATGACTTAATAGTTAACAAGATTCACTGGTTTTCCAAGGGACCCAAGTTTAGTTGCTAGGTTTTGTGTCAGGTGGCTAGAAGCATTTTGTAGATCCACTTCCAGGAGATGTAAAACTCCCTTCTGATCTCTAAGCATATGAATTTATATGCATAACCCCCCACTCCAAAATTAACAAACACATGTAAATTTAAAGTTCTTCATTAAACTATAAAAAATAAATTTATTGTATATATAATAACATCATGAAAAACAGCACTCATAAATTAAATCCTGTCAATGGGCAATGAAGTTGGTTTCCTATCTTATATTTCTCTTTTTTTCTGTATTGATTTTCGTTATATAATTAATTGATATTTGTCACATTTATTTCCAAGAGTTTAGGAAATGATTATACCCAAAAATCATAAAATTACTCTTTGGAGATTAAGTAGAACAAATGATGTCACATCCAAATTACTTGAGATATTTGTTTAAAATATTTATAGTTGAAACTAAATAAGGTCACTGCCAGGAACTAGCCCCAGATGAGGGCAGGGCTTAGAGCAGGCAAATGTAAGAGCAGTGAGAAAGAATACAGTTCATGAATCCATTCAGTTCATTTCATGTGACACAGGACAGAGAAGAATCACATCTTGGTATGGCTTGATCTACTATTTGACAATATGTGTCTCTTACATACAGCCTTTACTTATACATAAAGTCATTTCCTCAGAAACTTTATTCATTGATTACACATCTTTTCAAAATACATTTACTACTAAAGTCTTCATTGATTGCACAAAAATAATAAAAGAGGAACAGAGCCAGCAAACAGTAATTTCATGAGAATTAAAAATTAACATTATGATAAATTCAATTTTCTTTTAACTCCATATCTTCTTCATTAAGTCTGGTATTATAAAGCCTTTAATATTACAGAAATATTAAAATGGTGTAAAAGCAAAAAGGAGGAGAAGAGATGGCATAGGGGGTTTATGAGTGGGAATGGGGAAAGTAGATAACATCTGAAATGTAAATAAAGAAAGTATCCAATCAAAATAAAGCAAGAAAGAAAAAATGCTAGACAGGATGACTCTATTTGAATTTGATTCTGTTTCAGTTTGGCACAAAATTAATGGATAAAGTTATTTCCTACTTCCTGTTATATGACTTTCTACAAAAGTTCAATCTTTTTGGCCCCTGTTTAATGCTTGATTCTTAAGATACTGTGCAGCCCCTTACTTATGCAAAGGCTGTCTATGCTTTGTCTTCTGTAATATCAGAAAAGTTCTGGCCTAA
This sequence comes from Rhabdomys pumilio, assembly GCA_030674055.1. Classification (NCBI taxonomy): domain Eukaryota; kingdom Metazoa; phylum Chordata; class Mammalia; order Rodentia; family Muridae; genus Rhabdomys; species Rhabdomys pumilio. Next base: position 57,588,319 of record JANHMN010000005.1, read on the forward strand.
CAAATTTGTTCATGATGGCAGGAAGTTCACTGAGCCAAAATATTTCACTCTGTGTCTCTGTCATGAACCCTTGTTTCAATATAATTTCTTGCACTTTCTTTTTCCTTTTTCTTTCTTTCTTTTTTTTGGGGGGGGCTGGTTAATGTTTTTCATCTTTTATTGGTTATTTTATGTATTTACATTTCAAATGTTATCCCTCTTCCAAGTTTCCCTTCCACCAACTCCCTATTTCCTCCTTCATCCCCTTGCCTCTAACAGGGTGCTCTGTACCCACCCACCCACCCACTCCAGCCTCAGCACCCTAGTATTCCACTTCCCTGGGTCATTGAGCCTCCACAGGACTGAAGGGCTCCCCTCCCAGTGATACTCAATAAGTCAATCCTCTGCTACCAATGCAGCTGGAGTCATGGGTCCCTCCATGTGTACTCTTTGGTTGGTGGTTTAGTCCTTGGGAGGTTTTGGGGGTCTTTTTGGTTGATATTGTTGTTCTTCCTATGGTGTTGCAAATGCCTTTAGCTCCTTCAGTCCTTCCTCTAACTTTTCCATTGGGGTCCTTGTGCTTAGTCCAATGGTTGACTGCAAGCATCCACCTCTGTATTGATCAGGCTCTGGCAGAACCTCTCAGGGGACACCTATACCAGGCTCTTATCAGCAACCTCTTTTTGACATCAGCAATAGTGTCTTGGTTTGGTATATGCAGACTGGATGGATCCTTATGTGGGATAATCTTGGGACGGCCTTTCCTTCAGTTTCTGCTCTACTCTTTTTCCCTTCAATTCCTTTTGATAGGAAGAATTCTGGATTAATATTTTTGAGATGGTCTGGTGTCATCATCCCTCAGCCATGGACAGTGTCTATCCACTGGATATGGTCTCTACAGGTTCTATCTCTCCTTTATTATAATTCTGTAAGGAATAGAAGAATATCAGTTTTTCTAAAACTGCTTTCTTTTGCTTTCAGGAAGGTATCAAGTCTTGTTATTAACTGTATGATCACAATCTCTTTCTATTCATACTAGTTCCTTATTTCTGAAGCTGAACATATATAACTAGTGATTTAATTATTGTGTGTCAGCTTCTAGAATTTCCCTGTTTTTGTCCTTTAATAATTTTTATTAAATACTCTTTCTCATATTTACTAATAACACTCATAAATGATCTTAGTGAATATTTAATTATTAAATTCTTAAGAAAGACTCCATCTTGTGCATAACTGTTTCTTCCCCCACTGAAGAACATTCATTAATTTCATTCTTGTTTGCACCAGCTTTTTGTTATTCCAGGTCTAGCTTTCTGAGAAAGGCCTTTAACGGTGAGAAATATAAGTAAAAAGTGTGTAGCAAATTTTCACCAAGGGCAGTGAAGGGTCAGTCCAGTTGTCCAAGTAATGGAAATCTGTCAAATAGCACTTTTAGGATGTTTGGGAATGCTAGTTCACTTTCAAAAAATGCAAAATCCTTTGAAATATTTTTTAGCAGTAACTTGGGTGCCCTGATGCAGAAAATCTAGGAATTAGAATAATGGAACTTCAAATGCCCAATATCTCACATCTTCATTCTAATCTTTCTGACTGTTCTTTGTGAAATTCACACAGGAGGAAAACGGCGGGACCTGGGTGGGAGATGAGAGGGTGTGCGGTGGTTAACTTACTCATGGGCGTGCATGGATCCTGTTGGGCGGTTGTGGCAACCCTGTGTCTTCAATCCTAGGAGACTCAGGGAGGCGTGGCTCTGAGGAAAAGCAGAAGCGCAAGATTTTTGACTGAGTTCACCCCACACAGCACGTGGCAGATGCTGAGGGGCTCTGCCCAAGCTTGGGGAGTTCTCACTCAGTCTGAAGTTCTGCATGGGGCAGGGCCTGAGAATTTACAATCATGATCTACTTAGGTTTTCCCTCATTTTGTCTCTCTGCTTTCTTAGAGGGGTCTTCTTAGTTGCCTTTACTGTCTCTCATGTGTACCAGCTACTTTGTTAACTTCTGTCTGAAAAGGGGAGAAATTGCTTTGAATTACTTGATTCTTGCAAACATAATGTTTGATTTACTCTTGTAAATCCCTATTTTCTACCATCATGCAAATTATTTTACCTGCCCAGGAAACAGAATAATATTTGACAGGCACTCCATATTGCACACAAGCTTGAGTAAATTAGCAAATCTCATAGCCATTTAAACTTGAGCAGTAATCTTGAAATTGAGTATCTAGTCCTTTCTGCACATGGATATTATAATGTAAATTCATCCTTGTAAATTAAGCGTAACAGTGACAATGCTGAATTTTCTACCAACATATCCATGATTTAAAGATAGGTGTTGAACATAGTAAATGAAACATTTCTATGAATTTTGAATTGAAAGGTATATACATTCGAAAAAGTAAATCAGAAACATAGAAAAATTACAGATTCTTACAACAGAATATAGTGTTCTCTATTTGAAATTTATAGGTGAGCTAATTTTATGAAAATTACAAATGGCATCTGTAGTAATTAGACTTCAATATAAAATAGTCAAAATGAAAGGTTCTACCACATTTTTTCAAGGCTCTGAGTATATAATGCTTTTTCCATTTAAGTACTAAACAGTTAGCAACACTATTCAAATAAGTAAAAAAAGTAGATTTGCTCATTTCAATTATGGATATTTTATTTGAAAAGCAAAAGTGAAAATGGCCATGACTCAAGTGATAGAAAATATTCAGGTTTTGGTAACTTGCCAAATTGGTTAAAATTATTACTTTATTATAGAATTTGAAAATTATTTTCTGTATTCTCTATATAAATTTCTACAGATTTTTTTTATTTCAGCTTCAGAAAATATACTTATAAAAAATAATTTTCATACATGCTTCAGTCTTCTAATTTGTTCAGTTTAAGTTACTTGTGATTTTCATACTTCCTTTTAAAAGTTACCAGAAAAGAAACTTTTATTTTAAAATTACTATGTTTAAGCTTACATTCTGTTTAAGGTTTTAAATTAATGGTTTGAATAATGCCCTTTTTATGTTTCATTTCTTTCTTTGTTCTTTCTTTCTTTCTTTCTTTCTTTCTTTCTTTCTTTCTTTCTTTGTTTATTTTACACTCCGGATTTTATTCCCTTAACATGGGTTTACATTCTAAAATGTATTTCTAAGAGATGATTCATAACAATGGCAGTTCAAAAGTTCTTTCTTATATTTAGAGAAAAAATTCATTCAGAAATTCATGAAATGCAAAAATTCATAATGCTCAGTCACTCATTCATAAATCTTCCAAATCTGCACACAGCAATGATTTTTAAGAAAATAAACAGGAAATTGGTCATAAAGTAAAACTGTGAAGTCTACCATTCATAAATTTTAATTCTCTATTGAGACAGAGTCGTGATATATCAGATAGGCAATCCTTAGTGTATGTACTTTGTACCCAGGCTGACACTGAAGTTGGAGCAAGCATCGTTTCTTTGCCTCTGAAATGCTGAATTTCCAATCCTGTACCAATGTGCTTCACTCTTTGATTTTTGTTTTGCTCTTGTAATCTTGTTAGTTAAGAGAAGAATTAAAAATTTGTTCTAGGTAGAACTAGTGGCTGGCCTTGAATTTTTTGTTAGTCTTCGTGTATGATAATTCCAAATGCAGATATCATATGCATCAGACACTAATCTTGGCCATAAATTTTAATTTTGATTTCAATATTTCTTGAAATTTTCCATAAAAATCTATAGAATGTACAGTACATGCTGTAAAATGCATTATTTCGCCTATTTCAGAATTTTACCTTGAAAATCATAAAGTTTATAATATTTACTGTTTACCAGACTAATTTTTCTTTTATTTTTGTATTTTTAAATGTTAATAATAAAGGTTAAGAAATTTTAAATAACTAGATAAAATACTGGTCTCTATTAAAATGTCTAGAGTTTTGAAGACTAGTTTTTCTTCAGACTAATATGTTTCAACAGAGATTTATCAAACTAATACAGAGTCTAATCAGCAATATTATAGGCAAAAATAATTGTATGCCACATTTGGGAAAACATTTTCTTTATAGATCACTAAGTTTAATTTCAAATTGTCAAAATGGACACTAGAAACTGACTAAGATTTTAAATTAAAATAGAAACCACATGAAAACATCCCAATAGAAGTGTTTATAAGACTGTTTCTTAAATTGCACTGAAGAGGTTTAGAGGAAGGGAAGGAACTCACTGTGTGCTCACTTACTCAGAGGATTATATTTCTATTTAGATATATGACTTCTCTTTTCTTTGGATTTATACATATTTGTTTATACCATGCTCTAGGGAAGATTCTTCTGAGTCTGATCCACTTGGAATTGAAACATCTTCACATGGGTAAATAATTCCATTTACTTCATATGGAAAATAAGTTACTGAAAATATAAAGGAAGTTTACAAATTGTAAAGCAACAGATCCAACTTGTGTGTGTGTGTGTGTGTGTGTGTGTGTGTAGAAGAAACATATTTTAACCTTTTTAGTTAGTACTTTAAAAAAATTTTAGATAGATCATTTGGTGATTCTCATATGTTAGTGCTGCTTTACTTACTTTGCCTCAGACTCATGACATTTTATTTAATATATATATGCATATGTATACACACACACACACACACACACACTCAGTAGGCTATATGTGTGTGTGTATATATATATATACAATATTCAATGTTACCTTATGTATATGGATTTTTGGCTGGAATTGGAATATGATAACCTATCAGAAGACTCATCACAGGAGAAGATAAATTGTCCCTCTTTCAAAAGCCATTAAATTTTTGTAGCTTTATATCTAGTAGTGATACTTTTAGTGATAATTTTTGTTTCTTTAAACACACCAATGTTATAGGATTGTTTTCCTTTTAATCCCAGGTGCAGGGTATGAGGATGTTTTAAACTGTCCACAGCATTTGACTATGACTAGCTCTTATGTTCCCAGAGCCTTATTTATATGGGTTATGATATATATGTATCAACTGCAATTGAGAACCCCATGATCAGTTGTTCTCTGAAGTTTCACTAGTTCTGGATTCCTCTTTTGGTCTCCATCTGCTGAAAAAGTAGCTAAATAACATTCAATTGGTAAATGAGCAATGAAAACATGACACATATTAACAATGAAATTTTACTTGGCTACAAAGAAAAATGAAATCCTGCAATTTTCAGGGTAATGAAGGGAACTAGAAAATGTAAAACTAAGTGAGTCATCTATCATTCTGGATGAAATACAATTCGTGTTCTCACCTATTTAAAGTTCCCACCTACAAATATTTAGGTGTGGACCTATAACCTTAGAGTAACCACAGACACCAGAAATGTAAAAAAAGAAAAAAGAAAAAAGAAAGGTACAGGGAGGAGCTCTAAGGAGGGAGATATTAGAATACAGACTTTGCAAGTGGGAAAAATTGGGGTGGAGTACTTAACTGGAAGGAAGCAATAGAGAGGGAGTTGGTAGAAATGATAAACAACAGTAACAATGTTGGAGAAAGCCATAGAAAAATATTATTTTATAGGCACTTAAAAAGGCATACATAGCACATATAATTTAATATATTAAAATTATATTATTATCAAAATATAAGAATTAATTATGTTATATAATAGTTAATTTTTTAATTAACTGAGCAACTATTATATAATTAATTAACTAATTAGCTTTTATGTAATTGATAATATAGTAGATAATATAATACTTGATTAAACTATATCATATAGTTTAATGAAGTTATGCCATATATAATAAATTTATATTATAAAAAATATAATTAAATTATATCATTTAGAGTAATAATGCATTCCCCTAATGCTCTAGAATATCTAACAAATGACACAGCAGTAGTCCTGGAAATTCTCCCTTTGTGTTGTTGGTCATAAAGAAAACCAAAGGAACTCCCAATTAATATAGACTTCTGCCAATGTCTATGGTTTTCTTCTAGAACTTGACAGTAAGATGCTACTGCTGAAGGCACCACACATTTTAGACAAGAGACTTGGAGAAATCAGTCTGGAAATGACCACAAAGCCTTTCCCTAATGACTACCTATAATACTGTTGGAAGATACTTTTCATGCTACTAAGGGTGAAAAATGGTAAATAGTCCTACATAGTTGTAAAGTCTATCAACTACAATGATGGTCAACCTGACACAATATCCTACAGGGTACAATAATGATATTTAAGTCTTGATGGTAACCAACAGTTCTCTACTTGGACTTAATAGTTCAATTCTTGAGATTCCATGCCTGAAACTAACCAACTATTCAAGGTAGGAGAATTTTAATAGTGTAGAAGACAACATATTATTGTCACTTTCTTAAACCACTATGATTTTAACTGTATTCTAAGTTTGTTGTTTTTATACCTACAGATACTGTACCTGTCACTCCTCATCTATAAATTTTATTATAATTAGTTTTTTAGAACTTTTTAAAATACACTTTCATATATTCAACAATGTAGTCTTTTATTAATGAATAATTCAAAGATTCTAAAACTTGGTATGCATAAAAATCAATTTATTAGTATTAGGCAAAGCATGTTCAATTTCTTATTTGTGTATCTTGCCCTCAATAGATAGAAATCAAACTATCTCCATTGCAAGGGTGTATATAAGAACTTTTGCCTATATGTGTTTCAAGTACTCAATATTATTGGTACTTACTTGGCAAAGCTACTTTTAAATATTCATGCATGTGAGATCATGTTATGCAACCTTTGAGTCTGACTTCTTCACTTTGTACAATGTGTAAAGCATGAATCTGTTTACCTGTATATTTTGTTAATGTCCCATTGTCTAAATACACCAAAATTGTGGATGCATTTTCATATTGAAGAAAAGCACTTATTACTTCAAGTTGGATTAGTTATTAATTAAAATGCTATGTATACAAAATTTTATGAGGTTATGTTTCAATTCCTTGGGATAGATGATTAAGATTATTGAAATAAAAATACATGCTTAACAACCAATGAAACTATTAAATTGTCTTCTATAATAACTTCGTCATTTTATTTTGCTGAGTTCCAGCCTCAACTTGAGAAAGTCTTGAGGACGGGGTGAATGGAAATGGCGAAAGAATGGGTTAAGAGTCAGTGATGGGTGCAAGCTGACAGCTCTGTAATCTGCTTGAGATAGTTTTTTTTGCAGACCAAACTGAGTATTTTATCTAAATAAGCTACGTCCTTAGAAATTGCATATTAATTTAATCGTTTTTTTTCCAGGTTCAAATTTGATCATTCCATGACTGCATTTTATGACATTAGCAGATTGACTCAGAAATAGAAATTGAAACACAGAACACATTCAAGGCAAATAAAGCAGACAATTACACACACACACACACACACACACACACACACACACACACACACACACA
>JANHMN010000005.1:57595695-57624339 GCA_030674055.1 Rhabdomys pumilio
ACACACACACACACACACACACACACACACACACACACACACACACATATATATATATAAAGTCCTATGTGGTTCTGTGGGCACAGTGCTTGGGTTTCCAGGTCTAGACATAAAGGCTATTTTTATGTGACAAAATTAGATTTATATATTATACTTTTTATAAATGTTTTACAATTTAGCAAGCTCTTGTTTGTGACAATTCAAACAGCATTGAAGTTCAATTTTATAATTTTTGGCTACCTCAATGTACTCTATTAATCTTTGGAATTTTTTTTCTTTTTTTATCTCAGCAACTGCAAGGCTTATTATTGGAAAGTATAAGCAATCCCAGAAAGTAGGAATACAAAGCCATTATCTTTTTCCTTGATGCCAGACTTTTTGTCCATCTCTAACCTCTATTTGGATCGCACATATAACTACCTCCTTTAGGGAGTAGAATATCTGTATCAAATTAATTGTTGATGGCTTCCATGGAGGAGACCACCATTTTACCACTAATATTATATAACCATATATCTGAGACTTGTTTTTATTTAATTATTTCTTTCTCTCTTGACTGAGGATTTTTCCTCTATTGACCAAAACATGTGCCCTTTAATATATTCCTGATTAAGCTGATTCATTAGTCCAATTGTTTCTGTACTTTAAGAACCATGGAGCCCCTAATACAATTCACATTGCATTCTTATAGTTTGCATAGTTGAAAAATCCTGTAAAGAACAGCTTTTACACTGATTTATGTATTCTTGAACTCATGTTTTCAAGAGTTCTTTCCCACAACCTTCAGGGCCGTCCTGAAGGTTGCAACATCACTATTGTACAGAGAACCACTAGATATATTCTTGCTTCCAAGAACTGTGTTAATTCTGATTATCATGGAGTCCATTAACGTTGGTAGGGAAAACATTACTCAAATAAGGAACATGAAGAAATTTATTTACATTATTATGCAAACAACCTGTGATGGTTTATATATGCTTGTCCCAGGGAGTGGCACTATTAGTAGATGTGTACCACCATACATGGATCTTTATTCATGCTTTGTTCCAGGCTGACCTTGAATTCAGAGATTTGCTTGGCTCAGTCTTCTGGGATTAAAAGTGTGTACTATATTCCCTGGGCCTAAGATTTACATGGCCTCCATACCTCAAGATCTCCATGTCATGATTCAGGTCAGAAACCTGTCTTCCAGCCTCAAGATCTAGATCACAGGTATACTCTCAATTTCTGTGTTGTAGTTCATTCCAGATACAGTCAAGTTGAAAACCAGGAATAGCCATCACACAAGCCTTACACCAATAGCAATGGCAGCACTTGAGGAGACTAGTATCCTGCTGGCTCTGCTTTAGGGGTGGGAACTGTGTCACATCATCCCTTCTGTAGCCATGCAAGACCAGGCATTATTTCTCATTAACAGTGAATAAAAATTCCTTTGCTTCATCTTCTTTAGCATTTTGTATTACCAGTTTGTTCATTTTAAATTTAGTGAACATATTTTGTTCATTGCTTTCATAATAATTTGCACAAAATAAAATGAACATTTATTATATAAATTGAGCATTATAAATGTAAAATACATTTACACATTTGTTTTGGGCCAGCAAATTCTCTGAAAATGTGACTTTGAAAATATCAATTAGATTACTATTACAGTAAAATAAATGGTTTTGGAAGCTTTCTTTTGTGGTATATTTTATTTATTATGGGTATTGTATGATGTGATAAATTTAATAATGACATTGATTGCATTCAAGTATATAATATTTTTACTATAATTATTTTATAAATACATCTTCATTTTAATAAAATTTTAAAAGTATATAATCTTTTTGGCTTACTTCTTTCATTTATCACTTGATGGACTGAAAATTTGCTACATAAATCAATAATTGTCATGTAATTCTATTGTCAAATTATGATCTATTGTCTGAGTATATAACAAAACAATGACCTATTTTATTTTCCATTTGAGTGAATTTGAGTTAACTCCACATTTTGGCCAGTTGTTGTAATGTTATTATCATGAACATTTGCATACAAATATGTTTACTTTAATTTTTGTTGATAAGATACTTAAAACTAATTTTTTTTTCATATGAGAATGTGTGCTGAGCTTACAGCAAATTCTCACAGTATTTTCTAGAGTCATTATATCAATTTAGTCTTCTAAAAGTGATATGCATGTTCTCATTCTACTCTATGTTAGTACTGACACTATATTTTGTCAGTCTTACATATGGACATTCTAGTTTCAATACAGTATGTTAGCATTATACAATGTTATTAGTAGCCCATATTATTTTGTGAAATTTTTCTTTTACTCTATGGAAATTTTATTATATTTTTACTGATTATATTATTGAATTTTATAATATATTGACACATAATAGAATCATGTTCTTAGTCATAAATCTATACTGTGAATATTTTCTAGGTCCTGGTTTGCTTTTTGGTTTTGTAATTACTTTAAAAGAGTAAGAAGCTTTACTTTTGATTAAGAAGATACATTATTGTTTTGAGAGTTTTGTTCCTCATATTCTATATAAGAAATATTGCTACATCCCATCATCATGAATATTTATATTATGTTCATGAAGTATTTTATACTGAGAGTTATTACTTTGGGAACTATGACATAGTTTTTTAAATTATGTGAAACAATGTTTGATCTTCCCTTTTATTTTCATATATTTCATTTATATGTGCTCAAAAATATGCCCTTCCCACATTGTCTTACTTTGACAACTTTGTACAATAATTATCCACATATGCTGAATATTTCTGAAGCCTCCATCATTTTACTGTCTATATAGCTTCACATTTAAACAAATACCACATATTACTTATATTAATAGTCTCTTAAGAAAAAAAATAGTCTCTTGAGATCAGAAGTATAATTTTGTTCTTCAAATTTTCTATCCCACTCTAGATATTTTGAAGTTTTATATAAATTTTATATTGTGCTTTCCAAATTATATAAAATTATATATTGCAACTATGACTGCAATTTAAGTGAATGCAATCAAATACTTGGAGATAATGCATACTTTTAAAACATTGTGTCTTATAGTTACTAATCATAGTACATATCACAAATCACTTCTTTAATTTTTTTCAGCAAAATTTCATACTTTAAAGTACCATGATAGTTACTGTTAGTTGTCTATTTGGCAGAATCTAAAACTATGTATGAGATGAGGCTCTTGGCTTAGATGTAGAGTTATTTTGATTACATTATTTTATGTAAGACTATCTACCTTATTTGTGGGTAAAACCATTTCTTTGGCAGGGATTTTTGAACTGACTATATGAAATAGAAAGAGTGAATTAAATACTAGTTTGCATTTATACCTCTGTCCTTTTGGGTATCCTATGACTAGATACTTCACACTCCTGCTACTGTGAATATTCTACTATGATATATGAGCTACAACATAATATCTTGTATAATGAGCTAAAATAAATCCTCCCTTCCTTGTTTTTCTAAAAATATTTTATCACAATAATAGGAAAAGAAACTAAGTTTTATATGTGTCTTCAAAATATTTTGTTAACATTCCCAGATTCTCTTGCACTTTATGAGACTGTCCATAGTCATTTATTGGATTTCCTATTTGCTTATTATTTATACTGATAAAAACACAGGATTCATATAATAAACTTCTGTAAAATTATCTTTTATTTGTCTGATTTAATTGTTATCTCAGAGGCTTACTACCTCTGTCTGCTTAACTATGGCTAGTCATGGAAGCTTCTTTCTTCCATGTCTAATTCTAGAATGTTTTTAACCTCTGAAACTCACTGCTGAATAAGCTCACCATTTGTAGCTCTTTCTTAACTCTAGCTGGCTGGTCAATTTACCTCTTCTGGCTCAAACATCTCTCCAAGCTGACTGATTCAACATTGCTTCTCTCTAACCATCACGTGATTTGCTCTGCTTGACTTCATATTAACTTTGGCAATATGTTGCAATCTCCTGGTTCCTTCTCATTATTTATACAACTGTTCTTGTATAATTGCTTTCTTCATTTCTACTTTTTTCTCTCTTTTTATGTGCTCTCCTAAATAGCTTTTCTTTCCACTCTCTTATTATGAGAATAAAGCACAACCTGTCTGTTAAATCTTTCTCTGATTTGTCATTTTGTCACTTGATTAGAAGTCACTTCCTTCATTTTTTTAAAAAATTACTAGTTATTTTGTTTATTTACATTTCAAATGTTATCCCCCTTTCCTGTTTCCTCTTTGAAAACCCCTCATCCTAATTCCTGTTCTTCTGCCTCCATGTGGGTGCTCCCACACACACACACACACACACACACACCAAATCTCACCCCACTGCCCTTCTACAAACTAACTTCAACTTCATTCTTTGGAATTAAATGTGTGTACTAAGGCTTAGACATACTATAACAAGAAACAGCTTTTTTCACTAAATACCACAATCTTGGGGTTCACAGTATAACTTAATTTCCTGTAGTAGTCTTGTTACTTGTTACTTTCATAATTTCCTTTAATAAGTCTACCACTTACCCTCAAGATCCCTTTGTTTTTTCATAAAAGGCGACCATCTTGCTTGTGGACATGGACTGTCATTTGTCCCTTCTAAATTACTTATTTTTCTTTATTTTTACTATAATTTAAAATTTCTATTTTCATAAAATTGAGGAAAACAAATATGCTTTTAATTTTTCCAAACATGCTACAAAAATAATTTGAATATGTATATAAAGTCATGCCATGTTGCAGTCATATGAATGAGAACGTCTAACACAGATTCAAATGTCAGAACACATGGTGCCCAAGTAGGTAACTCTATTTACTGTGGTTTAGAAGGTATCACCTTGCTAGGAGAAATGTGTCACAAAGGTTGGCTTAGAGAATTTAAAAACTCTGCAACTTATAGTCATTCTCTCTGCTTCATGGTTACATGTGAATAATTGAACTCTTAATTACTTGCTTCTGCCATCATGCTTGCTGCATGTTGCCCTGTCTTTTACACCATAATTGACTTGCATTCTTTTTATAAAAACATTTATCAAACAGTATATTTTAAGCATATTTTTACCCTCCATCAATTCTTCTCAAACAATTCTCATTTGCTATCCATATAACTTCACATACTTTTCCTCAACCCTCAAAAAAAAGGGTTCTAATTCCATTGGAACAATGATCCAAAATATGCTTTTCCTTCTGAAGTAGCCTTTTATCTAGATGTTTTTTATATATGAAATCATATCAAGGCAAAATTTAATTCAGAAATTCCAGGTAATTCATCATTTAAACACTGATGAATGTGTTTTATCAAATAAACAACTAATAATAAAGCATACATATTTGGCTCTATGAATCCAGAAAAGGAATTTCAAAATTATTGCCATCATTTACTTGAGTATTCAGAAACCCAAAATTTTTTTAAAGTAATTTGTAGTATTAATACTTTAATAAATCTCATCTCAGGGTTACTACCTGCCTCAGTGGTTTATGTTCCCAGATGAAAGACACTCATATACAGCTTTTATATTTAATATACCTTAAGCAGCTCAATAGCTGGGCCACTGCATAACTTTGATGCTGTTGGAATCTATACCCTGCTGCTAACTCTGAGTTACTACTTACTAATATCTATGTTCCTTCTTCTGCTGTTCTTATCTCCAATTAGTGCACTCTGCCCCACGTTTTCTTGACCCATAGTCTCAGGGCACTCTCCTTGCTTCTCTACCCCATGGTAGCTCTTTGTCCTGAACATTCAAGCATGTCTCTCTCCTTTCCTACTTCCTCATGGTCCTAAGCTCAGAAAATCTAAAAACCCTGCCTATTTCTTTCTTCTCCCCCCACTATTGGCATCTTTATTTACCAATCAGAATTAACTGAGGGCAGATTCTCAGAAGCTGTGTGTAGACTTTCTCATGCAGACAGTTTTGGGGGACCCAATTAGCATTAGAATATAAGCAGCTACAGAATTCTTTCAATGTAGTTTAAAAATTTAAAAGAAAATCAACAATTGACTTCTCTATTACTTACTTTTCCATTGCTGTGATAAATATAGTTAAGGTAGTTTTGGAATAAAATGTATATTTTGGTTTATTATTTTAAGGTAATAGGAGTTCATAATGATGATGTATGGCAACATACAGCTTATAAGACACCAGAAACAGGATGTTGAAAGATCATATCTTCAAGAATAAGCATAATGCTGAGAAAATGAACTGGAAATATCACGGAGTGTTTGAACCTCAAAGTCCAAGTCCAGTGGCATATTTCTTCCAAAAAAGTCATACCTTCTAGGCCTCCCTAGAGTCACCAACTGGAGATGAAGTATTCAAACATCTGAACTTATAGGGATAATATCATTCAAATGACTATCTTTCCTCTTCCTCACTCCCATAGGGTCATTATGATCATAACATAATGAAAAATGACTGTTGTCCAATTTAAAGGTCTCCATAATCTCTCTTCTCCTCAAATTCTTCCAGTATACTTACCCCCTCTCAAATTCATGACAATTCTTCTTTATTATTATTATAACTTAATGTTTCTAGGCCTTGCATCTGAACTATTGATTGTTTTCAGCAATAAGAACTTAGTTTTAAATTCTGTGTGACAAACAGGAAAAATGGCAATATGATATAATATTTTAAAGGTTACTTGGACTCCACTGAACAACTACTTAATGAGAGGTTTCGAATTCCTGGCAATGGGGATTTTGATAGATAGTCTGTTACTATTGGACTGAGTATTATGTGGCCTAAATTCATACATATATGCCTGCATACTCATACATACATATATATTAATATATAACATTTTGTTTATATTATAGATATATTTTACATCTGTGATATTATATATACTAAATATGATATCACATATTTCATATATCATAACATATTTGTATTTTAAGTATTCTTATAGTGTAATGATTTTCTATATTTTATTCTGCATTCCTCTTCTTTCCTCCAGCATTTAAGCCTCCCCTCCTCTATTTTCCTACTCACTCTACCTAACACCTATGTCCTACATATCCCTTTTTCTAGAGCTCTTTCTCCCTAACTTATCACCTTTAATTTCTTTTTTGAGACAGGGTAGCTCAGGATAGTTTTGAATTTGCATTGTACTCCAGGTTGGCTTTGAAATCAGCAACATACCATCTTGCCTACTCATGTGCTAAAACTATAGATATGAGCCAAAGTACCTGGCTAAAACTCAGATTTTCTTGAATAAATGTTTCTCTGGTAGGGACATTTCTAGCTGTTTTCAAATAATTGGATTTTCCCTCTAGTTACTTTTATTTTATTTTCATTTTCATGTAATTAAAATTATCTTTAGTTGTATAGTTATAATTAAAGTTAGTTGAGACTACTGTCACAGACATGGTTATCTGCAAATTTTATCACTGAATTCTTTTCTTTGTATTCTCTTTTTGCTTTTTAGTTTCAACTGTGTTCATATTTAATTGTCCTTACCATACCATTCTGTACCCCAGAAAGGTATAGACATAGGAATTCTCGTTACTCATTCTCTTATATGGTTCTGTAAAGGCCTGCAAAGCTAGGCCAAAATACTAGAACACTTCCAAAATTTTTAACACTTTAATCCAAACAATTTTTTGATACTATTAGGAGATACTATTTTTTAAAGCTTGAAACATTGTACTTTACAAAAATACTGAGAATAATTGTTAATTATAACATAAATTATTTTTAAAAATTAATCATTTGAAGGAGGTTCAGAATTTAAAGGTAAAGAGCCATCTCAAATGTCATGCCAAATATTATTTGATTCATGTTAGTTCTAAAATTTGCAGTGGTAGTCAGTATAATTAGGAAAAAGTTTAAAGACACATGCAATGTATTTGGCATAAATCTAACACCTCTCTGGATATTTTAACATTACATAGTGAGCTTATGAATTTCAAGAATGCTGCATGACTGAGCATTGATATGGTAGATATTGTAGATAAAATTACCCATGGACTCTAACCCGGGCAGTGTTTCAGGTCAGGAGACAGCAGTGCTCTGCGCAAACAGGGAGTAACCAAGACCTGCAGGGACCCAGGAATTCACTCCTGGCCCAGAGCACTGGTTCCTTCCTGTTTCTGCTTGAGCACTGAACAGATCTTGGACCTCAGCTCTAACCCCAGCAGTAACACCCATCCCAAACAGTTCTGACACAACCAAGATAATAGAAAAGACAAGGCTCCAGTCAGACACAGCTCAGGTAGCACTAAGGAGAACCAGATGGCTAAAGGCAAGTGCAAGAACACAAGCATCAGCAATCCAGGGTACTTGGCATTATGAGAACCTAGCTCTCCCACCTTAGAAAGTCCTGAATTACCCATATCACCAGGAAAGCAAGAGTCAGATCTAAAATCACTTCTAATGATGATGATAGAAAACTTTAAGAAGGACATAAATAACACCCTCAAAGAAATTGAGGAGAACACAGATAAACAGGTGAAAGCCCTTAAAGAGGAAACACACACACACACACACACAAAAAAAACCTTAAAGAATTAGAAGAGAACACAACCAAACAGGTGAAGGAATTGAACAAAACCATCCAGGACATAATAATGGAAGTAGAGACAATCAAGAAAGTACAAAGGGAGACTACCAGGGATATAGAAAACCTGGGAAAGAAATCAGGAGTCATAGATGCAAGCATCACCAACAGAATACAAGAAATAGAAGAGAGAATCTCAGGTGCGAAAGATAACATAGAAAATATTAACAAAACTGCCAAAGAAAACAAAAAATGCAAAGTTCTTAACACAAAACATCCAGGAAATTCAGGACACAATGAGAAGCCCAAACCTAAGGATAATAGGTATAGAAGAAAATGAGGATTCCTATCTTAAAGGGCTAATAAATATCTTCAAAAAATTATAGAAGAAAACTTCCCTAATCTAAAGAATAAAATGCCAATAATCATACAAGAAGCCTACAGAATGCCAAATAGACTAGACCAGAAAAGAAATACCTCCCATCACATAATAATCAAAACGCAAAATACACAAAACAAAAAAAAAAAAGAATTTTAAAAGCAGTAAGGGAAAAAAAGGCCAAGTAACATATAAAGGCAGACCTATCAGAATTACACCAGACTTCTCACCGGAGACTATAAAAGATAGAAGATCCTGGACAGATGACATACAGACCCTAAGAGAACATAAATGCCAGCCCAGGATACTATACCCAGCAAAACTCTCAATTACCATAGATGGAGAAACCAAGATATTTCATGACAAAACCAAATTTACACAATTTCTTTCTACAAATACAGCCCTACAAAGAATAATAGCAGGAAAGTACTAATGCAAGGAGGGCAATTATACCCCAGAAAGAGCAAGAAAGTAAGCCTCTTCCAACAAACCCAAAAGAAGATAACCACATAAACAATGCCTCCACTGTTAACAAAAATAACAGGAAGCAACAATCTCCTCTCCTTAATATCTCTTAACATCAACGGACTCAATTCCCCAATAAAAAGACATAGACTAATGGGCTGGATATGCAAACAGGACCCAGCATTTTACTGCATACAGGAAACCCACCTCAGTAACAAAGACAGACACTGCCTTAGAGTAAAAGGCTGGAAAACAATTTTTCAAGCAAATGGTCCTGGGAAACAAGCTGGAGTAGAAATTCTAATATCGAATAAAATCAACTTTCAACTTAAAGCTATCAAAAAGGATAAGGAAGGAAATTTCATACTCGTTGAAGGAAAAGTCAACCAACATGAACACTCAATACTGAACATCTATGTGCCAAATACAAGAGCACCCACTTTCATAAAAGAAACCTTACTAAAGCTCAAAGTACACATTTGCACCTCACACAATAATTGTGGAAGACTTCAATACCCCACTCTCAGCAGTGGATAGATCAAGGAAACAGAAACTAAACAGAGATACAGTGAAACTAACAGAAGTTATGAACCAAATAGACTTAACAGACATTTATAGAACATTTCACCCTAAAACAAAAGAATACACATTTTTCTCAGCACCTCATGGTACCTTCTCCAAAATAGACCCTATAAATGGTCAAAAAACAGGCCTCAACAGATATAAAAAAAATTGAAATAATCCCCTGTATCCTATCAGATCACCATGGTCTAATGCTGGTTTTCAATAATGACAAATACAAAGGAAAGCCCACACTCACATGGAAATTAAACAATACTCTACTCAATGATAATGTGGTCAGGGAAGAAATAAGGAAAGAAATTAAAGACTTGTTAGAATTTAATGAAAATAAAGACACATCATACCAAAACTTATGGGACACAGTGAAAGCGGTGCTTAGAGGAAAACTCATAGCTCTAAGTGCTTACAAAAAGAAACTGGAGAGAGCATACACTAGCAGTTTGACAAGACACCTGAAAGCTCTAGAACAAAAAGAATCAAATGCACCCAAGAGGAGTAGATGGTAGAAAATAATTAAACTCAGGGCTGAAATCAACCAAACAGAAACAAAAAGAACTATACAAAGAATAAATAAAACCAGGAGCTGGTTCTTTGAGAAAATCAGCAAGATAGATAAACCCTTTGCCAGACTAATCAGAGGACAGAGACACAATATTCAAATTAATAAAATCAGAACTGAAAAGGGGGACATAACAATAGAAACCGAGGAAATCCAAAAAAATCATCAGATCCTGCTACAAAGGCCTATACTCAACAAAATTGGATAATCTGGATGAAACAGACAATTTTCTAGACAAGTACCAGTTACCAATGTTAAATCAGGAGCAGATAAACCATCTAAACAGTCCCATAACCTTGAAAGAAATAGAAGCAGTAATTAAAAGTCTACCCACCAAAAAAAGTCCAGGATGAGATGGTTTCAGGGCAGAATTCTATCAGACCTTCAAGCAAGACATAATACCAATTCTTTTCAAACTATTCCACAAAGTAGAAACAGAAGGCACACTACCCAATTCATTCTATGAAGCCACAATCACGCTCATACCTAAACCACACAAAGACCTAACAATGAAAGAGAACTTCAGACCAATCTCCCTAATGAATATCGATGCAAAAACACTCAATAAAATTCTCGAGAACAGAATTCAAGAACACATCAAAACAATTTTCCATTATGATCAAGTAGGCTTTATTCCAGGAATGCAGGGCTGGTTCAATATACGGAAGTCCATCAATGTAATCCACTATATTGATAAACTCAAGGGAAAAAAACACATGAGCATCTCACTAGATGCTGAGAAAGCATTTGACAAAATTCAGCACCCTTTCATGATAAAAGTTTTGGAAAAATCAGGAATTCAAGGTCCATATTTAAACATTGTGAAAGCAATATACAGAAAACCAGTAGCCAACATCAAACTAAATGAAGAGAAACTTGAAACAATTCAACTAAATACAGGGACTAGACAAAGATGCCCACTCTCCCCTTACCTATTCACTTAGTACTGGAAGTCCTAGCCAGAGCAATTAGGCAACAAAAGGGGGTCAATTGATACAAATTGGAAAGGAAGAAGTCAAAATTCACTATTTGCAGATGATATGATAGTATACTTAAGTGACCCTAAATTTCCACCAGAGAACTCCTAAACCTGATAAACAACTTCAGCAAAGTGGCTGAATATAAAATCAACTCAAATAAATCAGTAGCCTTAATCTATTCAAAGGATAAACATGCTGAGAAAGAAATTAGGGAAATGACACCCTTCACAATAGTTACAAACAATATAACATACTTTGGAGTGAATCTAACCAAGCAAGTAACAGATCTGTATGACAAAAACTTCAAGCCCTTGAAGAAAGAAATCGAAACAGATCTCAGAAGATGGAAAGATCTCCCATGCTCATGGATTGGCAGGATTAATATAGTAAAAATGGCCATATTGCAGAAAGCAATCTACAGATTTAACGCAATCCCCATCAAAATTACTACTCAATTCTTCACAGAGATAGAAAGAGCAATTCTAAAATTTATTTGAAATAACAAAAAACCCAGGATAGTGAAAACTACACTCAACAATAAAAGAACTTCTGGGGGAATTAACATGTCTGATTTCAAGCTATACTACAAAACAATAGTGTAAAAACTGCATGGTATTGGAACAAAGACAGGCAGGAAGATCAATGGAACAGAATTGAAGACCCAGAAATGAACCCAAACACCTATGGTCACTTGATCTTCGACAAAGGAGCTAAAACCATCCAATGGAAAAAAGACAGCATTTTCAATAAATGGTGCTGGTCCAACTGGAGGTCAGCATGTAGATGAATGCAAATTGATTCATACTTATCTCCTTGTACAAAGCTCAACTCCAAGTGGATCAAGGACCTCCACATAAAACCAGCTACACTGAAACTAATAGAAGAGAAAATGGGGAAATGCCGCGAACACATGGGCATGGGGGACAAGTTCCTGAACAGAACACCAATGGCTTGCACTCTAAGATAAATAATTGACAAATGAGACCTCATAAAACTGCAAAGCTTCTGTAAAACAAAGGACACCATCAATAGGACAAAGTGGCAACCAATAGATGGGGAAAAGATCTTTACCAATCCTACATCTGATAGAAGGATCATATCCAAGGTATACAAAAAACTGAAGAAATTAGACTCTAGGCTATCAAATAAACCTATTAAAAATGGGGTACAGAGCTGAACAAATAATTCTCAACTGAGGAATCTCGAATGGTTGAGAAGAACATAAAGAAGTGTTCAACATCCTTAGTCATCAGGGAAATACAAATGAAATCAACACTGAGATTCCACATGACACCAGTCAGAATGGGTAAGATTGAAAACACAGGTGACAGCTGATGCTGGTGAGGATGTGGAGAAAGAGGAACACTCCTCCATTGTTGGTGGGATTGTAAGCTGGTACAACCACTATGGAAATCAGTCTGGTGGTACCTCAGAAAATTGAACATAGTATTACCTGAGGACCCAGCTATACCACTCCTTGGCATATACCCAAAAAAATGTTTCAACATACAACAGGGACACATGCTCCACTATGTTCATAGCAGCCTTATTTACAACAGCCAGAAGTTGGAAAGATTCCAGATGTCCTTCAACAGAGGAATGGATACAGAAAATGTGGTATATTTACACAATGGAGTACTAATCAGCTATTAAAAATAATGAGTTCATGAAATTCTTAGGCAAATGGATGGAGCTTGAGAATATCATCCTGAGTGAGTAACCCAATCACAAAAGAACATACATGGCATGCACTCACTGATAAGTGGATATTAGCCAAAAATCTCACAATACCTAAGACACAATGCATAGACACATGTGGGTGTTATGGTTTTGTTTTAGGAGTAGCAAAATACTCAACCAGAGCTCCCAGGGGCTAAACCTCGAGCCTGAGAACAGAAAGGGAGGGACTCATGGCTCCACTTATATAAGTAACTGAGGGTGGCCTCTTTAGGCAACAGGGGAAGTGGAGGGCTATGGTCCCCAAAAGTTTGGATCCCTAGTGTTGGGGAATGTGAGAGCAGGGAGGTGGGATTGGGAGAATGATGGAAGCACACCCTCATAAAAATTGGAAGGGGGTTATAAGAAAGGGTTTGAGGGGAGAAAGGAAGAGGAGATAACAGTGAAATGTAAATATGTAAAATATCCAATAAAAAAAAAACAGATAATGGGTCTGGCAAAAAAAATAAAAAGATAGTTTACTTATTTCAAATGATTTTCAAAGGTTTCCAGGAGATGCTTATTGGCTAAGAACTTATTTTAAGCTCTTTACAAAAGAATTTATGTCTCTGTTTAATATTCTCAAGAGAGATGCAAATCCTAATTTTTCTCAACAATTGACAAAAGAGGAGTAATTTTACAAAAAGTAGAAGTTCTCACTAATTGATATATTATATAGATTGTTTGCTGTTTTATAATAGTCCTTTGATAAAAGAGATTATTAATAATGAATTATATTTCTTTAAATAGTGTCTTTATGACTCTTTAAGGGTGGAAGGAGCATTCCTTGTTTACTCTTAACTTTCTAAAACTGAAAGCTCAGGCAAATCTGTCACTGATTACCTCTGGCATCGCTGAGACCAATAAAAACTATGCCACAACTATGTGGAAGGACCCTCTTACCCTGAAATGGAATGGCCAGGACCCAGTTCCTATAGAGGGTCGATATTTGATATGACTGTTTGATACCACGGAAGACACAGATAAATGGCCACCAAAAAGATAAATAAATTAAATAGATACCGCCACAAAACCAGGCCCAATTATAAATAAGATGAATAACAATTGACATCCAGGGGAGAGAAGTTTCCCTGAGAATTCTTTTTTTTTTCTCTTCCAGGTAAAAATTAATCACCCGTGATGTCTGCTATTAGGAGTTCTAATCCTGATGCTGGCCTCTGGACTTATACTACTCAGACCTCCAATGGGCCTTTGACAAGGACATCAAACAGCTATAGACTGATATCACTAATCTGAAGAAATCCCTCGTTTCATTGTCTGTTGTGGTCCCCCAAAATGCAAAGGACTTTATTGGACCTGATTTTCTCTTTTACAATAGAAAAGACTGTGTCCAACTCTAGATTGTGTACAGGCCTTAAAGAAGGATGCTACTTTTACATAGACAAAACAGGATGATTAAAGAGAGCAGGAAAAGGGCCAGAGAAGATCTTGAGAAAAGACAGACAGGAAAAAGAGAAAAAGGAGTGCTTGTACAGGAATTGGTCTTCAACCTCTCCATGATTGTTAACCATACTTCCTTCCATCTTGGGATCATTAATAGGGTTATTTTTGCTTATTTTCTTTGGTCCCTGGGACTTAAATGGGCTGACTAACTTTGTGAAACAACAGACAGATATTCTGATAGCAAAATCTATTCAGATGCATTATCATATGTTACCTATGGAGGACCACAAGATTCCAGATGAGGTTGTTACTCTATCCAGGGTGTTCCCAAGTCCCATCTCCACCCAACCTAAAAGAGGGGGCTTCTTCCCCTAGACCAAGCAGACAGGGGCCACCAAGAACCCCCTCTGTCTGGCAATCTGAATTCTTGCTTAGGCTGAGAGGCTAAGCACTGCAAGATAATATAAATAAAAGTTAAAAATATGTTTCTGTGTTCCCTGAGGGACAAGTCTGACTGCATAGGGGTTGATGTCAAAAGTATCCCCTCTCCAGGAGAAAGACATCAGGATGGGTATGGCCCTCATGCCTCAATGGACAACCACAGGAGGACTGGAGCCATTACAAGGTCCCCTTTAATTACTGGAGGTCAGGCCTCTATCCCCACCTTGGTAAGATTAGAATCATCACAGCCCTTCTATACTTGGAGAAGGGAGGAGATGTCAGGGGCAGCCCTGCTTATACACTGAAGGCCTAAAATCAGCCATAAGCCTAAAATCAGCATTAGGCCTGACATACATGCCTGCTAACACAAAGTCTTGGGTCTCTATGGAAAAAACACTGAAACAGAGGGCTATAAACTATTGTAAACAGGCAGCTTTTGTGGAAATCTACCAGCCTCAGTAGTCATAGACCTTGTAAATAGGTAGCCTTTGGCAGATAGTACCAAATTAGATAAGGACAAGTGAATTATAGGAAGAGTCATAGTGACCTGACCCCTGAACCTTCACCCAGATGATACCCTGTTCTGAAAGATATCTGTACTCCCCCTGAACATCTATGCTACTGTGTCATCCCCTTCCCCACATCCTGCATTTTTCTGTTTATAACCCCTGTGTTAAAAAGTAAAAATTTTGATTTGATGAAAAAAATTAACACACAGTGCACCCCTGGTTCTGCTGACTTAGCTCCTGACAATCTATTTTCTTGTTCTCAGAAATAATTTGAATTATAAAACTTTATTGTGGTTTGTGTTAGTATGCTGGGTAAAATAATTTTTATTGACCTCATTTTAAACTTCAATGTTTGTAGTGAGTTAAAATGTTCTTCAACATAATTATAGGTAATATTTATTTTCATATTTTAAAATGCTAGTTAATCTGTTGAACATTTCAAAAAACTGGTTTCCTTTTTGAGAATTTCATATATGAACACTATATTTACATAATTTTTCCCTTTCTCTCCTTCATCCCACTCTTCCCAACCCCCTTACTTTTAAAATATATTTTATTATTTAATCATTGTTTATATATATATATATATATATATATATATATATATATGTATATATGTATATATGTATACATGTATAAGTATATATGTTTATACAAATATTGATAAAAAAAGTGTTTAAAAAAATTACCCGTGACCTGAGATCAGTATTTTTATTTTGGTCAAACTTCAAGAATGGCATATATGGCTTGATCATGTTAGCTTTTTTTTTTGTCCTGGGAATACATTTATTCCTGCCTTTTGTGTTAAAGCTTTTCTTCAACAACACCAACATGTTGGCAGCCACGTACATGGCTTGAACCTGAAAATGGACCCCCAGACAGAGTTATTCGATAAACAGGCTGGCAAGATAAGGACAGGTAAGATTCTGCAAAGAGCCTTATCAACCCAAGACAGAAATGCATTGCTTTTAATAATGCATATTCCATGATGGGTAAGGAAATCATTCTTGTCAGAACAGCCTAAGACAGGCTCAGTCATGTTAATGAAATAAAAAACAGATAAAAGCAGAGAGCCTTTGGGGCTACTTGGCAAGATTTTTAACATGGGCCAAGGACAAGGAAACAGGCTGCTTGGCAGGAATATGACGTTGACCAAGGACAAGGAAGTAGGCTTCAGGCAGAAATCTGACATTTGGCTAGAAAAAAAGAAGTAATTTCAGGAAGGAATCTAAATCTTAGGCAAGAAAAAAGAAGTAATTTAAGGCAGGAATCTAAACATTAGGCTAGAACAAAGAGGTGATTTCAGAAAGGAATCTAAATTTTAGGCTAGAAAAAGGAAGTAAGTTTCAGGCATGAAAATGACTTTGGGCTAGGACAGGGAAGTTGGCTCAGATATTTTGGTCATCCTGATAAGCCCTTAGAAACAGTGATCATGGGAATGTTTACAGAATTGTGTTTAATGCCTTGCTTGTTCTTTGACTATTTGTGTTTATTGTCTTGCTTGTTCCTTGACTATTTCCATCTATTATATTGCTAGACCATCAATCTAGAATTGACCTCAATACTTGCATGTAATTAAAATTGTATAAAACAAAAAGGAGGAGGGGGATGGGGTTGGAGATTCTGGGAAGAAATAATGGGATAAGGGGATGCCGTTTGAAATGTAAATAAAATATCCAATAAAAAATTGATCATTTTTTGAGAATTCCTGTAAATTGATTGAATCCAACCCAAGAAGACAAAATGAACTGCTTTTGATGATTTTGAAAAATATTTTTCTGATTATAGATAGTTCAGTATGACTATATTCTCATTATCAAACTGTGAACATTCTAAGTAATCAATACGATAATAATGTTTCAACTTGTGTAAGAATCTTCTTATATTTATGGGTTTATAAAATTGCTGGCACACTTTCTATTCTGTAGTTAAACAAATAGTGACTATAATATTTCTAGTATTTTTTTCTTAAAATATATTAAAAAACAATAATGGAAGCATAGCATTGCTAGTTAAGTACTACCAAAATTATATATATATACCGTGTCATTTGGTTTTAGTAACCTTTAAGGTCACAGTATAAAATGCTCTGAGTCTTAGGACACTTAATTGATGCAAGCAACAATTCACGAAACTTATCACACTTCTATTAGATTCTCTTCATGTTTAAATATAAAGTTAGCCTTCTTGATATTAAAATTATTTGGGGAAAATGTAAGAGTGCTATCTTGATATAATAGATTTAAGTAGGCAAAAATCTTAATTCACTTAATTATATTCTATTTTAATTGAATATGGCTCACAAATGACAAACATATTTTCATGTTTTTACTATTACTACACATTTATTCAAGTAACTTGAATGTGAAACTTTTTTGAGGCATCCTTTTATTTTCTATTGCCCTCAGTCTTAGGGTTTCATTGCTGTGAAGAGACACCATGCCCAAGGGAACTCTTATAACGGACAACACTTAATTTGAGCTGGCTTACAATTTAAGAGCATTAGCTCATTATCATCATAACAGAAACATGATGGCTTACAGGCAGACATGGTGCTAGAGAACAAATTGAGAGTTCTATATTTAGATCAGTAGCAAGAAGGAAGTCAAATGGCTTGAGTTGAGTTTTCCAAGTTTAGCCCTACCACAGATGACACACTTTCTCTAAGAAAAACACACCTATTCCAACAAGACCACACCTCCTAATAGTGTCACTCCCTATGGACCAATAATTCAAACGCATGAGTGTATACGGGGGCCATATCTATTCAAAGTACCACAATACTCTTATGTAGCAGGAACCTACAGTATAAAAACCTGATACTTCCAGAATATGCATTCTATCTAATTATTTTCTACACAGACTGAGAATGCCTGCTTTGAGTACCACCCCATCCTGCAACAACTAGTCCGAGTCAGACTAAGCACCTCTTCTCCCACTGAGGTCCATCCAGTTTGTAGAGATAGGGCAAGGTGACCCAATGGCAGTGCCAGACACAGCTCCCACTCCAAATGTTAGGAAATTGATATAAAGGCCAAGCTGCACATCTGCTACAAATATGGGGAGGATGGCTAGGTCCATCCTCTGCATATTGCTTCAGTTTGTGTGAGCTTCCATAGACCCAGGTCAATTGACTCTCTACATTTTCTTGTGGTATCCTTGACCCCTCAGGCTCACTCATTTCTATTTTCCCTGCTTTTTCACAAGACTCTCTGAACTCCCCAGATATTTGACTATGGGTCTCTGCATCTGTTTTCATCTACTGAATGGATGAGACCTCTTAAGAGTCAGTTATGCTAGATTCGTGTCTGTAAATATAGAAAAGTATCATTAATAAGATCAGGTATTGGCTCTCTCCCTTGAGATAGGTATCATGTTGGGCCAGCTATTGGTTGATCATTCCCTCAGTCTCTGCTCCATCTTCATCCCTGTACATCTTGTTGGAAGGACAAATATTGGGTTGAAGATTTTCTGGGTGGGTTGATGTCCACCTCCTCCCAACATCCACTGGAAGTCCTGTCTTCTGACAGGAGGTAGCTGCTTAGTCTCTATATCTTACAATGGTAGGAATCTCTTCTGGAGTCATCCACATGGACTCCCTGTAGCCTGGCCCATCCCATGTCTCTATATAGTCCCAGAGATGCTCCCACCAATTTCCATTCCCAATCCTATTCCTTTTGTGCCCCTCCTCACCCCACACCTGATTGACATTCCCATGCCCCTCTTTACCTGATCTCCCACTCAGTTCTCTCTCTCTCCATCAATCTATGATGAATCTTTTTTTCTGTTTTGAGTGAGATTAACTCTTGCTCCCTTGGGCCCTACTTATTACCCAATTTCTCTGGATCCATGGTTTGTGGCATGACTATCCTGCAATTTGTGGCTAATATCCAAGCGTAGGTGAGTACATACCACTCAAGTTCCATCCATTTGACCGGCAAATCTTATGATGTCTTTGTTTTTAATAGCTGACTACTATTCCATTGTGTAGATATATCATATTTTCTTTATCTATTCTTCAGTTGAGGAACACCTAGGTAGTTTCCAGTTTCTGGTTATTACTAATAAAGCTGCTATAAAAATAGGTGAGTAATTTTCTGTGACACAGTAGGGTATTGTTTGAGTATATTCCCAGTAGTATAGCCAGTTCTTGAGGTAAAACTATTCCAGATTTTCTAAGAAACCACTAAATTGGTTTCAAAAGTGGTTTGTCCTAGTATGTACTCCTGTCTTTCAATGTCTGCTTGAGAAAGTGAGTCACTTTGACTCCCACAACAATAGGGATTGTACCCTGTTAGATGTGATATTTATTCCCTTCATGTAATTATCTCTCAGATTCTTAATGTCTCAGTCTGCTAAGCTAGGCCTAGTCCTGGAAGCTTTCAGTCTCTGTGCAATCTTATCTAGGTGTAAAACATTTTCAGCCTCAGAGTTTCTGCTGAATAAGTTGACCATTATGTTTTCTTTCTGAACTCTGTTGTCTGGTTTAATTCAAATGTTCTAGCTCAAACTCCTCTCCAAGATGACTGATTCAATCTAGCTTGTCTTTCAGCCACAGAATTTTTGCTCTGTTTGGTCTAAAATTAACTCTAGCAATCTATTCTAGTCTTCTGGTTTCTTCTCATTCTCTGGCTCATTCTATCCTCACATGTATCTAGCTTGTTTTCCCTCTTCAACCTGTCTCTGTAAAACTCTCCCAGTAATACTGCCTTCTTTTATTTCTACTTCTTTCTCTCAAGTAACTTCCGTTTCCTCTCTCTTAGAAGATTTGGGCTTATCCTATTGGATCAAACTTATCTCTGATTTATCACTTTGCCACTCGATTAAACACCACTTTCAAACATGGTTGCTTCTTTCTAAAAACTAACTTTACCTTAATTGTCTGGCATTAGAAATATGTACGAAGGGGGTATCAGTATGTGCTAAGGGCTGAGCCACACCACAGCTAGAAACAAGTTTTTGTAGTAAGTAACTCAATCTTGGATTTTATAGTATCATTAAATATTGTGCAACAGTACCCCAGCTAAACAACATTGGATAAACAACTATAAAATATATATATTAAGGTGCCAGTTCTAATCAATGTTGACATTACATATGAATCTCAAACTTTAATAGACATTTCAGGAGAATTTGATACAAAAATATAGCAATATAATTTAGGACTTATGTGAAGTCCAATATGACATCATTAGGAAAGTATGAAAACTAGAAAGCATATTGCACCCTAATGGCAATAACCTTGTAGAAAAAGGCTGTAAATAAACAATAGTGATGAAATGAAGAACAAAATGTTTTCAATTATTATAAAGTCTCAGTATGATATAGAAGTATATGTAGTTGAACAAAATTTAATAGGAATATTACAACAATGTTAAATATTAACAAACACAGAAAAATTTTAAAATGCCAACAAAATTACAAATTAATATAAAAATACAGCTAACTGTTCATTATTGTGTTCTTCACTGGTCAGAATCTTTGTAATTTCATATGCTTCAGTTATCACTTTTTGCCATTATATCCTGACTCATTGCAATCTCATTTAAAAAATGACTATCTATACCAAGATATGATGGTGATTCCCTTTCTGTCTCAAGCCTCTTTCGAAGATGAAGTTCTAACATTAAAGGTTTTGATACATTTTTATCTGAATTTTTGAACAAGGTAAAAGGAGATATAATTTCAATCTTTTCCTGTTTTCCAAGAACTATTCATGAAAAAAAAAAACACAGCTCCATTCTTTTAAATGTGCATTTTGATTGTTTTAAATGAAAGATAACCATAGTTACATAGGCTTATTTTTGGATTTTTTTTTATTTTACTTGGTCAATGTTTCAACATTTGTGCCCATATTCTATTAAACTTTTCCAGTGATTATTTATTATACCTTGAAGTTGGGTATTTTGATGACCTTCATATTACTCCTTAGAAACCTTTATTTGGCCCTTTGATTCTCCATATATATTTTTAGAAATGTTAATCTATGTCTGTGTGGAATGCTATTAAAATTGTATGGCGATTGCATTGAATATATAGAACACTTCTGATTCTACAAATTTTTAAAATTTCTTTGACATCTGTTGCAATTTCATTCTTTGTAGTACTTTACAGTTTTCATAAGAAAGGCCTTTTGATGATTAATGGATATTAGAGATAGTCTGTAGAGTGTGACAAGTCATTGTTTGCTGTTCCACAAATAAGTAATTGAACTTAAAAAGACACTTTTCAAATGAAGAAATATAAATGGACAACAAATACAAGGAAATATATTCAGCATTTTTATCTGACTAGTGACTAATTAAAAGAATGAATATCTTAACTTGAATGCATGTTTTTCTAAATATCTCATCAGATAAAAAATTTGAAGATAAATTATACTGTTTGTCCCAACATAAAATGAGCAAATATTATCATCCCTTGTAGCCTTTCAGATATACAAATTAGAACTTAAAGAAAATGATAGGATCCCAAAATAATCAATGCTGTCCTAGCCCCCTGGCCTAGATAAGTAATACATATCCATAGGCAGGAGTATCCATTGTACTCCAAACAGATCTTATAAAAAATATGATGCTATATACAACGTTTAATACTTACAGTCAAGCTGTCAGAAGTACCAAAAAATACAGACCTTAAAAATTGTAAAATAATGTTTCAAGTAACATTTCAAATATCCCTCAAAAATCTAAGTATATTTCCTTGACAGTTACTCCAAAAGCCATAAGAAAATAGAATGTCATATTTCAATTTCTGAAAGAAATAAGCATTCAATAAAAAGTCCTCTACCAACAAAGCTATCTTTCAAAACTTAAGGATGATAAAGAATTCTCAGAATAAGCAAAACCAAAAGTGTTTCATTAACACTGGCTTTACATAAGATGCTAAATAAAATTCTATATACAGAAGTAACAGATACATAAAATACAATTAAAACATATGAAAATATGACATTTAATGTCAAAGTAGACCCTCTTTCTGTATGCCTGTGAAAGAATCTTTCTCTAGCTTCCTTCAGATCAAGATGTAGAACTTGTGGCTCTTCCAGCAACATGTCTGCCTAGACACTACCATACTTGCTGGCATGATAATAATGGACTGAACCTCTGAAAATGTACATCATCTCAACTAAATGTTTTTTATAAAGTTGCTTTTATCATGGTGTTTTACAAAGCAATGAAATCCTAAGATATACGGCTTGATGAATAAAGTAAAACAATTGTGACAGTATTAAATACATAAATTAGCCATTGATATTAAAATGATATTTTTAATAAACAAATATATAAAAGTAAAAGAGAATTTGTCAGAAAATTTAGTAATTTTTCCTGACCTTGTCTTTGCATACTTTTCAGTCATTTTGTATTCTACACTCCAGAATTCTCTTCATTGTAGACTTGTAGATATGTTCTATACACTTAAAATTTCACAACATTCTTCCTTTGATAATACTTGTCTCCTTAGAAGAATAATTCTCTAATCCCCATTTTCCTCACTAAAACATTACATACTTCTCTGGTATGAAATGTTTACCAACACCTAAGATTTTTTAACATTTTATTGTGAAAATATTAATAGCAAAAATAACTATACTCTAAACACTATATATTCACCTTTAGTATACATTACTTAGCATTATTTAGTTTATACCATAACTATCCATCCATTGAATATACTATTTTCTCCATTCTGCCAAAGATGACTACAGAAATCAGCAAATTTTAATGTTATGTACATGACCATAAATGTTATGTACATGACATGTATGAATTTTTATATAATTAATATCTCATCTAAATCATTTTTAACATATTTATTGATTATATGGAAATTTCACATCATATACCTCAATCATACTCATTTCCCAGTTCTTTATCTGACTTGCTACCACTATCGTGTTCCCACTAACAAAAAAAATAAGAAAAAAATATTCTTTTGTGTTATGTATTTACTGAAGCATGGTCAAAATTTCAGTGGCCTGCTCCTTTAATAAAAGTGAGTCCTTCCCCTACTGCAACCACTCTGGAAGTCATCAATTATCAAAAACTTCACATCCTTATCACAGTTTCTAAGTATTCTTCTGAATGGGTTTGTACTTAGGTTGTTATTAGGGGGAAACAGGGCTTGGATGGGTAGGAGTTTGCTGAGAGGCCTTCTCTGTCTCTCTTAACTGTGTGTTTGAAGGCATCAGTATCACTATCAAAGTAGTTTGCTTTCTCACACCTGACACTGCCTTCAAAGCTCCATTTTTTTCTCTCTCCACAGAACATGCACTGATCTGTTCTTCCATTTTTCCCACTTCTTGGTCGTGCATTCATTTTTTTTTTGTAGGTGCACCTAGTCATCGTGAAAAGAAATATTTTAAAGGGCTGGAGGATAATATTCAGTGGTAATGTACTTGCTTAGTATGCATGAAGCCCTGTGAAATCTCCAATTCCACCAAAAATTATTTTCTTCAATTGTAAAAGTAAATCCAAACCCAAAACATAAAAAGGAAATACCTTTACAATGCAATCTTGCTAACTGACAGACAGAATCAAACAGAATGCACTAGCATGTTGCAATATAGTCAGAACACTCTAAATGGTAATTTACTTCCACAAGAAAGTTAATAGGTGGACTTTCACAACATTACAGATGAGTCATGACCAAAGGAGCTCACGTTAGGAAACTAGGGAAAATAGAAACTGTGAAGAACTCACCATAATGCACCAAACACCTCAGTGGTCAAGGAATATCTACTACCTACTCTGTTTCCCATGTATAAGAGCAAGCATGTAAAGAAACCAGACAGGAGATAAACATGCTTCTGACAACTTATACTCAGTAATCCAAGAAAAATGACTAAGCTCCAAGTCAATATTGCTTTTGAAATTTCATTACTAACAATGATAAACCACAAAGTAGTCTGGATCACTAAACTTATA
Source organism: Rhabdomys pumilio (assembly GCA_030674055.1). NCBI lineage: Eukaryota > Metazoa > Chordata > Mammalia > Rodentia > Muridae > Rhabdomys > Rhabdomys pumilio. Next base: position 57,620,160 of record JANHMN010000005.1, read on the forward strand.
TTTTATTCTATAAACTCAGCATGCCTTTTTGCAGGATGAATGGGAGGATCCATCAACAGGTACCTTCCTTCATTCAGCAGTCCACTCCACACATGGTAAATTCAACATATATTATCATTAAGGTTGAGGAATAGTGAGTTGCTAAACCTAAGCCACAAAGTGTGGCAACATCTGAATTAGAGCCTTTGCTTGTGACCTTAAACATGTCATATAGATAACTTTTTTCTTATGTAAAGCAATGTTTTCTGCAGTTACACAAGTGCTCTACAACTGGGCTGTGTCCCCAACTTTCTTGGACAAAATTGGACTCAGTTTCCTTATTGTAATTTTTTTTAAGAACAACATTTAATTGGGGCTGGCTTACAGGTTCAGAGGTTCAGTCTATTATCATCAAGGTAGGAGCATGGCAGCATCTGAGCAGGCACAGTGGATGATGAGCTAAGAGTTCTACATCTTCATTTGAAAGCTGCTAGAAGACTGACTTCCAGACAGCTAGGACGAGGGTCTTAAAGCTCATACCCACAGTGACACACCTACTCTCACAAGCCTATGTCTCCTAATACTGCTAATCCCTGGGCCAATCATATACAATCCATCACAGAATGTAATTAGTGGGTGGAGTGGTGGGTGAATAGGATCAAAATATGTTGTATGAAATTCTCAGCCAATTAATAAAGCCTTTAAAAAAGCCTTTGTACCGCTTAACAATAAAATAACAAACAATATGTGCTTAAAATAAGCCAAAGAGCTTGTCTGCTGGTGAAGGCAAGTAATCCTAGGTACTTGGAAAGTTGAGACAGGTAAATGATTTTAAATGTATTAAGAAGGGTACCACAGGGTCTCAAATTATGGTTAAGAATGCTAAACTCAAAGGAATACACAACATTTGGCATACTTGTGTGACTATTATACTTTCTCAAAGAGAGAAGCTTAAGAAGGAGAAACTGAGATACACCACCTTAATAATATGCCTCACTGGGTGTCTATAGACCATCACTTTGGTCTACAACACACTCTACCATGGATCTTCTATACGAGAACTGTTCAATCCAAAACAGAAAGATGGTAAGTCATGTGATAAACCATCAAGTTAACAGAGTTTGACTTGATTCAGTGATCCAATATTAATTTAGTCAGAGGAAGAAAGCAGCATACCCAGCTTCCCTAAACCAATTGCCCATCACAACAACCACACAGGGCAAACAGTGGCCTGCCACAGGTTGATCACAAGCCACAGGCCATAGTAGAGCCACTTGTGGATGAGCACACATTCTCTAAGAGTAAGATAAACACTACAAATGAAAAAGAGTACATGAAAAAACACAGAACCCATTGCAAACCCAGAAGTTCCCAAATGATGCTATTGATGAAGAGGCCCAAAACATAGAAGGAAAAAAAAAACAGTATTTAAAGTTCAAGAAAAAGAGTGGCTTCCTTCGTGCTAGGGAACAAATGTTTGACCTCCAGATTTCTGCTGCGAGTTCAAACTAATGTGTTGAAAGCATTTGATATCCACTGCTGAGAAGTACTGATGTTGACATTGCTAAATGATTTGACTCCTAGAAAAATGCCTAACTGAAGAAATAAGTAGGAACACAACAACATGGTGATAGCTGAAGCCAGTGAGCAGAGCTTCCCTAGGTAAAAAACATGAGCAGTCCATGCTCTTCTCACTGCCCTCTTCACCCTGATCTCAGAGTTTTCAGAGTGATGTAGTTATATCATTTCTTCTTTCTGAGACCTGCTGAAGTAACTACTCAACAAGACTCTGCTGCCTACTGTCCCCACTGCCTCTTCACCCAGCATCCTCTCTCCTTCTATGAGTTTATTTGTACCTCTCTTAGAGTTTTCCATTTAGCTTACATTGAAGTTGCTATTAAATATTTTATATTTCTTTAAGAATGTATATTGCATTTAGCTAAAATGAAATTAATCTATTTTGGCCTCAGTGAAAGAAAATATATACCAGTTTGGAATATATTAAATAAATTTATAAACAACTGATTTTGTACTGTATAAGTCATTTTCTAAGCTGGGACAACTTTGTGCCAATCTGAGGATTAACTATTCTAAAATATATCTGAGACCAATTTAATTAATTGTGGCCATACATTTAACAGAGATGTAGCATGAGCCCTAATTTTACATATTACCTGATATCAGCACTTTGTTTTCAAAGTTATGCTATTGTTTCATTATATCTAGATTTTTTTCCTCTAAATGACTTTGTATTCTTATAATTGATTGTGCCATGTATGTTATCTGCAACATATATTCAGGGCTTCCTTGCTACTAGTTGTCTTTAAGTCCAGTGATTTGGTAATTGTTGGGAGCCAACTTTAAGCAAAAAGCAGCTAGAAAGCAGCTATCAGCTTTGCAGCCATCTTGAGCCATATATCCTCACATGAGATTTGGTTTTCAACAGCCTACAACAGCTGAAGCACACTCTGATATCCTACATATCTTGTTTTGCTGTTTGGTGCCCACAGCTGCAAGGAGCACATGGTATCCACTCCTACAAGGCATGCAGTGCACCTGCTATCCACGCCATACATGCCTATAAGGTGCACTTGCTGTCCAAGCCTGTAAGACTTACATCATATCCACACCTGCAAGGCACATGGTATCCACACGCCTTCAAGGCATGTGGCAAAAGCTTATAAATACTCAGGATTTCCTTGTAGTGGGGGGGGGTGTAGTAGAAGTAGGTGTAGTGCTGTGTGTGTATGGTGGAGACAGTAAAGAAGACTTTACTACAGATTCTCTGGTTTGTCTCTATTCTCTGCGTCTCTTCCCCTTCTTCCCCCCATTCTCTCTCTTGCTAAACCCAGACCTGCAGAACAGAGCAGGCCACTACACTTTGGCCCCCAAACGTGGGCCAGAGTGGTCCTTTACAGTTTGGCCCCTAACTTGGGCAGCTCAGGTCTTTACAGGTAATATGGTATGTCAAATAGAAATCATAGTGCTTATCTGTGGGGAGCCGACAGAAGGTGCCTATCATCCTTGAAGCCATCTTGAGCCATATTCCCTGACAAGAGATTTGATTACAATAGCCTACAACAGCTAAGCATACTCTGATAACATCTTGTTTTAGATACCCAGGATTTTCCCTTTGGTGTGAGAGACTTAAAGGTGTGATTTAGAGCAGAGACTTAAGGGCGTGACTTAAGTTGTGATTTAGAGATGAGACCTAAAGGCGTGACTTAAGGGTGTGACTTAGAGGCGTGGCTTAGAAGTGAGACATATAAAAGGCGAGAGGCAAAAATAAGAAATTATTAGGTATTAGACACTTGGCACTTGGAGGAAGAACTTGGAATTAGACATCAGACATTAGGCATTAGAAGGTAGGCACTTGAGACAGGAAACTAGAATTAGACACTTGTACTTGGAAGAGTAGTTGACACTCCTTGGAAAGAGAACTTGGAGGCACTAGGGACTAGGAACTAGGGACTAGGAACTCAAGACTAGGGACTTGGAGAGAAGAAGAGAGACTGAAGAATAAAGGGGATTGAATCACACTCTGTCTGGTCTCCATTCCTCATGTCTGCCCTCACACTCTCTCTTGCTGAACCCCAACCCGTGGGCCAGAGCAGCCTGGGGCAGTGTGGGCTCTAACAACTTAGCCCCCAAGGCTTTTGGCAGTGCAGTTTCCAACACTTATAGAGAAGTCCCCAACATTTTGGCCCCCAAGCATGGGGCAGCTAGGGGCCACAACACTTATCTTATGGGGATGGGTAAAGATTTCAAAGTTTAAAAGAGAAGAAAACAGCATATCCTTTGGTTCCTAATGTCTGTGATAAGGAAGCATGGGAAATTTGTGCTACAAGTAATGCTACTTTATATACATGAAAAACCAATGTGGATTTTTCTTAGTATTGTCACATACATTAAATTTGATCTTTCTTTCCATATATGATGATTGCTTGAATTTTCTATTAGAGCTCTGATTATGTCTCATAAACCTTGGCTAAGTTATGTTTTCTCTCTTCCCGGTTGTCTGTGTGTGTTTCTCTGTCTCTGTCTCTGTCTCTGTCTCTCTCTCTCTCTCTCTCTCTCTCTCTCTCTCTCTCTCTCTCTTGGTGTGTGTGTGTGTGTATGTGTGTCTGTGTCTATCTGTGATAGAGGGAGAGAGGGAGAGAGAGAGAGAGAGAGAGAGAGAGAGAGAGAGAGAGAGAGAGAG
>JANHMN010000005.1:57624349-57721644 GCA_030674055.1 Rhabdomys pumilio
AGAGAGAGAGAGAGAGAGAGAGAGAGAGAGAGAGAGAGAGAGAGAGAAGGATGTTGAATTTACTGATAGGGAAAGTTTAAAAATAGGGGTAGTTGAGAAGAGAAAACAGTTTTACCAGAATAGGAGGAGACAGGAGAAGTTAATGAGGAATGAGAATGGTGTTGAATACAGCTAAAATATACCTCTCTCATGTATGTATTTAAATGTCATAATTAAAACAATTTTTATGTCACATGCCAATAAAAACACTTAAAAGTTGTTAATTTCTCTAATTGTATTGAACCCATATTAGTTTTCCTGTTTAATTTAGTAGATGAGACAAAAGAAAGCATAACACTTGAGGGCTGTTATTTTTGAGTTCTGAGACCAGGAAATAATGCAGATGCACAGAAATTTACAGTTGTGCTTACTAAACATAGTGAGAAGAAGATGGGCAGTACTCTACAATATCTGACATTTTGAGGTTAAAATCTGTAGGATGAAAGAAACTAAGGAAGCAGTTGAAGTATTCCACACAGAAAAGTATACTTAAAAGGCCTAAATTTCTGAAACTTCTTTAGGAACTTACACTGTACTTTCTTACTCATGACAAAATATCTAATAACATAGAAAAATTCACTTTTCATCATATCACAAGGCATCTGAGTTTTAAAACACTGTTTATTGCTGCAAGAAACTGTAGAAATTCACTGAACCTAGACAATTTGATTGATCCGATTGCAGCCAGAATGTGTTTTTCTCTTACAGAACTTAACCAAGTATAAAAAAATAAGACTATTAAATTTTTTCAAAGTGTACTCTTTGCTAAACTGTTGTGATTTTATTTTATTTAAGATTTGGGGATTTGATGCATATGAATCATGCCTTAGTTTTCTATGGCTTATTTTAAATTGCCAAATACAGGGTTTATTAAAATTACCAAAATTCAGTTATGAAGTTTCTTTACAAATTAATGTATTTAAAATCCAGTGTTTCTAATAATACAATGGAAGAAAATACTACCCTGAATGCACCCTCTCTCGTCTGATCTCAGAAGCTAAGCAGGGTCAGGCCTGGTTAGTACTTGGATGAGAAACTTCTTGGGAACACAGGGTGCTGTAGGTTTTAAAAAAAGAAAAAAAATGAAATTAATGTATTTAAAATCCGGAGTTTTTAATAATACAATGGAAGAAGATAATTAAGCCCTGTGGATATGATGTTTCTCTTAGCCTATGCAATATTCCATCTGTTAGGCACTGTGAAAGAATATCTGTATTTTTCAAACTGTTAAAGTTCAATTAGATCAATAATAAAATGTATTTTAGATTTATACTGAGATATAGTCTGTATTGTTATTTTATTTGTCCACTTGAGTGAGTTTTCAAATGTCCAATGAACAGGTAATAAATATTTGTGGTTGTGGTTATCAGCATATTTCTTGAGGAAATATGAACTTGATTAATATGCTATGAGAAATAACATCTAGGTTAAATTATGTGAATAAGCAGAATCAGGCAAAGTGAAAAAAATTTTGGTCAGTTTATTTCCCAGATTACTTGTTTATACAGTCTGTGGTTTCTTTTACATGTAGCTTCTTAACTGTGACAATGATAATTTTAAAATATTAATGAAAAATTTCATAAGTGGAGGCTGGAGAGAAGGCTCAGCACTTAAAAGTTGTACTAATCTTACAGATGACCAGAGGTTAGATTCTAGCATTCACATCAAGCAATTTACAACCACCTAAAACTAGATCTGGGGGATCTGATGCCGTCTACTGACATCAACATGTACCTGTCCTCACCTGCACATATGCACACATACATAATTAAAACTATAACATTAAAAATTCAATAAGCAACCAAGTGTAGGGGTGGCATGTCTTTATTCCAACACTTGGAAGGCAGAAACAGATGGATCTGAGTTTGAGGGCAGCATGGTGTAACAGAGTAAACAAGCTACACAGAGAATCTCTGTCTTGAAAAACCAAGTCAGGGATGGTGATTTCCCCTCACCTCAAGCCGTACTACAGAGCAATAATGATCAAAGTATGGTGCATGGAATTGGTACAGAAACAGATCGGTTGATCAATGGAATAGAATGGAAGACCCACAAATAAATCCACACACCAATGGTCACATGGTCATCTTTAACAAAAAAGCCAAAAACATACAGTGGAAAAAAAAAATAAAACATCTTCAACAAATGGTGTTTGTCTAACTGGTCATCTACATGTGGAAGAATGCAAATTAATCTATTTTTATTTATTTGTACAAAGCTTAAGTCCAAGTGGATCAAATACCTCCACATAAAACTAGATATGCTGTATCTAATAGAAGAGGTAGTGGGAACTAGCTTTGAACACATTGACAAAGGGGAAAATTTCCTGAACCGAACACCAATGGTTCTCTAGCTCTAAGGTCAATGATTGACAAGTGAGAGTTCATGAAACTGAAAAGCTTCTATAAGGCAAAGAATACTGTCAATAGAACAAAACAGTAACATACAGATTGGGAAAAGATCTTTACCACCTTACATCTGATAGAGGACTATTATCCAAAATATACAAAGAACTCAAGATGTTAGACTCCAGAAAACCAAATAACCCAATTAAAAATGAGGTACAGAGATAAGCAGAGAATTCTCAACTGAAGAATCTCAAATCGCCAAAAAGCACCTGTGTTCATCATCCTTAGTCATCAGAAAAATGCAAATCAAAACTAACTGGAGATTCCACCTTATACCAATCAGAATGGCTAATGTCAAAAATACAGTTGACAGCTGATGCTGAAGAGGATGTGGAGAAAGAGGAACACTCCTCCATTCCTGGATTCCTGGTGCGATTGCAAGCTGATACAACCACTCTGGAAATCAGTCTGGTGGTTCCTCAAAAAATTGGACATAGCTCTACCTGAAGACCCATCTGTACCACTCCTGGGCATGTACCCAAAAGAGGTTCCACAAAATCACAAGGACATATCCTACACTATGTTCATAACAGGCTTTTGTGATAACCAGAAACTGTGAGCAACCCAAATGTCCCTCAATGGGAGAGTGGACAAAAAAAAATGTAGTGTGTTTAAACAATGGAATACTATTCAGCTATTAAAAACTAGAACCTCATGAATTTTGCAGGCTAATGGGTGGAACTAGAAAATATGATACTGAGTGAAATAACCCAAAAGACATACATGGCATGTGCTCACTGATAAATGAATATTAGCCAAAAGCTCAGAATACTCATGATACAACTCACAGATGTTACGAAGCTTAACAAAAAGACATAAGTGTGAATGTTTCACTCCCTCCCAGTAAAACTGCCACCTTTTTATCCCTTTGTATCTGAGCTTCTTGCTAAAGTAGGTTACCTATTTGCCTGTAAGATACCACTACAATAATCACATAAATTTCTGATACTGTAAGCCAGCCCTAATTAAATGTTTTCCTTTATAATTGTCACCTTGGTCAGGGTGTCTCTTCACATCAGTAAAACCCAAACTAAGACACTTAATACTCAAGGAACTTTCATTTTACCCCACAACAGATGTAACTCACAAACATAAGCTATTTGAGCTACCATTATGTGAAGGGGTGAATATTTTCAATTAAATTAATACAAAACAAAACTAAGCAGTCCAATAGAACAAATCTATTGCTGTAAATCCGAAAGCAAATGCTAATTTGTGCATGTTTGTCTGTTGCAATGTAAATGTCAAAATTATTGCTATGATGTGTTAATATGGAATAATTAAGTTTACATATAACTATACAGGAAAATTTGAAGTGTGTAAAGTTTATTACAATCTGTGATTTCACTAGGGCATTTTGATCATATCATGCAGGTAGGATTACAACACAACTCGATTTACTTTGAGAAGACTTCAGGTTGATGCATTACAGTATTTTTTGTTAACTTTTTCTAAACTGAATAACTAAAATGATGCACTAATAGTCAATTTCATATTTAAACACATTAATTATTATTATACACACACATATTAACAGTTAAACATCAAAGAACTGATATGCCTACACGATAGAACTTCTACTTAAAGTGATCAATGTTCCTGATTTACATCTTCATTATTCATTTTTAAAATTTTGAACATTTTTATTTGTTCCTTGATATTTCATGCATGTACATAGTACATTTTGGGTTTAGTCTTCACCCATTCAAACCAGTCTTTTGTTGTTGTTGTTCCAAAAGTCCTCTTTACATTACCCTGTCTCTTAAGATTTGTTATATTTTGTAAACCATTGAATTTAAGTAGGGTTACTTTTATAGCCATGGGTGTGGATCTAACCACTGGTATATGGGCAGACTCATCAGGGCCTCCACCACTGAAGACAATTAACTCCCTTCAACTGTCATAATCTATTGCTAATAGCTTCCCTTAAAGAGGCTTGGCCCCTTATACCCCTGTGTTATCCCTGTTTAAAGTCACAGTCTTATGTAATCTCCATATAGGCAATCACATATGGTGAGTTCAAGAATTCAATGACCATTTTCCTATATTATTCAGATAAGTGAAAAGAAACACAAATAGTATTGCTTAGCCACAGTATTCTGATCTAATCTAATACCTTATTTTGGTGAAACATTATTACCAATGCACTAGAATTTTCAGGAAGTTCCCAAATACAATATGAGAATTGGGCATATTTGTTTCAATCTGGTAGCAATAAAAAGCATGTGGAGATGATGAATATATGTCAGTAATTCAAACTAAGGTTCACAAAAATTGATGTTTTCTTTAAAATGTTATTGTGAAAACTTTCAAATACAAAGAAAATTATATACTGAAGAACATATTATCCTAAGGTTTATTAAAAAATGGCTAGTGTTATCTAAGATTCATACCCCTATACTGGTTTATTTTTCAACCATTCCTGGACATCATATTTTATCTGCAAAATACTTGAATATATACTACTAAAAAATAAACATTCATGTTTATTACCATAGTCACAATATTAGGAGATAAAAAATTAAAAATTATTTGCTGGTACAATCATGGTGCTTTGAATATGCTTGGCCCAGTGAGTGGCACTATTTGGAGGTGTGGCCTTATTGGATTTGGTGTGGCCTTGGAGGAAGTGTGTCACTGTGGGTTTGGGCCATCATCCTAGCTTCCTGGAAGCCTGTCTTCTGTTTGCCTTCAGATGAAGATGCAGAAATCTCAGCTACTCCTGAGCCATGTCTGCTTGAATGCTGCCATGTTCCAGCCTTGATGATAATGAACTGAATCTCTGAATCTGTAAGTCAGCCCCAATTAAATGTTGTCCTTATAAAAGTTGCCTTAGTCATGGTGTCTGTTCACAGCAGTAAAACCCTAACTAAGATAGAAGTCTACCATCTTTTAATATTCAAATTTCAAATAACTTAATAACTGGTATTTTGATTAAATTTAGATTTACTAATCAAGGTGTGATTACATGAGGTTAATCTGAATATTTTGTTTATCTCTCTCCCATTCTCTCTCCCTTCTCTCCCTACTTCTCTCTTTCTCATACACACACACACACACACACACACACACACACACACACACACACATAAACACAAGGCTGTATGTGTGGGTGGGTGTGTGATTAATTTTTAAAAATCACTAGATATTTTGATGTTTCATTCTTGAATTTATCAAAGTGTTTCTGCTAAAAACACTTTTTATGTAAACATACAGAAATAGCAGAAATTTGTTTTTGATTATGAGTTATTTTGTTTTAAACACATATCTATCTGACAATTTTTGAAAAGTAAGAATTTCAATTACAAATTTGAGCATGACATGAAGAATACTATTAGTGTAAACCTCAACTTTCTACCACAAATACAAGTAGAATATGTAAAAACACAATTATTATTGAAAAATCTATAGTTTTCAATAATTAAGAAAAGCTGATCAGCAGGCACCAAGTAGAAACTAAAAAAGTTGTATTTGTGTAAAATGATATGATTTTCCAAGACCAAAATTCAGCATTTTTTATGAATAAATTTATGAATAAATCAAGTATCAAAAATGTACAGGTAATATGGGCTTGGGGTTTTGCTCACTTGGTTAAGTGCTTACCTATTATACATAAGTCCTTGTATTTCATCCCTGTTCCTAATAAGCCTGGCATGATGCTATATGACTATAATCTCAGTATTGACAATAGAGGCAGGAGGGTCAGAAGTTTAGGGCCTTATGTGGGTTCACAGAAAGTTCAAGGCTAGCTTAGGATGTGTCAGACTGTCTCATAAAACCTTGGCAAAATTTTATATTAGCACACTATGTATACCAATAAAAGCTTCATGACAGTACATACTGCTTATAGCATTTTCATTCTAAGTAAGAGAACCTTAGTAATAAAAATGTAACCCAACTGACAAGGTTAATATTTTAAATAAATTGGGCTGGATCTTCAAAAGTCAATGAGCCAAGTAAGTTGTACACAAGTTGACAAGTACTAAGGACCAAGACCAAATGCAAATGATTACTATGGAAGGGGTAACTTTTAAACTCTGAAAACTTTTTTTAGTAATTTTTACCCAATTATGTGAGAGAAAAAATCCAAATAAATGGGCTGGTTTTCAGAAAATAAAAAGTCAAAATCTAAAATAAATATTATTGTCCTCAAAATTTGTGTGTAGACACACTGCTATCAAGGACAGAAGTAAATGAAGTATTTACAAATGCAAATACCAGTATCTTAAACATTATTTATTCATGATTTAAAAGGTACAATAGACAGAACTGTGAAAGAAAGATTAATAAAATTTGAGATTCAAGTACATTCTGACAGTCTGATAAAGCAGTTCTATAAAAGAGGCATACACCTCTTTTATAGAAGATGCACATCTTCAACCCATACTAAATTACTATATTTCCTACTCCAAATGTTCTTTTGGAATCTGTTATTAAATTCTAATTGGGAGAATGCATATTTGGATGCTTAGGTAAAATTTTTTCTCTTAACATCACTGAAGTAGCCTTAATTATCCTTTAAAAGGGGATGTTTCAGCTACCCCTGTATTAAATTAATTTAAACTAAGTCACCTGGGATGAGGGAATCACATTGGAGGAAATATCTCCAGCATATTGGCCTGTAAAAACATCTATGGAACATTTTCTTAATTGCTAGTTGATGTAGAAGGCCCATCCAACTGTGAGCTGGTGTCACCCATGGAAAGGTAGGCCTAGGCAGTATGAGAAAGACAGCTGAGATAGCCATGGGAAAGAAGACAATGAGTAGTACTCTTTTATGAACTTTGGTTCAGTTCCTACCTCGGGGTTCCTAACTTGAGGTCTTATCCTAATTTCCTTCAATGGTAGAATATGACTTGTGCATTGTAAGGAATAAAATTCCCCAACCCCAAGTTACTTTTGATCAAACAAACTAGGACTGAGGAAAAATAAGTTTTCTGTTCAGGTAAAACTATCCTGATTTTCAGGGGCTGGCCTTCAGTATTTGTATCATTGTCACATGGAAGTGCAAGCTGAGTTGCAATCACATTTTCTTTAATGTCCAGTGATTTCACATATAGCCACCTGGTACACACCACTATCTTAGCTAGGTTTAAAATGTGGAATGAATTTTGAACACTTCTAGCATCTGGATAACCACAGCATAGATCTGGCTGCATGTTTTGCAACCAGAGAGATTTCAAAGCAAGAATAGGAGACAAGATAAGTGAAAGTTTGCATATTAAAACTATCTTGGCAGTGTGCAATATGATAAGGTGGTCTTGTAATGTTGACAGTATTTGATGAGAAAGAACATTCAGAATCAATTTACTATTGATTCAGGAAAAATTCTCTGACAAGTAAAAGTATCTACTGCTTTCAGCAGTCTGGTGGAAAATTGGCTGTTATTCTCTCGAGCTTGTCAGACTCAATAACACATACAAGGCATACTATAAAGATGCATATAAGAGCCAGAAGTTTTATTTTTTGTCTATATACTTGCAATTAAATATTTGCATTAACAGTTCTAAAGCACTAATAAAGGAATATCAAAACCTAGTAAATTAAACAGACTAAATGATATGCTAATTAGGGTCACTTTAATTATATTTGCAAAAACATATGTAAAAGAAAAGCTCTAAGAAAGGTTTAACAAAAGTCAGGATGTGGGGTGGTAAGGCTAGAGTATATTTTAAACATGTAGGGTTACATATGTGCAATGATGAGAGGAACAGATATGTGTAAGACATGTATGAGCTAAGGAAAGCATGAAAAGATCAGGGAGCTTTTATTCCAGTTCTGGGTTTAAATCCAAAATTTACTACAAATCATTTGGTGTTTGAGACTCAGTTTTCTTATTTGGAAAAATGAGATGCAACAATACATCTTTGCAAATGATTATCATGAAGACCGATTTACATCATGTAGGTAAAAAAATTCTAGCACATAGTTTGGCAACTGGAAGACTCTCTACACTTGGATTTTCGTTTTCTGTTTGTCTCTCCTGGAAGTGAATATTGCCAGATGAGGAGAGTTAATTGAAAAGAAAATTAAAAGGTAAACTGGAAATTTGAACTTCGTATGAGAACTGATTGAAAAACCCAGATGCTCTTTTAGGAAGTAAGTGACATATTTATAATTAAAGTGTCTATAAAAATTGCAATATAGTGTGGGAACTGTTCATTAAACAGGTATTTTCACAAGTAATTATGGAATATAAATTGTGGTATCTGATAAAAAACATAACAGAGCTAAAAAAGTCATAAAGGTTACATAATTTACAATGAAGAAACTAAGATAGTCTGTGGATGCGATACTTAAATTGTAGATAAAAAATAAATAGTAGTTTTCAAGGTGAATTAAAAGAAACAAAATGCAGTTGGTGTAGAGGAAAAGCCATGCAATGCCACAATGTGGGACGGTGGTTTATTCATCTGAAAGCTTGAAAGACTGTAATACTTAAAAGTAAGGAATAAAAAGAAAAGAAAACTGAGTCCAGAGAACACCACTATGAACATACCATTGTGATTGAGATCTAAGATGGAGTGTTTGTATTGTCTAATGTGCTATATAAATGTTACTCTGCATGCAGTGATGTAATGAATGTTAAAACAATTATAAGTGAGAGTGACTAGACAAAAGTCTCCTGTAGTAATCTAGGAAAATGTGATGGTAAAATAGACTATACAGATAAAAGATAAAAATTTATTTTGAAGATGATACTTATGAAACTTGATCATAAATTTGATGCAAGTGGTAAAAAGTAAAATGATTTTTTTGAATTGAATGTAGAATTTGGAAATAAAAAATCACACAGACTGTGAGAAATTTATCAATACAATTCTCACAGATAGATAATTATTATTTCTATGTTATTAATATAGGAATGTTATTCCTAAATATATTGATTCCAAAATATATTAATATATTAATATATTAAAATAGGAAGGATTCAAGGGGAGCTGCCAACTCAGAATGTATGTATATACACGATGATTATGACATATAAAATATGCTTCTTGGAACTAATAAATGGAAAATTCACACTCTATTTTTAATTACATTTTTAGATTTCTTTCTGCATATATTAAAGTCTTTTATGTTTTTATTTATAGTTGTGAATAAAACAATATCCTCTAAAATTTAATTAAAGTAGAAACTATGGAAGTCAACAAAATTCATCCCACTGTCATTTTAGAATAATGATGATTTTAGCATTATAAACTTGTTAATTATTTATAAAAGAGTAATATCTCCTCACAAGTTCAAATATGTAAAACATCTTCAGGCACTGTGTATAAAATTCATGGAACAATGTCACTCATAAATAGGTAAAATCCCACATGTACAAATTCTCTCTGTGCTGCATAAAAGAAACAGTGGAGATTCATCCTCTAACTATGTACATAGTAAAAACCTTTTAGAAGAATTATTGTTCCCTCTGGTTATTCTGGCCAAGGGTTTATCTATCTTGTTGATTTCTCAAACAACCAGCTTCTGGGTTTGTTGTTGTTGTTGTTGTTTGTTTGTTTGTTTGTTTGTTTTTGACACTTCATATAGTTCTTTCTGTTTCTACTTGGTAATGGAGAGAAACTTGAAACAATCCCTCTAAAATCAAGGACTACACAAGGCTGCCCACTCTCTCCCTACCTATTCAATATAGTACTGGAAGTTCTAACCAGAGAAATTAGACAACAAAAGGAAGTCAACGGGATACAAATAGGAAAAGAAGAAGTCAAAATTTCACTATTTGCAGAAGATATGATAGTATACTTAAGTGACCCTAAAACTTCCATCAGAGAATTCCTAAACCTGATAAACTACTTCAGCAAAGTGGCTGGATATAAAATTAACTCAAACAAATCAGTAATCTTCCTCTACTCGAAGGATAAACAGGCTGAGAAAGAAATTAGGGAAATGACACCCTTCACAATAATCACAAATAATATAAAATCTCTTGGTGTGATTCTAACCAAGCAAGTGAAAAATCTATATGACAAGAACTTCAAGACTCTGAAGAAAGAAACTGACAAAGATATCAGAAGATAGAAAGATCTCCCATGCTCATGGAATGGCAAAATTAATATATTAAAAATGGCCATCTTGCCAAGAGCAATCTACAAATTCAATGCAATCCTCATCAAAATACAAATTCAATTTTTCATAGACTTAGAAAGAGCAATTTGAAAATTCATTTGGAAAAACAAAAAAACTAAGGATATAAAAAACTATATTCTCAACAATAAAAGAACTTCTGGGGAAATCACAATTCCTGACCTCAAGCTGTACTATAAAGCAGTAGTAGTCATAAAAACTGCAAGGGATTGGTAAAGAGACAGACAGGAGGATTGATGGAATATAATTGAAGACCAAGAAATGAACCCACACTCCTATATTCACTTGATCTTTGACAATGGAGCTAAAACCATCCAGTGAAAAAAGGACAGCATTTTCAACAAATGGTGTCAGTTCAACTGGATGTCAGAATGTAGAAGAATGCAAATCAATCCATTCTTATCTCCTTGTACAAAGCTCAAGTCCATGTGAATCAAAGACATCCACATAAAACCAGATACAATGAAATTAATAGAAGATAAAGTGGGGAAGAGCCTTAAACACATATACAAAAGGAAAAAGTTCCTGAACAGAGCACCAATGGCTTATGATTTAAGATCAAGAATTGACAAATGGGACCTCATAATATTGCAAAGCTTCTGTAAAGCAAAGGACACTGTCAATAGGACAAAACAAGCAACAAACAGATTGAGAAGAAATCTTTACCAATCCTACATCCGGTATAGGGCCAATATCCAAAATATACAAAGAACACAAGAAATTAGACTCCAGACAATCAAATCGCCTTATTAAAAAATGGGGTACAGAGCTAAACAAAGAATTCTCAACTGAGGAAAGTCAAATGGAAAAGAAGCACCTAAAGAAATGCTCAACATCCTTAGTCATCAGGGAAATGCAAATCAAAACAACCCTGAGATACCACCTCACACCAGTCAGAATGGCTAAGATCAAAAACTCAGGTGATAGTAGATGCTGGCGAGGGTGTGGAGAAAGAGGAACATCCTTCATTGTTGGTGGGATTGCAAGCTGATACAACCACTCTGGAAATCATTCTGGTGGTTCTTCAGAAAATTGCACATAGTATTACCTGAAGACCCAGCTATACCACTCCTGGGAATATACCCAGAATATGCTCCAACATATAACAAGGACACATATTCCACTATGTTCATAGCAGCCTTATTTGTAATAGCCAGAAGTTGGAAACAACTCAAATGTCCGTCAACAGAGGAATGGATACACAAGTTGTGGTACATTTACACAATGGAATATTACTCAGCTATTAAAAACAATGAGTTCATGAAATTCATAGGCAAATGGATGGAACTAGAAGATATCATCCTGAGTGAGGTAATACAATCGCTAAAGAATGGTATACACTCACTGATAAGTGGATATTAGCCCAAAAGCTCGAAATACTCGATACAACTCACAGACCATATGAAGCTCATGAAGAAAGAAGACCAAGTATGGGTGCTTCAGTCCTTCTTAGAAGGAGTAACAAAATAATCACGAGAGCTAATATGGAGACAAAGTGTTGAACACAAGCTGAAGGAGGGCCAATTCAGAGACTGCCTCACCTGGGTTTCCATCCCAGGTGCAGTAATGAAAGGCAAATGCTGTTGTAGATTCCAGGAAATGCATGCTGAAAGGAGCCTGAAAAAGCTGTCTCTTTATTGGCTCTGCCAGAGCCTGAAGTATACAGAGGCAAATGCTCACAGCTAACCATTGGACTGATCATGTGGTTCCCAATGGAGGAGTTAGAGAGAAGACTGACAGAGCTGAAGGGGTTTGTGGCCCCATGGGGAGAGCAACAGTACAAACCAACCAGAGCTCCCAGGGGGGTCTAAACCACCAGCCTGGGAGCACTTAGGAAGGGACCCATGGCTCCAGCTGTATATGTAGGGGAGGAAGGCATTGTTGGGCATAGATGGGAGACAAGGTCCTTGGTCATGTGAAGGCTAGTTGCCCCATTGTGGGGTAATTCAACAGTGGAGAAGTGGGTGTGGGAGGGTGGATGGGGGCACACCCTCATAGAAGCAGAAGGAGGGGGATGGGATAGGTGGTTTCTCGGTGGGTGGGGAGATGGGGAAAGGAGATAACATCTGAAATGTAAATAAATAAAATATCCAATTAAAAAAGTATTGCTAAATCAGTTTCTTTTCATCTGTTTCAGAAAAATATAGAAGAAATTATATCTCACTAAATATTGAAAGAAGACTTTTACTAGCCTGAAAGAAATTTAGTGAATTAAAAATTAATATATAGTTTACAGGAACAAGGCCAAGTAAGAAATAAGTAGCACGTTGGTTTAAGTTTAGTCCCTATTGCATGTATGTTTAAATATAAACAGCATTTAGTAGTAAGCCTTATTTAAAATTCTCTTGCACTTAGAAACACAGGACAATGCAAAGGCACTGTTATCATCCAAAAATGTATAAGAACATTAGCTGTGAACACATATATAAATAATATATATTTTCTCTATTTCAGTCTCTTTAATCCTAAAAGTAGACTACAAAAAAAGATGTAAAAATGTTCTATCTCAAATTTAGAATTTAAAGACTTCTACCAGTCTGCTAGGGCCTCTTGTTCAGAAAGGTGTTTCTATATTGTATAGTCACTTAAAATGAATGAAAGTTTCCATAGATTGTAGAGACATTGTTATGCCTGAATATTTTGCACTCATTTGCATATCATATTTTCTGAAGTGAACTATTTGCTTGTTCTAGACAATTGAGAACTTGATTTTACAGTACACTAATTTTATGAAATTTCTTTTATGAAAAAGTCTGACCACTTTTAATGACCTGATAAAGATGTTAATCAAATGCTTTTGATGATTCAGTAACACATCTTAAAATAATTAAGATGTTGATTGTCTAGAAGACAGTGATGCACATCTAATTCAATGGGTGTTACTAGAGCAATCACTGTGCCACTTGTTTGAGAAAATTAGACATTGGTTCATTAGGGTCCACCGTAAATTTAGTTCAGATTCCCCAGGTCTGTAATGACTATGCCCACTGAGACCTATTTACTCTCTCTAGAAGCAATCTATTAGTTGACAGAAGCTTAGGAGTTCTGTTGGCTTGCTCTTTGTTCTTGACATTTTAAAACAACTGAATTATTCCATGTTTTATGACTTATTAAATTAGAAGCACACCAAACATCCTAAGTGTGGTTCTACTGTTTCTGGATGAAAAATAAATAAGTAACTATTCATAATGGTATAGAAGCTTTACCTTTGAAAATTAAAGAATATGGACTTATCACATAGAACTAAGTGTTTGTCTTCTATACCTAAATGTAAAACTAAAAGACATAAAGAATGGAAATAATAAAATACTACCTGAGATTAGTATTGTATAGACAATAGAAATTAGCTAAAAAGTAAGATATAAAAAAGCTATTCAGGTTTAAATAATTATAAAACCATTCATTCAAAGAAAATGAGAATGTACATTTACTATATCTTTACCAAATCTTTTATATATAATTTAGGATTCAGAAATAGTTATGAGATTTAAAAAGGTTTACAAAGTATTTTCTGCCTGTTCATTCATTTACTTAAACAATTTTCAATAAACATTATAAAGAAGAAACATCATCAAAGATCCATATACTACTTTAGGTGACAACTGATAAATAGTGATGATGAAAAATCTGTGCCTTACTGTAACTTTCTCAAAATATATAAGGAACAAATGTCAGAGTAACTTTTTATGGAATAAGTAAAAGGGTTTCTATTGATGTAAACAGGAGGTAGACTTCATCTAAATAGAAATGTAAGAAATGACAGGTCTCACTGAGACCAGTTTTGTAGAAACCTGAAAAATGAGGATTAAGCAAGACACAAATATGGTCAGTCTGGACTGAGTACAGTTCAGAACATATAGGGAAAACCACTTCTAAGTAAGTGATTCTAGACTTTGAACTTCTGATTGACTGATCTTCCTATCTCTATCACCCTACTACAGTGTTACAAGTGTGAACATCCTCATGCTAAGTCATCACTAAAACATATTCTTTAAAGTTAGTAATATTTTATGCAATACTTTATTTTACATGATGGCAGAAATGCTATACATAAAAATATGTCCTATGGCAAATGCTGTTGATAACTTCCCAGAACTTGAAGGCAACTCCTTATTGCTGAAGACATTATACAATTTGGACATTCAACAGAGAAATAAAATGGGAACTGACCTGGAAGCCTCCTTCCAGGGGATTAGTTCTCAATGTATCAGAAGATGCTTTGCAACCTCCAAAGAAGAGGAAAAATTGGTATTTCTACCTATCTGAAAAGCCTACAAACCACAATCACAGAATCCAGAAAAGCAAGATATAACCAAATATGCAATAGTAGAACTTGTATTCTATAATTAGTCAACAACCATCTAAGTGGATTTAAGGCTCACTCATTGGAAGATGAATTCACCCTTAATCCTGTAAGCCTATTCAACTACTACTGGCTGGTAAAGTCTTAAACCCTAGAGCAGAACCTAGTACTGCTACTTTCTTAAGGCAGTAAAACACCCAAATGCACTCTAGGTAGAAGTTAATTTATCAGCTCATATCAAAGAACCATCAGGAGGAAGCCATCACAGAAATCTACAACTGGTCAAAATGCAGATAATCTGTCTGTGTGTGTGTGTGTGTGTGTGTGTGTGTGTGTGTGTACATTCATTTGTATGTATGCCACATGCATTTAGTACCTGTGGAGGTCATAAAAGTTCATTAGATATCTTGAAACCAGAGTTACAATGGTTTCAGAACAACCTGACATGGGTACTAGAAAGTGAATTTATGTTCTCTGCAAGAACAGTAAGTGCTCTTAAACCACTGAGTCATCCCTCCAGCCTTACACAACTTTACAGTATATAAAGAACAGATCATTGTCAGTCTACATTCAAAAAAAAAGATAGTTCAATAATTTAAGACATTTGTGGTAATTTGAATGCAAATATGTCCTAGGGAGTGGCATTATAGGAGGCACAGTCTTGTTGGAGCAGCTGTGGTCTTGTGCAACTATGGGGAAACTCAAAAGCCACTTTCCCTCCTGTGGCCTGAAAACCCAGATGTAGAACTCTGAACTCCTCCAGTACCACATCTGCATGTGTGCTGTCATGCTTCTCACCATGTAGATAATGAAATAAATCTTTGAAACTATAATCCAGCCCCAACAAACTACTTTTTCTTTATAAGTGTCACCATGGTCATAGTGTCTCTTTGCAGAAATAGAGAGCCTAAGTAAGGTAAATTTGAATTCGGGTACTGCTGTGATAGACATGACCATGGTTTTGTTTGGAGGAATATATACTTTGGGACTTTGGATTAGAAAAGCAGTGGAATACTGTAAGTGGGCTTAATATCTTATGGTAGTACAAATAAGGAAGACAGTGGTGCTGAAGTTGGGTTAAACTGTGGGGCCCTGACTCAAGAGCTTTCAGAGAAGAATGTTAGTATGTATCATAGAAACAATTCTCATGATACTTTGTTGAATGTGGATGCTTTCTCTTCCTGACCAAAATACCTGCCTGAGGCTAAATTGAAGAGTTTTGTACTACCTATATTTACAGAGGATACTTTAAAACAGCCTAGTGTGTACTGTGTTTTGTAATTATTACTGGCCATGCTTATACAAATCTATAATGAAAAGGACCAAGCTGAGAAGGAAAAAAAAATACAAAATGTATAGTTTGAGGAGAAAAGTGGTACCAAGAAGTGGAATTAAATTAAGTCCTTTATACAGAGATATAAACAGATTAAAGAAAACCTGAAATTAAATGGAATAAAGGGAGTGGTGACCTCAGGCCAAGACCTCATTCAGCTAAGCTTCTACATTGTAAAATGTAATTAAAGAACAGCTTAGGTTCAGGCGTGATGGTACAGGCTTTTAATCACAACATTCAAAAGACAGAGGTAGAAAATCTCTGATTTCAAAGCTGACCTAGTCTACAGAGTGAGATCCAGGATAGCTAAGCTTAGGCAGTAAAGGAAAACATAGAAATAAGAAAACTGGTGAAGATATAATTGAATAAGGGAGCCTTGTTCCAGCCCGACAAGCAGCAGAACTTTGCAGCTTCAGCCATGGTTCTGGCTTTAAAGTCAAAAGTTATGAAATCACCCTCTGTATTGAAGGAAGTTTCTGAGGCCAGCCATGATGTCAGGTGTCTCCCTGCATGTAGGTCCAGAGAGACCATTGTGCTAAACTCTGAAGATGAAGGCTAGGGTGTGTTGGAGACCTCAAGATGTTGAAGATGCCAGAGCCATGGAATACTTACCATGGAGAGCTGCTAGCAGGATATAAAAATACCCCAAGACAGAAAAGTGCATTGTAGTCACCAAAGCTAGAATGAGTTGGTGATCTGAAAAGTGTTTTGACATCAAACATAAAGATTTACAGTTCAGAGTTTGTTTATCTGCTTTTTTACCTTGCTTTGTCCAGTATGTTCTTACTATGCTCTTTTCCCTACTGTTTGGAATGGTAATGTATGTTCTGTGATATTATATGTTAGAAGTATGCTTTTGGTTTTAATTTTACAGGGAATTACAGTTAAGTGATTTCATGACTGTCAAAAGAGACTTTAGACTTTGGACTTATAACACATTTGAGACTGTTTTGGACTATGGGGACTTTTGAAGTTGGAGTGAATGTATATTTGCATTATCATAAGCCTTTGGAGGCCAGGAAGTGGATATGGTAGTTTGAATGAAAATGGGTAAAAGGACTCATAGCAAATGTCACTATGGGATGTGTGGCCTTGTTGAAGAAGGTGTGGTCTTGGTCTCAGAAGATCAAATCAATTCTATGCCTGCTGCCTGTGGATCCCAATGTAGAACTCTCAGATTCTTCTCCAGCAGCATGTCTGCCTGTATGCTGCCATGCTTCCCTCCATGAAGAAAATGAAGTAAATCTTTGTAATCCAGCCCAAATTAAATGTTGTCCTTTATAAGAGTTGCCATGTTCATGATGTCTTTTTGCAAACAATAGAAACCTTAACTAAGACAAGTCCATCTCCATGTAACATTCCAATGTATAGAAAAGAGATCACTGTCAGTCTAACACACAAACAAACAGGTAAAACAAATTTCAAGGAGTTATTAAAACATTTTAGTAGAAAATATTGTTTGTGTAAAGCATGGTGGTATGAGTGGAGATTGAAAGATGTAGAGAAATATAGTGTGAATATTTTTAAGTAAAATAGAAAGTACCATTCATCTATTGAATGCCATATGTTTTTTCTAGTTTTTGAATATTATTAATAAAGCTTGATTAGAATTCATAGACATCAAATAAATGAAAAATGTAAATAAAGGAAAGTACCTTATTGATAATTGATTATATGCAGCTTTGTAAGAGAATGCTAAATGCAACGACGACTTTCAAGTTGTTAATATGAACAAATTGGTGAATATATTAGCTAGGATACAGAAGGAATGGATTATGAGAAAAGATGTCCAGTTTGGACATGTAGTAAAGAGTTTCATTTTAGATAAAATACAATAATAGTTCTGAAAAACATAGAAAGAATGATAAGTTGTTGAACTCATTTCCTGAATTACAACTGAAAACTGTTTATGGTTATCCAATAATGTAAAATTTTGATTGATGAGTTTATTTTTAAACTAGAATAAAAGTCTCTGGTATTCTGGTATAGAGTCAGTGACTAAAAC
The DNA here is from genome assembly GCA_030674055.1 of Rhabdomys pumilio. Taxonomy (NCBI): domain Eukaryota; kingdom Metazoa; phylum Chordata; class Mammalia; order Rodentia; family Muridae; genus Rhabdomys; species Rhabdomys pumilio. The sequence goes on from JANHMN010000005.1 coordinate 57,642,532, forward strand.
AATAACAAAATAGTATATATTTCAAGAAGCTAGAAGAAAAGATTGTAACACTTGAGCACAAAAGGACTGCAATATATTGGAGAAAGATAAGTTTAACTTCATCTAAATATAAAAATTGCATGTTTCAAAGCATCATATGATACCTCATTAATATAATGTTATGATTTTATTTAAAATTACTTTTAAAATTAAGTTAGGAATGTATACTAGTAGTTTGAAAAAATGTAGAAATGTTAAACTGTAGTCTAGATGAAAAACATACAATAAAGAGCAGTAAAAATTGAAGAAATAATTACAGGCTTGTATTACCTTGCACAAGTTGAGAAAATAAATCCTTATTAAGTAAAGGCAATCTCTACCAGGTGCAATTATGTAAGCAAAAAAAAAATGGAGAAAAAAAGAAGGAAAGAAAGAAGAAAAGAAAGAAAGAAAGAAAGAATGAGCAGTTGGTTTCTCCAGTCTAGATAGTTTTGAATGTTATTTAAAACCATGCTTACAAAAAATCATTTTTAAATTTCTTAGTAAACATTACTCCCTTAAAGATTGTGATTATATATAAATGTTTACTTTTAACTTGAATGAAATACAGTATTGCCATCTAGTGAAATGTCACCAATTTTAATCACATAGGAAAATATATTACATGATCTGTCTCAATAGGATGTTTTCTGTACTCTGCACTATACATACATTTTTCCTATGTTAATTTGTCACTCTTCTATCTACATGAAAATTCATATTTTAATAAATAATAAGAATTAATATCACTATAACTATATATATATATATATATATATATATATATATATATATATATATATATATTGAATTACTATCAAAAGACAAATTCTTATAAAGAGGTAACCTGAAGTTCTGAATGTCTAACCCTATGAAAATTATAATTGTTAGGGCATATAAACAGTCAGCTCATAGCTCAGACTATTTTATTTGTTTAGACTAAACATTTACTACAAAATTTTACCTTGAATGTTAGGAAAACACAGTGAGTATGTGATTATATTTGTGAGTACTTTACCACCCTTGTTTTTACAATTATCCTTTGCAGACAAAACACTCAGAGAATAAAATAGATCCCAAAGTATCCCTGACTCCCACATGTACAGATAAAAACAATATTTCATTGAAACGAACAAAAGAAGAAACAATAGTGTGCAGGACAAGTTCTCTTTCTATATTTCAGTAGCACTTATAATCTTGGGTTATGTCCCTTGTTCTTAAATGAAGTTACAATTTTACTATTTACCTATCAAAATGGGCAAATAGTAAAATTACCACCAAAGTTTCCTATGCACATGCTTCAATTTAGATATATTTATTTGTGGATACCACTAATTTGAATGTATCCAGGAAATATGATACAACCTTGCAACAAATGATTAGTACTACAGAAATGTTGTAAGACTCTAATGAGCAGAGCCTTAGTTTACTGGAGATCCCCTGAGTGAACCACCTGGAGACTAGAATCACTGCAAAAAGCAAGAGGAATTTTAGCGTTCCAGCATGCTGGGGCCATCCTGCAACCCAAAAGGAGGGGTGACTCACTCAGTAAGCTTTTATACAGTCCTTAAGGCAGCAGCCATTAGGCACAATGTGATTAGCAGAACAGTATGACTTTTTCAACTGATTGATCATTAGAGAATAAGGTGGCAAGGATGGCAAGGACCTCCCTTGTCTATGCGTGGTCAATGGTCCATTGTCCATGTGCTCTGGGCTCATTTCCCCACCCACAGGTTAGTCTGAGGAATGCTAATTAGACCCTGCCTTTTGGAGAGGAGGGGAGGCCTAAGTGGTCTATGACCTTTCTTTTCCAGGAGGGGAGGGGTCTGGTGGAATTTTCCTCTTCAATATTATCTGGATTCCTGTAAAACGTTTACCAATAAAACAATTTTTTGTTGGTGAACTACAGATCTAGGCAGATTTTAAAACATACCACAAAACCTAAAGCCAGGAGAGACAGGCACTCTATTGTTTTCATACAAAGGTTAAATAACACTAAATTTATTTTCACTCTCCCTTTCTAGAAGCAATCTAGAAGGAACCTTAAGATTCTAGCCACTCCAGCAACTCTTAAAATGCCCAAAGGAAAATCCTGGCTTAATCATGTGAGTCCATTCTTGGTGGGCCAAAGGTAAAAGAGCCTAGGAAATGTCCAATGGATGGCTATTTTTATAAGCTCATCAGAAGATTCTAATGGACTTTTATTTAATCATCATAAAATGCTGAGAACCAAGCTACCCCACGTTTGGGGGCTAAAATGTTAAGAGCCGCTCTGTCAATGTCGGGACCTGCACTGCCAAAAGCTTTGGGGGCTAAATTGTTAGAGCCTGCACTGCCCCAAGCTACTCTGGTCCACGGGTTGGGGTTCAGCAAGAGAGAGAGAGGACAGAAATGAGGAATGGAGACCAGAGTGTGATTCAATCCTGTTTATTCTTCAGTCTCTCTTCTTCTCTCCAAGTCCCAAGTCTTGAGTTCCTAGTCCCTAGTGCCTCCATGTTCCAAGTTTCCAGTTCCAAGTTCTCTTCCAAGTGCCTGCTACCTAATGCCTAATAACTAACTCCAAGTTGTACTGCCTAATTCCAAGTTCTTCCTCCAAGTGCTAAGTGCCTAATACTAATTCTCTGTTCCAAGTTGTACTCTGTCAAGTAATCTGTTGTCTGCTAATTTCTTCTGTCTGGCTTTTGCCTTTTATATGTCTCACTTCTAAACCACACCTCTAAGTCACGCCCTTAAGTCATACCCTTAGGTCATAGCTCTAAATCTGATCTCTAAATCACACTCTTAAGTCTCAGCTCTAAATCACACTTTTAAGTCTCACACATCCAAGGGTAGATCCTGGGTATCTAAAGCAAGATGTTATCAGAGTGTGCTCAGCTGTTGTAGGTTATTGTAATCAAGTCTCTTGTCAGGGTATATGGCTCAAGATGGCTGCAAGGATGATAGCCGCCTTCTGTCGGCTCCTACAGGTCCCCTATTTAAAGGGGTTTTTTTTTGTTGTTTCAAAAGGGAAGGTTTGGAAAACTTACAGACACCGTACCTGTCTTAGGTTGGAACAAATGAACCCAGCCTCCTTTTCTCATCTTTGGATAACTCAAGAGACATTGGTTGAGCTCCTGTCTTAGGATGGTGATGCCTCCCCTTTTAGGGGCAAGGGTCTTGAAGGGTTCTCTTACCCATCATTGACTACCTGGCTTAGCGCATAGGGGATATATCTCGTTAGTCTTGATGACAGAGGTTTTACAACCCCCTACTTCCAGCCTGGAATAACGGACCTGTATGGGTTTCATTTGACAGCGTCTATCTGTTGTCATATAAAAGCCATCAGTTTGTTGAACAGCATGGACCCGAGAGACAAAAGACTTAACAATGCCTGAATAGTCAGTATAACAGCAACACTCTTTTTAGAGGGCAACATATAACTCTCTCTGAGGAGTAAAATCTATAAGCCTCTTCTATTCTGTTTATAAATGTGTTATAACAGAATCTAAATCTATAGAAATACAGAACTGATCATTGCTTTGATCTTAACAAAATAAGGAAAGAAATCCCTGTTCCTGCTGTAGTCAATCCCAAACCCAAAAAACAACTATAGTAACTGTGGTACTGGGTTTTCTCCTGAGTCTAAACAATGTTGTTCACTAAATCATAAGTTGGGGAACCAAGAGTACAATAGAGCAACTCTGGAGGTATAGGTGGTGATGTCTCCTTCCACATTGAGGACTTCCCAAGTCAGATTTGCTGGTTGATCTGTTCCAGTTTGAAGGCAATTGAGAAGCATCCTCATGTTTCCTGCAAAGAAAAAAATGTGCTTCTCAGGGGGTTTCCTCCTCCCTGGATTTGTTATTGTTGTCTATTTGTTTAATCAATCTCTCTGGTAGCCAGCGTGCTGCATCTGCAGTTTGGGAATATGTGCAGACAGAACCTCTTCCCCAGATAAGCACTGGATCTGGCTCATTCCAGTTTCCAGTTAATGGTCTTTCCAGAGGACTGTTGCAAATTTCTTTTTGGTATCAGGATGCCAGAATCTATCTGCAGCAGATTTTCCTTCAGAATCCAAAGTTTAAAAATTTAAAATGAAGAGCGTGTGATGAAGGATATTTCTGGGGGATCCTTTGGTAGGGTACAATTCCCCCTTTTTAATTTTTGTTTTAAATTAACATTTAATGGTTCCATGTCCCCTTTCTACCATAACTTGGCCCTGTGGATTATATGGAATACCCATTTTATGTAGTATTCCCAATTTTTCACAGAATTGGCAGAAACTGGAGCTTGTATAACCTGGACCATTGTCAGTCTTTATCTGTTTAGGCACACCCAATACAGTGATTGTAGCAAGCATATGAGTGATCACATGCTTGCTTGTTTCTCCAGATTGTAATGTCGCATAAATGAAACCATTGTATGTATCTACACATACAGGTATATATTTTAGATTGCCATATTCATTATAATGAGTAACATCCATTTGCCAGAGACTGTTTAGTATCAGTCCCTTTGGATTTACACCCAAATGAGGAACTGGTAAAAGTGTAACACATAACTGACATTGTTTAACAATTTGTCTAGCTTGTTATCTGCTAATTTTAAACATATTTTTTAAAGTTTTAGAATTAAGATGATGTAACTCATGAGCCTTTATGGCCTGATCCAAGTTAGATAATCCCTTCTTCACTTTTTCCTATCCTTCCTCTGGGGAAGATCCAGAGTTTACCATTTGAGCCATGATTACTTCATTAGGGCTGCACATAATCAATCACAACTGGGATAACAGTTCTCTGCCCCAGATATTAATAGGAAGGCCTGGGGTGACATAGGGTTGTACATTCCCTGTATTACCTTATTTATCTTTCCAAGTCAGCACCTTAGAACTTTGTTGTAGATTTTGACTTTGGCCAATACCCCTTATATTGTTAAGGTTGGGGTCAGAGGCCAGGTGTCAGGCCAAGCGCTTTGTTTTAGGATAGTCACATCAGCTCCTGTGTCAACCAAGCCTTGTAAAGCCTTTCCATCCAGCCATAGTGTCATCATAGGTTTTTGTTTAATTATAGCCTCTACCCAGTATGCATCAGATGAACCAAAGCCTTTATCCCCTCTTTTAGGATTCTTATATTTGTGATTAGTAGGGTACAATGGAAATAACAATAGTTGAGCTATCCTTCTTCCTGTAGGAATAGTGACTATATTCTGAATCGCCTGTGCCATTACCTTAATATCACCATCATAATCATTGTCTATAACTTCAGGAAAAATTTGTAGTTCCTGCATAGTAGTACTGCTTCTTCCCACTATCAGGCCAAATAAATTTGGATAGAGCAGTCCAAACACTCCAGTGGGTAAGGCCTGAGGTTCCATTTCTGGGGTTAATACTATGTGGGTGGCATAACTAAGATCTAGTCATGTACTTCCTGGTGTTGCTCAACTAAGTTCAGAAAGGGATTTGTGTTTGCTGGTATGAAATTTACTGCTCCATGAGCCTGTTTTGGCTTGCGTTGGTTCGAAGCCTGGAGCTGGCCCCTGTTCCCATTTCCCTGATTATGGGAAAGGGTGTTTCCTTGTGCATCTCTTTTGGACCTACATTCACTAGCCCAATGCTTTCCATGTTTGCAAAGTGGGCAGAGACCAGGCAGTTTTCTGGGCTGTCTTTGGGTTAACTAATTTTCTGCCTTGCAATCTCTTGCAAAATGTCTAGGCTTGCCACATTTAATACAGGACTTTTGGTTTCTACTAGCCAAAAAATCTCTTACTGATTGTCCTTTCATGGCAGCCGCCATAGCTAAGCCCTGTTGGTAGGAGAGACCTATGTCAGAACAGAGTCTGATGTAACATGTAAGGTCTGTCTTTTTCCTGTAGGGTCTAATGGCTGCTTGGCAGGCAGGATTGGCATTTTCATATGCAAGTTGTTTCACATAATCTACTCCTGCCTCTGTATTACCAAAAATCCTCCTTGCTGTTGTCATTAATCGATGAACAAAATCAGAAAATCTTTCATCAGGTCCTTGACTGACTGCTGTTAAAGATACATCAGGGTCTCCCTTTGCTGGGAGTTTACACCAAGCCTTCATGGCTACATTTTAAATTTGAGCATATAAACCTGGATCATATTGCATCTGGTTGTCACTAGAAGCAAATTGCCCTTCTCCTACTAAGGCATCAAAGGACCAACCATTGCCTGCCTGGATGTTTCTCCTAGCTGTTTCTTTACAAATCTCTTGATACTCTGATTTCCAAAGAAGATAGTCACCACCACTAAGAACTGCTCTCACTAAAGTATCTCAATCACTAGGAATCAGCCACTCCTCTGCGGCAGACTCTAAAATTGCAAGAGTAAAGAAAGCAGTGGCACCATATTGTGATACTGCATTTTTTTAATTCCTTAATAATTTGAAAATTAAATCCTGTGTGATGTCTCCAAGCAACCCCTTGATAGTCTCTTGTCTCAGATACAGGGAAAGCCTAAGTGGATGATCTGTGGCTAATCTTAAGCTAGGGGATAGGAATTGCCTTTGGACTCCTGGTTGAGGAACACAAGGAGCCGGGGGATTTTCACAGTTTACCTCTCTAGCCATCTTCCCTGTCTTTAATTTTTGTAGCTGATTAATTAAGTCCTGATACTCTTTTTCTAACTCTATTTGTTGTTTAAGAACAGATATTTTTTTTTCTATAACTCCCATCTGGGATCTATAACCACCATCTCCATTGCAGTAGCATTCGGAGGCAGAAATGCATAGGGAGGGGATCTTCCAGAAGAGGGCCATTCACAGTCATAATGTTCAGCTTCCTCTTTCTTCCTCTAGGTCAGCACAATCTGGCTCTGACAAATCATCATCAACCTTTGGTTGTATTTTAGATTCTAATTTATGTTTCTTTTTATTTTTAACATGAAAGCCAGCATTCAAACAATGAAACAAAAGCAAACAATTAACACATGTGAGCAGAAAACAACAAAACAAAAATAAAGAGTTGAGTTCAGGCTGATTTATTTCTTGCCCCATTTTCATTAACATGACTTACCTTTTTCAATGCAGCAGATTTCTGTGATCAGCTTTGTTGCACTTTTGAATTTTCAGTAGATCCTTCTTCTAGTAACGTCCTTCAATGTGTCTCTCTTTCTTTGCTGCCCCATATTGGGCACCAAAAATTTTGTGAGCAGCTCAGTCAATGTTTAAACCCGTGCTGCCAAAAGCTTTGGGGGCTAAATTGTCCCCCACTGCCCCAAGCTGCTCTGGTCCTCGGGTCAGGGTTCAACAAGAGAGAGAGTGAGGACAGACAGGAAGAATGGAGACCAGACAGAGTATGATTCAATCCCGTTTATTCTTCAGTCTCTCTTCCTAGTCCAAGTCCCAAGTCTTGAGTTCCTATTACTTAGTTCCTATTCCCTAGTGCCTCCAAGTTCCAAGTTCTTTCTCCAAGTGCTAAGTGCCTAATGTCTAATGATCTTTCAAGTGCCTAATAAGTAATTCTCTGTTCCAAGTTGTACCGTTTCTCTAATGCCTAATTTCTACTGCCTAATAACTAACTCCAAGTTGTACTCTACTCTTCTGTCTGCCTCTCGCCTTTTATATGACTCAATTCTAAGTCATGCCCTTAAGTCATGCCCTTAAGTTATGCCCTTAGGTCATGCCCTTAGGTCTTATCTCTTAAACCACACCTTATGTCACTCCCTTAAGTCTCAGCTCTAAATCACCCCTTTAAGTCTCACACACCCAAGGGAAGATCATTAGTATCTAAAGCAAGATGTTATCAGAGTGTGCTCAGCTGTTGTAGGCTATTGTAATCAAGTCTCTTGTCAGGGTATATAGCTAAAGATGGCTGCAAGGATAATAGCTGCCTTCTGTTGGCTCTCTACAATAAAACTATGAACTATTCCAGCTTCTTTTCATTTTCAATAAAGTATTATAATGCTGATAACTCTTTTTTAAATTCACTTTGCATCTGATCATAGTGATCCATGCTCCTCTCTTTCCAGTTCCAACCTTACAAATCCCTACCCACTCTCCATTGCCTCTCCCCTTCTTTTCAGAGAAAGTGAGCCTCCCAATACTTGTGTATCATCCCACCCCAGGGATCCAGTCTCAGCAGGTCTTAACACATCCTCTTTCATTGAGACCCATCCAGTCAGCCCAAGTAGCAGGGAAGGGGACCCAGTTTACTTCTTTCTAGTGCCTTTTTTCCAGGCATCAGTCTAGGACTTCCTTTCCTCCCTATATCTTGTTGTATATTTGGGGACATGAGATAAGTCCACAATTGATGTATTTAAGTCCAATAACCACTTCTAGCAATATAAAACTATATTTAGTCATAACCTTAATGTCCTGAGTGGTATGTGAGATGACCTCTTCAGAGGAGGGAATGGAGGAGAACAAGAGCTAGAAACTGGAATGAAGTTCAAAGCAAGAACTCAGAAAACAATTCCAAAAATACTCTTTTATATACTTTTGGTTATAAACCTGGCCTTTATTGGCTCTACCATCTCTCCAGACCATATCATTTGTTCTCTAGCCAGAAATATCAGAAGGTCTGTTTTCTTATCTCCTAGATAACACTACTGCCTTGGAAGCTCTACTTGGGAGTAGAAACTAAAATTCTAGTATAGAAATTAATCACTTCTAACAAACAGGTATGAAATTTTATCAGGACAATTTCTTAGACATACCTCTATATTTCCATGGACTCTACCTCTAGGTGAGGGCATATCCTTGTATCTTGCACTGAGACTTAATCCAGTTTAGCAAAATAAGTGTCTGACTTCAGGTAAGTATGACCAACTCTGGGAAGGCAGATTCACTTTGTGATAAGGTAGTTTTGCACCGAACAATACCTTTTCCAGTGTATTCCATATCAACCACAAAATGTTTCAGACTAATCTAACCTTCTTTCTTAGTCCTGACTCAGAATTGTAAAACTGCTACATTTTCTTCTCTGTCATGTTCTTTTGGAGGTTGGTCAGAACTAAAGTATGCTATCAAACTCCCTGGTAAGTTGAGCTTTCTTGCTCCTTTCTAAAACATTTGTCTCATCTGTGTGGCTACCTGCTGTTATGATCTTGAACTTCATATTAGCTTATTTCAAGTGACATGGCTTTTTTCTTTCTCTTTTCCATTCTTCTCCAGTCAGCTCTGAGATTTACAAATTGCCTACTCTGTTTTGTTTGTTTGTTTAACTATTAAACATTGCCATGGAGCCTAAAAAACAATACTTTATCTACACAGAAACGAGTGTCCAATAGGCATAGTGGGTCTCATTGATAAAGATAAACAAACTGTAGTAACAGCAAAGTAAATGGTTTTCTAAACCAAAGAGAAATTAATAGCTTATAGGCTATCGACTAGTAGAAAGCAAAGTTGAGGGAACATATTTTTCAAACATATTTAAACAAATCTAACAAAATATTAAATATATTATACTCTCTGAACTGGGAGTTTTTTTATCTAGAAGTTATTTTATGTCTAAAGAATTATATGAGCAGAAAGCATTAAGAGTGGAGAAAAACACTATGTATTTAAAACATGTGAAATTATGTCTTTCTATTGTTTAAAATTATGTATTTTACCAGTAATTTCCCTATGACTCCATAAATACTAGAATTTCTTTGCATAATATGCCTACATAAAGCCACATTTTATCAAATTTTGACCTCAGTTGCTGTAGACATTTTCCATTAAAATAAAAAAACTATTTATGCAGTCAGCAACCTGCCACTCAGTAAAACTCAATTATTAAATTAAACAGATGGTAATAACAAAACAATTAATGAATATATAGTTGCTTGATTTCTGTACTAATTTACATTTCTAAATTATGCAGTTTATATAACCATTGAGTATTAATTGCTTTTAGACAAATGCATATCTCAAAATGAAGTGATAAATTGTGATGGAGCCATGTATTATGATTCACACTTTTGATAAAAGCAATTGTAATATTCTGTATACATTTTCAACTCTCCATAAATATGATCTGAACAATAATAGTGATTATTTGCTTCAGTTTACTGCATTGCCATTTTTTGTACTAAAGAAAGGAAAGTATAAATCTTTATATGCATTTAATCAAAAAGCCATAGTTTACAGATCTTTACAGCCTCGGATTTTTTATGTGTATTTGTACTAGTAATTACAACTGTTAATGATGTGATCTTTGTTGTTAATCAAGTTAATTTTATATTTTAGCAGAATGATTGGTTATATTAAGGCATTTGCCACATAGATTGTAATCAAATTTTTGCTATGATAAATGAAAATTTAAAAAAAATGTTTTATATTCAGAAGGTATTCATATGGAGAATAATATTCACATGAGCCAAGGGATGGAAGTGTACTAAACAATATTTAGTTGAAAGAAGTTTACTAGTTGGTGAATATAATTAACAAATTTTATGAGGATATGTTTTGATCAGCAAAGCAATGTATGTGGGAAATATATGATAGGATACATCTTTCCTCATGAACATGGGAAATTTGGATGGCAATTAATTAGAATTTCAATCATTCTAAACCTTTGTTAGTTTATGTTTTAATTGAAAACTAGGACTTACTGAATTTTGTATCTGTGTATTCTTTACTAGAGTCAAATTCAAATATACTTAGATTACAGATGATTCATTTTTTGACAAATATTGTTAAATCAATACATAAATCCCAGAATCACCCCAAATGGCTCTCTAAACCTCCCATAGTAGCAACCAGTTTCCAATAATTGAACATAAACAGAATATTTTGAGTCCATTTTCTTTTACTGCACTCATCTTAAAAAGCTAATTATCTTATTGATATATGAACAGTTATGTTTTTGACAGAAGAGTGGTTCATTTTATCATTCTCTTGTGAAGATTTAAAAAATCTGTTTCAGAATAACCATGTCAGCACAACAATTTTAAAGACAATCCTCAAATTTCTTCAAACATTTCCAGGTTCCCTTTGTGTCATATGAGACAATATTCAAGGCAGAAACTGGAGAAGAGACCATCTAGAGACTGCCCCACCTGGAGATCCCTCCCAGATGCAATTACCATATGCAAAAACTGTTGTGGATGTCTGGAAGTGCATGCTGACAGGAGTCTAATATACCTGTCTCATGAGAGGCACTGCCAGAGCCTGACATATATAGAGGTGGATGCTCACAGCTAATCATCAAACTGACCACAGGGTTCCCAGTGGAGGAGTTAGAGACAAGACTAAAGTTAAAGGAGTTGAAGAGGCTTGTGGCCCCATGGGGAAAGCAACAATACCAACCAACCAGAGCTCCCTGGGTCTAACCAGCTAGCCTGGGAACATACATAGAGGAACCCATGTCTCTACCTGTATTTGTAGAGGAAGATGGACTTATCAGGCATCAGTGGGAGAGGAGGGCCTTGGTAACTTGAAGACTAGATGCCCCACTGAGGGGAAATTCAAGGGAGGGGAGGTGGGAGTGGGTGGGTGGGTAGGAGCACACATTCATAGAAATAGGAGGAGGGAAGATGGGTTAAGGGGTTTATGGGGGTGAGGAATGGGGAAAGGGGATAACATCTGAAATGTAGATAAATAAAGTACCCAATATAAAAAAAAATCAAACAAATAAATAATAGAACTGGCTATGGCAGTTGAATATGTGAGACTCTTTAGCAGCAATTTAACATTACCCATATTACAGAGATTCCTTATAATTTTCAAGTACAAGAGACTGTGGAATGGGCCCATAGAACTTTAAAAGAATATCTTCATAATAATAAATATGTTTATTCCTGTCCTTTGTGTTAAAGCTTTTCTTCAACAACATCAACATGTTGGTAGCCAAGTACATGGCTTGAACCTGAAAATGGAGCCCCAGACAGAGTTATTAGATTAGCAGTCTGGCAAGCCCAGGACTGTTAAGATTCTGCACATAACCCTACCAACCTAAGACAGAAATGCTTTGCTTTTGATAATGCATATTCCAAACTGGGTAAGGAAGACATTCTTGTCAGAACAACCTAAGACAGACTCAGTATTGTTAATGAAATAAAAAAGGGGGAGAGGTGGAGAGCCTTTGGGGCTGCTTGGTGAGAATATGACATTGGCCAAGAACAAGGAAGTAGGCTTCAGGCAGGAATCTGACATTAGGGTAGATCAAAGAAGTAATTTCAGAGAGGAGTTTAAATTTTAGGCTAGAACAAGTAGGTAGGCTGTAGACATAAAAATGACCTTGGGCTAGGACAGGGACATAGGCCCAGATACTTTGGTCATCCTGATAAGCCTTTAGAAACAGTGATCTGGGGAATGTTCCTAGAATTGAGTTTAATGCCTTGCTCTTCCTTTGACAATCTATGTTTATTGTATTGCTTTTTCCTTGAAAATTTGCATCTATTGTATTGCTAGACCCTCAACCTAGAACTTACCTTAATACATGCATGCAATCAAAATGGTATAAAAGCATAAAGGAGGAGGGATGATAGGATAGCAGGTTCTATGGAGGGGAAATAGGGAAAGGGGATGACATCTGTATTGTAAATAAATAAAATATCCAATAAAAAGAATTATTTTTTATATGTGAATATACTGTAGCTGTCTTCAGACACACCAAAAGAGGGCATCAGATCACATTCCAGATGTTTGTGATCCACCATATGGTTGCTGGGAACTGAATTCATGGCCTCTGGAACAGTAGTCAGTGACCTTAACCATTGAGCCATCACTCCAGGCTTTCTGGCTTCTTTTTATTTTTTTTTATTTTTTTTTATTTTTTTATTGGATATTTCATTTATTTTCATTTCAGATGTCATCCTCTTTTCCCCTTCTGGCTTCTTATTCTCTCACTTCCAATCCCTCTGCTCACTACACTCAACAGCATGAACTCAAGAACAAACAACTCCACTATACTGCACTCATTGCCCTGACTCCCTACTGACTGACTCTCTCTCCCAGCACTGATCTTAAACAGCTTCTCTTTCCTGTCCATTCTCCTTAGAATTGTGCTTATCCTTTCTCTGACTCATTCTTCCTGATATTTCTGATTCCTCATTTTATATGCCACTCAGATGCCACTTCAAATATGGCTGCTTTCTTCTACAAACTAATTTTTCCTTCATTGTTTGGGATTAAAGGTGCATACAAAGGGTGTGTCTGTATTCCAGCCAAATAGATTAAAGTTCTGTAATGTGTCTGCATTCCAGCTGTATCACACAAATCCAAGTTGTTCGAGGTGATCTCTTACCAGAGCAGTCATGTTGCTGAATAAAATTTCCTCCAAAAATGTGTCCTCTTATAAGAGTAAACCAAAATAGGCCTACTAACCACTTACACAGAATAACTGTCCCCAGAAAACTTCCCTCTGGAGGTATTGCAAACAAGTGCAAAGAGATCCCTAATGTAGATCAATCCACACTTAACTTTTGAGAGTGTGCTCTAATTTACTACATAATAACTGTATCATATCATCTGATATTATGCTCTGTGAATCTCTTCCAAATTCTCTTGACTAAATTAAAAGTCTTGGGATTTGAAGAGTGTTAAAACTGAATTCCTGGTAATAATGAAATATCACACCCCTAAGAATTTAATATCTGTATCCTGTGTATGAATGATATGTCTATCATATATAAGTTACATACATAAATATATAACAAGTTTTAAAATATTTGTTCTCAATAAAATGTTTTATTCAACATAATGCAATATAGTGAGTTTTGTTCTGCTTTGTGTTTTTAATTCTTCTCTCTCTTTTCTAAATGTCAATATTTTCATGAAGGTTCTCAAGAAATGTGCAGTGGAATTCTAAAATTTTGAAAGCCTGGGGTAAAACACACTATTACAAGTAAACACAGCTGAGAAATCCTGGGAATAATAGTTTTCATTGTGATCGTTTTTCTTTACTGTAGTTAAGAAAAACTTACAAGTATCGATTTTTTTAAAGAGACAGGATTGTCAGCTTCTGGGTAAAATATGACAAAAGAAGCAATGTCTTGTTGTTGTATAATAGATACATTTAAGAAAAATTGAGTTCTCCATAAATAATACTATCACAATTTGTTTATATCTTAATTTGGACTTGAATGTATTCTGGAAATTAGTCTATTAAAAGTCTCTATTCAAATTTTATTTGAGAAATAGACTGATATTACACATACATGAAGCCATTATGTGCTGAAACAATCTCTAACAAATAAATACCACAGTAACACTATGTCCTTCAGGAGTATTCTATAGGCAAAGTAAAACTGTTCATTTAGCTACAGCAGGTGAGGAGTCTATATTGTGGCTAATAAAGCAGAAAATGTGATTTGAGTTAATGTAAGTTATTAGTGAGCATATTAAATGTGGAAATGACTGAAGATGTTTTGCATCATCTGGGGCTCCTATGATTTGAAATGTTTTCCCCTAAAAATGAGATGTATCTCTTTGGTGGTGCCCACCAACTCTGGTTCTTACAATCTTTCCATCTCATCTTCTGAATAGATTTCCTGAACCTTGACAGGAAGATTGTGATCAAGACATTCCATTCACATTGTCCAATCCTGGCCCTTTGTGTTAATTACATTTGGCTGCAAGGTTTGAGGGTTGTATTTGACTGTGTGGAGAGCAATATATCAAAAAGAGTTCGTTTTTTGCTCTGTTCATTTAGCAGAATACTAGGATGAAAACCATTTGTTTTCAGTAAAGTGACACTAGGTATATCATGAATAGTTCAGCAATACAAATTAAATGTAACACCATGTTTTGTTGTGCTTTTGATTTGTCTTTTTTTAAATGAAAGAATAAGAACTTGTGTGGGTCGGTAAGGAGAGAGGCAAGGATCTGAGAAGCTTTGAGGGAGAGGAAATACTATCAAAATAAATTATGTGAGAATTAAAAAAAATAAAGTAAATATAAAAAATATGCCTTATATTGGAATTTCACAATAGTTTTTAACAATATATATATATATATAGTTTTTTTCCCCTTTTTTCAAGACAGTGATCCTCAGTGTTGCCTTGGCTGTCCTAGAACTCTTTCTATAGACCAGATCTCAAACTCAAGTGATCTACCTGCTTCTGCTTCTGCTTCTGCTTCTACGTCTACTTCTGCTTCCTAAGTTCTGGGATTTATGGTGTGTATAACCATCATAAGCTGTACATTTTTTAAATCAGATAATGGCACCATTTTCTAAACTCTTACAAAGTGAACACATAACATACTTGGAAAAGTAAATTTTCTTTCTTCATAATTTTTGTGAAGGATGTAGCATCTTCCATTTATAACATACTTTATGATAAAAGATAAATAGAGCAATTTATAAAATAAGATTTTTGAAAGGAAAAATAGCCTGGATAAGCAGAGATTATGAAATTATTTATCACATGTTTCTTTGCATAAGAAAAGGGAAATAATGCTGGAGAAAAGACAGTACATTATCACCTCCTGGAAACAGAAGCCACGTGTTTAATAGTACATATTCAAAATAAAATACCACAAAGCATTATTATTTTCTTATTGCAGTTTCCTTTCGTATTTCCACCAAATTTCAGATTACAATTTAAATTTGAAATGACCCTACTCTACCTTTTTACTTTTGTATGTGGGTAACTGCTAGCAGTGACTATCCACCCCTCCATCACAGTACCAGGTATTTAATGAAACTTTATATTTTAAGAGTAAAATCTATTTTTTGGAACATCAAAATGTAAATGTAACCTGTCTTTCCTGGATATAATGAAGTGATGTGATGACCTATAGTGGTATAAAGTGACTAAATGATGACACAGTTTCATAACAAAAACTAATCATCTTATTTTAGTAATTCCTGATCTATCTTCTAAGGATCATCCAATGCCTTGTGAAAGCACACTTACTTTTACATTTAATACATTAAAAGATTTGCCTTGATGTTGTGGTGTCTCCAGCTCATTAGTTATAATTGTAATATAGATAATAATAAAGGGTCTTTTCAAATAATGGGAAATAGACACATTCCTTATATGCAATAAGGACTTGCAGAAACTACATAAGACACAGATATACTTTTTACACTTCATTAGCCTGTATTGTGCAGCTTTCTTGTATAGCCCTAGTAAAAATTAATCTCAGGAAGTGCAGTTGGAAACACCATAGTGAGTTATTGAATTCATTGAAAAGATGATTCATTTTGTACTTTCCAGTATAATCTTATTTTTTACTCAGGCTATCACTCCTGAGTTCTTATTTTATTAATTGCTCAATTCATCTTTTGTAAAGATATACTTCATTTTGTATTTCATTTACTCACGTGTTTTCTTAAAAAAAAAATCTTTGCTAATTATTCTGTTGTTGCTCCTTTTAAGCTCTTTTTACCACAATACAAGTTTTATAACATGGCATATCCTTATAAAAAGTATAAGTAATCTACTAACACTCATTACATTAAAAAAGAAGAATCAGGTCTTAGAATCTTTCTTTTCCATTGACTTATTTATCTATTCACCATCCTGATCACAGTACCACCTTCCTTCAAGTTCTTCCTTGATCCTTCCACCCCATTCTCCTCTGTTATGGGGAAGTCCTACTACGTACCAATTCATTGCATATCAAGTCACTGCAGACCAGGCACATCATCTCCCACTGAAGCCAGACAAAGGTATTAGAATCTTTAAATACTAATCATAACACTATTCTTATCAGAGCTGTTCACTTTATGGACTTAACCAAGGTTTCATTATCTCCTTCCACTAAATTGGTATGTTTCTATAGCACAACATGTTCTGAAGCTACTGACTCTACTTTAATTCTGAATAAAAAAATATGAGATAATGCAACATAATATGTAAAGGAAAATACTTATGATAGTGGCAGTTTTAAAGCAACTACTGAGACAATCACCCAAAAGGTTGTTAGCCAATGTGTTGACATTAACATATATTTTCTTTCTCAGTGCCCAGTGTATTACTAAATATTTATATGAACATTAAAATTCTATCTTAGTATGAAGGGAAATGCAAATAAGGTATCCTAATAACAAACTTATTATGTATAAATTATAGTGCCTTACATACTCTTCAAATACACTTTTATCTTAGAAAAATGTTGACAGTTAAAAAATATATCTTTAACAATCTATATGTAAATATGAATGAATTAAAAATCCTAAAACATGATCTTTAGTGTATATTACACTATTATTAAAATTATGCACCAATTAAAACCAAAACAACTGCAAGCCCTGGATACCCCATCACAACAGAAAAGCAGGATTCAGAATTAAAATCACTTCTCATGGTGATGATAGAGGATTTTAAGAAGGACACAAATAACTCCTTTAAAGAAGTACAGGAGAACACAGGTAAGCAAGTAGAAACACTTAAAGAGGAAACTCAAAAATCTCTTAAAGAAATTCAAGAAAACACAACCAAACAAGTGAAGGAATTAAAGAAAATCATCCAGGATCTAAAAATGGAAGTAGAAATAATAAAGAAATATCAAAGGGAAACTACCCTGGAGATAAAAAAAACAAACAAACAAAAAACAAACAAAAAAAAAAACAAAAAAAAAAACCTTAAGAAAGAAATCAGAAGTCAAAGATGTAAGCATCACCAACATAATACAAGAGATAGAAGAGAGAATCTAATGTGCAGAAGATACCATGGAAAGCATTGACACAACTGTAAAAGAAATTGCAAAATTCAAAATCTCCTAACCCAAAACATTCAGGAAATCAAGGACACAATGATAAGAGCAAACCTAAGAATATTAGGTATAGATGGGACTGAAGATTCCCAACTTAAAGGACCAGTAAACATCTTCAGCAAAATTATAGAGGAAAACTTCCTTAAACTAAAGAGAGAGATGTCCATGAACATACAAAAAGCCTACAGAACCCCAAATAGACTAGACCAAAAAAGAAATTCCTCCCATCACATAATAATCAAAACATCAAATGCACAAACCAAAGAAAAAAATATTAAAAGCAGTAAGGGAAAAAGGTCAAGTAACATATAAAGGCAGACCTACAAGAATTACACCAGGCTTCTCACCAGAGATTATAAAGCCAGAAGATCGTGGACACAAAGCCTAAGGAGAACACAAATGCCAGCCCAAACTACTATACCCAGCAAAACTCTCAGTCACCATAGATGGAGAAATCAAGATGTTCCATGAAAAAAAAAAATTTACACCATGTCTTCACACAAATTCAGTACTTCAAGGATAACTGATGGAAAACCCCAACACAAGGAGAGAAACTACAACCAAGAAAAAGCAAGAAAGTAATCTTCCAACAACCATAAAAAGAAGATAGCTACACAAACATATTTCCATGTCTAATAACAAAAATAACATGAAGCAACAATCATTTTTTCTTAATATATCTTAATATCAAAGGACTCAATTTCTCAATAACAAGACTTAGACTATCAGACTGGATACATAAACAGAATCCAGAATTTTGCTGCATACAGGGAATGCACCTCAGTGACAAAGAAAGACACTACCTCAGAGTAAAAGAATGGAAAATAAATTTCCAAACAAATCCAAGAAACAAGCTGGAGTGGCCAATCTAATATCAAATAAAACCGACTTTCAACCAAAAGTAATCAAAAAAGATAAGGAAGGACACTTTATACTTATCAAAGAAAAAATCTACCAAGATGAACTCTCAGTTCTGAACATCTAAGCTCCAAATGCAAGGGAAACCACTTTCATAAAAGAAACCTTAGTAAAACACAAAGTACACATTGCACCTCATACAATAATATTGGGGGATTTCAACATCTCAATCAGCAATGGACAGACCATGGAAACAGAAACTAAACAGAGACACAATGAAATTAACAGTAGTTATGAACCAAATGGATTTAAAAGATATCTATAAAACATTTCAACCTAAAACAAAAGAATATAACTTTTTCTCAGCACCTCATGGTACCTTCTCCAAAATAGACCATATAATTAGTAACAAAACAGGCCTCAACAGATACAAAAAGATTGAAATAATCCCTTGAACCTTATCAGACCACCATGGACTAAGACTGGTCTTTAATAATGACAAAAACAATGGAAAGCCCACATGCACGTGAAAACTCAACAACACTCTACTCAATGATGACTTGGTCAAGGACGAAATAAAGAAAGAAATAAAATACACTTTAGAATTTGATGAAAATGAGAACACATCATACTAAAACTTATGGGGTTACATGAAAGCAGTAATAACAGATAAACCCATAGCTCTGACTGCCTACAAAAAAAATCTGGAGAGAGCATAGACTAACAACTTGACAGCACACCTGAAAGCTTTAGAACAAAAAGAGGCAAATACACCCCAGAGGAGTAGACAGCAGGAAACAATCAAACTCAGGGCTGAAATCAACCAAATAGAAACAAAAAGAACTATACAAAGAATCACCAAAACCAGGACCTGATTCTTTGAGAAAATCAACAATATAGCTAAACCCTTAGCCAGACTAACCAGAGAGCCCAGAGATAGTATATCCAAATTAATAAAATTAGAAATGAAAAGGGAGAAAAAAAACACAGAAACTTAGGAAATTCAAAAAAAATTCATCAGATCCTACTACAAAGGCCTATACTCAACAAAACTAGAAAATCTGGATGAAATGGACAACTTTCTAGACAGATACCAGGTACCAAAGTTAAATCAGGAGCACATATAGCATCTAAATAGTCCCACAACTCCAAAGAAATAGCAGCACTCATTAAGTCTTCCACCAAAAAAGACCAGGACCAGATTGTTTTAGTGCAGAATTCTATCAGACTTTCAAGGAAGACCTAATAACAATTCTCTTCAAACTGTTTCACAAAACAGAAACAGAACGAACACTACATAGTTTGTTATATGAAGCCACAATCAGCTCATACCTAAACCTCACAAAGACCCAACGAAGAAAGAAAACTTCAGACCAGTCTCCCTTATTAATATCGATGCAAATGTACTCGATAAAATTCTGGCAAACTGAATCCAAGAACACATCAAAACAATCATCCATCATGATCAAGTACGCTTTATCCCAGAAATGCAGGGATGGTTCAATATTCGGAAATCCATCAATTTAATCTACTATATAAACAAATTCAAAGAAAAAACCACATGATCATCTCATCTCACTAGATGCTGAGAAAGCATTTGACAAAATTCAACATCCCATCATGATAAAAGTCTTGGAGAGATCAGGAATTTAAGGACCATACCTAAACATAGTAAAAGAAATATACAGCAAGCCAATAGCCAACATCAAACTAAATGGAGAAACACTTGAAACGTTCCCACTAAAATCAGGGACTAGACAAGACTGCCATTCTCACCCTACCTATTCAATATAGTACTGAAAGTTCTAGCCAGAGCAATTAGAAAACAAAAGGAAGTCAAAGGAATACAAATAGGAAACAAAGAAGTCAAAATTTCACTATTTGCAGATGAAATGATAGTATACGTAAGTGATCCTAAAACTTCCACCAGAAAACTCCTAAACCTGATAAACAACTTCAGCAAAGTGGCTGGATATAAAATCAACTCAAACAAATCAGTAATCTTCCTCTACTCGAAGGATAAACAGGCTGAGAAAGAAATTAGGGAAATGACACCCTTCACAATAATCACAAATAATATAAAATACCTTGGTCTGAATCTAACCAAGCAAGTGAAAGATCTGTATGACAAGAACTTCAAGTCTCTGAAGAAAGAAATAGAAGATCTCAGAAGATAAAAAGATCTCCCATGCTCATGGATTGGCAGGATTAATATAGTAGAAATGGCCATCTTGCCAAAAGCAATCCCCATCAAAATTCCAAATCAATTCTTCATAGAGATAGAAAGAGCAATTTGCAAATTTATTTGGAATAACAAAAACCCTAGGATAGTGAAAACTATTCTCAAAAATAAAGGAACTTCTGGGAGAATCACCATCCCTGACCTCAAGCTGTACTACAGCGCAATAATGATAAAAACTGAATGGTATTGGTACAGAGACAGGCAAGAAGATCAATGGAATAGTATTGAAGACCCAGAAATGAAACCACATACCTATGGTCACTTGATCTTTGACAAAGAATATAAACCGTCCAGTGGAAAAAGAACAGCATTTTCCATAAATGTTGCTGGTTCAACTGGAGTGCAGCATATAGAAAAATGCAAATCAATCCATTCTTATGTCCCTGTACAAAGCTCAAGTCCAAGTGGATAAATGTCCTTCACATAAAACCAGATACACAGAAACTAATAGAAGAGAAGGTGGGGAAGACAGTCGAATACCTAGGCATAGGGGAAAAGTTTCTGAACAGAACACCAATGGATTATGCTCTAAGATCAAGAATTGACGAATGGTACCTCATAAAATTGCAAAGCTTCTGTAAGGCAAACGACACTGTCAATAGGACAAAATGGCAACCTTCAGATTGGGAAAAGCTCTTTAGTAATCCTACATCCAATAGTGGGCTAATATCCAATATATACCAAGAATTCCAGAAATTAGATTCCAGACAAACAAATAACCTTATTTAAAAATGGGGTACAGAGCTAAACAAAGAATTCTCAATTGAGGAAACTCGAATGGCTGAGAAGCACCTAAAGAAATGTTCAATATCCTTAGTCATCAACGAATTGCAAATCAAAACAACACTGAGATTCCACCTCATACCAGTCAGAATGTCTAAGATCAAAAACTCAGGTGATAGCAGATTCTGGTGAGGAAGTGGAGAAAGAGGAAAACTCCTCCATTGTTGCTGGCATTGCAAGCTGGTACAACCACTCTGGAAATCAGTCTGACAGTTCTTCAGAGAATTGTACATAGCTATACCACTCCTGGGCATACACCCAGAAGATGCTCTCCAACATATAACAAGGACACATGATCCACTAAGGTCATACCAGCCTTATTTATAATAGCCAGAAGCTGGAAAGAACCCAGATGTCCTTCAACAGAGGAATGGATACAAAAAATGTGGTACATATACACAATAGAATATTACTCAGCTACTAAAAACAACAAATTCAAGAAATTCTTAGGTAAATGGATGGAACTAGAAAATATCATCCTGAGTGAGGCAACCCAATCACAAAAGAATACACATGGTATATACTCACTGATAATTGGATATTAGCCCAAAAGCTTGCAATATCCAAGATACAACTCACAGACCACATGAAGCTCATGAAGAAGGAAGACCAAAGTGTGAGTGCTTTGGTCCTTCTTAGAAGAGGTAACAAAATGCTCATAGGAACAAATATGGAGACAAAGTGTGTGACCGAAACTGAAGGAGGGGCCATACAGTAACTGCTCCACCTGGATATCCATCCCTTGTGCATTCACCAAAGGTAGACATTGATGTGGATGCCAGAAATTGCATGCTGACAATAGCAGATATATCAATATATCAATATCTGTCTTCTTAGAGGTCTGCCAGAGATTGGAATATACAGAGTTGGAAGCTCACAGCTAATCATTGAGTTGATCATGGGGTTCCCAATGGAGGATTGAGAGAGAAGACTGAAGGAACTAAAAGGGTTTATGGCCCCATGAGGAAAGCAACAATACCAACCAACCAGAGCTCCCAGGGCCTAAACCACCATCCTGGAAGCACATAGGGAGGAGCCCATGGCTTCAGCTGTATATGTAGGGGAGGATGACAGTGTCAGACATAGGTGGGTGAGGAAGTCCTTGGTCCAGTGAAGGCTGGACACCTCAGTGTGGGGGAAATCATGGGTGGGGAGGTGAGAGTGGGAGGGTGAGTCTGGGCATACCCTCATAGATGCAGGAGGAGGGGGGATGGGATAGAGGGTTCCTGGGTGAGGTGAAAGTGAATTACATCTGAAATGAAATAAAATATCCAATAAAATAATACTAAAAAAAACAACTTTTCTCTTGCCCCATGAACATGAACTAAACAAGGAAAGAATCCATGACAAAAAAATTGACTGGATAAATCAGTGTTAAGTCTGCTTTTATGTAACATAAAATTGAAACTTGTCAGTCATACCTATTTTGATAGCAATTTCTTGAAAATATCATAAGACATGTTCTGAAAAATATTATTAATCATTGGCTCTGTTACTAATTATGTGGGAAATATACTGTTAAATAATCAAAATAGCAGTTGTCAAATGATGAGAGATTAAAACTAATATATATGTATTTTCAGGCACTAGAAATATAAAAGCATTATAAAATGTAACAGAAATAATATGAAATATTAAGAAAAATGTCTTAAACTTCAAAGTTTATTACACCACAGAGTCAAGACATAATTAAAGGAAGATTTTACTAAAGCATGACTAATTACAAATTTCAGGCAATTTATAAATCAAGGGATAAATATAGATACCCATTACCTCAAGCACATACACCACACGCTTCATTTTCTTTTTCACATGGCACTACTTAATCTTGTCTCTAAGGGACTTTCTAAGATGCATGAATAAGCAAATACATAGTTCTTTCAACTGAGAAATTATGGGAAATATGTACTGTCTTCTACTTTCAGATCCTAAGCAATATTAAATTGCAATATAATAGGAGACTAATTTCCATTTTTAGGTCATGAAGTTTTTAATTTTAAGGTTTAGTTTCAATTTTTGTTTGTCTGTGTGTGGTGTGGCGGTGACATGTGTGCTGTATATGTTTATGGTACTGGTATATAAGTGTGCACGTCCTTATGCACGCACACATTTCTAGGTCAGAGTAGGATTTCAGGTGTCTTCCTTTATTACACTCAACGTTATTGCTCTGAGCAGTATTCCTCACTGTATTGGAAGCTCTCCATTGTGGTTATGCAGGCTGTTCAGCAACCTCTACGTATTTGTCCATCTCTGTCTCCCAATGCAAAATAATTCAGAACCATGTCCAGCCCTTAAAATACATGCTGGAGATTTGACCTCAATCTCTCAGGTATGCAGAGCAAGCACTGTTATTTGCTAAGCCATCTGCTCAGGACTTGGTTTTGATTTTTCAACTTCAGGAGCTTCATTATTTTATTTTAGTGAATAGAAATTTGTAGGTCTGACAAAAGAGGACTATTTATATGTATTTAAGGATTTCAATAATAGGTTTATTTCTGCCAACATAGGCAAATTATGTTCATTCATAGCACTGCAAAGGTATATGATGTGCTCCACAAATATGAAACAAAATCTGATGATTTTTGCTATGTCTCATGTATATAGTGTTTTTAATGAGATAATCTTCAGTAGTTTCAAAGAGTAATAAATGCTGAGAAAAATACTGGAATGCAGTAGAAGAGGTAAACAGCAATTTTTGGTTGGGATGGCTTAATGAAATTTGCTATATTTTGTAGAGGAATTTTATCTAGCAACATGGCTACTCTGGCAAAGAATAATACCAAAAAAATATGTCTGGGTGATATGGCTGCAATGTAGACATGTCTTTAGTACACACCTTTAATCTCTTTGGCTAGAATACAGACATGCCTTTAGTATACACCTTTAATTCCAAACATTGTCATCTAATTGAGGGGCAGACAAAGTGACAACTTAGGAAAAGATTTCAAAAAATGATTCAGAGATAGGATACTTCTCTCCTAAGAACATATAGAAAAGCGAGGCCATTTAAAAGAGCAGAACAAGATGAGCAGGTCAGTTGGGAGAAAGTGCAGTCATTTCAGTTGAGTGCAGTTGAGTTCCATTCAGTTCCCTTCAGTCTGAGCAGTCAAATTGGGCTAGTGCAGTCAGTGCAGGTCAGTTCATGGAACTCAGAGACAGGTTTTCCAAGCAGAGCAATTGCATATGAAGTTGAGAGAAGCCAGTCTGTTTGGATAGGAGTTTGATTCAGAACAATGGATTTATACCAGCCTGACAGAATTCAGAAAGAGGTAGAAAGCTTGGGTAGAGCTCTCACTTCATCTCTTCAGCTGAGCAAATAAGAGTTAGTTTTATAATATTTTACCAGGTTTAACAAATATTAATAAATGAAATGTTCAAAGAAAGCATCCTTGAAGTTATGAGGGATATGGCCTGCTTGTGAGAGGAAAGATGTGGAGAGTGGAGGAAGCTCTGCGTTAATGACTAAGAAACAGGTGAAGTCCTGAGTGAATATGTAATGAATGTTGACTTAAAAACACTCTTGTCAAGGATTCCAATACCTCAGACTCATAAATATGTCAAAGCCTTCCTCAGGTCATATTCAGAAAACGTCCTCGTGGTCCAGGTATGAACAATTATGAATGACTGACATAGAAGCTATCGACCACAGGTTCCTCTTCCCAGTTGACAGTAACCAGAAACTACTCCCCTATAAAAACCTCCTACTGAGAGTCATTAAACTTTCTCCTTATTCAGCTGTATATAATAAAGCTCTCTCCAAGATTCAGATGTGTAAAATAAATGAGTTCAGTTTTCAGACTTCTGCTGGTGTGTCCATCAGCAATTATGGCAAAACCAATCCCAGATTTTCTGTACTTGTATTTATATGTCTGTGTTTCAGTTGCCTGAGTTACTTCAGTTTCTAAGCTATGCAGGTTACAGCAAGAAATAAACCTGGAATAAGTCTAATATAAGACACAGACACAACACACACACACACACACACACACACACACACACACATGTACACATGTAAATACGCATTTTGTTATGGTTTTGCTAAGTAACACAAATTGATGACATTAAAATATATGGTTGAATTAATAAAGCATGCAAATTTCCTAAAACTTAATCTATATGAAAATAAATTTGAGATTATTCACATTACCTGTGAATATGATGTTATATGAAATTGTGAGTTTTCAAATATGATTATGTTAAGTAAGTTAAAATGTGGAGAGAGAAAGTTAGAAAATCTTGGTGAACACAGTAGAGCCAAAATGTCTTTATATGAAGGAAATAGTGAGAAAAGGGAGAAAATGTAAGAGAAAGGAGAAAGGAGAAAATGCATTTTAACGTATAACAGCATTGTTAGTTGTAAAGATGGAGGAAGAGTATATGAGACAAAAAATTACTGAGGCCTCAGAAACAAAAAAAAATGAGTTACTGATTTTAGACCTATGAATTCCATTTTAAATATCAATTCTCTTGAAATTTATCAAAAACTGTCATCTTATTTGTAACCTACCAAGTTGATAACAATTTATTATTGTAGCTATAAATAAGGAACACGGTGTGATAGAATCCTTCCCACATGACATTATACTATCTAAGTGTATTGTCTTGGGTAAATATGGGAATCTCTCCCTTGGTGACAAAATAAATAATATTTTCAAAATACAGTAAGATGTTTCAAAAAGGAAGGATGATGTTACATGAAAATGGGAATTTTCAAATATGATTATGCTAAGTCTGTGGGCATTAAGTTGTGGGCATTTTTTGTTTATGTGTGTGTATATACGTACATATATCTATCATGTAAGTTGTATGTACACACACAAGTCACCAGGCATGGTGATAAGAAACTTAATCTGATAAAATTCCTTACTAACCTCATGTTGGTATTTTTCTTTACAAGTTTATCTTATAAAATAAGTAAATAAATAAGTTTAGTTATAAAATAAATGCTTATAAATAAATGTTCAGTTCTTAGAAAACAGGCAAGTAAAACAAACAAACCAACTAGAATTAAAAAAATGAATTAAAAAAACAAAAAAGCATAAGAAACACACACACACCACATAAAAACACAAAATTGGAAACCGTAACAAGTGAAAAACCAGTAAGACAAAGAGAAAAAAAAAAGACTTGAATAAAGCAATATGACACATGGAAACATGCACAAAAACAATCTACAAATACATTATTGTTTTGTACGTGTGTGTGTGTGTGTGTGTGTGTGTGTGTGTGTGTGTGTGTGTGTGTTGCACACTATTGCTGAGCCTGGGGTATGCCCTTAAGTGTGGAAAATTAAGCTTTCCTTTGCAAGCACTTGTGAATTGCATATAGCTTCTTGCTTAGGGATTGAAGATAGTATCAACTCCCTCTCAGACCTGGGACCCTGTCATATTTGAAACTCTGAGGCCTTGGACATGCTGACAGTGTATCAGTCTTATGGTGCTTGAGAGGCAGTTTCCCCACACAACTCAGGCTATTTTCAAGGATATTGGTTGTTTTTCATAAACTTATAGTAAGGCCCTAGTCCTGAATACAACATCTACATAACATATTGAACAAGGAGAAGTTGAAATGCTGCCTACCTAGAGCCTATATCCTTATCCACTAGTATTCATAATACTGGGAAGTAATCTTCACAGTACTGTAGAAGAAAGGCAAATACCAACCAAATTACTAATCTTGCAGTCTACAGTGGTGATATGCCTGCCTAATACACTGATGCAATAATATCACAAACATTGTGGGAGTAACAAAAATTTTTTTGATTATATTTAAGGCCAATTCTCACTCTTTGAATTGGAACACATGTATGACACTTCTTTAGTAGACAAAAACCTGAGACTAGATAGGTCTTAGTCCTAGGGGAAAACAAATACTATTGTTCTGCTAAAGGAAAACAGAAATATAACAAATCCTAACAACAATCTGTTCTACTGATAGTGTCTCACTCAGCCATCAGAGAAGTTCCCTTTTGCAGTAGATGAGAGCAAATACAAGAACCACAACTGGGTATTATGAAGAGTATGAGAGAGCTTAGAACCCTCAGTCCTCCATGAGATGACTGCTTCAGTACATTCCCTTCTGTATTCTTGGAACTGTTGTATAGAGAAGGAAGGATGATTTGAAGAGCCAGAGGAGACAGAGAGTATCCTTGGAATTTTCTATAAAGGTACATTTCAGGTCTTCATTTATTTTACATAACACAATAACATATTTAATAACTAATACTGCCCTCAGTAAATCTTGGTACATTATCCACTCTGAAGCACCACATAGTTTCAAGTATGTGAAAATAAAGTGAGAGATTATTCTAAATCTAAAAATTGAGGACAAATGAAACCTACGTCTGTAAGCTGCTTAAGTGAAGTCTCTTCTGAAAATTGGCTGCAGTGTGTATAAAATGACCTGATTGTATATATGTCAAAAGTAAAACCAATGCAAATGACAAAAGTATATAATCTTACTAAGCATTCTTATTTCTCTATCTCAGTTTTATAATAAACATCAATGATGAAATAGTTTTCATAGGTTAGCCAAGTACTATTTGATATTGGATCCATTTGTGTGATTTGAGGTCAAGTATACCTGTATACTCTTATTTTGAAGATAATAAAATAAACATTACAATACTTATATTTTACTTGTATTATAATTCATGACAATCAGAAAATTTACTTTCTCATCTAGAAATTCTTTGGGGTAAAATCTATTTTAGTTTTGCCAGGTCTCAGGATATTTTTCTATAAAATGAAGGGAAAGATGCCAAAATTATTTGGGAATATGGATAGGAAAAGACTATACTCACAGTATTTAATAATGTGAAAACTAAACAATAAGTTATTACTCATAATGTGCATGACAAGATAAGAATATGTATAAGTATATGACAGTGTTAGAATGTTGTGCATTAAAGGACATGTAAGGATGTGGGTCTTCAAATTAGTTGGTACTATTTTAATACGATAACTAACTTGTCACTTAGTGTTTAAAGAGTAGTAAGAAGAGAATCTTAAATGAAAACTGACCATAACTAGGGGCAAGCTAACAAGATTTTACAGATTGATCACTGAAACTATAAATTGAGGAGTAAAATTTAAGGTGCACAAACATAATGTTGATAAAACTTTTCCATGGGACAAATTTGGCTTGGTGAAACCTAGAAAAATCACAAATTTGAGAAGATTCTTGCAAAAGTATTACAGAACTTGGTGAATTAAAATATCTGTTAACTGATTAATGTTTGAAAAAAACATGATACATATATACAATAAAATTATATTCAAATTTAAAAGTGCAAATGTGAAATTTGTAGGTAAATGGGTAAAATTGGAATGAAATATCTAATTTATAGTTGAGCAATTTATGATTTTCAAAAGTATATTTTAAAAGATTATATAATCATTACATTTCCAGAAAGCTTTGAAGACAGTTTGACACATGTACTCAGGTTCTGGGCTGTTGTATTACAAGTGATACACACTAATGTTCAAATTCTAAAGTGAAAGAGTAAACTCTCAAATTTCTTTTAACCAACATTTTTACCAAATATGCCAGGTAGTGTTTATGTTCTCTGAGATTAAAAACAATGAAAAACTAAGCAAAACAATTATATATGGTCAGAGTTTAGAAGATACTTTACTATGTTGCATATATTTTTTTATTCTGTGGCTAATATCTGACAGACACTTTAAAAGAAAGAACGATTTATTATTCCACATAGTTTCACAGATTTCAGATCATGCCCATCTGCCCTGCTACTTCTGGTCCTGTGCTGAAGCAGACCATCATGCAGAAGAGTAGTATACAATACAATTGGGCATTTTATAAATATCTGGAAACAAAGTTTCAGAGAGAAGAGAGCCCAGAATTATATACAGCCATTAAGGGTATCTCTGCAAAAAACTACTTTGTGAAAGTAGGTCAAATTTCTAAAAATTAACATCACTTTCCATTAATTCACTGTATTACTATTAACACAATGAGCAAGTCGGAGCCCTCCTGATCCATTCACCTAGTAATGGTTACAATTACTATCTTAGGACTTATGTCTCCAGCACATAAGCCTTAATATTACATAGAAATTAACAATTTTATTATACCAACAAAAATACAGTTTTTAAATAATTATATAGCAGGCATGAGTTTGAACTAACAAATGCACCATTAGGATTTTTTTGTTTGTTTGTTTGTTTTTTTACTTTAGTATTAAGGATTAATGAGCAAATGAGTTGGCAATATTAGACGTATAGAAAATTAATGGATGTGGACAAAATAACAAGTGGGTAAAAGA
The DNA here is from genome assembly GCA_030674055.1 of Rhabdomys pumilio. Classification (NCBI taxonomy): domain Eukaryota; kingdom Metazoa; phylum Chordata; class Mammalia; order Rodentia; family Muridae; genus Rhabdomys; species Rhabdomys pumilio. The sequence continues at coordinate 57,672,311 of JANHMN010000005.1, forward strand.
AAATGATAGGCTACAAACCAAACTTCAGCCGCAATGTTATCAAGAGGCTAGAGAGGTGTCTCAGTGGTTAAGATAACTTACTGTTCTTCCAGATGAAGGAAATTCAATTCTCAGCACTCTTTTACTGGTTTCCCTGATCGATCTGCAAAATCTTGTTAGCTTGCCTCTAGTTAAGGTCGGTTTCCATTTAAGGTTCTCTTGTTACTATACTTTAAGCACTAACTGACAAGGTGATTATCTTATTACAATAATGCCAACTAATTTGAAGGCCCACATCTTCACATGCCCTTTAATATGCAATGTTCTAACACTTTTATATACTTATACATATTTCTAACTTACCAGAAAAAGAGAAATCAAAATTTAAGGTGCACAAACTTCATTACAATAAGTTTTTCATGAAAAAAATTTGGTATGGTAAAATCTAGGAAAATCAAATCAAACTGTCAATACCTAAACCACTATAAGATCTTATATATTTTACCCCCTTACGGACTTGTATACACCCACAATGCAGAAACATACACCTACACATAGCTCAAAATAATAAAATATAAGAATTTCTTTAAAAAGCCAATCAAAAATAGTATTTACTTAAACAAATAACACCCAAATTTAAGTTAAGGAGTTATCTTTAAGCTATTCTATATTTTTAAAAAGGTAATCTTATTAGAACAATATAGTTTGGTTTTAACTAAATAATGAAAAATTTAATAAATTCAATATTTTTAAATTCAATGGATAAAACACTGTTTTAGGTGCCCTCACTTTTCTCCTTAAACTAAGAGAACAATGGTCAGAGAGATCACTTATTTAATGAGTGATAAATAAACATAAAAATAAATAATAAGATTTAATTTTCTCCTACTTGGAACTAATGTGTCTCATAAATCTAATGGGAAAGATAAATAACCTAGATAAATTTTAAAATCTTCAGAGCAATATTGACTGAGATTAAAAGATTCATTATACTCTTGCACATGTTGTATTTAATATAAGTACAAGAACTTGAATATTAGTAAAGCTTAAACAAATTCAAATGTAACAAATATTAGATTAAACATGGCACATTATGAGTTTGAAAAGCTAATTAGTTTTTCTTGGTTCATTTTATATCTAACAGAAAATAGTTGTATTGTCAATTAAATAAGTCATTTAACTAAACAAGCATCTAATGCTCTTAAGTCCCTCCATTTTATCTATATTTTTTCTCAATGGGAACTTGAAAAAATAATGTATCTTATTGACTACATGTGGTGAGAGCTTTAAAATGGATCATGTTTGTCCACTTGGAGATTCCATTTGCCTTATTATATTCTAGGTTTTATTATATTATATAAATGATGTTCTTTTTACTATACAATATATAATATATATGTATATATAAATACACTCATACACATACATGTTAACTTGGCTGTATACATAATAGAATGTGCCAAATATATTTTCTTTTACATTATATATATTTTACTTTGCTTTCATTTAGATATGAGCCAAGAACCAGAAACTACATGCTTCTTGGGAGAACCATCTAAATAGGCCATGATAAATAACCAAATATGAATTGCTTAAGAAGTATCCCTGTGCATAAGTATGTTTTAACTGTTTTCCTAATTTCACATAAAGATGGTCGTGTTGTATATTAGCAGTAACATTTATAGGAATTCCTGGAAAGAGTTACACTACTTAAACTACATCTATATTTAGAAGAAATTAATTTTGTTTTTATAACAGCAAGCAATTGGGTAGTAAATGTTAAAACTAATACTATAAGACCAAAAGCTAACTGGTAGATTTTTTCACTTATTTTTAAATGAATCTAGCTTAAATTTTCTTTATAACTGAATGAAACTGTTAGTATATGGTTCAACTGAATACCAATCCTTATGCTCAAAACTGTGCTGACTGTGCTTTCTGAAATCAAATGCTGATACAGACTTTTTAGAACTCTCATGATGGTTTTTATTTCTCATCACAAGGCCTTCATAAGCTAAAAGTCACTCCCTTGACCAAGAACCTATGAAAATAAAAATCACTTTCTTAACAAAAAAAAAAAAAAAGTAACTCTAGGGATCATTTCCTGGTTGCAAGGGATCTTGTAATAATTTTGACACTATACTATAATGCTTCCAAGCTAGATTCTTTTAAAAATGCTTTAATTTTTGCTAGAATTACATATGTATATACAATAAAATGTGATCATATATGCCCCTAATTTACCTGTTAAACTTCTGCCCATATTTCTTCTACTATGTCAGCTCTCAATCTCATATTCCTGCTTTTGATAAGTCAGTGAGTTCAGTTATTGGTATTCATATGTGCATGAGTATAGAGCTACCTAAGCCACTATGAATATATGATTTTGATAGTTATGACATATGCAGAAGACAACATTTTACAACTATCCTCCAGCTGTTCCATTCATTTTACCTCATCTTCTACAATATTATTTGAGCATTTGTGGTAGGGGAGTTAATGTAGCTGTTCCATTTATGGCTGAGCATTTAATCTCTTATTCTTAGCTCTTGGGTCACTTATTCATCTTTCCAATGACTGCTATGCATAGCAAAAGAGATCTTTGACTGAAGTTGAGAAAAAGCCAGAATATGGATACAAATATAGACATTTAGAGGACAATTTAATAGCATAGACATTCAGCAAAAATAACATTAGGGTAGATTCTACCCTAGAACCTATGACCTCCCCAGTCATGACTTTAGGCTGGAACTATAGTACCAGGTATATAAACACACACGAAAGAAAGGGTAAGAATACTCAAATAAAAAAATAAGTAAAGATTTGTTGTTGAGAGATGGGGGTAGAGGAAGCAATAGTGACTGGCTTTACCAAAATGGTTGAATGATGTAAGCAGGGAAAGAAAGGACTGTTCTAGTAGTTTCCAGGAAAACAGTAGTACTGATATCAACATGAATGCTAACAGTCCAGTTCAAGACGTATCAGAAGTGACAATATTAGTAAGCTGGCTAGGAGCCATTCCTGTGACATTTTCCCAAAGATTCTGTCTGCATTCTGCATGTGTCGAATAAAATAAAAGGTAATGGCAGATGAAATTTCAAGATGCCATATAATGTAGAATATATGACACTAGTATTATAATTTTTATGCCAGTCTATACAATAAAATGAACAAGAGAGGCAGAAAAATACAAAATGTAGAGTGTGGAGAAAAAAAATCAATAGAAAGATTAACATTTCAATTAAGACTTGTGCTGAAAGAGAGGTGTTTACTGTTAAGATTAACACAATTAAAGAGACATCTCTTGCTCTGTAAATGAGATATTTATAGCCTTGAGCATTTGAAGACTTTTTTTCCCAGCCAATGGTGTAGCTTAGTGGAGTCTTTAGAGCTGCAGTTTTATGAGAGTATGTACACCACTGGGGGCAGGTTTGGAGAGGTCATAATCTTACTTATTCTCCAGTTCACTTTCTGTTTTATGCTTATGGCTACAGATGTGATGTCTGAGCTTCATTTTCAGTCTGACTGTTCAGTTGCCATTTTCTACCCACCATTATGGATTTCTACCAATCATGAAAACAAGTTCCTCTTCACCAACAGCTACAGTAATATTTTGTTGTAATTTTGATTCCTAAAATATTTCTTACGAAGATAAGAAGAAATCTTAGTTCTAATCAGCATTTCCCTAAAAGCTGGAGATGTTAAATACTTTTTAAAATATTTACTAACTGATTGTATTTCTTCTTTTATATATTTTTCTTTAGTTCTAGAGTATAGTACTTAATTAAGTTATTTCAATTCTAGATGTTTAGTTTTCTGAATTCTTTGTATATTCTAGACATTAATCTTCTATGAGAATTACATATGATTGGTAAAGATTTTCTTTCATTCTATATATTACCTCTTCACTAAAATGACAATTTTCTTTGTAGTACAGGAGACCTTATCATGAGACTCAATTTGTCAAATATTGGTCTCATTTACTGCACTACCAGAGTTCAATTCAGAAAGACTTTACTTGTGCTTAAGAGTTGAAGTCTACTTCCTACTTTTTCTCTAGCATGTTGAGTATCAGGTTTTATGTTGTTTATGAACTTGAGGGTTCTTCTGGGTCTTCTAAAGTTATAACAAACAAGAAACCATTCAAACTTTATCCAACAAACATATTAAAGACAAGTCCAATTTACATTTTTTTGGCATTCTTTATTATTATCATTATCATTATCATTATCACTTTTATTATTTTACAGTTCATTCATTATCCCCTTCCTGGTCCACCCTCCCACAGTTTCTCATCCCATTCCTCCTCACCCTGTCTCTAAAAGGATGTCCCTACCCCACCTCCACCAGGCTTCCCCACTCTCTGGGGCCTCAATTCTCTCCAGGGTTAGGTGCATCTTCTCTCACTGAGGCCAGACCAAGCAGTCTTCTGCTGAATATTTCTCTGGGTTTTTGGGCCAGCTCTTCTATGCTGCCTTGTCGATGCGTCAGTGTCTGAGAGATCCCAGGAGTTCCGGGTTAGTTGTTGGAAGACTGATGGTCTTCCTATGTGGTAGCCCTCCTCCTCAGCTTTTTCCAACTTTTCCCTAATTCAACCACAGGGGTCTCCAACTTCAGTCCAATGGTTGGGTATAAAAATACTTTGGTGGTTACTTCTTAGAAGGGGGAACAAAATACATACAGGAGAAAATAAGGAGACCAAGTGTGGAACAGAGAATGAAGAAAATGCCATCCTAAGATGGCCCCACCTGGGGATCCATCCCATATACAGTCACCAAACACAGATACTATTGCTAATGCCAAGAAGTGCTTGCTAACAGGAGCCTGTCTCCTGAGATGCTCTGCCAGAGCCTGACAAATACAGAGGCAGTTGCTTGCAGACAACCATTGGACTGAGCACAGGGTCCCTAATAGGGTCCCCAATGGAGAAGTTAAAGAACTGAAGGAGCTGAAGGGGTTTGCAACCCCATAGGAAGAACAACATCAACCAACCAGAACCCCTAGAGCACCCAAGGACTAAATCTCCAACCAAAGAGTACACATGGAGGGACCCATAGCTCCAGCTACACGTGTAGCAGCGAATTGCCTTATCTGGCATCAATAGAAGAGGCCCTTGGTCCTGTGAAGGCTAGATGCTCCAGTGAAAGGGGATGATAGAGTGGTGAGGCAGGAAAGTGGGGGTGGGTGGGAGAGCACCCTCATAGGAGCAGGGGAAGCCGGGATGGGATGGGATAGGGGGTTTCCTGAGGGGAAACCAGGAAAGGGAATAACATTTGAAATGTAAATAAAGAAAATATCCAATAAAGAAAAAGATGAGGGAAAGTATTCTAGGCCCAAGTTGATGACATTTTTAGTTCTTGGATTCTCCATAACTAGTGTTCTATAGAGTAAATAACTTTTAAAAGGTTTTTATTTATTACCAGAATATCTTAGTTCAGATACAGAGTAGGGCAAGGAATGGTGCCGGGGGCCTCACCCGCCCCGGCTTGGGGTGGCGAGCGGGAGAGATGCAGCTTCTTCTTCTTTCTTCTCCTCCTCCCACCATCCGGTTCTTCTCGAGGCAGCCCCTATGCTACTGCTGTAACTGATTTGCAGTCAGCGATTCTGTGGCCTGAAATTGGCACTGCATCCCAGCCCTGAGACCAGCAAGGGGTTAAGTAAATAGTTTTGTGTTATCCTAAAACTTCTTCTGAGGGTAAGAGACTGCAGGCTAGGGTGATTAACACAGTAGCCTAACTGCAGAGGATTAGGCAATGTGGCCTTTGTTCTATCTCAGCAGGAACTGCTGGACTCTAACTTACTGCTGGGTCACAGGAAGAAAAGACACTTAGAAAAGTTGCTATAGAGTTTATTAAATGTAAAAAGTATCCTATGAAAGCTATCTGAGGGGGAAGGTGAAAAGTCCTGAGTGGGGGAAAAGAAAAGATTCTAACAAAGTAAAGATTCTAAGGAAGAAAAACTCTAGACAGGGAAATAGAAAGGGCGATGGGCTCCTAACTAACTAACTTTATTCTAATTAACTGACTAACTCTATTCTAACTATTCTAACTAACTGACTATTCTATTCTAACTAACTCCATTCTAACTCACTGACTATTCTAACTATTCTAACTCTATTCTAACTAACTTCTTTGTCTTTGTCTTCAGTATTTATACACCATTCAGAGCACATGATCACATGTTACAAAGCTCATCACAAGTTCACACCAAAATTCAAGTCATAAATTGAAATAGAAGTTTACAACACAGAATGTTTACATGAATATCCATTAGAAGTAATTATCTAACTAGACATTCATCACCTGTCTAGCTGCACAGGTTCGCAGAAAGTTTGAAACTATAAATTAGTGAAGTTTTGTTTAGATAAACCCAGGCAATATTTTCTCTTCTGCCCTGGTACCTATAATAAATTGTGAGTTTCCTCTTTTGACCTAGGTTAATAGTTTTATGACCTCTTGGAATGTGCTCTAAGCAGGAGAAGGTCTAGGGGCAATTAACTGATAACAGTCAGGAGACTGGCAGAGTTCTCTTTGCAGTTTCGACTATGCCTGAGGGACTTAATAGCAGTCCTGTTATAAAAGAGCTTAGTAATCATTGATATAATTTTAGGAATTTTTATAGGATCATCATTAAGACTTAAGAAGTCATCTATTTGTCTATATAGTGTCACTACAAGACAGTACATATTGGTGGATCTGCAGAGATCTGCTACAAAGGGGTGTGCTATTGCTTAGTGATAGTTGCATATGTCTAATAATAATAATAATGGGACAAGCATATTAATAGCAGGAATCTTTCCTAAAATCACGTCCACCACAGCCTTCCTAATGGGGCACACTAGTCGCATTTTATATAATAATTCGAGGCTAGCATTTCAGGATGATCATTTGCTCATTATTAGCTTGTCCCATTATGGCTTCTCACAGAATGGCTTTCCAGAAGGACAAAAAAAATAGCCCAAGATAAAATAATTAGGTTCTAATCTTTCAAAATTCAAATCTCTCCAGAGTACTTAAATGTCAGTCTGTCCATCAGTCTCAATAGAGACTAACTCCTTCTAGGATTTTTGTCTTGTTTTGTGGTGTTTTGTTTTGTTTTCAGCTAGATGCAGCTTCTTTTCAGGAATTTTTTTTATACATTTCTGCTCTATAATGGCACAAAATATACATTACTATTTCAAAAGGGAGATGTTGGGCATAGTGAAAGTGATGAAACTTATCAGAAAAATCCACATCCTACAGGTCCACTTATGTCCAGTGTCTGAGACTTTAATTTCATAGGGCTTAGATGACTTCACACCTCCATGTTTCCTGCCGGTAATGTCTCCCTCTTGGGCTGGTTCCACTCCCAGTGGTAGATATCACATGCCTCTGGCACCTCTAGTATCTTACGGTTTCTGATGCAATCCAGGTTTTACTTTAATAGCTTTGTGTAATGGACTCTCAAGGGACTGTCCCACAGCATCTTACCTGACCTCAGTGGTGCTTTGAAATGGCAGAAGAAAAATATAAAACCTCTTTACATCATGTGTGACACTTCAGCCAGCACCATGCAGATGATATTGTCAAATTTATCTATACCCTTGTGATGGACCTCGTTGAACCAGATTTACAGCAATTTTTGTTTTCAGATGCTTTCCAGCAGCAGCAGCAAAAAATTCTTTAAGGCTTCTTTCTGTATAAGCTGCGAGTCTGGCTCGGTAAATTCTTGCCCTGAGAGTATGTTTCCCCACTTTTTTTTCCCCCAATACAGGGCAGGAAGCTTACACATAAAATCTCTAATCTCTATAGCTCTTTCAGTACAAACCTTGATGGCAATATTAAGTGGTGCTCTTTTTCTCCTTAAGCTGTATATTCTGAATTTTTCTACTTTATTTGCTCTTTTTTATTATAGACGTGCTTAAAAGTCATTAATAATAACCGCATCACAGATTAAATATTATGCTCTCTTGAAATTGCCTCCATCTAAGAAATCAATCTTTTACTTTCTTTTAAAACTATATTTAAATTTTGAGAGTATAATTACAATGTTTTTTCTTCCCATTTGTCCCTCCAAACCTTGCCATATACTGCTCCGTGTTCACTTTCAAATTCATAGCCTCCTTTTTAATTGCTGTTGCATAAGTATATGCTAATTTAACCTCTGGACACAAGGATAAGGTAACCAGATTATTTGTCAACATAACATAAGAATGGCCTCTAGCCCTGTTGCTAATATTGTAATGTTACCCTCTAAAACAACCTGTATTTGATGACCATTCTGGAGGTCACTTATCAGATTTTCTATCTATCAGATATTTACATTACAGTTCATAGCAAAATTGTAGGCATAATGTTGCAACTAAATACTTTTATAGTTGTGGGTCATTATAACATTACTAGAAACTCTATTAAAGTGTTGCAACTTAGGAAGTGTGAGAGCCACTCTAAAGCAATTTGAGTTGGGCCTCTACAATTCATGTTGTTCTCGGTGCTACTGTTGTCTGGAAACCTACTAGAATGTCTCTTTACACTTTACTTACATTATTCAACTAGTTTTCAAGTCCTAAGTTCCAATGTCTTCCACATTCCTTTAAAATGTCCAACATGGTCAGATTTTTCACAGTAACAGCCTACTCTCAGATCCTAATACCTATATGACTTATTTTTTTTCTGTGGCTGTGACAAACTACAGTGACTAAGACAACTTATAGAAGAAATGATTTACTTATTAATTTATTCTAGTGAGATAAAAGTCCTTTATGATTGAGAAATATAGCATCAAGCTACAGAAACTGATGAGGATAGCTCACATGCTGAATGGCAAGTACAGAGCAGTGAGAAATAAATGGAAGTGGCTTGAGTCTTTAAACACTCAAAATGGGTCTCCTGTGACATACTTTCTCTAGCAAGACTCTACTTCCTAAGCCTCTCTAAATAGTTACCCCCAAATGGGTCTCAAGTTTTCAAAAACTGGGTTCATGGAAAACATTTCTTCATACACACTTCACATTGCAGTATATGTGTCCAATGGTGTAAAACAATCACACCACTTCTTCATTGTAGTATATGTGTCCATACTGACATCACACACTGATAGGAATATGTGTAGACCTTGTTAGAATTAATCCAGTCTTTTGAATAGGATCTAAGACCTACCCATTCCCTGTTACAGAATTATTAATGAAATAAATGCAACAAGAATATCTGTAATTGGTTTAAAGTTGTCTTGGTTTCTTTGAATCAGTTATGTGGTAAAGCCTCTTAAAGGTGATGGCAATTTTGTGGAAAATTCATCTTTGTACCTTAACAATCTGGCTTGTTATCAGAGATGATTAATATTCCAAAGATTTCCTTCACTTGATCTATTGGAGTTAAAATGTTGAAGTCAGCAACAAGGAAATGATCTGCTTAATATCTAGCACAAGTCTCCCTAGTCAATGATCCTCCTAAAAATCCATATATGTAAGGATGTCATCTCTCTTAAACCTTAGAGTAGAACCTGGTGCATTGGATAATAGCCAAGAGGCTAGAGGTGATTAGTCATTTGTTATTGTGATCAGAAAGAACTATCATAGGAAACCCTGACTTAACTTCATAGTTAGGTCAGAATATAATCTATTCATTATGTAGTTAAACTCGTGGAAACATAAAAAAAGTAAGAAAAGAAAGAAATGTCAAACTCAGTCAATCTTTCATTAGGAATAGAATAGGGAGTAATTTTACTTTACGTAAAATTTTCAACTGAGGTTCTAACTCCCAAACTTCTACACATAACTTTTAACAAATATGAAAGATTTAAATACTAAAATGGAGTAAGGAAGAAGCACATTTAGAAGTATTCATATTCTTCCTGAGTATATGCATCCACAGCCAAATCAGTAAGCAAATAGCACACACACATACACACACACACACACACACACACACACACATATATATATATATATATATATATATATATATATATATATATATATATTAGGGTTTAAGCACCTGATGTATAGACTGAAGATGTGACTGCTACACGGTATGTTTGAAGGATTTATTTCAAAGTAGATATGAAGGAGAATAAAGACAAAGGCATCTTGACTAATCCAGGTCAGGGAGGAAAAGTCATACAATGAACATGACCAGCAGACTGGACCAGGTATTGAGAGGATAAAATGGTGGAGAGAGGAAGAATGTGAAAAGGGAACAGAGAAGGAATGTGGGTTAAAGAGTCTAAAAGAGAAAGAGCTAAAAGAATTCATAACCAAAATAGCAGGGTTTTAAGGGAATGAGAAGCTATGGGAGAGAAGTTCATGACCTAGAGAAGTTTACCCTGGTGGTGGGGAAGGGTTGAAAAGAGCTGAGAAGTATCACAGGTATTTGTGTTACTGATTATCAAGGTTAAAGTTCCTACTGATGCAATGAAACACCATGGACCAAAGAAAGCTGGGGGAAATTTTTGTTTGGCTTTCACTTCTAGATCATAGTCCGTCATGGAAGGAAGTCAGGATAGTAATTCATGTAGGGCTGAAACCTGGAGGCAGGAGGTAATGCAGAGACCATAAAGGGGTGCTCCTTACTGTCTTGTTTTCTATGGCTTGCTCAGACTTCATTCTTGTAGAACCAAGAGACATCAGCCAAGAGATGAAACCAACCGCAATGGGCTTGGCCCTGCCACATCAATAACTTGTTAGAATGCCTTATAGGTAAATCTTATAAAGTCATCTTCTCAATTAAGGTTCTCACATCATTCCTGAAATGATCCAAGACACCCAGATACCACAGGTGCTACTAAGATAAGCAAGTAAGCAGTAGAGAGATGAAAGAAAAAGAGAAGCAGAAGGGTGTGTAAACTATGAAGAGATGCAGAACTGAAGACTCAAGGGTAGTGAGGAACAGCCTGATGTGAGTAGCCTGTGATGTGACCTGGAACCATGGTGAAGTCCTGGCCTGTGCTGCTACCAAGAGCCATATCTTGGTATTAGATCTGTGGCCAGCAGCAGCAGGGGTCTTTTATCACCAAAGACTGGACAGATGTCCCTGGTCTGGGCTGCTACCTGGGAACATGTTGATGTCTGAGGGTGTGCTGAACTGTCCCCAACCTCACCTGGGAATCCTGTGAGAGCTGGCCCTGCCCCTCATCTGATGCAGTACTCAAACAAGTTCCCCTAAACCTTGCTCAAAAAGCACAGTAGAACTGGCCTTGGTTGCAGAAGTTGTAAGCAACCCAACCACTAGAGTCTGAGCATGGGAAAGCTGACCCTGCCGTATTTCTGTCCTGTTGTACCATGGATCAAGGAGAGCTGCCCTCCTGCTGCTCAATCCTTTGCTACCTTTGGCCAACAGGACAACTGGCCCTGAACTCATGAGAGCAGAGAGAGTTGTTCCTGCCCCTAACCTACTAGAGCACTTGGGAGATTAGGCCCTGAAACTCATCTGGGCAACACAGTAGAGCTGGCCCTGGTTGCAAAATTTGTAGATTTGCAATCCCCAAGAGTGTGAGACCAGGAGAGCTGGTCTAGCCCTTTGACTGCTGCAGCTCTCAAAAGTGTGAGCCCGATGTTGCACCTTTCTACTTAAGTCACTGTCCACCATGTCTGGTTAGCTTCTCTGAGCTCAACATAAAATGGAAGACTCCCTTTTCTTAGCACGGGTTCCTCTTCTCTGCCTGATCTGGGTAGCCCAACTCCAATCTTCTAACTAAGGAATGTCACATAGTCTTTGGCAAACCTGCAAGTTCAACTTCCTCTTTCTGAATAAGAACCCACCCAGCAAGGATGTGAAATTCCTAGAATATTCCTCCAAACAAATCAGGCATTCACAGTACTTTAAACTTCAGCTAATGATTTGACTCACCCTGAAAACTTCTTCCCACTTTTCAAGGCATTGTTCAAGCTCTTGTCCATCCCAAATAAAGTGTATGTATACATGCCCATGCTGAATAAATGTATGTGCATGTGGGGAGCCAACAGAAGGTGGCTATCATCCTTGCAGCCATCTTGAGCCATATACCCTGACAAGAGACTTGTTTACAACAGCCAACAACAGCTGAGCACACCCTGATAACATCTTGTTTTAGATACCCAGGATCTTCTCTTGGGTGTGTGAGACTCAGAGATGTGAGACTTAAAGGCGTGACTTAAAGGTGTGATTTAGAGACAAGACTTAAAGGCATGACTTAAAATTGAGAAATATAAAAGGTGAGGGGCAGACAGAAAAAATGAACAAGTACCAGGCACTTGGAACTTGGAACTGGGAAAGAGACTAGCAACAAGAACTGGAATAAGGACTTGAGACTTATTATAGCTGACACTAAGATTAGGACTTGAGACTTGGTGCTAGGAGCTAGGGACTGGGAATTAGGGACTTGGAGAGAAGAAGAGAGACTGAAGAATAAACAGGATTGAATCACACTCTGTCTGATCTCAATTCTTCACATCCATCCTCACTCTCTCCCTTGCTGAACCCTGACCAGCGAACCTGAGCAGCTTGAGGTAGTGCGGGATCTGACAATTTAGCCCCCAAGGCTTTTGGCAGTGCGGGTTCCAATATTGACAGTGTGGTTTGTGACATTTTGGCCCCCAAGCGTGGGGCAGAGTGGTCCGAGACATGTACACAAACTAAGATCATCTAAGAGAGGTGTATCATTAAAGTCCCCTATCCCATATATTCACTCCCAGCTGAAACAGGATCCTGTAGACCCCACTTGTTTGGGGTTCTACTTCATCCTTTCAGCCCAGTGTGCACTGGTACCAGGACACCCTAAGGGAGGAACCCCAACATACATACCACAACCCTGCACCTCTCTTGGGCAGCACAATAGAGCTGACTCTGCTGGCATGGGCACAGGTGAGCCATCCCAGAGGGCATGAGAGGGCAAAGCCACCTGGCTTTGTCCATTGCCAATTGTGACATTGGGTAAGGTAGCCAGGACAATGCTGGAAAGCTTTCCCTGGTGATGTGGGTGCAGGAGATCTCATTGGTTCAGATACCTCCTAGGCTCAGATCCAGGGCTTTTAGTTAGCCCACCTCAACATCTAGCCCATTGATGAACTGCTGGAATGTGTGTAGGAGCCGGTCCTAGTAATTAACAGCTGTAAGATCTCGATGAGTCATAGAAGTGTGGGCAAAAGGCTATACTGTGGGACACACTGTGATACACTACAGCTTTCACAAGCTTTTCTTTTTTTTTAGGGGAAAAATTGCAAGGGCAGAAGGTGGGAATGAGGGGATAAGGATTTGGGTGAATGCTGTGAAATTCATGAAGAACTAATTAAAAGTAAAACAATAAAACAGTACCATCTGTGTGACTCTTACAAGTTTGACAACCACTACAAGGTATAATCTCAGCTGCTTCTGGAACAAAGCTTTTGAATGCTGACCTTCATGAAACACTTGCCAGAAGACTTCACCTTAGTGATAGAGTCTCTTCTTACTCACCACTAATTTCTCAGCTGTAGCTAACAGCTACATTATCTGTAGCATTATCTGTTCCAGAAATGCAAAGGTTTCACTTTCATGGTACTGGTGTCTTGTTAGGCACAACTAATGACTCTTCAGGCCCAGCTGACCAGAAAAACAGACTCTTGATTTAAAAATAACAAATAAATCAATGTAGAGCCTTTTAACTTCCCTTTGAAGCATCACAAGCCAGTTCTGAATCTTCTGTACTGCTCTCAGAATTCATATTTTCTAAGCTTCCACAGATCATCCCACTGAGCTCTCAACACTCAGTTGCTTTTCTAGCCCAGTGTTTCAAAGTCCTTCCACAGTCATGTCCTACCTGCAAGATGTGCAGGGACAATTGTGGTACAGAACTGATGGGAGTGACTCATCAATGTCTGGTTTAACTTGAGGTCCATGACTGAAGAAAGAGGCCATGCCCTACACTGCCTTGGTAGACAAGAACCATAGACAAAATAGCCCAGAGATCTAGGGCAGGACCAACCATAAATGACCACTGCTATCCTCATAGATTAGTGCCTTGTCCAGTCACCATCAGAGAGACTCCTCATTCCCATGCTGTATATGAGAGCAGGTATAGAAACTCACATCCAGATACTATGTATGGAGTCTAAATGGAGGTATCCATTGGGTTCCTCATCTTGGAAGTCAAGGAAACTAAGGAAGAAGGGGAGGAAAGATTGTAGGTATTGGAGCGGATGAGGAACAACAGGAGGATATGGCCCACTGAATCAATGTAAGTAGGGCTCACATGGACTCACAGAGACTGAAATGACAATCACAGAGCCTTCATGGGTCCTCTGCATATATGGTATGGGTTTTGTTGGACTTCTAACATTGGAAATGGACATGCCTTTGTTTTTGTATGGTCTTGGGACTCTTTCCCTACTTTAAAATTTCCTTGTCCAGCCTCAATATGAGGGTTTCTGCCTTGACTTATTGTATCTTGTTTTGTTCTGTGTTTGGTTGTTCTTCTTAGAACCCTTCTCCTTTCTGAAGGGAAATTGAGCAGGACTGTATCTGTGGAAGAGAGGATACGGGAGGCAGGAAGGAGTGGAGGGAGAAGAAACTGTCATCAGGGTGTATTATATGAGAAAAGAATCTATTTTTAATTTGAAAGAGAGGCATTGTATATAAAAAATTGAAACACTAGAAAGCATTGTAACTCAGTGAATTTCTGATATCTGAAATACACGTTTAAACCCATTGGAATTATGTCATAAGGGATATGTTTATGTAAAAACAAAGGATATTTTTGTGTCTGGATGATTTGAAACTGTTCTATATTCCATCCCATTGTTACAATATTGTAGAAAATAGTGTTAAAAAGTGCCTGGTCGTTTTTGACATAAAATGACAGAAAATCTTTGATATATAATTGGGGAGCAATATAATTTAACAAGTTTTAATTTCTTGTGCAGCTGGAAAACAATAAAGAGGAAGCATGAGAACACATTAGGCTGTATATAGGTCAATCATCCTATTAGGACTCTTCAGGGAACACACATCTAATTTGCATAATTGTATTTCTATAGCTGCCAGGCTAGCGGCTGTGAAGATCCATGTGTTTAGTGAGTTCAGACTTAAAAGATGTTTTCATTCTGACAATTGTGTGAGGAGACTATGGTACCTGTGTACATACATACTAATGTGTTTAAGTTAATAATCATCAAATATTTGCATAATTGAAACACACCCACTATTATTACACTTCAATAATATCATTTAGGAAATGGTATCATATCCAAAATTTAAACAGTGTTGAACCTTGGAAAATAATTTATCACACAAATATTTAAATAAGCTTCTCGAAATATTACTCATTATAAATGTCTGACAAAATATCCTATGAATTTCAAAATAAAATTACATTTTTAACTAACATAGTGAATTTATGTATTACTGATTAAAATTACATCAGCTCTACCCCAGATTCTACCATGGTAATCAGAAAGTAAAATTTGATAGCTTATATCTATAATTAATTACTATGAGGATGTAGGGTATTATTTTGTAATGATTAATTATTATTTTAATAAATATTCATAGAGTTCATGAGAAGAAAAAAATTATAAGTCTAATGAAAGTTCATCGCAGACTTATTTTTGAGACTGGTTCTCATTGTATAGCTTTGACTGCAATGGACCAAGTTGGCTTTAAATTCATAGAGATTTACCTGACTCTGCCTTCAGAGTGTTGTGATTAAAAGTAAGTCCCACCATGTCTGTATCACCAGAGATGTTTTAACCATCCATTAATATTGCCATTATTGTCTTCATTCTATTGTGTTGATTGGGAGATATAAGTAAGCATTCATGTATTTTAAAAAGCTTCTCAAGTTGATTTTTAAAATTCTGACTTTTCTTATCATAAAACCACTTGGTATGCTGCTTGCCAGAATTTAAAATTGTATAATTTATGTGAATATGGTTACACTTTAATGTTCCGTGAGATTGTTGATAATTAAATTATATAGATTTAGCACAGAGTAAAAGATCTAATACCTGCATCTATTTAGAATGTATTACAGTTTGAATTCACTGTGTGTTGAATGCATTTCTATTTATTGTAATGAAATAAGCACTTGTTCATTAAACCATAGCTTTACTTCTTACTTTGATTGTAATTTTGTAACTATATCTCATGAAGTAGGATAAATTACACTGAGTCCATTCAACTTACCGGATGAGTAAAAACATAATATGAAGAAGAGAAAGGCTTCACAGTGGGTATTTTGTTTTCTTGGCCCTCAGTTCAGATGTGAAAATCTTAGCCTCTGAAGTAATGGTATTTTGTGGTAGGGCTTTTGAGAGAATTTCATGTTACCATGAAATTATGTTAATTCATGTTAATGATTGATATTAATGAAGTTATAAATGAGCTCCCAGAAATCTCATATAGACCCCTGTATCATACAAAAACACAGGAAAAAGACAACAACTTTCCAGAAATCACCAAGTGTACCTTTTCCTTAACACCACATTTGCTCATGGTTTAATCTATACTTCTAAGCATCCTGAATAAGTAAATTTCTGTTGCTAGTAAGTAACTGACACTATAGTGATTGTAAGATACAGAAAAATCAATATGTAAATGTCATCTTACATTTATCTTGCATGATAGATTATCTGAGGCCACTCACAGGCCTAGAGCTCCCTTCTGTTCAGTGTGGAGCTTGAAGCACATGGGGCAAGTTCCATGGACTGTGCTATTTTTGACTCCCATGAGTGGTACACAGGCAGAGGTGAAGCAACCTTTATGACTTCTCCTGAAAGAGTGAACAGTGCAACTGCAGCTAAGTTGACTAAAAACACAAGTTTAAGACAATGTAAATAATTAATTTGAAAGGTTCTTATTACCTCCCTCTGCACTTATCTGATCCCAACCTCATAACTTTCCTTTACTCTTCAGAGGGAGATTCAGTATCAGAAAACTAGTTCTTTTAAATATTAATGTTTTGCCTCTTCAGCTACAAATATGTTTCAGAAGTTACATAGCAGGGTTGGTCTCTACATTAAATAGCTTAATATAAATCAGTTCTTTATTTCTGCAGCCTTGGAAGTGCATAAGCAGACTTAGAGACTCATGCTGGGTCCAGAGAGGTATATATGTTCGTACACAAAGAACAATGCCTCAGACACAAGGGGTATAGAGGGCTTAACATGATGTGATCACCACTGAGATGAACCCTAAACAATGAGTGATTTCCTCTTACCAAGTAGAAGTATCACTTGTGTAGTATTTTATATTTTACACAGGGCCTTTAGAATTCTCCTGTCTTATCATTAGAAGTATCCATTGAAGGCCTAGAAATAAGTTAAATGATGAGGTCGAGATCTATGTATATTTCCTTCCATACTTATTTTTTTTAGCTTTTTAATTAAAAGTCCATGATCATAGTCAAAACAAGGATATTTTCCCAACCATACATAAGAGTGTTTCTCAATCCTACTATAATAAACAACAATTCTCATATAAAATCAAACATGTGGTGCCTGTTATTCTTGGACTAGATTACTGAACCCAGAACTCAGTACAATGTTTTCAAGTTTCATCCTTTTGCTTGAAAATTATTTCTTACAGTTCAATGAAATATACTATGCATAGGTACCACATTTTTAATATCTACTCAACAATTGAAGTATATCTATACTGATACAGCACCATAGCTACTGTACATTAACCAACAATGAGTGTGGATATACAAGTACCTGTACCTTAGTAGTTAGAAGTAGACTTTTTTAGGTCCATGCCCAGATGTGGTATAGCTGGATCATAAAGTACTTCCAATTTATACATTTTTGAAAACCTACAATGATATTCAATGTGACTGCTACTACTTTACATCTTCACTAACAGTCTTAAACCTCCACTTTTTCCTATAGTTACACTTATGTTTGCTGATATTTTTATTCTGCTTTTAAAATATTTTAATTAAAACATATTTACATCACTATCCCTTCTGTCTTTGCTACTTTCAATGCCTCCTAATGACTCTCTCAAACCTCCCCTTTGTCCATCAACTCTGAAGCTGATGTGATCAACTTTTTGATTTCTATTGTATGTGTATGTATATACAAACTACATATATAAATACAACCTGCTGAGTCCATCTAACAACTCTGCTTTGGACTGCCAATAAGGAGATAATCTTTGTGAGAAGCCAATTATTTTTTTCCCAGAAGTTATTAGTTGCGTTTCGCTCTATGTGAAATAATGTGAAGCCATGAGATTTTCTCCCTTTTGTGTTAGCATGTGTGTTAATGTTTTCATTACTCAGGTCCTGTTCATGCAGGCATTTCTAGGAAAGACTGATGTTTCATAACAGGAATTCTGGTATTTCTGCTCTTTCAATCCTTCTACCTCTTATTCTGTGATGTTCCTTAAGCCGTAGAGACATAGAAGCAGTAGCTGTGGTGTACATGTATCCATTGAGGATGGATTTTCCACAATTGGTTGGTTTCTGTACTGTATCCAGGTATAATGATCTCCATGTTTTGTAAAAATAAAATACTTTTCTGATGACCAGTAGTGACTACATTGATCTGTGAGTATAAAGATAAAGTTAAAATGTCATAAATAATTGTATTGGGTTACCAAAATGGTGATAATAGATTATTATCTAAGATCCTTGACCTCACTGGGCCATAAAAGCTGACTAGGTTTTCAGCACTAGGTATGACTTCCTTCCTGTTGAGTGGACCTTCAGTCCAATTACTGAGATGCTAAATATCACTGACATGCTAATGCCACTTATTACACCTGTATGCTTATGTTGTTATGCTGATAATTGTCATGGTTCATAGGTGCTACAGCTAGGTAGGACTGTTTAATTGCTCCACTCCTTTGGCAGCTTCCATAATACTATATTCCTGATGGTAGCTATTTTTACTGGGGGTAAGATGGCACCTTAAACTAGTTTTAATCATCATTAGCCTAGTAGCAAAGGATGCTGAACATATTTAAGTGTTTAAAAGGTGCTTTTATTTCTTCTTTTGAGAACATTTCTTTCATGTCCCTAGCTCATTTATAATTTTTTATTTCTTTATTCTTTCACATTTATTTGGATGAATAGATGGGAAGATTTTCTTTCACTCTGTAAGGTATCTATTTACTGATTTGAGCAATTCCATGCTGTACAGAGGCTTTTTTACTTTATTGAGATCCCATCTATCACTGTTAGCTCTTATCCCCTACGTTACTGGAATCCTATTTCAAAACTATTTATCTTTATCTATAAATGAAGAATTTTCTTATAGGACTTTCAGAGTATCATTGAGTTTTGGGTTGAGGGCCTCTGATCCATTTGATCAGTTGAGCTTTGTGCAAAGTGATTGAAAAAGATCTAGTGTTCTTCTGTTCATTGAAACCCATGTTTCTCAGTAGCAGAGTAGAAGAGAATCTCTTTTCTTCACTGTATCTTTTAGCATCATTATCAAAAATCAGGAACATACACTTATAAAAGTTCCTATCTGGCTCTTTTGGACTATTATTCTGCTCTACCTTATCTTTTTGATTGTTCCAGTACCGTGCTGCTTTTCTTACTATGGTCCCTATTAGAAGTTGATACCAGGAATGAAGGTGAGTTGAGTATTCCTACTTTTTTTTTCAGGATTGCTAATTTTTTGACACTTTTTTCTATGTTTATGTAAAGTGGCCTAACATTTTTAATTGGATTGTATCAAATTTGATTATAATCTTTAATAACTTGGCCATTTTCAGAATATTAATTCTCACCTATGAGTATGAGAAGTCTTTTCATATTTTAGACTTTTTTCCTAATTTCTTTCTTCATTATACTAATAATTTTATTGTAGAAATCTTTTGTTTTCTTGGTTATGTTTTTTGCCAGTAATTTTGTTTATTTGTTTAGCTTTGCTGGCTATTATAAATGGAATTGTTCCAACAATCTCTTATTCAATGTTTGTTACTAATGTGCAGACAGGCTACTGACTTTTCTGTTAACTTCATAATTTGACAGTTTGTGAAAAGTGTGTATCTGTTCTGAGATTAATTAGAATTTTAGGTTCTCTTAAAGTAAAGAATCACATCACTATCAAAGACAGATTCTGTTTCCTAATCTAGTCAACATCTCATTTTTTTCAAATATACATTTCTGTTTGAATTTTATTTAGATTTGTAGGTATCTGTTTGTGGTATGCTTACCAGTGTACCTCAAGAAAACAGTATCAGGCCGGGCGGTGGTGGTGCAAGCCTTTAATCCCAGAACTTGGGAGGCAGAGGCAGGCAGATTTCTGAGTTCGAGGCCAGCCTGGTCTACAGAGTGAGTTCCAGGACAGCCAGGACTACATAGAGAAACCCTGTCTCGAAAAACCAAAAAAAAAAAAAAAACCAAACAAACAAACAAACAAAAAAAAAAAACCAAAAAAACCAAAAAAAACCAACCCCCCCCCCAAAAAAAGATAAGAAAACAGTATCAGATTCCCTGGAGCTATATGTAGTTTATAGGCTGTTGCCAGCCACCCAGCATCAGCCACCCAGCATGCACAGTAGGATATGAGCTGAGGTCATCTGCAATAGTTGTCTATTCTTTTATTTACTGAGTGATGTCTCCCATGTTGAATGGTAAAATGTAAGTAGAAGAGTTAAACAAGGGATGTTTACAAAGTGGCAGGATGCAGGGCAGGATATTTAGGATATGGGTCATGTGGAGCATGTTTCCTATTGTGGTTAGAAGTTCTTATATGTGTGAGCAGGTCGATAGAGGACTGGAAGAGGTGGGCTGTTTGTTATTTTATTACCAAGCAGACCACATTAAGAACAGTAAAAGAGGTTCCAAAGCCATTAAGGTAGTGTTTTCTCCTGAAAAAGTGTGGGGCTGAACAGTGTTAAGTAGCTTATCTTGTAGGTCTCATAACACCAGGGGCAGTTTGAAGGCAGTTCAGAATGTTCCAAGCCTCCTGCACTGCAGGTTCTTTGGGTGAAAAACAAACAAAACAAAACAAACAAACGAAACACCAGGACAATTGTTGGGAAGGTCAGCAACTGTCTGTTAATCCTGCAAGCTTTGTCGAATAGAGCAGTAGGAGAGGTTTCGAGGCTCTCTGTGTGTGTGTCTGTGTGTGCGTGCATGCGCGTGTGTGCCTGTGTGTATGTTGGGGTGGTGGTGGTGGAGCTTTAAGGATCTTTTTTTCTTGTCACAGCTTGGAGCTCAAAAGCAAGAGTGGTTTTTGGGGTGATGCTGTCTTACATTTTAGCAATATCTGTATTTCTCATTGAGTAAGAAAACACTTGGAGTTTGAAACTAAAGCTTATTTGTCCTCAGTATTAAAACAAAAGTAATGATTTCTCTTTGGAACAGTAGTTTAAAAATATGTTTAAAATTATTTACAACAAATGTGCTATTTTCAAGGAACCCTGGGTTAACAACACTCATAAAAATAATTGCTGTAGTGTGAATGTGCTGTTATATTCACAGGTTTTGTAGTTTACTCATATCCATTGGAGGGAAGGGAAAACATACTGAATATTTTTATACACATGTACTCTCATTACAGTCTTTCCTTCTGGAAGTACTGGATTTAGACTCCTGATGTGTAACTTACCCTGTCTCTCAATTGCTATCTTTTGTTTCTTTACATTTTTTAAAAAATTTTTGAATAGCTGCTCTTTGGCATTATTTCCAATTTAAAAAAGATCACATGAGAAATATAATATGCATAATGACACTTTAATAAGCACATAGTGCATAAAAATTATTTGCTAAATAAGTAAGCAAACATATTGGTGGTGATATATTCAATGAGTGAGACAAATTTGGTTCCACTGAAAATCATGCCATTTCCTATGTAAGGCGTAATCTTGTTGGTATTCAGCAATTAGTGGTGGCTTCCAAGAAATAGTATTGTCTAATCGTGTAGGAAAGAAGGTATTATTTTTGCAATCTAGCTAGATAATAGGCCAACAAAGGAGACATCTTTGTTTGTGAGAAGTATGCCTAATCCATCTTGAGAAAGCATCAAGTGCATATCAAGTAAAAGATACATTAGATACATCAGCTAAAGGTCAGCAGGTAGACATATTTGCATTAACTTCTGTTCTTTTCATCTGAAACAACTGTACAATTTTCATTTTCTTAAAACTTAGATAACACTGTACATATTGGATATTAGCCCTCTATCTGATGTGGGATTGGTAAAGATCTTTTCCCAATATGTTGGTTGCTATTTTGTCCTATTAACAGTGCCCAGAAGATGCTATAACATATAACAAGGACATATGCTTTACTATGTTCATAGCAGCCTTATTTATAATAGCCAGAAGCTGAAAAGAACCCAGATGTCCTTCAACAGAGAAATGGATACAAAAAATGTGGTACATTTACACAATGAAGTATTACTCAGCTATTAAAAACAATGAATTCATGAAATTCTTAGGCAAATGAATAGAACTAGAAAATATCATCCTGAGTGAGGCAACCCAATCACAAAAGAGCACACAGACCACATGAATCTCATAAAGAAGGAAGGCCAAGTGTGGGTGCTTTGGTCCTTCTTAGAAGGAGTAACCAAATATTCAAGGGAGCAAATAGAGAGACAAAGTGTAGGACAAAAACTGAAGGAGGGGTCTTCTGGAGACTGTTCCACCTGGGTATCCATCCCATGTGCAGTCACAAAAAGTAGACGCTGTTATGGATGTCAGGAAGTGCATGCTGACAAGAGCCTGATATAGCTGTCTCCTTAGAGGTCTGCCAGAGTCTGACATATTCAGAAGCAGATGCTCACAGCTAACCATTGAACTGATCAAGGGGTTCTCAATGGAGGAGTTAGAGAGAAGACTGAAGTAGCTGAAAGGGTTTGTGGCCCCATGAGGAGAGCAACAAATATCAACCAACCAGAGCTCCCCAAGGTCTAAACCACCAGCCTGCGAGCACATAGGGAGGGACCCATGACTCTAGCTGTATATGTAGGGGCGGATGGCCTTGTTGGGAGAAGACATCCTTGGTCCCATGAAGGCTGGATGATGAGTGTGGGGAAATTTGAGGGTGAGGAGGTAGAGTGGTGCAGTAGGTGGAGGCACGTCCTCATAGAATTAGGAGGAGGTGGGATGGGATAGGGGGTTCCTGGGCAAGGGGGAGATAGGGTAAGGTGATAACATCTGAAATGTAAATAAAATATCCAATTAAAATAAATACATAAACAAATAAACTTAGATAACAAAATATGTGTGAGAGCACACTCACTGTGTAATCAAAATACACAGTTAACTTGCTAAATTGTACAAACACAAAAATATACTTGTGTTTTTAAAATATATCTTAAAATTTTTCCCATCTTTAAAAGTTTTCATACTTAATTTAATATATCTCGTTGAAGTCTGTATCTAAGTTCTAAATTATTTTCTTATTATACATTTATCCTGAAAATATTTGAAAGTAAGAGTTTAAAATATAAAATAAGTCAAAAAGCATAGGATTTGATGGTATAACATATCCCTAATAATTTCTAGATTCATAAAAATATTATAGCTCATATAGAATCATAAGAGTTGAGCTACCTTACTATATCTTAAAGATATCATCTTTGGGTTTCCAAAGATGGAGTAAGAGAGAATATAGAAAAAATTAGGTAGATTTGATAGTAGTGACACATATGATCACAGCAACCTCTGGCCAAATTTAGTGTTTATCACTAGCTGCAAAAGAGGCTCACAATTGTGAAGAAAACATGAATATTAATTAGTTTTAATCAGGTTAACCATAGCACACAGAAAAATTAATAACAAAAATACCTATTATCCAAAGAAGAACAGCATCTTTGACATTTGAAGTACATATATATATATATATATATATATATATATATATATATGTGTGTGTGTGTGTGTGTGTACTTCATATTTTTATTTTATTCCAATATATATGTATTAGAGTAGAGAGCAAGGAGTTGATTTACTTCACACTTAACAACCTTCTTCTAGTACTCTCTACATGTTTCCCCATTCTTCAATACATTTCTCATATAGCATATTTATTTTGACATATGAAGTAAATTATGAAACAAAATTAGACAACTGTTTTCAACCTGTGTGTCTACATTGATTATAATGTTTATTTTATTTGTTTATTTATTTATTTTTAATTGGTATTTCATTTATTTACATTTCAAATATTATGCCCTTTCCCAGTTTTCCCTCTGCAAACCCCTATCCCATCGCCCCTTACCCTGCTTCTATGAGGGTGCTCCCCCACCAGCCCACCCACTCCTGCCTCACTGCCCTAGCATTCCTCTATACTGGGGCATCGAGCCTTCACAGAACCAAGGGCCTCCCTTCCCATTGATGCCAGATAAGGTCTCTTCAGCTCCTTCAGTCTTTCCCCTAACTTTTCCATTGGGCTCCCTGTGCACAGTCTGATAGTGAGCTTCAAGCATTCACATCTGTGTTGGTCAGAATCTATTAGAGGCTCTCAGGTAACAGTTGTATCAGGCTTCTGTCACAAGCACTTCTTGGCATCAGCAATAGTGTCTGAGTTTGGTGTCTGCATATGGGATGGAGACCCAGGTGAGGCAGTCTCTGGATGGCCTTTCCTTCAGTCTCTGCTCCACTCATTGTTCCTATATTTCTTTCAGAAAGGAGCAATTCTGGGTTAAAATTTTCAAAATCGGTAGGTGGTCCCATCCCTCAACCTGAGGCCATACCTAACCTCTGGATATGATCTTGAGAGGTTGTCCTTCCTCCTTATGAGGTATTTCAGCTAATGTTATCCCCATGGAGTCCTGGAAGGCTGGCATCTGGGACTTTCTACTTTCTACCTCAAGTTCCCCATCACCCATTGCTACATATCTCTGTTCAACTACCTCCTTTACCTGATTCTTCCCCCTCTTTTCCCCCTCCCTTTTTCTCTTCTTTTCAAATATCTCCCACCCTCTACTTCCCTTGATTATTTTGTTTCCCCTTCTAAGTAGGACTGAAGCATCCATTCTTTGGTCTTCCATTCTCTTGAGCTTCATGTGGTCCATGAGTTTTATTGTGAGTATTCCAAGCTCTTTGCCTAATATCCACTTAACACTAAGTACATAACATGAGTGTTCTTTTGTGACTGAGTTATCTCACTCAGGATGATATTTTCTAGATCCATTCATTTGCCTGCAAATTTCATGAAGTCATTGTTTTTAATAGCTGCAGAGTATTCCCTTGTGTAAATGCACCACATTTTCTGTATCGATTCCTGTTGATGGATATCTGGGTTGTTGCATAACTTCTGTTAGTTTCACTGTGTCTCTGTTTAGGTTCTGTTTCCATGATCTGTCCACTGATGAGAGTAGGGTGTTGAAGTCTCCCACTATGATTGTATGAAGTGCAATGTGTGCTTTGAACTTTAGTAAAGTTTCTTTATGAATGTGGTGACCTAGCAATTGGAGCATAGATGTTCAGAATTGAGAGTTCATATTGGTAGACTTTTTCTTTGACAAGTATGAAGTGTCCTTCCTCATCTTTTTTGATAATTTTTGGTTGAAAGCTGATTTTATTCAATATTAGAATGGTTACTCTAGCTTTTTTCTTGGGAAAAATTACTTGGAAAATTTTTTTCCAGCCTTTTGTTCTGAGGTAGAGTCTGTCTTTGTCACTGACATATGATTCCTGTATGCAGCAAAATGCATATCCAGGCTTTTAGCCTATGTTTTTTATTGGGGAAATAAGTCCATTGATGTTAAGAGATACTAAGAAAAAGCGATTGTTGCTTTCTGTTATTATTGTTGTTAGAGATGGAATTATGTTTGTGTGGCTATCTTCTTTTTGGTTTGTTGAAAGAAGATTGCATTCTTGGTTTTTCTAGGGAGTAGTTTCCCTCTTTGTGTTGGAGTTTTTCCTCTATTATCCTTCATAGGGCTGGATTTGTGGAAAGATATTGTGTAAATTTGTTTTTGTCATGGGATATCTTTGTTTCTTCTTCTATGTTAATTGAGAGTTTTGCTGGGTATAGTAGTCTGGGCTGGCATTTGTGTTCTCTTAGGGTCTGTATGACATCTGCCCAGGATCTACTATTTTTCATAGTCTCTGTTGAAAAGCCTAGTGTAATTCTGAGAGATCTGCCTTTATATGTTACTTGACCTTCTTTCCATATGGCTTTTAATATTCTTTCTTTGTTTTGTGTATTTGGTGTTTTGAGTATTATATGATGGGAGAAATTTCTATTCTGGATCAATCTACTTGTAGTTCTGTAGTCTTCTTGTATGTTTATGGGCATCTCCTTCTTTAGGTTAGGGACGTATTCTTCTATAATTTTGTTGAAGATATTTACTGGCCCTTTAAGTTTGGAATCTTTGCTCTCTTCTATACATACTATCCTTAGGTTTGGTCTCCTCATTGTGACCTAGATTTTCTGTATGTTTTGGATTAGGAGGTTTTTGCATTTTGCATTTTCCTTGATTGTTGTGTAAATGTTTTGTATGGTATCTGCACCTAAGATTCTCTCTTCTCTATCTTATATTCTGTTGGTGATGCTTGCGTCTTTGACTCCTGATATCTTTCCTAGGTTTTCTATCTCCAGGGTTTTCTCCCTTTGTAATTTCTTTATTGTTTCTATTTCTATTTTTAGATTCTGGATGGTTTTGTTCAATTCCTTCACCTATTTTTTGTGTTTTCTTGTAATTCTTTAAGGGATTTTTGTGTTTTCTTTTTAAGGGCTTCTACTTGTTTACCAGTGTTCTTCTCTATCTCTTTTTTTTATTGGCTATTTTATTTATTTACAGTACAGATGTCATTCAGTTTCCCCATTTTCCCTCCCTAGAAACCCCTATCCTATACCCCCTCTTACTTTATGCTTTTATACCATTTTGATTACATGCATGTAATAAGGTCAGTTCTAGGTTGAGGATCTAGCAATACAATAGATGCAAGTAGTAGAGGAACAAGCAATACAATAAACTCAAATAGTCAAAGACAAAACAAGGCATTAAACCCAGTTACGTGAACACTCTCATGATCACTGTTTCTAAAGGCTTATCAGGATGACCAAAGTATCTGAACCTACTTCCCTATCCTAGCCCAAGGTCATTTTCATGTCTGAAGCCTACTTCCTTGTTCTAGCCTAAAATTTAGATTCCTGTCTGAGATTACTTCTACATTGTAGCCTATGATTTAGACTCCTACCTGAAATTACTTCTTTGTTCTAGTCTAATGTGAGATTCTTACATGAAGCCTACTTCCTTGCCCTTGCTCAATGTCATATTCCTGTCAAGCATCTCCTTTCCTTGTCCTTGGCCCATGTCAGCTTCTTGTCAAGCAGCCCCAAAGGCTCTCCACCTCTCCCCCTTTTTTATTTCATTAGCAAGACTGAGCCTGTTTTAGGTTGTTCTGACAAGAATGCCTTCCTTACCAATCATGGAATATACATTATCAAAGGCAATGCACTTCTGTCTTTGGTTGGTAAGGCTCTGTGCAGAATCTTTTTACTCCTTGGCTTGCCAGTCTTTTAATTTAATAACTTTGTCTGGGGCCCATTTTTAGGTTTAAGTCATGTACTTTGGCTGCCAACATGTTGATGTTGTTAAAGATAAGCTTTAATAAAATGGGCAGGAATAAATGTATACCCAGAACAAGAAGGCCTAGCCTGATCATTCTATATATGCCATTCCTGAGGTTTGTCCAAAATGGAAATACTGAGCTCAGGCCATGGATAATTTTATCGGTATTATCTGCAGCATCATAGATCACCAGAGCAGCATTCTTTAAGTTCATAATCTCATTATGCAAAGTTAACACACCCAGAAAGGTGTTAGGATTATGCCAAATATCCTACAGTTGTCTTTAAACTTTTTTCTAATTATAATGACAATCATTTCGAATTTCAAAAGTAACACTACTATGGGAGTTTTTTATGTACTTCTTAAAGTCCTCTATCACCATTCTGAGATGTAATTTTTAAATCAGAGTGTTGTATTTCTCATTTGTTGGGGTATTTAGGAATTACTGTTGTGGGAGAACTGGGTCCTAATGATTCCAAGTAGCCTTGGTTTCTGTTGCTTCTGTTCTTGCCCTTGCCTCTTGCCATCTGGTTATCTCTAGTGTTAGCTGGTCATGCTGACTCTAACTGTGGCTTTTGTCTCAGCAATCCTGGGAGGCCAGTTAACTCCAGGAGAAATTTAAATATGGAGAGCTGTGGCACAGGTCAGTTCTGTAGTACAGAGAAAAAACAATTATAATGTTTTTTTAATTGCCATATTTATTACTTAATGAAAGCATTATAAATAGAAGAAGAAAACGTTTTTGCTGGAAGGTAAATAACTTTTGAAGAATACCTTAGACTATGTTTATCTTTTAATAGGTAACTTAAAGAAAGCCAATGATTTTAGCAAGCTTAGATAAATCATCTAAGGAATATACTGATACTGTGGCAAATTCTTTATTTTTAAAACTACAGTGAAAAGATTTGTTTATTTTGGACATGATAGAAAGTGAAATGTATCACTTATCTCTGATAATATAGATTTATGTACATACATATTCATTTGATAATAAATCAGAATCAGATAATTAAAGAAAACAACACTACCTAGATAGCTGAAACCCTTATGTCAGTTTTCTGAATTTATACTGATATAGAGAACCCCTATTCTAGTATGTCTGAAGCAGTTTTATACTTTATATGTTATCATGAAAGATACATTTGGGAATTTAACTCAGTTTGATTTCCATCTTTTTCACTATAATGGTTATCTATGAATGACATGATTTCTTTGCTTTTACACCATGAATAAATATTTATTAAATAACTCTTGGAAAACTTGTG
Source organism: Rhabdomys pumilio (assembly GCA_030674055.1). Lineage (NCBI taxonomy): Eukaryota > Metazoa > Chordata > Mammalia > Rodentia > Muridae > Rhabdomys > Rhabdomys pumilio. The sequence continues at coordinate 57,700,976 of JANHMN010000005.1, forward strand.
TATTAAAATTGTAGTGTTGCTTGGGCAGTGGTGGCTCACTCTTTTAATCCCAACACTTGGGAGGCAGAGGCAGGCAGATTTCTGAGTTCGAGGCCTGCCTGGTCTAGAGAGTGAGTTCCAGGACAGCCACGGCTATACAGAGAAACCCTGTCTCAAAAAAAAAAAAAAAAAAAAAAAAAAAAAAAAAAAAAAAAAAAAGAAGTGTTAAGGGTATCTCAGGCATTGGGAAAATTCCAAGTGCTTTACAAATATAAAATATAATTCCAGTGTTAACAGATAAGTGTGATGTGAATTCACTATAATGGGACTTTATTTGTCAAGCAGAATTTAAGCACTTTTATTTCAGTTTTAAATACAATATCATGTTCTTCTTATAAAGAATGTCTCATTGGTTGTTAAAAATAAATAAAAATTTGTGTATATTAGGTCTAGTTTTTCTTGAGTGGCCTCACTACTTTGATTCACAATATAATTTATTCACTGTATAGTAACCTTTCTGATAACAGTTATAAGTTATTTTATACATATTAGTTATATATAATATGTAATAGTTCCTACAATTCTATTATAAGAACTGTATGTGTTCATATATAAATGTATTTTATCCCTTTAAGGATGTTTCAAGTAATTGAATTATAGGGTATTTCAGCAATTTGAATAAAGCTATGTTGTAGTGAAGTACAAACCAGAAGTATAAACCAGAAGTATTAATGCACTTTAGAAAATCTCTCTAATAATATTTATGTGATAAATCTTTTTTCTTGTATAGATTTAACAGAGAAAAAGGTTGAATACTGTTCATTTTTAATCAAACATTTTGTATATTTAGCTGGAGTTTTTTCCCCAAAATTTATTTGTGTATTTTTGTCACTTCATTCCCACACATATCATAGCCCGAATTTTCTGAAATAACCTTAGTATACTGATCTTAGAGCTGAGAAATTTCTGGCAAGGAGCACCAATGGTCTGGTATTAGTTTAACTCTCAACCATGAGTAAATTTAAACATTATCTTGGGTAGTGTCTGAGATTGTAGACTCATGGGCTGTAATTTAATAAACATGAAACCATGCTCCCAGCCTGTATTTTAAACAAGCACTTTGGATACTTTAGACATTTTGTTTGAATATTCCACTTTCAGAATTTTAAAGCATGCCATTTAAACACAGCTCAGCTTTAGAATATAGTTTCAGCAGTGTAGCTATTTACCATTTATCAGACACGATTATCTATAGTTGAAGTTTGATTACACATTTGCAATATATTTTAGTGACATTAGCTATATGAACATGTATCAAAAATCATTTTTAAAATCTTACAATGGCTATATTTATCAGTTAAACATAGCTTTATCTACATTTCATATTACCAAAGATTGTGTAAGCAGGCACTTTAAAACATCAGCTGAGTTGATCTCCATGTCTTAATCTGCTGTTAAGTCATTTGCATATTTCTAATGAACTGTGTTTCCAAATGCTAATGATGCACAAATGGTCATTTTTTTCTTGCCACCTTGTGTTCAGTGCAATACAGCTTACTACAGAAAACTCCCTGGTTTGCAATGCATTACTAATATACGCGGTCTATGTTAATTATTCCCCTTACACCTGTTTTCATATGCTACAGTGCTTCTTTCATTTTCTGTTTTCAGATGAAGTAAACTAGTCTTATTATGAACACTTCTGTTAGCATATTGTGAGATTTCATTTGACACTAGACTACAGTTTCATAGGACTTATTGTGTTTGAACTAAACTTGAGAGAAAACTCATTGCTTTAATTCTTTTGGCTTCCATCATCAAAAATGCTCATATATTGAATGTTTTAACTTCCTTAACTTTTCATAAAATCTTCACTTTAATCCAAATAAGTATACTATTTTACTATGCCTTACTGAGAAGTGTGCATAACAAGAGCTCCTTAACAAATGGCCTATGTATGACTTGTACTCCTGCAAAGAGTAAAAACTTCTATATTTAAAAGTATATCTCTTTACATAAAAATTAAAACATTTTTTACTTTTTCTTCTCCCCATTCACTTCTCTCTCTCTCTCTCTCTCTCTCTCTCTCTCTCTCATTCTCTGTCTGTCTCTTTCTCTCCCCCAACCCCGAGACAAGCAAGTTTTTGCCTTCTAGCCAATTGTTAGACATAAATTGTTAGACATGGTTCTTTCATTTCAACCTTGAAACCTCTCTACCAAAATTCCATATTATGTAAATCAAGATGTTTAAACACAACTAGAAGGGCTGGAGAGATAGCTCAGCAGTTAAAGCACTGACTGCTCTTCCAGAAATCCTGAGTTCAATTCCCAGCAACCACATGGTGGCTTAAAACCATCTATAGTGGGATCTAATGCCCTCTTCTGGTGTGTCTGAAGACAGGTACAGTGTACTCCTATTTAATTAATTAATTAATTTAATTAATTAAAAATGTGCAGTTGTGGCACAGGCCTTTAATCCCAGCACTTAGAAGGCAGAGGAAGGAGGATTTCTGAGTTTGAGGCCAACCTGGTCTACAGAGTGAGTTCCAGGACAGCCAGGGCTACACAGAGAAACCTTGTCTCAAAAAAACAAAACAAAAAACAAAACTAACAAAACAAATAAGCAAACAAAAACCCCTAAACTAAGCACAACTAGAAGTCTATAAATTAAAAACTTGTAACTATTTAATACTCTGTTACACTAAATATGGAATTGCTGATTTATTTATGTTCTTTTATTTTTATTAATCCTTTGAGATTTTTTTAACAATGTGTTTTCATTGAATTCTCTTCCTCTCTAAATTTCTCCCAGACACTCTCTTGTCCACATTCACCCACCTTTGTGGTTTTTTTGTTCTTGTTGTTGTTTTGTAAACTCATCTAGCCAAATTTGTGTTGTTCATATAGTTCTGAATATGTAGCCTTCTAATGGAGCATGGTAGATTTCCTATAGGTTACACTCTTAGTGAAAACCAACTGTCTTTTTCAAGAAGCTGTGAATTAATAAAAGATCTTGGGCTAGGGGTGGAATTTTGTGTTGACTACTCTTCTCCATGTTAGGGTTTGTCCTGACCTGAGCTTAGACAGGTCTTATGCATGCTCTTACAACTGTAGTATAAGAATATTTTCCCAACTGTGTCTGGAAGACACTGTTTCCTTATTGCCACCCATTGCTTATGGCTTTTATACTCATCTTCTGCAGTAATTTCTGAGCCTTGGGATGAGAGAGTATGAGATAAATATTTTATTTATTGCTGAGTACTTGGAATTTTTTATTCTCTATGCTTTGACCAAATGTGGGTATCTGTGTTAATTGATACTTGTTTCAAATAGAAGCTTCTCTGATGAGAGTTGAGAGATCCATTAATTTATGTATACAATAATAAGTCATTAGGATGTGGTTTCAAACTATGTCCATTTAGCAGAACAATAGTAGGTTCTCTTTTCAATCCTATGACTTCTCTTACCAGGTAATGGGTTTCATCTTGACTTGTGGTACTTACATACAATCAGAAAGAAGTTGATGATGTTCATGGCACTATTAACCAAGTGTGCATGCCTTGTTAAGCAAGTCATTGTTATAGCTCACAGTCTTAACAACTGAACAAAGCTAATGGTTAAATTTGTTCTCTAGTGGCATACATAGCACAGTTGAATACTATGAAAGCTAGCTAGTAGAGATGAAGCTTCTGAGTGAATATACCAACTTGAGTTTTTCATGCTCTCTGACTCAAGCAATTGGATCATGCTATCAGGTTTTGGAGGGTAACCAAAAATATTTGCTATTGTCTGTAATATGTAAATCATATAATAAGATCTACATGGTTTGTTTCAATTATGCTATATCAAATTTTATATACATGGTAAAATACAGAAATAATATTTTTCTTATTAAAAACTTTTTTATTCTTTTTTACTTATTCTGAAATATATTGTATAATACAGCTGAATTAAATTTATTTCTGGCTTAGACTGAATTCAAATGTGAGAAACTATACTTACGCTAACAAAAAAAAAATTGCCTTCACTACTTCTGGAAGCAGAAGATAGCTTTTATGCTATAGTACTCCATTCCACAAATTGCACATTATCATCCTATTCATTGTTTCTCCAATATCACAGTTAGTCACTTTGCTTCCCTTACTCTACAGAACAGTGCTTATTATAGCTATTTTTATAAGTCCCTATTTATTAAAGTACTCAAATATTTCTTAACTGATGATAATAGTCCAATCATTTTGTCATTGAATAAAATAAATGATGCACAAAAATGTGCATGTCATCACCTCCCCCAAACCAGAAAAAATCATATGCATGTATACATATTCAACCAGAAATAAAATAGATTTTTAAATCATTGATCATGTTTGTTTTACATTTATTTACTTATTTATTTTATATAAGTGTATAGTTGTGAGTAACATCATGACACACTGTATGTGAATGTGGAGAGGGAAATTGTAGAAGTTTGTTCTCTCCATCACCATCTGGGTCCCTAAGATTCAATTCTGATTATTAGAACTAGTGGAATGTGCCTTTACCCTTTGATTCATTATAACAATCCTAGTTGTTTTAATTGAAAGTAAGAACACATCTCAAATATATATTTAAATGATAAAGTATGGTATTTCAGCACACTCACACATACAACTCATAATAAATAATACTTAGCTAATTGGCAAACCTTCCATCTCAAATATTTAATATAACCTATAGCTATGCAACTATATTATAGAACTTTATAAGTCATCCTCCTTATACAACAGTACTTCTGTATTACTTAATCTCTCTCTCTTCATTCTCCCTCTCCAAGCATTTTCTATTCTGTGTTAAACATGTTTCATTTTCTAATACTATAAAATCAATATCATATTTTCTGTATGTAAATAAGAACAGTGATACTTTTCTCTTTATTTCTGACTTATTTCATTTATCCTAATGATTTCCAGTTCATAGTTTTGGAAATCATAGAATTTAATTCTTTTCATGACCTATATTAAGCCATTAAATATATATGTACTTATTAAAAATCCATTCATTTATTACTGGGATTGTGGGATGATTACATGCCTTAGGAATTGTGAATAATCCTGCATGAATGTATTCCCTCCATGTCCTGATTTCAATTTCTTTGGATATATCCTCAGCATTGACACAGCTGGACAATTGGGATATATTTCTAAATGTTACTCACAAGGTCTTGCATTTTTGTCCATTATTGTATCTCTTTCCTACTATTGATATTCCCTTTAATGTTTTTTTTCACAGATTTCAAAAGGATGATTTTTTTAAGATGATTATTTATCACAAATTATTGAAAACTGGCATTTACTATGTAGCTTCAAAAAGTCCATTGCTTCAAATCATTAGTTCTTTTTTTCCTTACAACTAGCCATAAGGCCCCTAACCTTACAATTCTGTTGCTCACCAGTTCCTTCTCTACATCTCTTTCTGCATGGTCCCAGTAGGTGTACTTTGAGTGCTTCTGTGTTTCCTGTTACAGAATCCTGACATATACTATAAGTTGCCTAAACAGTGACTCTCCCATTTCGTTTTTTTTTTATTCCTGCAGCACGTATTCTTAGCTCTACATTATTTCTTCCCTAGTGAATCCTTTCATGATTCCCCTCATAATTTAGATTCTATTCTCCTATATAGGTTTATAGCACAGTGACTCTTTTAAGCCTCTTTTGGGCTTAATTTTACATTAAATATTATGTGTGTACACACTATTAAATTTTCTCCTTTGCAATAATATGATCCCTGGCAGCAGGAGACATGGTTGATATCTACTATGTTCATTATGTACCTTTCTCTCTATTACTATGTAGACGATATTGACTCTGTCTATTGAGTGGAAAATAAATGTATTAAAACCAATACCATTTAAGTCACTTACCTTATCATCAACATTATATCTAGTCACAATTTCAAACTACAGATAGTTGAATACTATGGCAAAAGAACTCCCATGGGAAATTAGTACTACCCTTTGTAACAACTTAGATAGGTAGTTTTTCCTCTTTCTTCTCTGTCTGTAGAATGTATTTACCTTGTTTTCTTCTATGTGTGGAGCAGTACTTGTTAACTGCTTGACATTGAATAAACTAAGCTTTATGCACAATTTCTTTAAGATCATATTTAGTGATTGCTAGTCATCTTCCAGTTTATAGATTCTGTGTTTCTATACAAAAGAGCAGAAGAAAAGGAAACAAATAAGATTTTTATTACAGAGAGAGAGAGAGAGAGAGCAAAACAATAAAAACTTATAAAAACAAGTTTAATGCAGACTGCCAGCACATAAAATAAGCTTCTATGAGTCAGTGATTAGAAGGCAGCCAGAAGGAACAATTTCCAAAATTGAACAACAGTTTGGAATAACCTGAATTATCTTGTCTGGAAATGAAATGTTTTGTATAGGCTCCATGTAATCATACTATAGGAAATACAGTAGTAAATTCAGTAATTTTAGGTTTTTTTTCTGATTAACATTTGGTATATATAGAATTTTTATTAAATAGTCATGTACATCTAAATATAAGAGGTTCATAAATTAATGTTTGAGAATGATGAAACAGAAATTACCTGTTTTGTATACAGTAACTTTTTTCCTCAATTTGCAGAATAAAATATATTTTAAAACTATATCAATTGATAGAATGATTGCTTCACAAGCACATAGTCCTGTGTTCAATTCCCCACAACACATAAACTGGGCTTGATGGTGCCTGACTACAATATTCCTGCATTAGAGATGTTGATGGAGAGATCAGAAATTCAAGATCATCTAATGCTACACAGTGAGTTCCAGACCAAATTGAAATTTTGTGAGTTGCAGTTTAAAAATAATAATAATGAGCACATTTAAGCATCCTCTGGAACACGGTCAGCTGTGAAAAAAATCCCATTCAAAAATGACATATTTTTTTCTTCCTCTAATGAGGCCATACTGCTCTTTAATAGTGATGTGATAAAAATGTATTCATGAACCCTTTATTTTATTTATATTTATGAAAATCACTTACTAAATGTGCCAGGAACAAATAAATATCATGGTTATCATTAGCAATATGTTGAAAGTCATTCTTTTCTCTAGCAGCTTTTGGCAAGCTATGAAACTAAAATGGCTAGACTAGACTTGGATGCTGGCCTGTTTTCAGTGAGCTTGCTGTTTCTTTGTCCCGCCTTCCAAGCTGTAGAACATTGAATATTAAAGTAGCTGCCACTTAATTACCATTTTTACTGTTACTGTGTCTGTTTCAACTCTCACTTTCAATTAAAAGATGAATGAATCATTTTCATTTTTTAATAAAAAGTGAAATACATGCTGATTTAGAAGCTGATCAAGTGCTAATTAAAGCCAGAATTCTTTTCACAAGTTCAAATTACATCTTTGTCATATGTAAATAATTCTTGGTGTTTTAGCAGTTTGTAATTTGTATTATCTTCAACCACAGCCAGTTTTAATTTCACGTTATTGGTACTCTATAATGTCAATGGATGTTCATTTGAAAATTGAATGCTTTGAAGAATCTTTAAGTCCTCAGTGTGACCAAATCGTGTCAAAATTATAAAAATTGATTTTAAATTATCCATGATATTTCATTAGGATACAAATAATTTATTGAAAATTGACTAATCCAGACATGTGCCCAACACATTGCTTACATAATCTCACTTTTATAACCATAGATAATGCAATTTTCACCATTTTATAATGGAAGAAAAAAATAGGAGTTACACAAAGCAATACAGCTTTCTAAAAATGATAGCTGGATTCAAAACCATGCTCATCATTCCTCAGGGTACATAACTCCCTCAATTACTATGCTATATTGACCCACTATGCACCTTTGGCTAGATAACTATTAAAACAACCATCAATTCTCACCAAATGTAACTATATTGGTGATTATTTTTAAATATTAATTGCCAAGGAAGACAGTTCATTTTAATAGACTTAACTTTTGGTTGTTCTGTATCTGTGTGTCTTGTTATACAAAACCATTGATAAAAACATTTATATATTATACATGTTTGTTATTGAATTTAAGTTAAAACTCAGCATGCCCTTTCAGAACATTCTCTTTTTTTGTATATATAACTCACATGTATGTCATGAAAGCGCTCCACTACATAAGCATTACATTAAAAATGTCAGATGGCCTTCAATCTGATTCTCATTGTACTCACAGATAAACCTCAACTCTGTAGCTGCACCAAAGCATATTATAAAGAATATTAAGAAAAAGGTAGATTACTATATTAAAGTGAATGTCAGGAGCACAGGATATAGTTTATTTTGTACAAGAAAATATATATTTTTTTGTCAAGTGAATCAAAATACCTTCTTCATGTTAAGAAACTATGTGCAATGATGACTTTGAATATCCAGTGAAACTTAATTTGACTTTTAGTATACTTGAGACAGAATGTCAAATGACATGAAAAATAAATGTTTGCTTAAATGTGAACCATAGTATATTAGAGTTTTAAGATGATGATAATAATATTTTATTTTCTGACAGTATTTCTGTTCATGTCTGGGTCAAACAATACATTTGAAAATAACAACAGAACAAAACAATCAGAGTTTCTGCTTTCTATGGCACCTTGTTGTGCTGAAATATTTAAAATCAACATATAAAATTTTGATGACAATATGGAATCTGTTATGGCAAAAGCAATATTATAATGAAAGACATTTCAGAGTTTTGTCTCTTCTCCTTTCTCCTACTTTTTAATTTACTAATTACTCAAGCTCAGTATTTGTAAACATTATTCATCAGATTCTTTTGAAGGGATTCTTTTAATACTTAGGAATAACATGAATTACATTCTCAAGATCACTTCATATTTAAAAGCATATGAAAAAAATGCTACAAAGTTGTTACAAGGCAGTATAGCAGAAATATGGAGTGATAAAAATTTACTCAACAGTCATTTCTAAAAATTATGATTTAAGGACTCTAGATAAAGAAACTTAACTTCCATCCCATAGAAACTGACAATAGGTGAAGAGATAAGTTTACAAATCAGTAAATACACTGTAACAAATGATACAGTAAATATGTATCATTTACAGTATGTGTGTAAAGGTTAATGGAGTCACATGGGAGCTGAGGTTTTTGAGTCTTTATATTATACTGCAGTGCTCTTTCTAGAATTCAATTCTGTATCTGAAGCACAACTTAATTGGTGAGTTCTTCTTAGGTTACCAGTAAATTCATTATCTTCTATGCCTAAGTCTTGTCTATCAATCTTTTATATTTGTTTAAGACATATTGCTTAGTACAACTAAACAAACATAAACTGATATGTACATTCCAATGTAAAAACTTCTAAAAGCAAACTACATCTAAATTTGTATACAGCCTTTACAGAAAAGCATATCGTAAAGGTATCAGAAGTTGTTAGACCTGTGTGAAATCTCTATCCAGGAGAGTTAAACAAGTTATGCTGCCATTTCCTTCTCCAAGAATGAAATTTCAGGAAAAATTACTATTTTGGGAGGGGAGGGGGTTCAGTCTTTCATTAGTCTGATTTTCAGCTGTGAAACTCAAGTGTTTCCTTAGGATACAGATCTCTCTCTCTCTCTCTCTCTCTCTCTCTCTCTCTCTCTCTCTCTGTGTGTGTGTGTGTGTGTGTGTGTGTGTGTGTGTGTGTGTGTGTTTGTGTGTGTATCCTAAGGAAACACTTAAATATATATATTTCTGCCAGGCCAGTTACAATTCATCATTTTAAAACTTCCAGACAGGTTCTTCAATAATGGAGTATGTTTAGACAGGAGATATGGCTCAACAATTAAGAACACTAAAATTTTTTACAATGTACTAAGGTTCGATTCTCAGCACCCACATGGTAACTCCAGTTAGAGAGACTTACTGACCTCTGTAGGAACCGGACATCCATGTGATTCATATACACATTCAGGCAAGTTCTAGAAGCAAATTCTAGAAGCAAATTCTTTGTGTTCTAGAGTTTATTTTATTATGAAAAGGATATTTGGTTGGTATTAAAGGATTATAGGCAATAATCAATATTTAAATGTTTTAAATTTTTAAGAAATATGATACACCTTTAAAACTGTGCTAAATATTTGGTGTTTGACAATTACTTCGTTAGATATCAAACAATGATAAAAAATAACAACTATTTTTGGAGAGGTCACACACCGTAGATGAAAGTGCATATGAAATATAAGTATCTTATTCTACTATTGCTGCTATTTTGAATTTCTGATTCACCTACCCTCACATTCCATGCTCAAGTGTTTTAACTAAAAGACATGTAGCTGCAGGCCTAAGCATAAAATTCAAGTCTTTATGAAGCATAGAAGACTGACATACAAGCTGAAAATACATGAGCAAGATTGTAGGGAAATTTTTGAATGGGCAGTTAATGTTTTGCAGATATGTTAATGGGGCATGCATCTAAGAATTTCATGCAGAAACATATTTTAGACTAAATATTAGGGATCACATTATATAAAAATGTAAAAATAATATTATATATTTTCAATTACTAACATATAGATATGTTACAAATCTAGGGCAATGAAATAACAGATATATTCCATATGTTAACCTATAATCATCAGGAACAATTATAATAAAATATTAATTTATTCCCCACAAAGTACATAAATATTTCTATTAAGTACAAGTATATAGATGTGATCACAAATTAATTTGGGTCATATTTTACTACCAAATGGATTTTGTCATCTCTATCTAAATTTTTTTGGTAGATTTCAAATGCTACCATCAAATTTTATGTTGTTGTTGTATGTTTTATTTTTAATTTTTTCAGGATACATTTTAGTTTTTCTGTTACTTACTGATTTCATAAAAGGCTTTGGAGTTGATTGGAGAAATAATTAAAATAAACTCAGCAATCTAGATTTGGCACTCCATGAGAATGCAACACAGTCATAACTAAACAGGTATAATTGCCAACTACAATAAAATAAATTACCTGCATGCACTAATTCTAATGCTTGTGCCTGAAAAAATAACAGAGCTGTAAGTTTCTACATTTGATAAACTGTGTATTGACTTGTGAGTTATTAAAGAAGTAAATATGCAACATTGTCAGGAAATAAGTTATAATACCATACTTAAATTTATTATAGTTCTTTTATGAGGTTTAATTTATATGGAGAAAACAAATCTTTCTTGAATAATGAGAATGTCATTATTATAAAGATAATCAAGCCAATTATCTTTTTTACAACTGAAATCTAGTAAATGACATAAATACTTGTACATATAAGTGAAGAAAAATGAATAAAGATGGAAGCATGTCCTTCAGTACTCAATTATATCAGCAAAGATACTAATGTGTGCAAATTATAGCACACTTGAAAATAATATTTTCTTTCTCCACATACACATGAACGTGATTTTATCTTTGTTTCTGTGTGTTTTGTGCACATCTCTTAGAGAATTCATTATTCTAAGTATTTATTCAATGTGCTGTTCCAATAACTGCCTAATCTCATTCCAGAGTAGGAAGTGAATCTTCTTCATTTACATGTCTTACAGCCACTCCACTTGCTGGGTGCCTCCAACTAACCCAAAATTCAAAAGGGTAAAGAAAACAAATGAGACAATTTAGGAAGTGAGTTCTTAAAAGACAAAAAATGTCATATAAACATGTAATCAATTGTTTCAATTCAAATAATTTATAAGTCTGAGCATGTGGACCAATGTCATATGGCTCTGTCTAAATAAAGGATATCAGACTGCTAACACGATTTCTGGACTACACACTAATGGTCATTTTCATTTACTACACATGGACAGGCAGCAATGGATACAAAATTCTTTGCAATGGCATTTCCTAAATTTGAAAGCATCTCCCATGAGTTTTCCACAGGAATTAGAGATCTGTTTAAAGTGCCTGCACATTGTCTGTGGTGTTTTTTTTTTTTTTTTACCCAGTCATTCTCTTTATTCCCATATTTTCTTTTACTACATTATCTTTAAAACCAAAATCTGTAAGTAGAATCAATTGCTTCAGGAAGATCAAATGCATACATTTAACAAATTCATGATTTTATATGTAGCCTATCTGAGAAAATTGTTTGCTTCAGTAGAGTACATTTCATTATGAAAAAGCAAACCCTCTATCTATAATAAATGATAGGAATATTTTGAATTATTTCATAAGATTTGATTGAGAAGGAAAAATGAAGCAAAATTGGTGTAATCTACCATTCTTTATATTATGAAAAGAGAGTTGGGAAGGATACCTAAATAATATCTACTTCTGTCCATTAAACATCAAAGCTTCTATATCAATAGTATATATTTGTGTCATCTCCAATCACTGCTATTGCTAGCAAATTAAGCAGTGATATCTGAGTACATGTATTCTTGGAAAAAGAAGTATCAATGGAAGTCTTTCAAAATGATATATTTATGTGACCAAATAAAGTTTTACAATTAGCTATTACTGGTGATTACATCATTAATTAGACTACTACTAAGGAATAGAAATAAATATGAAGAAAGACTAGTCATCATTACTAATGATACCAACCCTTTACAGGGCTCTCTCATTATAGTAACTTAGCATCTTTGATTCATAGTTTCTTTCTCACTAAAGAAAATGTGAAATATAATGCAAGTAAAATATAATATAAATATGCTCAACATCTACTCTGTTCAAGAAAATATTCTAATAAATTTTTGCTTTTAGAACTATTACTTTTCCCATGTGCCTATTCATTTATAGTGTTTCAGAAACAAAATGAAAATATTATTTACTTCTTGTCAACTTCTAATCTCTATATTCCACTGTTCTATACTCATAAAAGTATAAACATGAATAACTAATTCTAACAATTAGCTTGTTAATAAATCTTGTGTAAAGAAAAACTAAAAGTCTTGAATTATGTCATGACTGTTACAACTTTGTTTTGATTTTGTTATATTTTTATTTAAAAGGATATTTAAAAATTAATATATAATTAATTAATTTTCCATTTTCCTTTATTCCCTCTAATCTCTCTCATGTACCCCCTTGTTTCTTCTCAAGATACTGATTTTTGTTTTATTTCATAGTATCTGTATTGATTATTTGGGAACTTCATATCATGAACTCTGATCTGTAAGAACTAAATGTGAATCTAGAGTTATGTAGATTGGTACCTTTTGCAATTTTACTTTATTATGTATGTGAATGTATGTGTATGTGGACAACTGTGTGCCACAGGATGTATGTAGAAGTCAGAGGGCAACTTTAGAAGTGTGTTTGAAAGAAATAGAAACTTTTTGAGACCCCTAGCTGATAGAATAAAGCCTAAAACCCCTAGCAGATAAAGTTGAGCCAGAGTGACTATGTTCCAAGAACTTCGAAGACCACAAAAAGGCGGGACCAAGAATGCAGGTCAGCTCTAGTTCACAGCTCTAGGTTCTAAGAACTGGCTAACCACAAGTAGATAGTCTAGCAAGATTAAATTCCTGAGAAAAGCATGTACAGGGTGTTCCCCACATGACTGTCTAAATGATTGTCTGGTACTTTCTACTGATATGCCCCTTCAGCCCCCTTGGTTTGTAGTTTTTTCCTTTAAATACCCTTCACATTCTGCACTTGGGGTCAACACTCCTCTGTCCCCGCATGGGTTACGAGTCTCAACCTCAGCCCATTGATCCTGAAATAAATCTCTTGCTGATTGCATCAAGATCAGTGTCTTATGAGTTATTGGGTGGCCACAATCTCCTGAGGCTTGAGTGAGGGTCTCCCTTCTTGGGGGTCTTTCAGATCATACTCACTTCTTAGTTCTCCCATGTCCATTCCTCCACTCTTGTGACCCTCCCCCTCAAAACAATAAAAAAAGTATAATTTATGTTGCAACTTGCTCAAACTCCCAATGACTAACCCCTTAAAGAAAATTGAGTCTTTCTCCCACCTATACTCCTGACAGGAGCCATCACACACACACACACACACACACACACACACACACCCCACACAGGCACGCACACACATGTGTGCACACACACATGTACATAAACACATTTCCAAATGCATAAGTACAGATTGCTCGGTAAGTTTAATGTTACTTATATATACACTTTCAAGGCTGTTCACTTGGTATTGAATCACCAATTAGGTGCATGTCCCTGAGAAAGATAGGGACTATATATACAAGTATATAGTTCTTCATCTAGGGGTAGAGCTTCATGAAATCTCTCTCCTTTCTTTTTAGCATAAACATTGGTTTTGTACTTTTTCAGGTCTTATTTGGGTAGCCATGTAGTTGAGTTATTATTGGTGAAGCTTCCTTATCTTTTCCAGTGGATACTTTTGTTGTTGTTGTTCACTTCATGACCTACTCATTTCTTCTGTCACTGTCACCCCCTCCCACAATCCTTTGCCCACCCCCACTCCCCTTCTCCTTTTAGCAGGTGGGGTCTCCCCTGTATATCTCCCCTACTCACCCTGGAACTTCAAGTATCTGGACAGCTATGGGATTCCTCTCTTACTGAGGCTAAACAAGGCAGCCCAGCTTGTGGAATGTATCCCACATACAGGTAACAGATAGCCACAGTTCTAGTTGTTCAGGACCCACATAAAGGCCAAGCAGCATATCTGCTGTATATGAGTGGTAAGGCCTAGGTCCAGCCTGTTTATACTCTTTGGTTGGTGGTTCAGACTCTGAGAGACCCAAGGGTCCAGGTTAACTGATTCTGTTGGTCTTCCTGTGGAGTTCCTCTGGCCTTTGGGGCCTGCAATCCCTCCTCCTGCTCTTCCATAAAAGTCCCCAAGCTCCATCTACTGTTTGACTGTGGCTGTCAGTTGCAGATTTCCATAACTCACACAGGAGCAGAGGAATTGACCTAGTGGCTGGGGAAGGGGGACTTTTAAAGGGTAAAACCACAAACCAAGGGGGTGAGGGAGTAACCAAGGGAACAGCAAGAATGCAATCTTGTTCAACCATTCATCTTGTGATCAGCTAGTTCCTTGAACCACCCAGATGACTTGCATCTTTCTTTTTACCATTCATCTTGTGGAATGTGTCTTTGTGCTTTGGACCATCTCCAGCCACAGGTGGGTTCTCTTCCCTGAGGTCTGAGGAATGTTAATCAGCCTCTCCATTCCTCTCCTAAATGTTAATCCAGCAAATGTCCTCTGATTCAGGAATAATGTACTCCTCCTGGAATGCAGAATGTATCCCAGGGCAGTGAATTCTAAGACCCAAATATCTCACATTTAGTTTGGCTTTCTTTGTGGAATTATTGAACAGGCAGGCCTACATTTTTGGTCTAGGGGTCATAAAAACTTCCTATACTTTTCATACGTTTTCTATATCTTTCAGTACAGTTGAATAAGACTATTGACTGTTTGCCTGATTAGCAATGTCCAGTACCTTGAAAACTAGTTCTCAGAAAGAAAGCTTCCAATTAAGATCCAGTTCAGGATCACTGGATATTATGTCTGAAGTGCATGTTATCATCAGCAATAGGGAATTAACAGACTGTTTTGCCTGCATGTATACATGTGAACCACAGAAGCCAGACGAGTGGGATAAGTCTCCTGCAATTGGAGTTACAGGTAATTTTGTGCTACTGTGTGGGTGCTGGGACTTGAACCCTGGTCCACTTTAAGTGGAGCAAGTACTCTTAACTGCTCATCTGATATAGCTTTTGAGAGATTGTTTTTATACTGGGAAAAATCTTATATAAATTGATATTTTTATACTATTAAAATCTGAAGCATTTCACTAATGTAAGCTATTTTGTTCTGTGAGAGTTTCTTGATCTTTTCAAAGGGTAGTTCTACTTTAATGCCTGAAATTTGATTTTGTCCTTAATTCAGTATCATCCACCAAATACACTAAATTCTCAAACATGGAGCCCTTGGTAAAGCAATCACCATCCACCAAGTGGCCCAATAGAGAAGTCTTCAAGACTTTGAATCCTTTCTCTCCCTACCATGTTGCACACTGTCCAGTGGTGTCTCTTTGTGTCTTTTACCATCTACTGCTGGAAGAAGTATCTATGATGATGGCTGACTGAGTAGGATACTGATCTATCAATATGGCAGAATGGCACTAATGGTCATTTGCTGTACACCTCTAGCTTAAGAGTCATATTTACTTTTCTCCTAGGATCCTGGTTTATCTAGTTTCAAGTACTAGGCCTTCAGAGTAATTACTGAGTTGGCCTTAAACTCATTCAAACATTTGCTGGGTCAGGGATGGGTTAACTAGGGAAAGAATGACAAGGTTCCTGCCCCTGGGACAACAGATGTGGGCTTCCAAGAGTGTCAGTGGCTGCTGTGGGTATAATGCTTGTTTGCACAATAATGTATGTATTTTCTATTCCAGTTTTGAGGGATGTCCTCTCAGTTAATGGTAATGAGTCCATGACAACCAGAGACAGCGTGAGTCCTGGAGGCAAAGGTGTGGCTAATTTCTCAGCAAAAAATGGTATCACTGGGACCTTTAGGACAGCCCTTCAGGCAGCAATAAAAATTATATGAGAGGCTTCACAAATTTAAATGAACAAAAGCAGCTGTTCTGTGAACCACCTTGTCAGAAAGATACTAAGGAAGAAAATAAGGAGATTTCCAGAGTGGTATTTGCAGGAGACCCCACCCAGCTATTTTCTTTAAATACAAACATTTACAGGGAAGACAGATTCCTGAGTTCAGGGTTGGCCTGGGACAGAGCAAGTTTAGTCCTAGATGTTGTAGAAATAGTAATTTCAGGATGGGGTCCCACCCAGCTAGTTTAACTAAAGTCAGAGATTGACAGAGGCAAGCTCATTGCTGAATTCTTTTGCAATGTTAAAGGGAAACCTGTGCCTGCTGTCTCCTAAGAATTAAGTGGCTTGGGTCACCAGTATGCTGATTCATAGGATAATCAAAAGGAAGCCTGGAATAAATGACTGGATTTGTATGTAAAATAAAAGCCTAGGCTTAAGACCTGTAGGAAATAAGTTACTCAGAGAATTTTTTAGGATAACAAGAGAACTGTTCAAAGAACTTTCTCCAACAGAAAATAGAGAGAGCTGTCTGGAGATCTCCAGAGAGCAGAACAGAGAAAAATTAGTGCAAAAAGCTGTCTCAGGCAGAACATATGTCCACCAGCTTGGACCAAAGATTTGACTTTGAGTGGTTTGTTTCACCACTCCCACATACCCATTCCTCAGAACCCCTCTCCAAGCAGAAACTGGTCCTTAGCAGACATTGGTTGTTTCATCCCACAAGCTTTGTGCTGTAGAGTGAAAAATTATAAAGACCATTTTATGAAATATATATAGGATTTTCCTTACCCTGAGCAAAAGAATGCAGGCTCCAGAAGGCGGAACTGAATGTAGGATTTCAGGCCTTCACTGCCCTGGGATACCTCCTGGGAAGAGTATTAACATTCCTCAAGCCTCAGGGAAAAGAACCCACCTGTGGGTGGGGAAGGCCCAAAGCAGAAAAACATATTCCTGGCCACAAAGAAAAATGCAAGTCACCTAGGTGGGAAATAGTTTAACCTGAAATAGTCAGTAATAACATGGTAAGACTACATTCTTGAGAAGTATGAGTGTGCAGAGTGATTTTCACATGATCCTGTATCATTTAGGTTTGGGCTCCTCTGGAATGTTCCGCTATTCTTATGTATCCTTGACAACCCCTCATCCCCCTTACCACTCCCCTGGTTTGTGGTTTACCCCTTTAAAAACCCTCGTCAAACTGAGTGGCTTGGTCAAACTGTACTCCTGTGTGAGTGTGCAGTTTGGACGCTGGCTGCCAGCTCTCTTCCCTAATAAATCTCTGCTAATTGCATCCAGTAACGGTGTCTTGGAGTTTGTGGGTGTTTGCGACTTCCTGAGACTTGAGTAAGGGTCTCCCGAATTTGGGGGTCTTCAGTGCCACTATTGCACTAGTAGATCTTGTATGCAGTTCACCATTGTACATCAAAGGCTTTGTAGCTAGGTTCCTTTGATAGCTTATAGAGAACCTTTCCATAATGTGAATACCAGGCTCTATGGCAATGACCTCATTGATGAGAAACTCATTGTTTTTCTAAGTTGGGTGTTGGTGGAACTATTTCTTTTACCTGCTGCTTCTATCAATAATAGACAGTCGTATGCTCATGTCTTACAAGGAAAAGTCATGAAACATTTGACTCTACAAATTTAAGATAACTGTTAATTACCTTTCATTCTATAACACTTAAGAAGCACTAATGTACAGACATGTGATTTGACTATTATAAATATTTAGTAAGTTAAATATTTTGATTATCTAGATTTTTATGTGGATACTTTGCTAATGCAAGAAGATTCTCACAAAATTGTTTTCACTATGGTGCTTTAAGTACAAATGAGAGCTGCTTGCTCTAAAGATGAGATAAAATTGTTACCTTTATATTAAGTGTTATAGATATATAAGCTTCAAGTTGCACAATACTAACTAGTACAAAGGACCCAGATTATATGAGAATAAACAGATCATATGTGGAATAACAGGGAAAGAGAACAGACAGATAAGTAGCAATTTAACTAGAGCAATTAGAACAGGAGCTAAGTCACCTAAACATTATAAGAATTGTTAGAACATAGGAGCTAATTCTTTTCCTAAGTGCTATGAGGACAATTTAAATTGTAGCAGTTCCTAGTGCCAACAGTAAACAGTTTCAGGATATACATTTCCTTCCAAAACTATTCAAAATTATTATAATTCAAAATCCTAATGTACATTGAACTTCTTAAGGTTTCATTTATAATAATGATCTTTGCACTTACCTTGTCCAGGTTATTGTTTTCTCTTTTGTTTCTGCAGGTGATATCAAGTATTTAAGTGTTGATAAGTCAATATGTGACAAATGTGTATTATATAAAATGCATTTACAGGGTTGGAAGGCAGGCTCAACAATTAAGACCCATGTTTGGTTCCAAAAGATAGATTGGGTGCCTCACAAATGTCTGGACCTCAGTACCTTGGGATCTAACATGCTATCCTACCCTTTTGGGGCACATGTATTCACAAGTGTATGCACAAACACAAATATACAAATAATTAAAAATAAGACATTTTAAAAGTTATACTGATAGGCCATATTTGCGAATCATTCCTTAATATAACTATAAGATATTCATGTACAGTGGATTTTAATAAAAAGGAGTAAATAATAACAAAACAGTCATTTTATTTTGAAAAATGTAATTTTTCCATTTTATTTCATATAAACCAAACTGAAGAAAGTTTAGTAGGGAATCTTTTAATAATTGAAAAAGTATGAATACATTTCTCTTTCACTAAAATGCTTTACTATAGAACACATATTATTCTTCAAAGAAATATACATTTTTCTAAAGAAAAAAGACAAGATTATGGCAAGAAGGCAAAGAAATTTATTTTTTAAAAGACTATATTTGAGAGTCATAATGGGGGCTTTGAATACATTTAAATTCAAAATGCAATTTTGCAAAACTTAACTGTATAGGTTTAAGATTACAAGTATTGCAAAAATGGACAACTAAGGACTTCTGAAAACCTGCTCTTATATAAAATAATGGGAGCAGTGTTTTAGAGTGTTACAAACAATATGTGTTGAAATCTGAAAAATTAGCAAAGACTTGTATAAAAATCCTAAAAAGACAAGAAAATCAGTGCATCTTAACAAGGATATTGAGTTCTATGGAAGTTTTCCTTGTGCCCTGTTTTCTCCTTTACCTGCTTAAATGTCAACAGTACAGAGACTTCTTAAATCAAGAAGTTTGACAGCCATTTAAGGGACCTAAACTGGGCTATAATTCTTTCAGACAGTATTCCTAGAGAATTATTATTTGAAATGACTAGGGGGTTCTTGGAAGTCCTTAGTTACAGTGTTGGGTATATAGTTAATTTGAAGGATATCTTATCAATGTAAACAACCCTTTTCTTATGAAACTTTATCAAAGATAATTAAAAGAAAATATGATTAGCTGAAGTCAAATTTTCAGAAAAAATAAAAACAAACAACTGAGTAACAACGTTTCTTAAAATTAAAAATTACACTTCAAGACTACATTAAGGGATTTATTAGATTGCAAAGAAAAATCCCTGGAAATCTACAATGCCATGGATAATCCTATGCTTTATATATATTCAGAAGTAACACTTCTCTTAACATTTGCTCGATTTGAAACTTAAAAAAAGTTAAGGAGATATAAGGACTGTAACAAATGGATAAAATTCTGGGCTTAATTTTCAAACTATATTCCCACACAAACCTAAAACCTCTCATCAAAGACTGAAAGACCTGAAGTGAAAGTGTTGCTCAGTGGTTAAATGTGCCTGCTGATTTTTATAAAGAAACTATGTTTAGTTGCCAGCATCCACATCAGGTGGTACACTACTGCTTCTTACTCCAGTTCCAGGATATCGGAAAGCCTCTTTGGTCTCTGTGAGTACCTACATGCACCTGCACACACACACACACACACACACACACACACACACAAGCTTATACATATAAAAGTAAATAAATAAATCTTTTTTTACATAGAGACTTGGAGACTTACTGTCCACAAAAATTGATGGAAATCTAATATTTAGAAGACCACTAAACTAACTGAAGGAAGACATCAAATCACCACACCTGAAAAGTAATATAATCTTAGAGAGTTTGGGAAAATACTGAGCAAGTAACACACACACACACACACACACACACACACACACACACACACACACACACA
>JANHMN010000005.1:57721654-57870437 GCA_030674055.1 Rhabdomys pumilio
ACACACACACACACACACACACACACACACACACACACACACACACAAAATCCCTAAACTTTGAAAGAGGGGAAAAGAATGAGATAAAACTATCTAGTTTTTTTTAAATAATACTAAATATGACAAGAAAAATATTCAAGAATATTTTCATTGTATAATTATATACAAGAGTAAATCCATTGAATGTTAAAACTAGCTAGAGATACAACAGCCACTGGACACATTTGACTTTAACTCATATGTTATAGACCAAGAAGGATAATCAATTAGTAGAGTATCTGTTAGCTTGAGACAAACTCTGGATTCAATACTCAACAATGCATAAAACTGAGCATGGAATAATGTGCCTGCAGTCCCAGTCTTTCAGAGGTGGAGTCAGAAAGATTGGGAGATCATGGTCATTTTCAACTGTCTGGTGAAATTGAGGCCAGCTGTGGATATGAGACACTCTCCTATATAAATATGAACTAATCAGGTATTTGAAATATGTTAAAGAAATATTTAAGGAAATATGAGAACAAAATATCCCCAAGTAGAGAATATAGAGAATATTCCTTCACACAAACCAAATGATTAGACAGTATGAAAGGAAAAGAAAGAAAAAGAAAAGGACAAAAAAGGAAAGGAAAGGAAAGGAAAGGAAAGGAAAGGAAAGGAAAGGAAAGGAAAGGAAAGGAAAGGAAAGGAAACGAAAGGAAACGAAAGGAAACGAAAGGAAGGGAAACGAAAGGAAAGGAAAGGAAACGAAAGGAAAGGAAACGAAAGGTCATCAACAACAACATGCCTAAATCTCAAGATAACCTATCAAATATTACAATGAAAAAAATCAACAAAAAGTTTAAATTAGATTTAGATTATAGAGCAATTAGGCATCATGCTGCTTTAACAAGTAAATATCAGAGCAAACAGAAAAATCAGCTAGCAGTTCTTCACTCTCAGAGAAGTGAGAAGTGAAGTCACAGGGAACAAGGCTGTCATGTGTATTAAAATTTAACAGAGGTGTGTAGCAGTGAGGAATGGGGAATTGGGGGTAGCCACTAGAAAGTCTCAGGTGCCAGGAAAGCAAGGGGCTCCCAGGGCCCAATGGGAATGACATTAGCTGAAATACCCAACAAAAGGGAGAGAACCTGTAGAGACCATATCCAGAGGTTAGGCATGGCTCACAGTTGAGGAATAGGGCCACCCACTCTTCTCAAAAATATTAACCCAGAACTGGTCCTGTCTAAAGGAAATGCAAGGACAAAGATTGGAGTGGAAAAAGAAAGGCCATCCAGAGACTGCCTCACCTAAAGATTCATCCCATCGGCAGACACCAAACCCAAACACTATTGCTGACTTTAAGAAGTGCTTGCTGACAGGAGCCTAATAGGGTTGTCTCCTCAGAGGCTCTGCCAAAGCCTCGCTGATACATATATGAATGCTTGCAGACAACAGTCAGTCATCAGATTGCGCATGGAGACCACAATGGACAAATTAGAGAAAGAACTGAAGGAGCTGAAGGGATTTGCCACCCCATAGCAAGAACAAAAATATCTACCAGCCAGACCCCCCAGAGCTCCCAGGGACTAAATCACCAATGAAACAGTACACATAGAGGGATCCATAGCTCCAGCTGCATATGTAGCAGAGGATTGATTACCTTATCTGGCATCAATGGGAGGGAAGGCCCTTGGTCATGTGGAGAATCTATGCCCCAGTGTAGTGGAATGCTCAAAGGATGAGATGGGAGTGAGTGCGTGGATAGGGGAGTACCCTCATAGAAGCAGGTGGAGGAGAATGGGATAGGGGATTGTGGAAGGCAGACTCAGAAGGGGGATAACATTTGAAATGTAAATAAATAAAATAACCAATAAAAAAGGCAGTAGAATACAGAGGTTGATGACTTGATGAAACAGAAACCCACAAATCAAAACTACCATGGAAGTTGGTGCCAGTTTAAAAGAAGCTAAATTATAATTGATAGACTTCCCTCCTCTGTCTACACAAATCCAGGAGCTAAATTTTCAATGGAAACTGCACCAAGGAAATAAGGTCCCACATTTTCACAAAGTTCATTTAGCTACGAGCTTATGTTAGTATTTGAGAAAAACAATCAATGTAAATTACATAGAAATAAAAAAGTCAATTTTTCAAAAAGGCATACAAATTCTTAATGTGTATACAGTAAAAATACATCATAAAAATTAAGGAGAAAATGATACAATTATAGCAAGTAATAGATTAATCTACTATAATATTTGAAGGCTTAAACACTCTTCTATAAAGCTTGACAAACCCAAGAGTTTGACAGTTAATGAGAATATAGCACCAACAACTAATTTCTACAGCACCAACAACTAAACTGATAAAATTTATTTCTCTATAATAGCTAATGAGACTGCACTAGGACATATATTAGGTCCTATAATCTGTTAGAACCGTTTAACAAGAAAAATCATATTTTTGGCTCATAAAATATACTTTAAACAATTAAAAAATAGAAATCATCCTATGTATGCTCTCTGTTCATAGTTGAATTCAACTGAAAAACAATTAGAAAAAAAATGGATTATAAAGACATGGCTAAAGATCTCGACTCACTATTCCTGTTCCATGGATTTATGTACCTTTTTATATGGGCTTTGGCTTTTCTGTACCTACTGGAATGAGCACATGGAGATTGCCTGTGCCCTCCCCCTCCAGACTTGAGCAAGCCTGAGAGACCTTGTTTACCACAACAGACCAAGTGATAAAGATCTAGGTGGAGTTACCCACCTTGGCTGCACCGAACACAGAAGCAGAACTGCCCCTGGGCTTGCCTGGAGACATCTCTGGCCTGTGACCTTAACCAGAACAGATTATGGACTATCCCACCCATTTCCCTGGCTGAAACCAGGAGGGGTTGTGGGTTGAGTCTTCCCCTTTAAATTGAGAGCTGAACATTAAAACTTTGAGCCTTGATCAGAGAACTTTGTCTTGGCTTCATCTCTTCTCGTCCTCCGTCCCCTTTCATTCCCAGCCCCCTTTTCAGGTGAATCCAGTTGACTTGTGGCCACGGGCGGCTACAATTGCCCTTCATGGAGTTCGTATACTGTAATGTATCATAACTGTTTATTTTTTGTACAGAATTATTTTTGCATCCCAGGTACAACTTCTACTAAATTACATTCAGTGATCATCTTAACATGTTGTTGATGTAATTGCTATTTTTTTAGTGAAGCTTTTTGACAAAAATATCAAAAGTACATAGTAATAAAAGATACTTACTTCATAAATGATTCCAGGACAACTGAATATCCATGGGTATAAAAAAATATTTTATTTTTACTTCATACCTTTTTCATAATTATAAACTCAAAATATATGAGCTATTTTTAAAATGAAAGACCTGAAATTATAAAGCTATCAGAAGTATATTTAGAAATCTCAATGGGATTGGTCTAGACAATACTCAAAATATATAAGAAACTCAAATGATCTAAGAGTATGAAAACAAATAACTGGATTAAAATAGGCAAAAGAAATTGAAATAGGTATTCCACAAAAGAAGAAAATATTTTAAAAATAGCAAATATCATTAATTATCACAGAAAACATAAACTAAAAAGGAATATTGCCCCAGCCCGAGGGGATTCGACGAGACCTTAGGGAAGGGAGCGAAAGAATAAAAGGACAAGAGACACAAAGAATGAGAGCAAGTCTGAAGTTCTGATCAAACTCTGAAACTTTAATTTTGGGAGCAGGTTACAAAGACACAGCAAACCGGGAAGTTTGGGCGAGGGTCATTGCTTAGGGCTATCCTACTTTGGAATCCTTATTGTCTAAGACACACCATCCCATTATCATGACCAACTCCCAAGAAAATGCCAGACGTTCTTTAAGTTCCTGGGACCTGAGAACTGTGAACGTCCTTTCTTAACCTTGTACTGACTAGTCTTTCTAGAACAGCAGGTAATTTCTTGAGTTTGGCTCCCAGCAGAATATTTTATAAAGAAAAAACAATTATTGTTGGTTGCATGTTGGGGACCGGAGGCCCCTAGGCTGCCGGGGTCAGCCTAAGGACAGATGGCTTCCCAGAAAAGGCTTAACCATCACAGTTCCAGTAAAGTCCCAGCCTGACCTCAGAACATTCCGATGATGAAGATAAGCAACAGCCAAGAGCCATAGATAACCAGACCAAGGACACTGGGCAGGGATGAGTGTTTTTACTTCCCTGTTTTAATTTTGCTTATATACTGCAAGCCTTGCCTCTAGTAAATGAGACCTTGATATCAGCTAGACTGACTCTGTCCGTTCTTCGCTGCTGGGTCTCCTTTCTCTCTCCCACCCGTGTCTCTTTCAGGTGGTGGCTACTCAGGGACCCTGTAATAACTTTGCCCGCTGGACGGGACAGTTGCAATATAAAGTAAACCACTATGGAAAATAATTAGAGTTTTTCCTCAAAATTCTGAAAATAGACTTCTTGGATAAGCTAACTTCCAGTACAAAAGTTCTAAAATTTAAGGTAAAAGGAAGTAATAATTTTAAGAGATATATTGTACATTAATAACATTTGATATACTTGATAATTTCTATGAGTTATGCCTTTGAGTATTCTTACAACCAAAACCAATTAACATGTTCTGTAGTTAATATAGCAATCAGGTAGTTTTAGTCATTGTATTGTGTGTATAAAAAACATAGGATATTATAAGTTACAGTGTTTGCTGATTTAAACTTACCCTAAATTGACCTTAAAAACACTTCCCACATCCAAAATTAATACTACATTTTCCACCTCCAAAATTAATACTATTTATTAGTAGGAAATATTTCAAGAATAAAAAGGGTTGCCTCATCTCTGAATATAGAACTACTATTTAATTTTTCTTGTAAATTTAATAGCATAAGAATAAATGTGACAGCTGGAAATATATCTAAAGTCTCATAAGCAAAGACTATAAAGTCTCTTATATACGTAAGTATTTTAAAAGTGATACTTTCTTTTTATAAATATTTATCAGTAATTATTCAGTGCTAAGCAGTATGCATCCTTGCACACACTGAGACATGAAGATTTAAAATTGGTTTCCTCTTCTTCCCTTTATTCGTCTGCTGCAAACTAGTAAATAAAGCATCAAGACTTGCACGTGCATTTTTCTCTTGAAGAAAAAGGTGTGACGATAGGCAAGTTTCACCTTAAAGATGGAAAACTTGCCTGCTCTTGTGTTATTTTGACATTTCAGGGAAAATAAGTACTTTGAGATAAGTCATGCATCGTAATAGCCTCATTCAAGGCTAACTGGCCCCGCTGAGCTAAGACCTTCAATTACTCAAGCAGCGGGGAATAAATAATATGTATGTTTCCCTTCATTTCTGAGAAGTGGCCTAACAAATTGAGCTTCAAACTTGTTCCAAGACATTCTCATGAATTTCAAGTTGGGAATATGAACTATTCCTGAAATAAATTAAAGCATTCATTTCATTCCAGTTTCTAAGTTATTGTTTTCACTGTTCAGCTTCTCAACATAGCTCCATTGGATGAGTATTTCTGTTTTCTGGTAGTTTTAAAAGCTTTTGCCTATAGAAATATTTTAGAGCTATTGTGATGTCCCATTTCAGTATTCCAAAGTAGCAGCTGTTTATTTTCTCTATAACATTGTAGGTCATAGTATGCCTGCTGTTTCTCACTTAATTAATGGAAAAACTGCAAATAAACTGATAATCGTTCTCTAATCATGTGGATACTTATTTGATAGTACAGAAAATAGAAAGAAAAAATGTTTCCTTCATCTTGTTCTCAGAAGTACAGTTTATACAAAAAACAACCTGCCCCATGTGGATTCTGTCTATAAATATTTCTCAACCCTGCCCATCGTATTCTACTGCTCTGGTATTTTGCTCCCACTTAAAGATAATAGTAAACTGATAGAGTCATTTTCTCTATTGCAAATGACATCATAGCAATTACTAAATATGAATTCCCTAAATAAGAAAAATAAAAAAATATTCAATTTTATACAAAAGACCATAAAATAGTAATTTTGTCTTAGCTAGAAAAGAATTAATACTATTTTCTGATAATGGGGCAAAGACTAACCCTCAAACAGTGAAGAATCAGCAGAATGGTCCAAACATATGTTCTATTGTTAATTTTCTGGATAGGCAACATTTCAGTCAATTTTAAAGGGATAATGAGGAAACACTATCTACTTTGTTCTATCCCTTCCAACTTGTCAAAAGAGCTAACTTTCCCACTGATTTCTATTCTATCCTTTTATCAAGCAGCTATTCTAGAAAGCCCAAGAATGTTAACTGAATATTAACAAGAAAACAGAAGCAACTACAAATAAGCACTTCCTTATGAGTTTTCTGGGCAGAAACACCAAGACAATCATATCTTACTAGCAGATATATCATAATTTCAGTGACACCAAATAAATACAAAGAAATTCAATCTAATTTATAATTATTAATGTCTATCTTTCTTGAGCTAACTTAATAAATCAAGTTTTATCCTCTGACACATTAGAATAAGGACTAAGCTGACACAACAGCTTTGAAAAAGTCATTAAAATCAATAGACACTTGTTAGCACTCATGTAACATTCATAACGTTAAAGAGCCCAAACATCCTGATTGATTCTTAGAGTCAATCAGAAACCTGTTTTTTACAAACATGCCCTAGGGTTGTAGCTTAATTCTAGTGGTCTTCATAAGAACATAACTGTTCTTGTTTGAATGTAAAATACCCAACACAGTCTCTTTGTTTCAATATTTAGTTCATTATACTAATCATGCCTTTTAAAACCCTGTAGAATCTTTGGTCAGGGGTGCGTTTTTGATATAGGAACTGAATCTCTCAAAGCTGAGACTTTTTGTGCTACATGGCACCAATTCTGTCTTGTCTCTGTATTCAGCAAGATATGAGTTCTGCTCTTAAACTATTCCCATGATTCCAGCATTTCTTACATGAAACTATAAGTCAAAGCATTCCTTCCTTTTATGGGTTGCTTTGTTAAGCATATGGGTTGGGTGATAGAAAACAACTAATAACAGAAAAATTGTTCCAATAAACATAGCACTTGTTGTGATAAACTTGAGCACATGGAATATAGTCTATGTGAGTGGTTTGTGGGCAAAATATACAAGACTTTGGAAATGTGAATTAGAAAATCCTAAAGTTATTTAAAACAGAGATTAATGGGATATTATGGTAAGCTCATAAGATCAGAGTGCCTAAAGAAAGTCTGACAATGGAGATGGACTCACTCAGTTTCAGAAAACAAGTATTTTATCAGGAATTGGCCAAGAAGCCACTTGTATTATTCCTGTCAGAGTCTTCCAGTTTTCTACATGTACCGTGAAAATTTTTGTGAGACTGAAATAAAAGGTAATGAACTAATTTGTTTGTCAGAGGAATATTTAAGAAAATACAACATTTGGACCAAAGCCAGGTGCTTACTCTTCTGTCATTTATAGTGTGAAAGAACACAACATTGACAAGAAGCTGTCTGTGATATCCTGCTTTAGAAGGGTTGCCTTGGAAATTATTTTTTTCAGGTATAGCCTCAAGTGGCAAATAATGGCCTCTGCAGACATGGACATAAGCCAGTCAAGCTATATCTCAAGCTAGCAGAAGAATTTAGCATTATCTACATCAGTGGTTATCAACCTGGAAGGCACACAACTCTCACCGGTGTCAGATATACTACATATCACATATTTACATTAGGAGTCATAGCAGTAGCAAAAATTATAATTATGAAGTAACAATAAAAATAATTCAGTGGTTGGCAGTGACCACAACATGAGGGTTGCAGGATTAGGACAGTTGAGAATCACTGATCTATATGGTGCTGGTTCTGTAAGCATATAAAATAAAAGAGTGATGTATTAATGATGTCTTGTAACAATGTTACAGAAAGTCATTGAGGTCACACATTATATAACACAATTACATTCTCTACATAGAGTTCTTCAGAATATGTGGATAAGGCTGTGAAGGTGAAGCCTCAGTGTCAGTAGAAAGCCCATAGTCCTGGGGATGCCAGAATATGTGGTATTTGTAAATGAAAGCTTCAAGCTTAGGGTGGGGTCAGCCACCCCAAGAGAAAAGCCACATGTTCCACCAGCAACAAAACTAGAGGATGGTTGCTACCTGTTATAGTCTGAAAAAGAAGTGCTCCCTACAGGTAAACCTGTGTCAATAAGTTCCCTAAATGTTGATGCTATTTCAGAAGGCTAAGGAATCTTTAGGTGGTATGTCTGGGGGTAGGGGTGGAATAGACTTTAAGGTTTATAATATGACTCTCCTTCTTTTCTTATCTCTGTTTCTCTTCCTTCAAGAGATGAGGAAGAAAGAAATCACATCCATAATTTTCTACAAACATGAAATACTCACTGTTATGATTTTTCCACCATAATGGATGGTATTTATTGAAATCATGAGCAAAACTAGGCCATCCATGCTGTAAGTTATCTTCACAGATATTCAGTCACAAAAAGGAGAAAAGTAATTGATACTATATGTATGTATGTATGCATGCTCTGTATGTATGCATATATATATACATATATATATACACATATATATACACTAACACGTGAGAACAAGCATTACACTTTCAAAAACAGTGAAGAAGATACTGTTCTAATCACCTCTGTACAAATGTCACTGCTTGTAATTTATTCTCTCTGCCTGAACTGGACACAAGAACAACTTTTTTATGTAGAAGTTTGCTAGAAAACTTCCTTCTGTACATTTGAGAAGAGGATAGTTTTCTGGAAGTAAAGATGGAAATTAGATAATATGATAAATCATTTTATAACATTGACAAATATATTTTTCTAAATATCTCAACCTAATGTTAAATCTCAGAATTATTATGCATATAACATGTGTGAACAGTATCATCTTTCAGGTCGTACTTCTGATCTGAAGCATTATTCAGAATGATGATGTGATAATATGAATAATATGATGTGATAATATGAACAAGATGTGATAATATGAATGTGATAATATGGTGATGATGTGATGTGATAATGTGAAATATATATATATATATATATATATATATATATATATATAACAAATAAAAGCATGACAAAGAGCTAGAGTTCTTGAAGGTCCCGAGGAAATCTTAGCTATAGGAAGAGGGAACCATCACTGTTAGTATAGTTTAGGTGTTTCCATTTTATTTTGTGTTCAATGTCATTTATGCACAAGTTACTTGAAATACTTTGGAGACACACATTAGTATGGTATTGTCTGATTAAAGAAGCCCAATAGAGGTGGCTACATTCAAGTAAGAAGGGGCATTGTGTAGAAAAATCATTGTCACATTTGAAATGTCATGGAATATAAGCAGCCATTAAGCAAGTATTTTCAATTCTATGCAAAGTTATGATAGCCAGCTGGGGTTTACATCTTTTGGAAAATAATGTTCCTTAACCTTTGATTTTTAATTTGTGATTTTAAAAATTACACTTTTATTTTCTCAGATAATATATATAGAATATAATTGCTTCATATCCTCCTCTTTCATTCCTCTATAACATCCCTTACATCTTTTCTTCCTCTACTTCAAATTCATGACATCTTTGTCATTAATTTTTTATATGTATATATGTATGATATATATATATATATATGCACACACATACACATACACACACATACACACACACACATATATATATATATACATATATATATATATATGTATATTTCTAAATAATTATTATCAGGCCTTGATCCTACACTGCACATCAATTGGTTATTCTATAACAAATGGTTAGCCCTGAAAATGTATGTAAACAATATTAAATTATTCTTAAAAATCACTATATTAATGTCATAAAGGTAAAGGTAGTAATATTAATTTTTTACATGATATTTTAATTAAATTTTTCTTTTCCTAGCATTTCATATGTAGGCACTATATTTACATCACTCTTCCTCCTCTTAATTTTCTTTGACACCTCAAATTTATGGCCTCTTATTCTTTAATTATAACTGTTACATATGTATAAAATCATTTTTTGTTGCCCAAATATGTTAGCGTTCACCTATAGGGATTTGATAACTTATTAGGGGTTTGTTTCTGGAGAAGATTGTCTCTCTTTCTCAGAAACAACTAATTACCTGTAGCTCTTCTTTTATGGGTAAAATCTTATAAGGATTTCTCCAATTTTTTGGCATGTCAACTCTATCACACAGAGATGACAATATCTCTCAGCAGATATCTTGGTCCCCTAATTTTTATAATATTTCTGCCCCATCTTCTGTGATGTTTATGAGTTTCACGTATAATGACTGTGCTATAGATGAATAAATTTGGACTGGACAACACACAGAAATTTGTTCTCTGCATTCTTTCCAGGTATGGCTTTCTACACTATTCTCTAACTTCTGCAAAAGAAGCATCTTGGATCAAGTGTGACAGTTACATCAATTTGTGCATTAAAAATTATCATGGTTAGAGTTATCATTGATGTGATGCAACAACATGACTAAAGCAAGTATGGGAGGAAAAAATTTTCTTGGCTTTCATGCTTCCACAGCAGTGTTCATCATAGAAGGAAGTCATAGGACAGGAGCTTGGGATAAGGAGCTGATGCAGAGGCCATGAGAGGGTTGCTTATTGAATTGCTCCTCACTCAGCCTTGGTTTTTACAAGGTCTAGGGCTACCAGCCCAAGGATGGCAACACCAGCAATGTCTGGTCCCTCCCACATGAATTACTAACTAAGTAAATGGCCTAAAGTTCTGCCTACAACTTGATGTTATGGAGGCATTTCCTTAATTAAGGTTCTCCCTTTTCAGATGACTTTAGCTTTTGCCATGTTGACATAAAATTATTCAGCAAAACAGGTTTAAGTATTCAGAACGCAGCTAATAATTATACTGGATAAGTGAAGTGGCAGAAGTTCTCTTGTACATCCATGGCCTTACCATCCATTGGTATTAGGCTAAGTTTAGAGTACTGGGCACAAATTTCATCATTTTGAGAAGCTCTTAACTCCAACTAGAAGGCTATCAGTTACCTCCAGGATGGAACTGCCACTATTGCACCTTCCTAGTTATATTTTTAAGCAATATATAAAATACTAATGACTTAATAATATTTAAACAGTCAAATATTTAAACAGTCAAAGTCAGTATATTTATATTTACAATTCAATTTTCTTAGTAATGTATCCTGAAAAACTTCCTCTATGAATTCAGCTTTGATATATCTTTATCATCTTATATTTTGCCTAATGAATTTAAGTGTCATAGAACATGGTGACAAGCATATATTCACTCACTTTATTTCATTTAATTGGCCGATCTCTGATAATTCCTTAAAACATGATTGATATATCTGTGCTATAATTTATATCTATGTTATAATTTCTTATTTTGTAATTTATGTGTATAATTACTACAGAATAGATAACATCTACAATTTGTATCAGATAAAAATGTCAGTACAACTTAAAATGACTCTACTTTTTAAAAATGAATCTACATTTCACTTCAAACTATCTTTAAATTATATCTTACTTTAAGTATGTAAATTATGTATAGACCTATACTCATTTTAAAATGTTTGTGTAATTAAAGTTTATAAACTGTATTGTTATATGTTTTGACTGCTGAAAACTGTATCTAGGTAAAATTTCTATATAATCAGCAGTATAGCCATGGATGTATTCTTTGCGAAGAACCTCTCTTTTCTGGAGATAGCTATTTAAATTAACATGCTCACAATTTTTGATGTTTAACTTCAGCAGAAGGTGCTTGTTAAATTTTAGCTTTGGATGTATAATTTAAATATTTTAAACAAATATCTACTAGTATCTTTCTAGTAAATACAATCTTTGAAACATTGAGAGGTAGTAATTTATTTTGATCTATTTCTAGTATCTTCTATAATAAGTACTAAAATTCAATAGTATGGAAACAATACTCACTTTCTCCAACACATGGAAAGAAAATTTTTTTTCACATCCAAAATGAAGCTGAATGTGATGAAAGACAGAAGGTGCCTTTGTATCATTGCCTATGGATTACAATGGAATGATCTTCACTCTATTTATCCAGTGATCAAATGACAAGTGCGAGAGATGTTGCAACTACATTCTAAGAGATGTACAGCTATTATTAGCAATGAGCAAGAATCAGGAACTTTCACTCCTTCACATAGAAGCATGAGATTTTTCAACATCAGAATTCTGGTTGGAAGCTGGCCTCTTCTGGCCAGCCATGATTTATACAGAAAAAATAACCATTTAATTTATATTAAATTTTATATGTTTAGTATCTCCAGAATTAGTTGCATAAAAATATAAACTGTGGGATGGACTGAAGAAATTTTAATTAGTGTACTAAATATCAGACACCTAAAACTTAGGCAATTAATACCTATGAAATAAATGTGTGAATGTAGTGTTTACAATACTGTTATCTAACCAATTGCTTTATTCAACTGCAATGATCTTGTTCACACCAGCACAGAGTAAAATACTTGTCAAGTGGTGAGAAGTAAATAGTTATGTTTTGAATTAATTGAAAAATGTTTGATGTTTTGCAATTTCACCAAATTCTAGACACAAACTAAGGTGTATCAAAGTCACTGATCTTTTAAATGAAATTAATTTGACTAAATTTGAGTTGTTGCAAAGAAAATTTAGTAAATAGTTCAAACACAAATTGGACTTATTTTTTTTTATCCTACCCTTTTTTTTAGGAAAAGGGATGTGACAAGGGTAGAGTGTTGGACCTAGGAGGACTGAGAAGGGGATGTGCTTGGGGTTCATGATGTGAAATTCCCAAATAATCAATAAAAATATTATGAATAAAATATTAATATTGGACATTTAAATTAGGGGACTATTCTTAAACTCAGGAAATCTATGGAATGTAAGAGTGAGGATATGTAGATTCCCCACTGTCCAGCATCAAAGGCATCAGACTTCATATGATCTAACAAGAATGCAATAATTTAAAACTCGATAATTTAAGGTATATCATGATTGACTAAAGCAGCTAATATTATTGATTATGTACTATGTCACACTTATTCTATAAAATGACTTGCATGTATTCAACATAACTTTATTCCAAAATGATGCTTTGGAATTTTTATGCTTGTCATTCTTAATATAATATGGCTCAAAGACATTGGTATTTCCCTAAAGTAAAGTTAACAAAATCAGTAGTCAGAATTTGAAATCAGTATTCTCAGATCATCACATACTCATATTGTTTCTACCTATACCCTACAGTTGGAAAATGAAAATCATATTTTCTCACCACATTTACTACTGAACTACCTTGTATTTATAATTGAAATTTATATATATACAAAATAACTTATCATTAGACCAAAAGTTAGTGTTATATATGGCAAGAGATGTGATAGAACTGGTAATATGTCTATCAATTTATAGTTATTTTTGTTTTATTACATGAATGATTTTAATTGTCCAATTAGCCAAATATATAATCCTGAATTTTGTAACTTAGTCATGCCCATTAGTATCTGCATATATTTTTATTCTCATCTTTAAAGATAATAATTCCTAAATGTTATAGAAAATCTATTATGCTTATCAAGTTGACATAAGACTATCTAGTACAGAAGATATTTCACATATAATCTCAAAAATATAAGACAAGTTTTAAACATAAAAATAATATTATGCTATTAAAATTTTCACATAGAAAATCATAATATATACAAAATAAAACAAAATGTTATGTTTAATAAACAGTTTTAATAAATAAAATATATGAGTATAGGTGTTTTTTCTGCATATAATTCTGTACTCCAGCTCAGTCAGTCAACTGTGTCTTGAGGGAAGGCATGAGGATTGAAAAGAAAAAGACAATTATCCAACACTGTAACATGACTCCAGCCAGTGCTGAGGCTGAAGAGGGTTTATTTTTCTCCAGTCTGCTTTTATACCATTCTAGGTATTTGCAGAGAATAAGGTCCATTCTTAGATCAAAGGTAAAATAATCAAACAAGGCAATAAACAAAGAGATCAAACAAAGCAGTAAACAAAGCCCTGTGGTAACTGTTTCTAGAGGTTTATGAGTATCAGGATGACCAAGACAAAAAGAATGTCACACATTACTAGGCTGAATTTACCTTGAGCTTTGTATTAGCCCAAATGTAAATAT
The DNA here is from genome assembly GCA_030674055.1 of Rhabdomys pumilio. Taxonomy (NCBI): domain Eukaryota; kingdom Metazoa; phylum Chordata; class Mammalia; order Rodentia; family Muridae; genus Rhabdomys; species Rhabdomys pumilio. Next base: position 57,735,791 of record JANHMN010000005.1, read on the forward strand.
TGCTTTCTGAGACTACTTCAGTGTCCTAGCCCAATGAAAAATTCTTGCCAAATTTCCGGAAGTGTCCCCAAAAGCTCTCCATACTGTACACCACATTGTGCCTGGTGCCTATGAAAAAGAGAAGAGGATATTAAATCTCCTGGAACTAGAGTTACACAGGGTTGTAAGTCACAACATGGGAACTGAAACTTGAACCAGGGACCTTTAGAAGAGTCACCAGTGCTCTTAAATGCTGAACTGTCTCTCTAGTAATATTTGAAAGTCTTTCAAGCATACAGTTTCTATTTAAAATGGTTTTCAGCAAATTAATGATGAAAATAATGTGCTTGTCTAAGATCTTCTGAGTGGATAACAAAGGGCCAACTCAGTGTTCTAAATTTACAGTTCTTAAAGATTTTGACACATAAAAATCAGAACAAATTTGTCCTTGAAATAGGTGGTAAATGTAATTCTCTCTCTCATTCTCTCTCTCTCTCTCTCTTTCTTTCTTTCTTTCTCTCTCTTTCTCTCTCTCTCTCTCTCTCTCTCTCTCTCTCTCTCTCTCTCTCTCTCACACACACACACACACACACACACACATACAAAATTATTCACATTACAAAGTTAAAATAAGCAGGCATATAAAATTGTTGTTGATAAAACCCAAGCTGTAAGACATGTTTATATATGACTAGAATGTGAACTAGAACCTGAATTACATAAGTTTAATAGAACACAATTCTGAAGCATGATTTAGAGGTGAAATTAAAGACAAAGGAAAGATATTTTTCACACACATAGATGTAATTTACTAGAGAAATGCTATGTATTGCAAACTTTATAAGAAATAATGCATCCTTTATAACTTAGGGTCACCTTTTTTTTTTTCTTTTTTTTTTTTTTTTTGGTTTTTTTGAGACAGGGTTTCTCTGTGTAGCCTTGACTGTCCTGGAACTCACTCTGTAGACCAGGCTGGCCTCGAACTCAGAAATCCTCCTGCCTCTGCCTCCCAAGTGCTGGGATTAAAGGCATGCACCACCACCACCACCACCACCACCGCCTGGCTAGGGTCACCTTTTTATTATTAAATTGTTTAAGCTGAACTTTCATTTAATTTTCAAGAATTATCTTTGAATATATGTTCGCCCTCTTTTGGTACTATCTCTTTTGTCTATTAATAACAATAAGTCTATATGTGCTAAATATTAGCACACTGTTATCATGACTGATAACTAATGGAGTATGTGTCTGCTGAAGGCAGAACTTAACTACTTGAGTGGAGACAGTATCTACCTATATCTTGATACACTGAATAAACAGCCACTTCTTTGTTCAAGGCTTTGAGTTAATGAGATATGGAAATGTTATTTACTTAACTGAAAATTCAAAGGAAAGCAATTTTAGGTAAACCTGTCAATTTTACTTTTAATGTTTCAAAAACAAATGAACACTGTGAGAAATACAGGTTGTCATCCTGCCCAGAAAACTATTAAATGAAGTTGTAAAGAGTTATGTTTCTATAGTCTTCTAAATGTGTCATAACATTCCCTGGTAGAATAGCAACTTACCCAATGTTACTGGCTAGAAAAATTGTACTTTGGAAACTTTTGCAGAATCCTTTCTCTAATTTTTATATGACCTTTCCATGGGCTTTACTGTGATATAAAACACCTGTATGAGAAAGGCCTTCAAGTCTGACAGCTCTGAAGGGTTGTCTGGATACCCTTCATAGAATCACCGAAACATCCACTACAATGGCAAGTGTTTACAACATTCTGTGTAGCAGAGACAAATTCTATATTCAACCAAATCATAATTTTTTTCCGGCACAAAGAAAACTGCATTATCAATAACCTCCATGAGCCTCCCACAGAGCTTTGCTCTGAGAAAGCTTCAAATATACTGTGTAATGTTGGCAAAGGAAGAAATGAACACATCAATCAACCATTAGTAGAAGCTTTCCTGCTATGGTTAAGAGAATGCCAACAATTTATTTTCTTTCTTTTGGAGAAAAGTTATAGTAATTTAATACTAGAATCACTTAAATATATAATTAAATAATACTAAATAAACATTCCTCTGTGATAACAGCTAGTACCACAACATCTAGAATTTTTCAATGTATAAAAGTGAAAATGCATATATAGAGAATAACACTTAATCTTTTCTTCAACATTTCTGAAAGCCACTATTTCATATTTTGTCTGAATTTTACTTTTTATTTCTTGTCATATGTACAAAGGGGTCAACATTCTATTCCACAGATAATAACTCAACCATGTTCATTGCTACTCTACTTACCACAGCTAGGGAAAGAAAACTACCTAATGTCCTTCAACTGACAGATAGATTAAGACATTTGCAACATATGCACTATGCAATAATACTCATTTATATAATGAAAACTGAAGTAAAAAAATTTTCAGGTAAATAGATAGAAATAGATAAGATGATACTGAATAAGCTAACCCAGATCCAGAAACACAAGCATTATCATTTTTTTTCTAAGACGAGAGTATAACACCTGAAGTAAAAGATACTATGGTCAAAATAGTGGAATATTATTGGGGAAGAGGTGAGGAGAAAAAATAAAGAACTAAGAGGATAAATAACACTAAGAATGTTTGGAAAAGCCATAAAGAACCATAATTTTATGTTCACTTAAAATTATGAAAGAAAGAGAGAGGGGGAGGTTAGAAGAGGGGGGAGAGTCCAGCTGGATCTAACTAAATGCCCCCCCCCCTTCATAAGGGTTAGCATTTATAGCACCAGAAGATGATATTCAAGCTGCAAAAGGATGACTCAATCAAGAGTCCTTCCCAGATGGACTATGAACCACAACTAACCAACACAGTAAGATGTCCTTAAATGTGTAATAGTGGCACACACACACACATAGTTGTAACCAACAGATTTGGCTTTAAGGCCCATTCAATAGGATGTTTCATGTCTATTAAATCTACTAAGATTGTTAGAAGACCGCCTACTATTACCATTTTACTAAAGCCACATTAGTTTTAACTTATGCTTGTACCCATAGATAAGCTCTTTTCTTTCATGAAGAAGTTTCTATTTATGGCAAATGGAGACCATTACAGAAAACTGCCATTGATCAAAATGCAAAAAAACAACTGCTTTATGGCCCAATTCCAACTGCCCAATTTATGTCTGTATCTCTATCTCTATCTCTATCTCTATCTCTATCTCTATCTCTATCTCTATTTCTCTCAAAACACCCACACCTGAAGCACCGAAAATATTACAGAAGCAAGATCAGAAAAAAATTTAAGAGTCAGAGGAATATAAAATCTGCTGTGAAATTGTTCCTTCTAGATACGAGAAGAAAGGTACATTATAAAATTACAATAATGCTGATGCCTAAATAAGACATGAAAAGGAACATACCAGTTGACATTTATAACCAGCTAGAAACTGAAGAGAAAAGTAGAATTAGTATTCCTCAGAGATAAGCCCACTGATAAGTTATCCAATACCAAAAACTAAATAAACTCCTCAGGTTGCATTTATATGTTTATTCGTATATATTTCTAACAAAAGTAACTAAAGGTAAAAGGCCATGAATCTGAGAGGAAGTAGGACCTGCATCATGAGAATGGTTGACAGGAAGAAGAGAGCGCAGGAGGGGAATCAGGCAATTTTATTTTAACAAAAAAATTATTTTTAAAATTACATCATGTAAATTGACATGGGAAAATATTTGTCTTTTTGTTACTAGACTTCTTTACTTTAGATAGTTCACTCAGATGTATTTTTTCCTCCCACAAGAATCTCATAAAGTCTATTCACATGCTTTGTGATATTTTTTAATCTATTTCAGTTCCAGGAAACACTTCTGTTATAATAGTTGTTGAAACACAACTATTATAAATAATGATGCTGAGAGTATTTATTTTTTAATTTCTCAGGTTTTCAGAAAACAATTTGTTCAAAGCATTTTCCTTTTTGATTGAAATGTATCTCCACTCTCATGAAAAACATTTGAACATATATTCAAGAATTTACTCTTTCACTCCTTAAATGCTGTCTATGGTATAAATTTAGGTACATATAGCTTTGAAATTAAAAAGATATGAAACTTCAAATCTGGTTATTCATTTTCAAAATGGTTTGACTATTTTGGTCTACATAGTTTATACTTATTGTTAGATGTTATTTTACATCTTGATATGATTCTCAATTACAGTGAATCTGTGCTATACTTTGGTTATTGTGGACATTTTAAAAACATTTTCATTCAGCAATTATATCATGTCATTCCATATTTTTCTTTTCTATGTTGTTTCATAACTATCTGTAGTCTATAATGTAATTTATTTCTATGGAAGTTTTAATTTTCCTATCAGATTATTGGTTTTTATGCTATTGATTTTTGTTCTCATGAATTGATTAAATATAATCCCTAGTCCTAAAAGATTTTGTTTACAAAACTTGAATATTTTTCTTTTTCTTTCATTTTTGTTTTTGTTTTGTTTTTCGAGACAGGGTTTCTCTGTGTAGCCCTGGCTGTCCTAGAACTCACTCTGTAGACCAGGTTGGCCTTGAACTCAGAAATCCGCCCGCCTCTGCCTCCCAAGTGCTGGGATTAAAGGTGAGCACCACCACCGCCTGGCTATTTTTCTTTTTCTTAAGTTAATTTTTTCATACAATGCATTTTAAGCATATTCTTCTCTTCTTTATAGTTTCCCAGATCCTGCCCACCTTTCTATCCATTTAACTTCATGCTTTTTTCTTTCTCTCACAATAAAACAAAATGAATAAAAATAAAAATAAACTGCCCTTCTCAGATCCTGGTGACTGGAGCAGACACACAGCTGATCTGCAAAGGTGTGGAAACTGTGCCCAGAAGCATCCTAGAGAGGACACGGCCTGCAGAGCTGCAGCTGCTTCTGGAGGCATCCTAGGGAGACCACAGCCTTCAGAGCTACAGGTAGGAGCACCCGTACACTGACCTAGGCCCCAGAGACACAAATGACAGTAGGGAGCCCCCAGAGCACACCTGGCATTCAAACCCCACCCCTGCGGAAAACCACTCCCCTTCTGCCCCTCGGCTGGATCCCAGTGACTGGAGCAGACATGCAGCTAATCTGCTCCCCTGTGGAAACTGCACCTGGAGGCATCCTAGAGAGGCCACAGCCTGCAGAGCTACAGACACATCCTAAAGCTGCCATTGCTCTCAGAGCTGTAGACATCCTAGAGAGGCCATTGCCCTCAGAGCTGCAGAAACCACATCCGGAGACATCCTAGAGAGGCCACTGACCTTAGAGCAGGGACCACCATATCCTGAGGCATCCTAGAGGAGTAACTACACTCAGAACAGCAAACACCTAACTGGTCTACTACCATGAAGACACCATATCCTGAGATATCCTAGAGGAGCTACTGTACCCAGGACAGCAAGAACTCAGGATAACAGAGACATTCGAACCCCAAGGAGTTTTGAAACAACCAAGATAACTGGAAAGGCAGACTCCAGTCAGAACCAGTGAGTGTGAGTAGCACTACAGCTAACCAAATGGCAAAAGGCAAGCATAAGAATGTAAACAACAGAAACCAAAGTTACTTGGCATCACCAGAACCCAGTTCCCCCACCATAGCAAGTCCAGAACATCACATCACACCAGAAAAGCAGGACTCAGAATTATATTCACTCCTCATGATGATGACAGAGGACTTTAAAAAGGACATAAACAACACTCTCAAAGAATTTGAGGAGAACACAGGTAAACAGGTAGAAGCCCTTAAAAAATGCAAGAAAACACAATCAAAAAGGTGAAAGAATTACACAGAACAATCCAGGATCTAAAAATGTAAGTAGAAACAATAAAGAAATCTCAAAGGGAGACTACCCTGGAGATAGAAAACCTAGGAAAAAGATCAGGAGTCATAGATGCAAGCATCACCAACAGAATACAAGAGATAGAAGAGAGAATCTCATGTGCAGAAGATACCATGTAAAACATAGACACAACAGTCAAAGAAAATGTGAAATGCAAAAAGCTCATAACACAAAACATCCAGGAAATCCAGGACACAATGAGAAGACCAAACCTAAGGATAAAAGGTTATAGATGAGGTTGAAGACTCCCAACTTAAAGGGCCAGTAAATATCTTCAACAAAATTATAGAGGAAAACTTTCCTAACCTAAAAAAAAGAGGTGTCTTCAAACATACAAGAAGGCTACAGAACCCCAAACAGACTAGAATAAAAGAGAAATACCTCCTATCACATAATAATCAAAACATCAAATATACAAAACAAAGGGAAGATACTAAAAGCAGTAAGGGAAAAAGGCAAAGTAAAATATAAAGGCAGACCTATAAGAATTACACCAGACTTCTCACCAGAGACTATAAAAGCCAGCAGTTACTGGATTGATATTATACAGATCCTAAGAGATCACAAATGCCAGGGTAGACTACTATACCTACAAAACTCTCTATCACTATTGATGGAGAAACCAAGATATTCCATGACAAAACCAAATTTATACAATATCTTCCCACAAATCCAGCTCTTCAAAGGATAATTGATGGAAAACTCCAACACAAGGAGGGAAACTACAACCAAGAAAAAGCAAGAAAGTAGTCTTCCAACAACCCCAAAAGAAGATAGTTACACAAACATAATTTCACATCTATAAACAAAAATAACAGGAAGCAACAATCATTTTTCCTTAATATCTATTAATATCAATGGACGCAATTCTCCAATAAAAAGACGTAGATTATCAGACTGGGTACATAAACAGGACCCAGAATTTTGCTGCCTACAGGAAATGCACCTCTGTGACAAAGACAGACACTACCTCAGAGTAAAAGGATAGAAAACAATCTTCCAAGCAAATGATCCCAAGAAACAAGCTGGAGTAGCCATTCTAATATCAAATAAAATTGATTTTCAACCAGAAGTTATCAAAAAAGATAAGGAAGAACACTACATACTCATCAAAGGAAAATTGCACCAAGATAGTAAATGTAAGTGACCTTAAAACTTCCGCCAGAGAACTCCTAAACCTGATAAACAACTTCAGCAAAGTGGCTGGATATAAAAACAACTCAAACAAATCAATAGCCTTCCTCTACTCAATGGATAAACATGCTGAAAAAGAAATTAGGGTAATGACACCCTTCACAATAGTCACAAATAATATAAAATATCTTGGAGTGAATCTAACCAAGCAAGTGAGAGATCTGTATGACAAGAACTTCAAGTCTCTGAAGAAAGAAATTGAAGAAAATCTCAGAAGGTGGAAAGATCTCCCATGCTTCTGCATTGCCAGGATCAACTTAGTAAAAATGGCCATATTGCCAAAAGCAATCCACAGGTTCAATGCAATCCCCATCAAAATTCCAAATCAATTCTTTATAGAGACAGAAAGAACAATTTGCAAATTCATTTGGAAAAACAAAAAAACCCAGGATAGCAAAAACCATTCTCAAAAATAAAAAAACTTCTGGAGGAATCACTATCCCTGACCTCAAACTGTACTACAGAGTAGTAGTGATAAAAACTGCATGGTATTGGTACAGAGGCAGGCAGGAAGATCAATGGAATAGAATTGAAGATCCAGAAATGAACCCACACACCTATGGTCACTTGATTTTTGACAAAGGAGCTAAAACAATTCAGTTGAAAAGGATAGTATTTTCAACAAATGGTGTTGGATCAACTGGAGGTCAGCATGTAGAAGAATGCAAATCAATCCATTCTTATCTCCTTGTACAAAGCTCAAGTCCAAGTAGATAAAGGACCTTCACATAAAACCAGATACACTGAAACTAATAGAAGAGAAGATGGAGAAGACCCTCGAATACTTAGGCACAGGAGAAAAGTTCCTGAACAGAACACCAATGGCTTATTCTGAGAGATCAAGAATTAACAAATGGGACCTCATAAAACTTCAAAGTTTCTGTAAGGCAAAAGACACTGTCAATAAGACAAAACAGCAACCAACAAATTGGGAACAGATTATTACCAATCCTACATCCGATAGAGGGCTAATATCCAATATATACAAAGAACTCAAGAAATTAGACTCCAGACATGCAATTAACCCTATTAAAAAATGGGGTACAGAGCTAAACAAAGAATTCTCAACTGAGAAAATTCGAAGTGCTGAGAAGCACCTTAAGAAATTCACAACATCCTTAGTCATTAGGGAAATGCAAATCAAAACAACCCTGAGATACCACCTCACACCAGTCAGAATGGCTAAGATAAAAAATTCAAGTGATGGTAGATGCTAGCGAGGATATGGAGAAAGAGGAACACTCCTCCATTGTTGGTGGGAATGCAAGCTGGTACAACCACTCTGGAAATCAGTCTGGCAGTTCCTCAGAAAATTCGATATAGCACTACCTAAGGACCCAGCTATACCACTCCTGGGCATATACCCAGAAGATGCTCCAACATATAACAAGGACATATACTCCACTATGTTCATAGCAGCCTTATTGATAATAGCCAGAAGCTTGAAAAAACCCAGATGTCCTTCAACAGAGGAATGGATAAAAAAAAAAATGTGGTATATTTACACAATGGAGTACTACTCAGCTATTAAAAATAATGAATTTGAGAAAACTTTAGGTAAATGAATGGAACTAGAAAATATCATCCTGAATGAGGTAACCCAATCACAAAAGAACACACATGGTATTTACTCACTGATAAGCAAATGTTAGCCCAAAAGCTTGAAATAGCCAAGATTCAACTAACTGACCACATGAAGCTCATGAAGAAGGACGACCAAGTGTGGATGCCTCGGTCTTTCTTGGATGCTCAAGAGAGCAAATAAGGTGACAATGTTTGGGACAGAAAGTCAAGGAGGGGCCATCGGGAGAGCACTCTACCTTGATATTCGTCTCATGTGCAGTCACCAAAGATAGATTCTGATATGGATGTCAGGAAGTGCATGCTGAAAGGAGCCTGACTTCTCGAAGGTCTGCCAGAGTTTGACATATCCAGAGGCGGATGCTCGCAGCTACCCACATAGTTCTGATCAAGGGTTTCCAATGAAGAAGTTAGAGGACTGACTGTGCTGAAAGGGTTGGTGGCCCCAGGAGGAGAGCAACAGTGCCAGCCAACAAGAGCTCCCCAGGGTCTAAACCACCAGCCTGGGAGCACAACGGGAGGCACCCATGACTTCAGCTGTATACTTAGTGGAGGATGGCCTTGACAGGCATGAGAGGGAGAGGAGATCCCTGGTCCCATAAAGACTGAACACTGAGCAGGGAGGAATTAGAGGGTGGGGAAGGGGGAGTAGGGGGTAGGTGGGGGCACATCCTTGTGGAGGCAGGAGGGGGAATGGGATAGGGGGTTCCTGGGTGCTGGGGGGAATGGGTGAGGGGATAAATCTGAAATGTATTTTACAAAATAAAAAAATAAATAAATAATTAAAAAAATTTAAAAAAAAAAAAAAACCAAAAACTCCATGAATACATGCATAAGCAAAGCACCAAAACAAGTAAGAAATGAGGATCAAGAGAGAGGATCAAAGGAAAGGCAGGTAAGAGAGAGGGGTCCAAGAAAGCACCAAAAGACCAAAGAGAACACATGGCCAATATCGCAGGGTTACATAGAATAAAGAAGCTAGAGGAAGGGAAGATATTTAAGCTGGAGATATTTAAGGTAGAACATAGGGTAAGACAAGCTGAAAAAAGGCAGTATGGACTCTTTAACAGGTATTTGTAATTCTGAGAGAGCCTGAAGGGCATCACAGACGTGGGCACCACAGTGTCTTTTGGACTGTAAAGTTTGGATACTTATAAATTGTATATGAGTTGGGGTTTTTCCTTTGTAGATTTTAACCTTATAACTGTTTATATGGAAATGGTATTGCACAAAAAAGATGAGAATTTGATAACATACTTGTACTTTTATATAAATTCAAAGCTAGTGAACATTGAACATTCTATTGATAAAATAGAAACTTGTATTTTGGATTATATTTACTTTATGTTATTCATTTGGAATCTTACTAATAATTTATATATTACTACTAAATACCACAGCCTGGTACACAATAAATGACACATATAATTTCCCAAGTCACAAATGGAAGAACAAAATAATAAATTCAACTAAAAGTCCAGTTTCATTATATTAAGACTGGATTAACCAAGTGTCTTAGCTAATATTAGTTATCATTTTGACACACATGGCAAGATGGAACCTCAGTTAAAGAACTGCGTCCATCAGAGTGACTTGTGATTGTATCTTTGGGAAAAACATGGTATCTGGAACAGTGTTGTCTACAGGGATATTAACATGCTATATTATCTTGTTCAGATGGCATGTATCAGGAACTCAAGACCACATACTTAACCAAAAGTTGGTGTGAGATTCCAAGTAATGGACTATTTCAATGGCCAAGCCCATGTCCCAAAGGTTCAAACATCTCCTTAAACAGCAACAACAATTGGGGAGCAAATATTCAAACATGTTTCTTTAAGGAACATTTCACATTTGGTGCAATATACAAGAATTCCTATTACTGCTGATGTTACCTCTTAGAAATTTTCTATATTGCTAGTTTACGCTGCTACTTGCCTTCATTTTTTATGTATCATATTTAAATTTGAGGCTAATTTCTTTCTCACACTGTAATGTTTAAGGAAATGTAAAGAAGAAACTCAACCTGTAAGAATAGTTGTAGATCCATTTGAGTAAAATACTATGCTAAATATAAGTGCAAATGATGGAAAGATCCTGTTTGGATGTGGATAGGCCAATGTTTTCATAGTAAAACAATAAATTACTTCTTTGAATTCAGGGTATTTTTCATAAACGTCCATAGGCCTATATATCTTCACTGGGATGGCTTGGATAATAATCTATGAAATGGTAAGATCCAATTTCAAAAGTTTGTCTGTAACATTTTACTAACATAGGGAGATATATCAGGTCCAAACTAATTTTACCTCAGGCCTGATACAATTAGATCCAGTTAGTAAATTAAATGATAGTAAATTAACTAGTGATTAAGTAAAATCAACTGTATGTCCAAACAATATTTAATTCACATTTCATTAACTATGTAGTCTTTTCTAATATTTTTCTTTGTGACAAAATCCATTCATTAGAATCACAAGCTACTTCAAAAGAAGAAAGCATCTGAACCAATGAATTAACAGTAGAAATTCAAAGCTAGAGGTATTTTCACAACTCTTGTTCTCATGTTCTAAACAGAAATCTCCATATCTATTTTTTCCTTTAACATGGAGATACAATTCATCACTTCCGTAGCTTTAGCTTATTCACAGTATGTGAAATTACCACTCTCTAATTCCAGAATCTTTTCACTAACCCAGAAATAAACCTGGCACCTATTAGCATTCACTCCTCACCCTCTCTTTTTCATCAGGTTTTCTGCTTGCAATTTTGTTTTTTTCAAAATTCTGATGTTTTAGAGGTTTTTTAATTAAAATGTTAGGAGAAAAAAGGAGATCAAAAGAACATAATTATCACAAGGCAACTGCTAATATTTTATAATATTTTAAGGAAGCGCTGATGCCTAACATTAAGAGACCTGGTAAACTCTGAGCAAACTAGGGACATCTGCCTAGTATAGATGAATTAGGAGGAAGATGAATGAAAGCATCTGTTACTTTCAAAGTGCCCAATAGATAACTAAAAGGAAATAGGACTCATTTGAGGTATGAAATAAAACACTTTCTTTCCTTTACAACCAATGATACTATATTTCAGATCCACCAAGATTCAGAAGAAAAGCAAAGACAGCTAATCATAACTTTATCTCTACCCCTATTTTTATTTAAGCACTTATCTCCCTCTCCCAGTCCCATCTATGTGTTTATTGTGTGTGTGTGAGAGAAGGGGGAATGCTGCAAGAGTGCTAGTGTCCATGTGTGACACTTGGAATATTTGATGACACAAATTTCTAACATCAGTTTTCACTTTTAACTTTTTTATTTTAATGCTGAGATAAAAAACAATAGAAACAATTTATTATAGAAAGATACATTTCTCCTTCAAAATATGAAATCTGTACAACTTACCCACAATCAATGTACAGAAACTGCAAATTTATACCAGTCCACAATTTATCAAATGAAAGATGAGTAACAAAATTCACAAAAAAGATACGTCTCATGGGAAAGACTTGGGAAAGACTTCTTATCTAATTAAGTACCAAAAAAAAAAAAAGGATACAAACCAGGCCTCTACTTTCTAAATACAAGACCTTTATTTACTAGCTACAAGTAAGCACATTCCATTTATAATAGAAATGATGTATTTTTGAGAGTCTTTAAAAAGCCTGTTGTTACAGCATATTCTGGTCACTTGCTACTTTCAAAGCCTCAAACACAAGTTATAACTACTTCCTCTGCTGTGCAAACTAGCTTGTCTTTATGTATGCCTGTATAATTAAGTTCTGCAATCCTTGTAAAATAGTAGAAGTGCTAATATTTAAAATGTGCTTTTTCACATATAAATTTTATAAGGATTACAGAAATCTGAACTCAGTCATCAGACTTATGTGGCAAGCACTTTGATCTACTTAGACTATTTACTTGCTACTACACCATTTGTTCTTAAATATTTTATAATAGTCATGACAAAACATGAAGGTCTCTATTCTAAGCCAGAAATTAACTCACATCTTTATTATCCAATGTGTAGGAATCTATTTTTGTATGAAGCATTAGAATGAATATTAATAATAGTTATAATATATTTTCAATATTGTATTTTGTTAATTTTTGTAAAAATACATGTGTATATTCTACAGTATGTGCCATATATGTATTAACAAAACTATATTAATTGAAGCAGTTATTAATTTCCTGAACTTAATTGGTAACACTGAAATTTATATTTATAATTTAATAATTAAGTTTACATAAAAATAATTTACAATTTTCACATGTCAAAATTTTTTTAACTAATAAAATACTCAGAACTCTTCTTTTATCACATATGAAGCTACAATACTTTGAGTCATAGGTAAACCCCAATACATATTGATTTTATAGGGGTGAAGGAATATTTTTTCATAGAACAAAGCTACTATAACACACAGAATAATTTATTATTTGTAAGTTCATTACATAAGAAACTCAGGCTAGCTGGTATTTTGTGTCCAAACCAAGTTTGTTGTTCAGTGAGAGGCCATGCCTTAAGAGAATATGATGGACAATGACGGGTTCTCACTGTTCTCATATTACTTCCACATCTGTGTACAGTTGAAGCTGCACAAAATGTGCAGATGTGCATAGGTATCACACACAACAACAACACTGCAAGACAGGGTACCAAATTTTTTTAAATTCTTGATTCAAAAAATGATTATGATGTGTCAGGTTCTTGATATGCTACAACGAGCAAGAAATACATGATACCTGCTAGCACACACTTTTTTAAAAAATTTTAAATTCTTTTTAAAATTTTTTTTAAAACTTTTTAAAACTTTTTAAATTTTTTAATACTTTTTAAAAACTTTTTAAATTCTTGATTCAAAAAATGATTATGATGTGTCTATGTTCTTGATATGCTACAACGAGCAAGAAATACTTGATACCTGCTGGCACACACTATTTTGTTGAAGGACATGAAAAAAAAGATGTAAGTAAACAAGAAAGCACATGAAATCATCTTCTTTTGTGATAAATACTAAAACCAAAGCAATGCTGAAAAATAATAACAGGAGAGGTTCATGGTATTATAGGTGTGGGAAGTTTTTTCTGAGAATGTCAGAGTTGAAATGGTGCCTCCAGCAAGAGAAGTGGAAAAAAAAATAAGAGGTAACATTTGTATGATTGAGAAATGGTTGACATCACCTTGCCAAGTACTGAAACTTTTGGAGAACACAACATTTAATTACTATAATTTGATGTTTATAAATATAATCATATATGCCATTATATATTATATATTATTCATAATATATAAATATAATATTTTATATTATAACATATAGGTGGATACTAAAAGGATAATAAAGTATAGCAAATTAATACTACACTCACATCATGCATTGTTACTTGTGTACATCTGCATGCAGGAGTTCTGCTTGGTCTTAATGTCCTCTGCATTCCCTAAGTGGGAAAAGTTTCATTTTTCTGCTCCTTGTGCTGGGAAAGAGAAACTACCTACATCTTCTTCCTCCTGCCTCTATATATTATGTTCAAAGTTGGAATCTTTGGCTAATGCTTTTATATTTAAAAAAAAATATCTCTGTGGAAGAAATGGGGCTGGGACATACTATGTAGAGTAGATTAGTTTCAAATTACTAGTAACCTTCCTTCCTCATCATCCCAAGCACAAGGATTACAGCTACAGGACAAGATAAATGTCAAGATTTTTTTCTTAATCCTTCTCATAAGTCATGTGAGGTGGCATACATTTGTTATTCTAGCACTCTGGAGAGAGTGGCAAAAGAATTCTGACAAGTTAGAGGCTATCCTGTCTGCATAACAGGTTCTCAGTAGCCATAAATATATTACAAGAACCTATCCCAAAGCAAAAACAGTAGCAAACATGAATTAATGATTCTGATTCAAAAGTTTTGCCCTGAGAATCTGAAGACCACAAAATTGAAATAATCATCTTATTCAACTCAGGGTACATCATTTGTAGTCCATTCCTTCCCATTTATTTCCCTTGATTCAGTAATTATATCTGCATTTAACTTCTTCTCATACCTTCTCATCAGCTATTCTAACCTGAGTAATATTTTTCTTTGTTACTATAAGTTATATTTTATTTTCTGAAGATTTATATTCACTTATATAAATATTTTCCTGGTATATATTTCATTAGATGACAGTTTTTATTCAGTACTTTATTTTTTGCCATTTTAATGTGAAAATAACTTTATTTACAATATTTGTATACAATTTTGAAAGATACTCAAATATTTTACATGTAAATTGTTATAAATGATAATTAAAATGATTTCAGATTTAGTAAATTCTTTTTATTCAGTATCTTATACAATCACAGGATACTTATCAAAACCAAGAAGTTATTGACACAGCAAAATTATGGGAAAGATTTCATCAATGTTTTTACTAATGCTCACAGAGCTCATACTATATTTAAATACTATGTGCTTTGTAAACTCCTTTATGTAATCATAACAGATTCTCCAAATTTTATTTTTCCTTTTGCCTAATTTTTTTTTAACTGTTCAAGGTTTATTTAGTGTTTTTGGTGGAATGGCACTTAGGTGGCTGGTTCCATCATCCATATGCAGATCTTACATTTCACATAATATTGCAATGTACACTACAGACACATATAATACATAAAATATCCTGTAGAACACATATTCACAAGATATGAATAATAGACTTACACACTGGGGCCAGGTTATGACTAACTGGGGACTCATTGGTTTAGGCATGTTTGGTGAGAGTGTTCAGTGCAGCAACACAGCAGGCTCACAGGGTAATTGAAGTCTGCACATAGTTGGCAGTGTGTCTTGGAAACAGTGGGACTGTCACACTAACCAGGTTACCACTACACAAGTACCACTTGGCAGCAGGGTAGAGCTGTGGGAACTGAGATTTTTTTTTCCCCAAACCACCTCAACACAGCTCAGAAGAGAAGTATGTGGTCGCCATAAAACCCTGCTGCAGCCTGGACAGTGAAGTGCTAGGACACTGGGTAGACTTTAGAACTGCAGCTCCTTCTGGATTCCGCAGAGGGTATATGAACTCTTCTTCAGGCGGGCCTATTCCTCATGAGTCAATGTCACCTTTACAACCTATGAGATTCCATTTTGTTCCAAGATACATGGGACACTGAGGAAGACATCATCACTGATTCCATTGAGACCCTTAATCATGGTGGAAATGGAATGTACCCACATAAGGTTCTTCATTATGCTCTTGGCCAAGTCTGCCAGAGAGGCCAATGTGTAACTTTTCAACTTCATCACCTCATGTGCACCATCTGCTTGTGAACATCCTTCTACTGCTCCTTATCTGTATCAGTGCCCA
The DNA here is from genome assembly GCA_030674055.1 of Rhabdomys pumilio. Taxonomy (NCBI): domain Eukaryota; kingdom Metazoa; phylum Chordata; class Mammalia; order Rodentia; family Muridae; genus Rhabdomys; species Rhabdomys pumilio. The sequence continues at coordinate 57,751,757 of JANHMN010000005.1, forward strand.
GTTCTGAGTTCAGAGACTTCAGGGAGACACCTGCAAAGTTCACACCATTCCCCACAGGCACACTGGAGTCTCCATGCTCTCCCAGGACCCAGCTGTGACAGCTCATCCGGTGAATTCCCAGCCTTTCTCCCATCAGGTAATGGAACTGAGCTGAATCCAGATTGCAACCACTTCCAATAACTCAGCTTTTGGGAAAGCCACTGGTTTTTCAAGCCACGTAGGTCAAGATATCCACGGGGTTTAGACAACAAGCAGCTTTCAGTGTGGACTATACTTCACCATGTTGGGAATGATAAACTTGAAGATGTTCATGTTTCACTGGACCAGATTGAGCTGGCTCTCTCCCTCTTGCTGACAGGCTCCCGCTGTGATAATGACCAGCTTGGAGTTCAGAGCTACAGAATAGTCTTTGCTGGAGACAATATTTAGTGTTCTAAGGAAAAGACTGCCATGCTGGAGATCCATCATCTCTCCCTTTAGCTTGTCTTCTATGACATCAACAAGGGCAAGCTTGTAAAATAAATAAATAAATTGAAATCCAGGCAAACACAAACAATAGAAAGAAATGAATAAATTATTTTTAACAAGCCAAGAAAACACAAACAAACCATTGAAGAAAATGAATAAAAATGCTCAAGACCTGAAAATGGACCTAGAAGTAATAAGGCAAGTACAAACTGGGAAAATTCTGGGAATGAAAAATGTAGGAATTTGAACAATAACTACAGATGTAAGCTTCACCAACTGAATACAAGAGATGGAAGAAATATTCTCAGGTATTAGTGATACAATAGAAGAAATTAACAACATTGTTCAAAAAAATGTTAAACCTAATAAATTCCTTAGACAAAGCACCTAGAAAATCTGAGATACTGTGAAAAGACCAAATCTAAGAATAACAGAAACAGAGGAAAGAGAAAAATCCTGTAGTGTGTTGATCTGATACTGCTTGTATTCTAATGCTAATTTGCTCCCCCAAACCTGGTTGCTCCAGAGATAAGAGAGTCCAAAAATGCTGCCATGGGTTCAGGGTCAAGAAAATGTAGCCCTAAGGGCTGCCCAATTGGAGTTTAAAAACAGCCCAGATGAAATACAAGAAATAGTATGTAGTAACTCAGGGTTATCTTTAAGAAAGTAGATTCTACCAATATGGAGGCTAGGTATTTGCCCATCTCTTGTACTGATTAAGGCTGTGAGTGTGTCTTTCATCCTAGAAATCAATAACCAAAGGCATGGTAGAAGCTCTGGGATCAAGATTTAAATAATTTCTACAACAGGGTCCTAGCTCTAAAACCCAAAAAATATTTGTAGCAAAATCATAGATGAAAAATTTCCTAACTCAAAGAAGAGATGGCTATAAACATACAAGAAATGTACAGAACACCAAGTAATTTGGACCAGAAAAGAAAGTACCCTCACCAAATAATAATCAGAAAACTAAATCTACAGTAGTAGGAAAGGATATTAAAACCTGAAATAGGAAAACACCATGTCTCACATAAAGGTAGATCTATTAGAATTACATCTTACTTCTCAGTGCAGTCTCTAAAATCAAGAAAGGCATGGACACATAGGTTGCAGACAGATGCCAGCTCAGAATACAAGACCCAGTAAAATTTTCAATAATCATAGATGGAGAAAATAAGGTATTCCATAATAATGTCAAATTTAAACACTATGTAACTATAAAAAAAGCAAAACAACAACAAAAAAAACAAAACTAAAAAAACAAAACAAACAATAACAACAAAGCAGGATAACCAAGTGGATACAAAAACGGGATTCATCCTTTGCTGCATAGAAGAAACACACCTCAATATCAAAACAGATAAAGATAGATATTGTCTCAGGGTAAAGGTTTAGTAAAAGATATTCTAAGCAAATGTATCCAAGAAGCAAGCTGGTTTTAATGTCTTACCAAAATATATTTTAAACCAAAATTAATCAAAAGAAAAACTAACCATATAAAGAAAAAAATCAACCATGATGATGTTTTAATTATTGACATCTATGCTACCAATTACAATGGCATCCATGGTTGTAAATGAAACATTACTAAATCTTTAATCACATTTCAGCCTTTACACATTGATAGTAAGAGACTTTAATACCCCACTCTCATTACCAGGCAGGTCATTCAGACAAAAATAACAGAAATACTGTAGCTAACAGATATTATAAACTAATTGGACCTAACAGATTTTTATAGAATATTTCACTTAAACACAAAAGAATATACCTTCTTTTTAGCACCTAATGACAATTTCGCCAAAACTGACCACATACTGGGATCAAAACACTTTTTGACAGTTAACAAAATTGGGATAATTCCCTGCATCTTATCAGATCATCACAGAATAAATCTAGAAATCAGTAAAAATGGAAACAACAAAAAAGCTTACAAACTCAAGGGAACTGAACAGCTCTCAACTGGGTAAAAATTAGGTCAAGACAGAAATAAAGAAAAAGACTTTCTAGAATCCACTGAACATATAGAATATGCAACCTTATGAAATACAATGAAAGTCATGCTAAAAGAAATGTTCATAGCACTAAGTACCTACATTAAAAAAATGAAGAGATCTCAACAGCACATCTGAAAGGTCTAGATCAAAAAGAAGTAACCATATCCAAGCATAGTAGATGACAAGAAATAATCAAACTGAGGGCAACATGTTAGGGCAAAGGTGGGACAGAATTTGTGGGATTATCCAAACAATGTCTAGTTTGATTTAGGCCTACTTCATAACTGACAGTACTATGGGTAAACAAGAACCAAAGACTAGATAGCCCAGAGACCAAAAATAAAACCAAACATTATTGGTCTAAAAGAAAACAAAATGAAAAAATGATTCCTAATGATATTCTGTTACACTCATAGATCAGTGACTTATTGAGTCATCATCAGAGAGGCTTCCTTGGGCGGTAGACACGGTAGACAGGATCAGATGCAGTTAACCATAGCCAGAATTACTCAGAGAAATAGGCTAAATAGTAGGTCTCCATCAAGTACCTCCTCTCAAAGCTCAGGGAATCCCATGGAAAAAGAGGATGAGAGTGTAAGAGCTAAAAAGGTTGGAGGAGAACAAGACCCTCTGAATCCAATAAGCAAGGTGCATATGACTTTACAGAGACTGAAGCAGTAAGCACAGAACTTACATTGGTCTACAACCTGTGCTCTGCATATGAATTATAAGCTATTAGCATTTTTATGGGAGTCCTGGTTGTGAGAATGATTGGGTCTGTACTCTTGTGCCTGCTCTTATGATGCTTTTCCTGTTTTGTTGCTCTGATATGATAGTTTTTGCTTCATCTTATATATTTTATTTTATTATGTTTGATTGTTAGCTCTTAGAATCCTGTTCTTTTCTAATAAGACAGAAAGGGAATGGATCTGGAAGGGAGAGGAGGTAGATGGGAACTGGGAGGAATAGAGAGAGAGGAAACTATAATCAGGATATAGTGATAGTGTATGATAGAATCTGTTTTAAATAAATGAAAAAAAAACAAAACTAAAAAATTCAGTACAGATCTAAACAGAGAATTCCCAATAGGAGAAACCCAAATGGCCAAGAAGCACTTAAAGAAATGTACAACATTCTTATCAATCAGGAAAATACAAGTCAAGACTACTTTGAGATTTCATCTTAAACCTGTCAGAATGGCTAAAGTCAACAGAAAAAAATGAGAATTCATGCTGGCAAGGATATGAGTAAGAGGTATGCCCATTCATTGATGGTGGGAGTACAAACTTCTATAGTCATTATGGAAATATGTATAGCAGTTCCTCAAAAAAATGAGAATTGATCTAATTCAAGACCTAGGCATACTATTCTTAGGCATATACCAAAAAGATGCTTCATCCTACCACAAGGACACTTGTTCAACCATGTTCATTACTGCTCTATTCATAATCAGAAATCAGAAACAACTCAGATGTCCCTCAATAGAAGAACAAATAAAGAAAAAATGATACATTTATACAAGGGGATGTTACTCAGCTACTAAAGAAAGTGGCATCCAGAGACTGCTCTACCTGGGGATCCATCCCATATATAGTCACCAAACCCAGACACTATTGCAGATGCTAAGAAGTGCTTGCTGACAGGAGTCTGAAATAGCTGTCTCTTGAGAGGCTTTGTCAGAACCTGACAAATATAGAGGAGGATGCTCACAGCCAGCCATTGTACTGAGTACACGGTCCCCAATGGAGGAGTTAGAGAAAGAACTGAAGGAGCTGAAGGGTTTTGCAACCCCATAGGAAGAACAACAATATCAGCCAACCAGACACCCCAGAGCTCACAGGGACTAAACCACCAACCAAAGAGTACACATGGAGGGACCCATGGCTCCAATCACATGTGTAGCAGAGGATGGCCTTGTTGGGCATTAATGGGAGGAGAGGCCTTTGGTCCTATGAAGGCTCAATACTCCAGTGTAGGGAAATGCCAGTGAGGTGAGTTGGGAGTGGGTGGGTGAGTGGGGGAGCACCCTCATAAAAAAGGCAAGGGGTGGGATAGTGGGTTTCTGGAGGAGAGACTGAGAAAGGGTTAACATTTAAAATGTAAATAAATATAATATCCACAGAGGGGGAAAAAGAAAGTGACATCATGAAATTTGCAGGCAAATAGATGTATCTAGGAAAAAAAAATCATCCAGAGTAAGGTATTCGGACACAAAAAGATAAATGTATATTCACTTGTATCTTGATATTATACATTAAAATAATGTTAATAAAGCTACAATCCATATACCCAGAGAGGTAAGTACATATCACACATGCATTTCTCGATCTAAATTACCTTACTCAGGATGATATTCTCAAATTCCATCCATGTGAAAATTTCATGATGTCCTCTTTTTAATAGCTGAATATTATTTAATTGTATAGATATACCACATTTACTTTACCCATTCTTTAGTTGAAGGACGTATAGGTTGTTTCCAGTTTCTGGTGTGTGGGTTTATTTCTGGGTTTTCAATTCTATTCCATTGAGCACCTGTCTGTTTTTAAGCCAACATCATATAGTTTTTTCTTAAATTTGCTTTGTATATATCATGAAATCAGGGATAGTGATACCTCGGGAAGTTCTTTTATTGTTCAAGGTTGAATCTATAGATTGCTTTTCCTAAGATGGGCATTTTGACTATGTTAATCCTACCGATCCGTAAGCAGAAGTAAACATTTCATTTTTGATATCTTCATCATTTTCTTTCTCCAGAGACTTAAAGTTCTTGTCATACATGTCTTTAATTTCCTTCATTTGAGTTTTACCAAGATATTTTATATTATTTGTGTAAAGGTTGTTGTCTTTATGTGGTTTAGGTATGAGGGTGACTGGCCTGATAAGATGAGTTTAGTGATATTCTTCTAATTATATTTTGTGAAATACTTTAAGCAAGAATCATATCAGCTCTTCTTTGAAAATCAGGTAGAGTTCTACAGTTCTACAGTAAAAGTCCTAGACTCTTTTTTTTGGGGGGGGGGTGTTGGGAGACATTTAATGAATATTTTTTGCTTCTGTATTCTTAAGGGTTATAGAACTGTTTAAATGGTTTACCTGATCTTGAGTTAACTTTGGTAAGTGTTATCTTTCTAGAAAATCATCTGTTTCATTTTGATTTTTAATTTTGTAGAATACAAGATTTGAAGTAAAACCTGACGATTGTTTAAATTTCCTCAGTGTCTTTTCTTAAGCCTTCCATTTCATTTCTGATTTTCTTAATTTGGATACTGTCTCTCTGCCTTTTAGGTAGTTTGCCTAAGCGTTTTTCTATTGTGTTAATTTTCACAAAGAACCAGCTCTTAGTTTTCTTGATTCTTTATATTGTTCACTTTGTTTCTTTTTTTGTTTGTTTGTTCATTTTGTTTCTAATTGATTGATTTTATTCCTGAGATTGATAATTCCCTCGTGTCTACTCCTCCTAGAGTAGATTCTTCTACTTCTATTATATTTGCTTCCTTTTTTCTAGAACATTTAGGTGTACTTTTATATTACTAAAATGAGAATTCTCTAATTTCCTTATGAAGGCACTTGAGGCTATAAACTTTCCTCTTAGAGGAGTTAACAGACAACAGTCCAGGTTACCTTACATGGATAGTTGGATTTCAAAACGTCAGAAATCCATAGAATTGACATCACAAATATTTCTATATTAATATTCATTTTAATTAGAGTCCTATCTGCTCCTGACAGCTTCCTGTCTTGGATTCTAAGACAAAATTGAGAATCCTTGGAGTTACTCCAGTTGTGGTGAGACAGCCACTAGGTAAGAATTGCCTCTCTCCATCTACAGACAAATTACTGTCCATAAAAGGACACACTTGCAGAATAGTCGACTGATTATATCTGCCTAGACAGAGTAATCAGCCCTTTATAACTCTGCAGCACTAAAGTCTGTTAGATGAGTTTGGGCCAGAAGGCTGAAGATTTGATGCTCCAACGTTCAGTAGTATAGGGGCTGTCCAGGTGTTCAGCGGTCTCTATAAATTGGCTAACTTTTAGAAGCTATGCTTAGTGCTTCCCATAACATCAGTTAATTTAGTCATTCTGGATTTCTGAAGGCATTGAAGACCTATAGTCTCATAGCCAATCCTGGCTATTTACCTTGAGAGAAAAGATCTGAGTGGATGGTTTTCAGCTGACATTCATTCTAAAGCCAAGAAAAAGCCAGGTTCAAAACTAAGTGTTTTAGTCAAGAGAGATGACAGAGGTTCTGGTTAGTCAACAAAAGGATGGACTGGGTATTAAGACTATCTTGTACCTCACTGGTACAAATAGGAATAATTATGCTCTAATTGTATTTTGAGAGAAAAGTTTTATTTTAACAGGAAGGGTTATATGTAGGAGGAGCAAAGGGGGAAGGAGCACCGAGAGGAAAAGATGGAGTAAGGAGAGGAGAAGATGAAGTAGATGAGAAGTTAGGTAATGAGAGAGAAAAAGAGAGAGGGGACATGGAGGCAGAAGTTCATGTGTCTCCACCAGTCAAAGACAGTTTACATAGCTAGGTTGGGTATTGTGTTACACTTCTGATTGAGCATTACCATACTTATAAAGCCCTTGAATAACATTTTAAAAAATTGTATAAAAGCCAAATGGAAAGGGGGGCATGGGATAGGGGTTTTCTAGGGAGGGGAAATGGGGAAAGGGGATGGCATCTGAAATGTAAATAAAATATCCAATAATAAAAAAAACTTTCCTCTTAGCACTGCTTTCATTGTGCCCCATAAGTTTGGGTATATATATTTTTTTTTCATTTTCATTGAGTTTTAGAAAGTCTTCAGTTTCTTTCTTATTTCTTCCCTGACCCAAAGATCATTGAGTAGATAGTTGTTCAGTTTCTGTGAGTATGTAGGCTTTCTCTTGTTGCTTATGTACAGCTTTAATTCATCGAGTCTGATAAGATACAAAAAGTTATTTCAGTTTTCTTGTATCTGTTGAGGATTATTTTGTGAGTGACAATATGGTCAGTTTTGTAGAAGGTCCTTTGAAGTGCTGAGAAGGAGGTATATTCTTTTGTGTTGGGGTAAAATGTTTTGTCTATATGAGTTAGGTCTTGATTCATAATTTGAGTTTCATTATTTCTCTGTTTAGTTTCTGTCACAAAGACCTGTTCATTGGTGAGAGTGAGATGTTGAAGTCTCCTACTATTATTGTGTGGGGTTTCAGGCATGATGTAAACTTTAGTAATGTTTTTGTTTTGTTTTTTGTTTGTTTGTTTTTATGAATGTGAGTGCCCTTGCATTTGGCACAGAGATATTCAGAATTGAGATTTTATCTTGGTGGATTTTTCCTTTGATAAGTATGAAGTGTCCTTCTGCATCACATTTGAAAGTCTGTTTCATTAGATTTTAGAATGGCTACTTCAGCTTGCTTCTTGAGTCCATTTGCTTGGAAAACATTTCCCTATCCCTTTACTCTGAGGTAATGTCTGTCTTTATTGCTAAGGCATGCTTCTTGTATACAACAGAGTGATGGATCCTCTTTTAACATCCATTGTGTTTGCCTGTGTCTTCTGGGGGAAATTGAATCTATTTGTATTAAGAGATATTAATGACCAATGTTAGTTAATTCTTGTTCTTTTGATGTTGGTGTGTGTGTGTGTGTTTGTATGCTTGTGTGTTTCTGTGTGCTTCCCTTATTTTGTTTTCACTGATGTGAGATTATTATTTATTTCCTATGCTTTCTTGTGTGTAGTTAATCTCCTTGGTTTTGAAATTTTGTTCAAGTATTTTCTATAGGGCAAAATTTGTGGATAGATATTTTTGAGATTTGGTTTTGTCTTGGAACATCTTGTTTTCTCCACCTATGATAATTAAAAGTTTTGCTGGGTATAGTAGCCTAGGCTGTCATCCATTATTTTTAAAGTTTATTCATTTTTTATTTATATGAGTACACTTTAGCTGCCTTCAGACAGCACCAGAAGAGGGTATCGAATCCTATTACAGGTGGTTGTGAACCACCATGTGGTTGCTGAGAATTGAACTCAGGACATCTGGAGGAGCATTTAGAGCTCTTAACTGCTGAGCTATCTCTCTAGCCCCATCTATGATTTCTTAGAAGCTGTAAGACAACTGTCTAGACACTTGGAGCTTTTAGACTCTTGGTTGAGAAGATGTGTGTAATTCTGATAGGTCTGCCTTTGTGTATATGTTACTTGTTTTTTGTTTTCTCTTGTACCTTTTAATATTCTTTATTTGTTCTGCAGATTTTGTGTTTTGATTGTTTTGTGGGAGGAAGATTTTCTTTTCTTGTACAATCTAATTGGTGCTCTGTAAATCTCTTATATGTATTTGGGAATCTCTTTTTTTTTTAAGTTGGGAATACTTTTCTTTTATTTTATTTTTGCTGAAAATATATTCCAGTTATTGTAGCTGGGACTCTTTACCTTCTTTTAGTCTTTCTATTATTCTTGTGTTAGGCTTTTTTCATTCTATCCCAGATTTCCTCAATATTTTGTGTCAGGATTTTTTAGATTTACATTTTCTTTGACATGTCAATTTTTTCTACAGTATTTTCTACTCCTGGAATTCTCTCTTCCATCTGTTGTAATCTATTGGTGATGCTTGTGTGTATGTTCTACCTGTTCTTCTTCCTAGGTTTTCCATCTCCAACATTACCTCAGATTGTGTTTTCCGTGTGTGTGTGTGTGTGTGTGTGTGTGTGTGTGTGTGTGTGTGTTTTCTCTGTTGATTCTATTTCCATTCTCAGGTATTGTGCAGTTTTACTCATTTCCTTTTCCCATTTATACACATTTTCCTGTATTTCTTTAATGCATTTATTAATTTCTTCCTTAAAGTCCTCTATTTGTTTGACTGTATTTTTTTGTATTTCTTTTAGAGATTTATCCATTTCTTCTTTAAAGCCATTGATCTTTCTAATAACGCCAGAATTTACGTCACAATTTTCTTGTGCTTTGGCTGTGATACAATATCCAGAGCTTGGTGTAGTGGGATAGCTTTGCTCTAAAGGTGCAATGTTGCCCTGCCTCTTGTTATTTGTGTTCTTATGCTGGCTTTTAGCCATCTGGTTGCCTTGTGATGTTCCTGGTACACCAAGTATCAGGAAGGCAGCCCTAATCTGAATATTTCCCATGCTGCAGGCCTCCTCTGTGCAGCCTTGAACTGGCTGGTTTTGGTGTATAAGGCCTGGATGTTCCTTGTTTGGCAGGTTTGATGGATGATGACAGAGCCGTAGCTAGACAATGTGGCTCTTGGGATAGCCCACAGCTAGCTCGGGACAGCTGAGTATGTCCTGGGGGAAGGGCAAAAGAAATGTAGGGAAGGAGACAAACTTGATTTTTCTTTGTTTAGCAGGCCTGATGGAAATCATAAGAGCAGTGGTGGAACTATAATCAGAATATATTATAGGAAAAAATAATCTATGTCGAAAACAGGGATAAAAGAAACTCTCACAGGCAGAAGCTCTTCTAAAACATTGTTATGTCGGAAAATACAAAAAACAATATGTAACTTTTTTTAAATTAAAATGATTATAAATTGTATTTGGATCAATATGCAAAATATTGTTCTGGGATGATAAACTAGAAATAGTAGTTACGTTATGAACTGAAGGCAGTTAGTTAAATTTATTTTTACTAAATAATTTTATATTTCTAAATTTTATGATATATTCATTGTAGAAAACAAATGAAACATCTCAATAATAAAATATTAGCTCTGAACAAAACCTTTTTTATTTTCTTCTTCCACTTCCTTCCTCTAAACTCTCTCATATACTTCTTGCTCTTTTATATATTTGTGGCCTCTTTTGGTATTAATTGTTGATATATACATATATGTGTGTGTGTGTGTGTGTGTGTGTGTGTGTGTCTTTGTGTTTATGTGTGTATATATATAGTATAGACACATATATGCATATTTATGTCTAAATATATAAGTACAACCTGTTCAGTCTATAAGATGTTACTTGTATGCATGTTTTCAATACTGACAGTTTGGTGTTAGATAACCAATTTGTGCGTTCCTCTGAGGAAGACTCTTTCTCTAGCTCTTAGTATTCCTTAGTTGGCTGTATTCTTTTATCTAGGTCTGAGTATTCAGGAACATTCCCAGTTCCCATTAGCATGTGTGCTAAATAGTTTTATGTCATTTTAACACAAGCTAAAGTCTTACGAGAGGACACTAATTAAGAAAATGCCACATATGAGATGGCTGAAGGCCAGCCTGAAAGGTATTTTCTTACCTAGTGATTGATGAGGGATGAAGCAGCTCACTGATGGGTAATGTCAACCCTGGAATGTTGGCCTTGGGTTCAATAAGAAAGCAGGCTGAACATGTCATAAGGATTGAGTCAGTAAGCAATAGTACTCTTTGACCTCTACATTAGCTCCCACCTCCAAGTTCTGCCACTGCTTGAGATCCTGTCCTGACTTCCTTGATGATGAATTGTGATGTGTAAGTGTAAGCCAAATAAACTTTTTCTCCCCAAGTTACTTTGTTCATAGTGTTTCAGCTCTTAAGATAGCTTATGTACTGCTGTTGTCCTTGTTTTGCATACATTTAGGAAGTCATGTTGGCAAGACCTTATTAGGATAGCTTTTGAATTGTGTAATGAATTTTCAAGGCAATTTGGTTTTCTGGAACAGCTTGCTCTCCTTCATTCACTTTTTTTGTTCATTAAAATCCATCTTGAAACTTCTGAGTCCTATATTCAAAATGTGTGGTGTTTTTTTGCAATAAAACTTATCTTCAACTTCTGGGAGGCAGCCAAGGGAAATAGTAATAGGTTATAATGTTTTGTGAGTCACTTGGAATCTATTTGTCAACAACTCAAGGAGGTTTCTCATTCTTGAGACTGGATATTTCCTCAGATAATCTATACTCTTAGAATTTTAAGTTAATATAAAATATGTTTCCTTATGACGTTTTAAAATATGCTTAGTTATTTCTCTCTTCTCTATTGTTCTCTCTCCCCTCTTCCAAACGAAATCTCTCCAATTTCCAATTTTTCATTGGAATATAGCCTTTATAGTGCTATATCCTTATCTTTATCCAGTTTAAAACCTAGGTTTTTTTTTATCTAAATTAGATTTAATAATGAGAAAATTCTTTGACAAAATGAATGAAAAGAATATACTTAAAAATTAACTTGGGCCGGGCAATGGTGGCGCACGCCTTTAATCCCAGCACTTGGGAGGCAGAGAGGCAGGTGGATTTCTGAGTTCGAGGCCAGCCTGGTCTACAGAGTGAGTTCCAGGACAGCTAAGGCTATACAGAGAATATACAGAGAAACCCTCTCTCGAAAAACCAAAAAAAAAAAAAAAAAAATATATATATATATATATATATATATATATATATATATATATATATATATATATATCAAAAACAAAACAACCCCCCCCCAAAAAAAATACCTTGGTTCAAGTAAGGTATAGTGTCTGGGTAAAGAAATAATCATAACAAAAACAACTATACTCACGAATATACTAAGTAAAATACTAAATATATAAACCATTTTAAATATTTAACTATAAAATACTTTTAAAACATTGAAAGATAAAAATTGTAGTGATTTTTTTTTTACCCAGTTGCTGATATTATAAAAGATGAGTATCGTCTAACATGGATATGTTCTCAGAAGAAGGTAGCTCAGGTTTGATAGGAGAAATCTGAATCTGAGAGGTCATCTTCTAAAGTTTCCCAGAGCAAGCGCTTTTTAGAACTACCCACATAACAATGTCCAAAATGTAGACCTTGGGACACACAACACTGAAATGGAAGGTCTTTACCAAACTTTTCCCCTCACAGTTCAGGCAACTGCACAGAAAAGGAAATGAAAACATAGGAGCCATTGTGGATGGATGGCACCAAAGAAACTGTCTCTTCAGGCACAACAGTACTGATGAACATATAAATTCACAAAGACTGTGGCAGCAAGCACAGGGCCTGCAAATGTTTCAAACATGGTGGTGTCAGAGCACTGAGAGGTAGAGTTCTCACCTCTAACCAGTAAACTACTAGCAGAAGAAAAATTATCTCCAATAGAGTATCTCTGGGTATATAAACCATTTAAAGGCAGACTTATATCCATTAGTAGATTTTCAGTATAAACTGAATCTTTGTAGAAACTTTCTTTTTGTTTCATATTGCTTTGTGTGGTGCTTTGTTGTTGTTTGTTTTTACCTTACTAGACATTTGCTTGTATATTTGGTTTACAATTTTGTGATTCTATGGATTTTTTTGTTATATGTGTCTGTGCATTTGTGTGCATTTCTATATGGTTTTGTGTTTCATGTGCATTATCTGTATTTCTTTGTTTTGTTTGTATTTTATTCAATTTTTATTTGTCTGTTTTTTGATGAAAGAGAAAAGGGTGTAGAGTTAGATGGGTATGGAATTGGGGAGGAGCTGGCAATAGCTGGGAGGAGCTGGGAGGAGCCAAGGAAAGTAAAACTGTAATTAGAATATATTTATGATACATTTTCTTTGTTTTTCTGTTAGTTTTTGAGACAAGGTTTCTCTGGATAGCATTGGCCTTCCTGGAACTAGTTATATAAATCACACTTGCTTGAACTCAGAGATTTGCCTGCTTCTCTTTCCCAAATCATAGGACTAAAGACTTGGACCAATATATCAATATTCAATGAATAAATATTTATTGAAAATAATTTATTTTCCAAAAATAACTATCTACATAGAGTTCTCTTCCAGGTAGAATAGATTTTTGAGGTGATATTTTTCCTTGTTACTGAAAAATTTATTGAATTTAGGGACTATACCCAAGTCTGAATTTTTAGATATTTAAAAGTGTCTAATAGTATATGTTATCCCTCCTCCCTCTCTCTCTTTCTCTCTCTCTCTCTCTTTCTCAAGTTTCATGACACAGTCTTTTTCCATGTAGCCATTACTGTCCTGGAAATCACTCTGTAGACCAGGCTGGTCTTGAACTCAGAGATCCACCTGCCTCTACCTCCCAAATGTTAGGAGTAAATACAAAGATGTGGCTATGAGTGCCCAATTTGTTTTCTCTTGATAGAAATGGTTCATATCATGTTTATTAATTTTTATATGACAGTAAATGCTTGTTTTATAAGGAGATAACAGACAATTTCAAATAGGAATAATGTGACATGGCTAGACAATACAGAGGTTCCCTAATTTTGTATTCTTGCTCAGGTCATTTTAGGTTTTACTGGAATTTTATCTTCTTGATGGAGAATCCAATAGAAAACTACCAACTCTTTGGTTTTCTCTTCCACAAACAAAAGCCCAGGATGTCCCAGCTAGCTTATCTTAGTTCTGTTAAACTGCCTGTTTTGCGAATCCCCCTTCAGCTAAGTGTTTATTTCAGCATCTGTTAAACTGCATGTTTCAAACTGCTTAATTTTGCAAAAGGTATGATTTTAGCACTTAAAAATCCCTCCCAACTTGGGGCTGTCTTTGGACCTCCTTTTCCTCAGGTTCTTCTCCATTTTGTCCCTGCAGTTCTTTCAGATGAAAACAATTCTTGGTCAGAGTTTTTGACTGAGGGATGGCAACCCCATTCCTCCACTTGATGCCCCATCTTTCTACTGGAGGTGGGCTCTACAAGTTTCCTCTCCCCACTGTTGGACATTTCATCTAATGTACTTCCCTTTGAGACCTTAGAATCTCTCACCTGCCAGATCTAGAGGGGAAAGAGGAGGTATGGGATCTGGAACAGTCACTGGGTGGACCTGGAGGGGAATAAAACCTGGATTGTAATAATTTGGTTAAATAAAATTAAAAAATAAAAAATTACAAAGTATAAAAATCTTTCAAGGTTAATATGTACAGTATTTTAAATCAATAAAGACAACATAGAAAAAAGGTATAACAATACATGACAGACATATCTTCAAAGTGAAAATGCAAATGAGCAATAAATGTGGAAAGCAAAAAACAAAAATAAAAAAGCAACCAAAACAAAAAATCCCTCTCATCTATATCCTCTCACTTTGTCGGATTAGAAAAAGAACAGGCTTGTAAGGGACAATAACAAAATAATATAGACTAAGATAGAACAAAAGTTAACACATCAAAGTAAGACAAAACAGACAGAAAGAAAGAACACCAAGAAAAAGTGCAAGAAAAAGATATAGGTGCAGAGGCACACTCATTCACAAAATCAGGAATGCCATAAAAACAAGAAACTGGAAACCATAACATATATGGAAAGGACTTGCTAAGTAAAAAGAGAGAAATACAATAAATACATGTAAATAAAATAAAGTAAAACAAAAGTAAGAAATTTAAAAAACTAAAAAAAAAAAATCTTGACACAACATTATGAGTCAAGATACTTCCAATGATGTCACTGATGATTTCTTGACACCTACTCCTTTTGAGTGGGATTTCTTCGTTTTGTACTTGAGGTCCCACATGTACTGTTTAGTTGACTCTATGAGATCTCTCCATTTCTATATTTTTAAATGAAGACACTTAGCACTATGAAATTGCCTCTTTGAACTGCCTTCATTGTGTCCCACAAGTCTGGATATGTTGTGTTTTCATTTTCATTCAATTCTAGAAAAATTTTACTTCTTAATTTCTGTCTTGACCCATTTTTCATTTAGTAGTGAGTTGTTTAGTTTCCATGAATTTATAAGCTTTGTGTTGTTGATATACAGCTTTAATCTGTGGTAGTCAGATAGAATTCAGGGTCTTACTGCAATGTTCTTCTGTCTGTTGAGACTTTATGTCTGACTACATGGTCAGTTTTAAAAGTATTTGGAAAAGTTTGAACCATATTTGGAAAAATTCCATGATGTTCAGTGAATAGAATGTGTGTGTGTGTGTGTGTGTGTGTGTGTGTGTGTGTGTGTGTGTGTTTGTAAATGAAATGTTCTGTAAATATCTGCTAGATCAGATTGGTTTATAACGTCCATAAACTGAAGCATTTCTCTGTTTAGTTTTTGTCTGGATGATTTGTCTAATGGAAACAACAGGGTATTGATGCCTCCCCCTATCAGTATGTGAGGGTCAATATGTGATTTAAATTTTAATAGTGAAAAAATCTTTTTTTCAAAAGGGATAACTTAGGTGGGTAGACATTTTTTTAATACTTTTATACTGTTGCAACTACAAGTTAATAGTAACATTATAGTTTTAATAAAACATTGTGTTCATTTTCATATATTAATATTCCTGAAGAAGAAATCCACAACAATCAATTTAAGAAAAAACTATATTAAAGTTCATTAGAGTTATTTTGACTAAAGAGAAACATTTTCATATCCTATGATTATTTTTATATTACTCATGACTATAAATTTATAATTAATATTTTTCCTTTACAACCTCCTTTGGAAAAAAATTTCTATCAAAGCTATAAATCTAACATTAAACTTTATCATCTAATGAAATCTTTATGACATTAATAAATACTGTTTTATATACAAATAGCATTTTAAAGGTATTATAAAATTCTTAACAGATCCAAAGATACCGTTTTAATAGTTTTTTTTTTTTTAAAGTTCAGACAACCCAACTTTATAAGACAATATCGACTTCTCAGGTCCTTTAATATACTGCCAAGTATTTCAGATTTGTAAATATGCATTTATATGTTAGGGGAATTATAAAAAAAATTAAAATAGGTAGTGTGCAATAAAAGTTAATGAGCACAATTAAATAGCCACAGAAATTGTTTCTTACTTTTTTGATGGAAGGGTACAAAACATTAGCAGATGATTCTCACACATGAAAGAATGACATGAATTCCTCCTGTACCAAGCAGGGTAGGAAGTGGGAGGAGGTAGAAAGTTCGCATCTTGACCTGCTTGAGATGCTCAGTAATGGAAAATAGCAAAAGGCAAGTTTGTCAAGTAGACTTAAAGCAATATCTTTTCCATTTGTTAAGAAATAAATCTCAGAGGGACAGATGTTCTTTATAGAGTGCCTTTCTGAAGATTTAAGGCAGAGCCTTTTGCTCTTTTAATTTATATTTAGCTACAATACATCTCTTGTGGATTCTTGTTCATCTAAAAGGAATGAGGAAAGGAACAGATAATAAAAACGCAGAATAGACCTGAGTACTCACTGTACCTTGAATTCCCAAACAAAACCAGATAATAAGAGCCTATCTTCCACCTGAGCCCCCTTATATGTGGTTTTGGACCATCTCTGCAGAATTGTTGGCTCCATGTGTTCTATATTGCTCAGAATACACATCATTGTTCCTTTTCACGCCATCAAACATGGGGCTCATTAGCTGGGCCCCATGTTAGATATTGGTTTCTGTTCTCAATAGGCCAGTAAAAACTAACAATAGAAATGGGGGAATTTATTTAATATGGTTACATAGGGAAGATGGATAAAATGATCCAATATACTCTCTATGTCTATCTTCTAGGGACTTGAGGTGAAATTAATGTTCTGTCAGAATTTCAATCATTAGCATATGCATGTCATCTCCCTCGTGCTGTGATCCTTGCCATCAGTGGGCTTCAGTTTCATGCTGTATTGTGGCCTAGCGTTGTTAGAATTGTGTATACTCTCTTCAGTTCCCCCTCTGGCTGGAACTATTTTCTTCTATTAGTGTGAGATTCCTGTGGAAATTCCCATGTCCATGGTGTTTATTGTTTTCAGATTGAGAAACATGAGTGTTTCCTTAGAATATCTTTGTTCCTGCCAGGCCTGTCACATGCACAGTAGTTTAAGAGACAGAATAACTAGATTTTAACCATTCATTAAGTCAGAAGGCATATAGCTTAAAATTGTCTTTTTGTTCCTGGATGTTCTTTCTTCAAACTATCAACCAGTGAGGATTTAGAAAGGAGATTACAATATTGGAAAGACTATAAATATCAAACTGGAAATGATTCACTAAATGTGGAAGAAGTTCTGCTGCTTAGAATTTTTCTCCTGGCTTTATGTGTCTTTAAGAGGTAGCAGGGAAGGAGCAGAGAATGCTTTTGAGAATTTACAGTGTTGAAACAGCAATTTCTAATACGTTTTGAATCCAGAATGCATTGCTTTAGGTGAGTAATTTTCCCATTGTCTCTCCAGACTGTTTTATACATTTTACAAGAAATATGATCAGGCTCAAGATACTGGAAAATCAACTCTCATGTGTGTGTTCACAGATAGAACAAAATAATTCTATTCTGGAGCAGGATAAAGATGAGTCTAGGGAATTTCCCGCTTTAATACCAGTAGCACTCAGTAAACAGTAACTGGGTCTCTGGCCAAATGGGATCAAAAAGGAGAGAAACAATGTGACAACTTATAAGCAATTTTTACTGGGAAAAAAAACACAAAGCCAAAGCTAGGGAAAATCAGGAGAAAAGTTTTGTGATTGGTTTCAGTAAAAGCTTGACGAAATGTTAGTGTAAGGCAACAGAATTTTCACATTTCCATCTCCAGCAGGCTGAGGCGTTCCTCCATGCTTCTGCAGACCTCTGTTCAGATTACACTAGGCTAAATGGCTTTGATTCTGCAAAGAAGTTTAAGAATAGACAGTATAATAAAGCATACTAATAGCCTCTCATCTTTAAGAATGATCTTTACTATGTAACAGGGAAGACAGTGCAGAAGTTCCTCCATCTTGCACTTTTGCTGAAATGGTTTAAGTACAATCTGATCTCATTGATAGAGAATCACATAGAAAATTACCCAACTCTGTTTTAGGAACCCCGGGTCAGAATGTCCTAGCTAACTTCCTTTCGTTTCTGTTAAACACCCTGTTTGTACTGAACACCGTCCAGCTAACTGCTTATTGTAGCTTCTGTTAAAATTGCTTGCTTCAAACTGCTGTTTCACAAAGTCCCTTGTGGCTGCTGAGCGAGATGTCAGGATGGTGCCAGGATATAGTTTTTGCCTTTAAATTCTCCATATTCTGAACAAGCCGATCTACACCTAATTTCTTCCATATTTGGTGTAGTCCTGAATGATGGAATAAATACTTGCAATTTGCTATAAACTGTATCTGAATGATCATCTCTGAGGGTGTACCGAAAACATTTTCAAGTCCCCTCTGGGAATCCCAGAGACTGAATCCAGATACGTTAGATGCCTTGGGAGCCCAGAAACTAGTATGAGTGTCTGACTGGAGAAGATTTTTGTGAGGCACATTACATGAAATTCCAGGGCCCCAAGAAAATTCTCTCTGGTCAGTTGTTGCCAAATGCTCCAGAGGCACCCACAACACTGCCACCCAAAAGAAAAATAAATATTCAATTCACCTGGTATGGAAACCTCCAAAGATAAATTTGGTTTATAAGAGACACATTCTGGTTTGAACAAAAGAAGAGAGAGTTCAGACTCATGCATAGAGCTTGTGTCTGGAAACCCTGTTACAGGAAATCACAAGATTTCCTGATCTGTAGGTATATTAATGTGATTGCCACCCTGGTTTGGTTTGTTGTTTGTTTTTACTATGTCTCTCTGTATGACTGTCTCTCCCTGTGTGTTTCTCTGTGCTTCTGTCAGTTCTGGTGGTTGGAAAACAGATCTAAACTGAAAGGTGTGTGGGCCATCCCAAGACCACAACTATACCTGCTCATGGAGGCTGCACACAATTTCCAACAGGCTCACATGGCACTTCACCTCTGTGGTGCCCCTCTTCTGCCTGTATCTGTGGCAGCTGGTTTCCTTGTTGCTATGGTTATATCTTGTTGCCATGGTTATACCAAGCCTGGATTTTAGATCATCTTAACACGAAGTTCCATACCATGTCAGCCTCAAACCTGCAAATCTCCTGCCAGAAGATGATACCAAGAGACTTATGCATGATTCCCTACAGGTAACAGACATGATCCAGTCTATCAGATCTGATCTGATGGGCTTTCTCTTGACAACATCAGCTGTCTTCCTTGGGGTTTCTATTGCTGTGATAAATACCATGCCAAAAAAAAAAATCTAGTTGGGGAGGAAAAGATTTATTTGGCTTATATTTCCATATCACATGGTGTCCCTGATAAATCCAGCTTACCTAACTACACAGAGTTGTGCAATGCACCCCAGGGAGAAACTGATTATGTGAAGCTACAACTGGCCAAACAGGATTCAGGATGGTGGATGCTGCCTGAGAATAGACACATCTTTTCATTGAGTATGGGAAGGAAACTGGCTAAGAATATGCACCAAGCCATCTACATAGGGCTACAAAAAATGCTGAATTCTCCAGACCCAGTTATTACATTAAATTTTTGAAAACTTAATTAAAGATGTATGGGATCCTAACTAGTAATCCTCACTACCCCCACTGCTGCCAAAGAAGATGGTATTATCTCCTGAAAATAAAAAGGCCACTAAGGAAACAACAAATGAACTATTACTTGGACATTGGACCTTGTAAAAATGGTAAAAATGAGATTAAACAGAATTTATTAAGCCAGGCTACATAAACTTTATCTGCCCAAACATACACATAGGAACTCAGAAAAACTGTGGATTGGAAACTCTATCTTTCTGGTGGTCCTTTGTTCTCTTATGCTTTTTCCAGGGGTGTGTGAGTATATATATATATATATATATATATATATATATATATATATGAAAGAAAAAATATATATATATTTCTAAGAGAAAGATGGGGAATCAGTAAATCAGGTTATAATCAGGTTATAAAGAATACTGGGTAGAAAAATAATTTCAGGGATTACAATTTTATGCATGCCCTGCCAAAGGCAATAGATACCTGCATCGTGGCCTCAAATTATCTTACTTATGCTGTTATACTAAATGTGTCTACTCTAACCCACTGGAAAATCACTTCCCAAATCTATTCTGGTCTGTATTGTGCTCTGGGTATTCCTCTATAATGTAGAAGGAAGAACACATATTGGGTCTGACCCAATATTAATGAAGATCAAACAGATCTCAAGTAGGGGCAGGAATAGCCAGTGCAACCAACATAGACACCTCAGCCTTGATTATTAAGAATGGTCTCAGGGTTTATGACCTGAGTTAAAGGAGCAGATGAATATCTCTCTCTCTCTCTCTCTCTCTCTCTCTCTCTCTCTCTCTGTTTGTGTGTGTGTATATGTGTGTGTGTATGTGTGTGTGTGTGTGTGTGTGTGTGTGTGTGTGTGTGTGTCCAATTTTATCCACATAAGAGGTGCCAGTAGCAGAGCCCTGACTGGGTACAGGACTGTGTACCATCCCACAGAATCCTTTAATCTTACAGGAAATGAGGGGCAGACCAATATTTGGTCCAAGTCTAGTTTTCAGCCAACATCCTAGGAGTTATACATCCTGTTTCTCTAAGTAAGAAGAGATAACTTTTCTTAGCTTCTGTTAAGGTCAGATTGTTCTAGCTAACTTCTCTTAGCTTCTGTTAAGGTCAGAATGTCCTGGTTACCTTCTCTTATTTTCTGATAAACTGCCTGTTTGTGTGGAATTGTTCTTCACCTAATAGCTAATTTTAGCCTCTGTTAGAACTGATGGCTTCAAAAAGCTTATTTTGCAAAGGTTCCTATGACCATTGAGGCAGATGGCAGGTTGTCCTTTCTGCCTTTAAACATCCATTGTTCTGTATACTCAGGACCAGAGCCAGGTCCCCAAATAACTGGTATGCTTCTTGATTGCTGTAATAAAATCTTTCTACTAGCAATAAACTATGCCTGAGTGTTCATCTTTGGTGAACTACACATAACAACTACCCTGACTACTTCAACTGTGCCCACCTTGGAATAATGCTAACTATTGATGCCTTTTCCTTATTAATATACATCTTATAAATACCCAGATGAAATAAAGACTTGCCATTATTTATTTGTAGCAATTTCTGGACATGCTGCCCATATAAAAATTTTCAAAAACATTGATAAATGATAAGTTTTAATTACTACCCTACCAACTTCAAAGAAAATAAATTGAACATTTCAAAATTAAGGGAGTGAGCTTTGGGGCTAGTTATATGATTACTTGCCATTAACCCAAACCTATATGGACATGGTGGAAGCAGCTAAATAACTCCCATATGTTGTTCTCTGACTTTTAAAGATGGGCCATGATGAGCATAGTTGTACATAAGGAATAAATAAGTAAATATAACAAAAATAATTTTTAAAGGGATCATCTTTTTATGACCCAGATTAAAATACCTATAAATATTGTCTTTTTTTTTTTTTTTTTTTTTGGTTTTGGTTTTTCGAGACAGGGATTCTCTGTATAGCCTTGGCTGTCCTGGAACTCACTCTGTAGACCAGGCTGGCCTCGAACTCAAAAATCCTCCTGCCTCTGCCTCCCAAGTGCTGAGATTAAAGGTGTGCATCACCACTGCCCAGCAAATATTGTCTTTTTCATATTTACAATAATAAGATAAAATAGAAACAAGGAAAGTAGAGGCAGAAGTATCTTTATTTGCAGATGAAATGATTCTGTATATAAAAGATCAGAACAACTTCTTCAAAAATCTCTTCTAGGTAATAAATATAATCATCTAGGTGTAAGAACACAAAATAACACACAAAGTTTAAAAGCCTTCGTATATTCAAATTTCAAAAGTACTGAAAAAGAGAAACATTAGCATTCTCAAGCCTCAAAAATATTAAACTTTATTAGAATAAATATAACTAAGAAAATGAAAGACTTGTGGAAGAAAAATTTTAAGACATTGATGAAAGAAATTGAAGAGGATGCCAGAAAATAAAAAGATTCCCCATTGTTCATGGACTGGTAGAATTATTGTTGTGAAATTCTATCTTAGCAAGAGTAATTTACAAATTCCATGCAATCCCCCTCCTATTGAAATTCTTTATAAAGACTGAAAAGTAATCCTGTATTTAATTTGGAAGCATAAAAGAGCTATAATTTTAGCCAAAACAGCTCTGAACAATAAGACATAACAAAATAAACAAAATCCTCTAGAAGCATTGCCACCTCAAATTTCAAGTTATGTTATAGAACTATAGTAACAAAATCATGAGATATCAGCATAGTAACAGATACATTAAAGAATGGAATCTGACAGAAGAGAAAGTAGAGAATATACTTGAATTTATTAGACATTGAAAAGGACTTTACAAATAGGACTCTGATAACACAAGAATTAAGACCAACAATTGACAAATGGAGCCACATGAAATAAAAAGGCAGGGGATCCAATCATTCTAGTGATGAGGCCCCCTATAATGAGTATCTCTAAACTAGCTACAGATCTGTTAGAAAATTAGTATCTAGAATTTGTAAAGAACTAAATAAATGAACAGAAAACAAATAGGAATAAAAATATATAATTAAAAACTGAGAAATGCAATTAAACAAAGAGTTCACAAAAAATGAAAACTAAATGACTGAAAACTTTTAAAGAAACTTTTTAATATACTCAGTTATCCAGGAAATACAATTCAAGAAGTTGAGATTTTACTATTCACCCCTCAGAATGACCACAAAAAGAAAAGAAAAAAAAAGAAAAAAAAAAAAAGAACAAGTGCTGGCTGAAATATGGGGAAAGAGGAACATTTATTCACTGTTGATGGGAGAGCAAATTGTTACAGTAAATATGGAGTGATTTCTCAAGAAGCTAGGATCCCCTTATACAATTCTTGAGCATATACCAAATAGTCTCTACATCCTACTACAGAGACATTTGCTTATCCATGCTCACTGTTGCTCTATTCAAAAGAGCTAGGAAATTGAATAACATAGATATCCTTCAACAGATGAATATATAATACATAATGTGGAACATTTACACAATGAATATTATTCAGCTGTTGGGAAAAATGAAATTGCCTCCACCACCCTAGTTCATACCTGGCACCCCATTTCCTTCTCTAGGGACTAACCTGATGAATATTGCTTATAGTCCTATTCTCATTCTTTTCTCAAACTACCAGTTCTAAATTTGGTCCCCCAGATAATGCCATGACCTAGACTTACCACATCCTCCTGACACACGAAGAATCTTTAGACTTTAGCTAGAACCTGCCTGTAGTGGAATAGGAGAAGCCCACATAGGCTCAAATATTTGAATGCTTAGTCACTAGGGTTTTGCACCATTAGAAAGTATGACCTTGTTGAAGGAGCTGTGGCCTTGTTGGAAGAAGTGTGTCACTGAG
Source organism: Rhabdomys pumilio (assembly GCA_030674055.1). Classification (NCBI taxonomy): domain Eukaryota; kingdom Metazoa; phylum Chordata; class Mammalia; order Rodentia; family Muridae; genus Rhabdomys; species Rhabdomys pumilio. Next base: position 57,775,250 of record JANHMN010000005.1, read on the forward strand.
GGTAGGCTTGAGGTTTCAAATGCTCAAGCCATACTCAAGCTCTCTCTTTATCTCTCTGTTTCTGTGTCTCTGTCTCTTTGTCTCTCTCTGTCTCTCTCTCCCCTCCCCCATGCTGCATGCTGATACAGATGTAGAACTTTCTCCAACACCATGTTTCTTTGCATGCCACCATGCTTCCTACAATGATTAGAAGTATGATGATACCTCTTAACCTGTAAGCACCTTAATTAAAAAGCTTCCTTTGTAAAAGTTGCTGTGGTCATGGTGTCTCTTCACAGACATATAAGCTCTAAGACTCTACCCTTTCTGCATCCATCAACAGGCCTCTTTGTGCTACTTTCAACACCAATTATATACACAGACTTCCCAGATCCTGCCTTGACAAGTGCCCATGACCTCATGATCCATGGTTTTTTCTCAAACCACCAGATTAGCCTGGGTCTCATAACCAGTTAACCTTCCTAGAATAGCCCTATTTGCCCACACTGCAAAGGAGCTCTAGGTCCTTTGGGAAGCATGATCTTCCCTACCTGTTCAAGAAATCGATGAATCTGAGAAACCACAGAGTTGTCCATATCGTATCTAACCTTTTCACTCAGATACATCTACCCCTGCACTGCAACTTAGACTAAAAAAGCACCTCCTGCATACTAGTTCAGTCTTCTCTGTCTATCTGACTTTATTCTACTCAAGATATCTGCAAGCTTGAAATTCAATCCACCACAACATCTTCTCCCACAAGCTGTTTTATCCATAACAGAGAACTAACAAAGGAATTTCACATGCTCAAAGCTTATTATAGAAATAACAAAAAATATATAACTCAAGTCAGTAACTTCTCAGCACAGTCTATTAGTCCTCTAGAAAGACTTTCCAATGAGAATAACCTAGATTTATTCAAGGACAAATAACATAAATAAGCGATCATAAACCTCCTCAAAAAATGAAAAAAAAAAAACCCATGAAATTAAAGAATACACAAAGAAATAACTCAATGAAATCAAAGAGAAAGTATTTAAGGGAACTAAAGGCCTGATTGTCACTCAAAACAAACACACAAACAAACAAAAAACCACAAGGCTGATGGAATTGAAGAAGACAATCTAAGACTTCAGAATGAAATTCAATCAGGATATAGAAACACTGAAGAGGACTGAATCTGAAAGGAGATGGAATAGAAAAACTCAATACATATATATATATATATATATATATATATATATATATATATATATATATATTTACGTTTTATTCTGAACACAGCCTTGCTCCTCCCAGCTCAGCCTCATATAGCCCATTCCTCCACCACCCTTTTCTTCACCTCTGAAAAGGAGAAGGTATCACCCTTTGTACCAGCCCATGCTGGCATCTCAAGTCACTGCAAGTCTAGGTACATCCTATCTTATTGAGGTTAGACATGGTAGCCCAGTTAGGGGAACAGGATGAACAGACGAGCAACAGAGGGGATATGGAGCCTGAAGTAGCCACCTCATCCAGCCAGGCAGGATTCTCAATGGACAGAAAGGGACACCAACTGTACTGGCTAGTTCTGTGTGTCAACTTGACACAAGCTGAAGTTACCACAGAGAAAGGAGCCTCCCTTGAAGAAATGCCTCCATGAGATCCATTTGTAAGACATTTTCTCAATTAATGATCACAGATTGGAGGGCCCATTGTGGGTGCTACCATCCTGGGCTGGTAGTCTTGGGTTCTATAAGAACATAAGCTGAGCAAACCAGGAGATGCAAGTCAGTAAGTAACATCCCTCCATGGCCTGCATCAGCTCCTGCTTTCTGACTTGCTTGAATTCTAGTCCTGATTTCCCTTGGTGATAAACAGCAATGTGGAAGTTTAAGCTAAATAAACCCTTTCCTCCCCAACTTGCTTCTTGGTCATGATGTTTTATACAGGAATAGAAACTCTAAGACACCAACCAACCCACAAAACATTCAACCCAAAATTTGTCCTGCCTACAAGAAGTGTGGTGACAAAGGTGGAGCAGAAACTGCGAGAATGGCCAGCCAATGACTGGCCTATTTTGAGATCTATCCGATGGGCAAGAACCAATCCCTGACATTATTATTGATACTCTGTTTGGCTTGCAAATAGGATCCTAGAATAATGGTCCTCTGAGAGGCTCCGCACAACAGCTTATGGAAACAGATGCAGAGACCCATAGCCAAACATTAGGTGGAGCTCAGTAAATCTTGTGGAAGAGTTGGAGGAAAGGTTGAGGAACTTGGAGGGGATAGGAGACCAACAGGTTTAATTAACTAGGGGATCCCAGAGACTGAACCACCAACCAAAGTACAAATAAGAGCTAGAACTAGCCCCTCCCCTACCCCTTACAAGCAGAATGAATGAAGCAGAAGTCACAATATCAGGTCTTAAAGAGAGAGTATGGGATTTAAACCAAATAAGCAAAGAATATTATTTAAAAAAAATAGGAAGTGTAGGGCAATGTATAAAAACAAATAGGTATAGATGAAAGAGAATAATCTAAAGTCAATGGCATAGATAATGTCTTTAACAAAAGCATAGAAAAAAATTCTTCCCAAACAAAGAAAAAACACACCCACACGAGAATACAGAACAGGAAACTGACAGGACAAGAAGAGCAAATTCCCATGGCATATCATAGTTAAAACACTAAATATGTATAAAAAAGAAATGATATTTAAAGATGCAAAAGAAAAATCACAAGTCATGTATAAAGCAAATCCATAGGAATAACAACTGAGTTTTCAATGGAAACTGTAAAAGTCAAAAGAACTTGGGCAAATACATTGTAAGTCCTAAAAGTCTATGACAGCTAATGTAAATTAATATACCCAGAAAAACTTTCTGCCCTATTTGAAAGAGGAAGAAAACTTTCTACAACATAAGCAACCTAAAATTTTGTATTCAAGAAACCAAATATAAAGAAAAAACAAGAAGCAACATTTTTGGTGAAGAATGAACATAACAGAAAGATTGGAGAAGGAAACATGAAGCCACAATTATTAAACACAGAAAGACACACTATTAAGAACATAAACAAGGCTAGAGAAGGATTTGAGGAAAGACAGAGAAAAAGAAAGATGAGAGTTTGTACAAGAATTGGTCTTCAACCTCTCCATGATTGTTAACCCTACTTCCATCCATCTTGGGACCATTAGTTGGGCTATTTTTGCTCATTTCCTTTGGTCCCTGGGCCTTCAATAGGTTGACTAACTTTGTGAAACAACAGATAGATAATCTTATAGCAAAATCTATTCAGATACTTTATCATAAGTTAGCTATGGAGGACCACGAGACTCTAGATGAGATTGTTACTCTATCCAGGGTGTTCCCAAGTCCCATCTCCACCCAACCTAAAATAGGGGACTTCCGCCCCTAGACCAAGCAGAGAGGGGCCACCCAGAACCCTCTCTGTCTGGTGATCTGAATTCTTGCTTAGGCTGCTAGGCTAAGCACTGCAAGGGAATATAAATAAAAGTTAAAAATATGTTTCTGGGTTCCCTGAAGGACAAGCCTGACTGCATAGAGTTAATGTCAAAAGTATCCCTTCTCCAGGAAAAAGACATCAGGACAGGTATGGCCCTCATGCATCACTGGACAACTATAGGAGGACCTGAGCCTTTACAAGGTCCCTTTTAATTACTGGAGGTCAGGCCTCTATCCCTGCCTTGGCAATATTAGAATCACCACAGTTCTTCTATACTTGGAGAAGGGAGGAGATGTCAGGGGCAGCCCTGCTTATACACTGAAGGCCTAAAATCAGCCATAAGCCTAAAATCAGCACTAGGCCTGACATACATGCCTGCTAACACAAAGTCTTGGGTCTCTATGAAAAAACACTGAAACATATGGCTATAAACTATTGTAAACAGGAAGCTTTTGTGGAAATCTACCAGCCTGAGTAGTCATAGACCTTGTAAATAGGAAGCCTTGACGGATGGACAGTACCAAATTAGATAAGGACAAGTAAATCATAGGCAGAGTCATAGTGACCTGATCCCTGAACCCAGCTGATACCCTGTTCTGAAAAATATCTGTACTCCCCCTGAACACCTATGCTCCTGTGTCATCCCCTTCCCCACATTCTGCATTTTAATGTTATAACACCTGTGTTAAAAAGTAAAAATTATGATTTGATAATAAAAAAAAGAACATAAAGAATACCAAAGTCAACAATATGAGGATAATAAACAGACTTGTTTCAATAATAACTTTTAAATTAAATAATCAAGTAAAAAGAAAATGAACAACAGCAGCATCCCAACAAAAATCATGCTGAGAAAGAGATTTGGGATATACCCCAGTTGACAATGACCTCAAGTAAAATCAAGTATTTAGAAATAACCTTGTCCAAGGAGATAAAAGACATCTATAATGCTTTAAATCTCTGAAGAAAGAGAACCATGAGAAAATGTCCACAGTTATGAATATGAATATGTGTAGAGCATAACGTTCCAGGAGCCCTGATACCTTGACCACAACTCACTTCAGAGGCTTTAATTCACTAGTTCTGCAGTAAATCTGACATAGTGGTAATAAGTTTTCCTATGAGGCCTGCCAGATTTAAACTTTGTCATCACGAACTGCCATATTAAAATTCCCAAACAGGTTCTGACTTGTAGACAGAATCTTTAGTTTCTGAATTTAATATATGTTGTAGGATATGAAGATTCCAAAAGTTTTGATTGGCCTGTTGGCTACAACATGGACTAAATAATGGCCTACACTAAATTATGCTGAAATGCTTATCTGTTTTGCTATATGGTAAGTGATGAGGCTGTAAGGCCTAAGAGAAAGAAATGTCAGGACAAATTTCTCATTTAAATCTTGTCATGCACCCAGGAAGAATTGAAGTGACACATTTATCCACTGCTGTTATGAAAAGGTTTCTAAGACAGGATGATCACACACAGTTTTAAGCCCAGCACTCAGAAGATAGAGGCCACTTCTGTAGATCTGAAGCCAGTCTGAGTTCTGAATCAGTCGGAGCTACATAGCAAGATCCTTTTCCCAAAGAAAAATTGTTTAAGAGATACCAGTTTTCCAAAACATCTCCGTGGGTGATTTGAATATGTTAGAAATTATACTATATAGATAATACAAGTAAGGAGCTTGATATGGTATAGAATGCTTATAATCTGAGCACTTGAGGGTTAGAGACAGAGAACTGAAGTATTGAAGGTCATCCTAGCCTTATCGCCAGTTCTAGCCCAGTCTATACCCAAGAAAATTAGTGCAAATGGTAAGAGGAGACCACTATCATAGTCTAAGAAACTTATGCATTTAGGGTGATGAGATCTTTAGTTTGCAGGTTCCAAGCTGGAGTGCCCAACCTCCAAAAGTCATGAAGATTTGAGCACTGTGGTGGACAAGACAAAGCAGCATATTAAATAATATGATTATAGACATCTCAATCATAAGTGAATAGCTGTAGTATAGTTTTGATTAAAAAATCAAAAGCTTTTGACTTACTAATTTAGCTGTAAAACAATGCTTGACTATATACCATCAATTGGCCATGTATTTTGAACTGTATGTACATCATACATTGGCTGCTGCCTGACTTCCCTGCCAAATTATGGTTTGAATATCTGTCCTCTTCTAAACTCATGTTGACATATTTAACAGTAACAAGAGGTGATAAAGTATCTACCTTCATTAGTGAGATCAGTGCCACATAAATGAGTAAGTTAGGTTCCTTCTTTTTCCTCACTCTCTTGGTTTCTGAATGAGGCAGCAAAAAGTTCTATGGTCAGATGGTATCCTCCATATCATAACATTCATAAGTGTCTACAACAATGAAAAATCTTTATACTTATTACGTTATTCTGAAGACCCCCAAATTTGGGAGACCCTCACTCAAGTCTCGGGAAGTCGTGGCCACCCAAAAATCTCAATACACCATATCTGGATGCAATCAGCAGAGGTTTATTGGGGAAGAGAGCTGGCAGACATCGGTCAAACCGCACACTCGAGCAGGAGTGGAGTTTGACCCCGAGTGGTGAGTGGTGGGCTAAGGGGCCTTTTAAAGAGGAAAACCACAAACCAGGGGAGGGAGGAAGGGTGAGGGGTTGCCAAGAATACATAACATAAAAATAGCAGAACATTCCAGAGGAGCCCAAACCTAAATGATACAGGATCATGTGGAAAGCACTCTGCACACCCATTTCTTCTCAAGAATGTAGTCTTACCATGTCACTTGTTCAACTATTTCTCAGTTGTTACTCTGTCACTCGCCCTGTCATCATGGCGATACTAGCTTCTCAGCCCCACCTAGATGACTTGCATCTTTTTTTTTGTCAGGAATGTGTCTTCCTGCTTTGGACCTTCTCCACCTACAGGTGGGTTCTTTTCATTAAAAAAGGCTTGAGGAATGTTAATACTCTTCCCGGGATGTATCCCAGGGCAGTGAAGCCCTGAAATCTTACATTCAGTTCCGCCTTCTTGGAACTAGTGAGCCTGTGTATTTTATAAAATGGTCTTTATAATTTTTCACTCTACAATTCAAAATGTGTTACTCTTCTAGAAAGACTAGTATAAAACAGAATAGCACACCCAGGTGTGTATGTATTACTTTGTGAACAATAGCAAACATTAAGTTGAAATATACATATTATATAATATATATGTAAGTATGTATAAAATCTGGTTCATGAAAGGCCTTAAGTAGATGTGTGTTCTTACCTTCTCTCCTTTACCTTATACTTATTGGCTGATGATGAAGTCTCTAAAATTTTTTGAGAAAGGTATAAAAAAGTCTGGCATGTAAATATAAGGGTATTTTCTGTGTGATCTACTGGCTATTCAGGAAAGCAGACTCAAGCAGCTTTATACCCTCTGTGGGGGATAGTCATGAGACAGTGTGCTGCAAGAAAGCACTCACGGTGAAAAGTGAAAAGAGCTTTGAGTAGTGCAATTGGCATTTTCTGTTGCTTTGTAGGATAAACACAAATAGATAAGTATCATCAATTTATTAGGGGCTGAAGCCAATGAGTTAGCTGAATTAACAGGGACATGGCAGAAACATAACTTGGAAATTAGTGATAAAGAAACCATCTAAATTGATGAAAACAACTGAAAATATTTGTGTTCCAAGTGAATGGTCACCTAAGGAATTCCTCAGCAGAGGAGGATTTTAATGAAATGTTGAATATAATAATGTATTTTATGTAACCATTCAATTTTCTCTCACACCTACCCATGAAATATAGCAACCAGAACACTAAGGAAGGATGCCAAGCAACAATGGAGTTTATTTATGGTCTCTGTGTTGTAGACTTCAATTAATCAAAACAGTGTGGTATGATCACCATTGATCATCAACTATGGCAACAAAAGAGATCTCCACTGAATCTTCTCCATGGCACCATTTCTCACAATGACGACATTACTATATTGTCCTATTTTCATCATGATAGAAGCAATATTTTATTGTTACTTCAATTGGATTTGTGGAGATGGATTTAGTTTTCTGTCTTGCAGTGGTTGTCCATATATTACCTAATGCTTCATAAACCATAATGTTATTAAACACAGCATTGGTTCTAATTAAGAAACTAACTTATACAGCACATGAAGTGTGACAGTGGAATTTAATGATCTCACTATGTTTCTTATCATCTAGCAGCACTGATGGGAGTGTGAATGGCCTCTTTAAAGGGTTAGTAGCAATGCCTGATAAGTGGCAGTAACTTTTAGGGTGGAAGAAAAATTCTCCAAGAGGCTGTATATTCCATATATCTGTTTCTAATGAGAGGCCATTTCTCTAATAACTATGATTAATTTATAGAACTCAATAGTTTGAAATGTGATTGATGACACTGCTTTTCACTGTGACTCAATAGTAAAAGTTCTCTTTTCTGTATCTGTTACTCTGTGCTCTTAAAGCCTAAAAGTCCTACCCATAAAGGAAATTATTCCAACAGGAGACACCTTAATAATTTCATTTCATTAGACATTAATGTTGAAATATGGGATTTTTCAACTCCTCATAATTTGAAATAAATGTCCCCTGTGGGAAAAATATGGCTGAGGAACCCAGGGTTTCTCCAGCCATGCTGTGGGTAGTCGGCTGGGAACTCTCTGGGTTCCTCCAGCTGGAAGTTAGGCCCGGCTGCTCATTAACTAAAAGCCTCTCCACGGTTCCTCACAGTGCTGCCCTATCACACGAGGAAGTCCTTGGGTTTCCAAAACCGGTTTATTGGCATAGCAGATGGTGGATGGATCTGTATTCATACTCCACAAAATCCAGGCCATCCCTGAGTTAAATACGGAGGGGAAAAGGGGGGAGGGGCTGGGGAGGAATGCTTAGTTGGCTCCACCCTCTTGCCTTCAGGTACCTCATTAGTATGCAAATCTCTCTAGGGCCTGGGGACCTGTTTATCAAGCCCACCACCTGATTCAAGGGTGGAGATTAGGCCTCATGTCAGGAGCCTGGGTTCTGGGGACATGGATGAACCCACAACCCAAGAACCAGGATACCCTTCCATGGCCCAACAGTCCCCCATCCCAAAAATAGGAGTTGTTTTAAAGGCTGATGTAATTGATCTTGACAACTAAGGAGAAACTTGAGTGTAATTCCACAGTAGATATAAAGAATATAAAGATATAAAGATATAGATATGTCTGTAGCTCAGAGAAATCCTCATGGTGTGTATTACCATGTCCTACCAATAAACTCAGTAGAAAATTAGAGAAACAAAAGAAAGAAACATACAAACAAAGAAACATACAAACGTACGTACATACATACATACATATACTCCAATCAATCAACATAGAACTGCTAATGACCTAGATCTTTCAGGAATGATATTTTGGCTTAGCTAGAAAGCAGATAACCAGAGTCAATTAAGGTACTCACAGAGGTTAAAGGGAATAAATAATGAGTATTAAAAGAAACTGTGTTTATGTTATAAGAGCTATTGTAGACTTGATAACTGATGCTATCATACTATCTCTTTATCATTATATTATGAATATATACCTATATATAAATATCTTTGTTAATCTACCTATCGACATCTCTGTTATTGTTTCTTTTATCTTTGTGATAGATAATTTCTAGAATAAATTTATGTCTTTAAAGGCTGATTGTCTAATTAGAACTTCAGTGATGTCTAGAGGATGAAATGTTTCAGGTACAGAGCCTAATGACAATTTATGTTGATATGTATTTAGCCTACTAAATCATCACTCTTTTTTGCTGTGTCTGATCCTGGCATATATATACATATATATATATATATATATATATATATATATATATATATATATATATGTCATTAGCAGTTCTAGTTGATTGATTGGAGTTTTTGTATGTATGTATGTATGTATGTATGTATGTATGTTTGTATGTTTCTTTCTTTTGTTTCTCTAGTTTTCTACTGAGTTTATTGGTAGAATATATATATATATATATATATCCAGATCTAACATTCTAACAGATTTTAGAAAAATCAAACTATTGAAATCTACTAGCAAACTCTAGTTTTTCATTAATCAAAGGGTTAAGGATGTAATCACATAGTATGTATGGCCTGGAACTAGGGAAGCCCTGCTTTACTAGAACCATCTACTTGATTGCCACCATTTCAATGAACTGGGATCAGAAGACCTGGAAGAGATAACTGGAGGACAGGGGACACAAAGAATGAGCAGCTTGTCCATAGGCTGATCAAGCCGCTGATTTTACTTTTTTCACACATAGAGGCAGGATGTGGAAAAGGGGATGACACAGGAGTGTAGTTGTGCAGGGGGAGTACAGATATCTTCTAGGATAGAGTATCTGCTGGGTGAAGGTCAGGGGACAGGTCACTATGACTTCGCCTTTGATTCACTTGTCCTTATCTATCCACCTTGGTACTATACACCAAGGCTACCCAAGGTCTATAACTATCCATAAGACCGATGACTACTTGTTTTCATCCAGGCTAGTAAATTTCCACCAAAGCTGCCTGTTTACAATATCTCATAGCTATCTGTTTCAGTGTTTTTTCCATAGAGAAACAAGACTTTGTGTTAGCAGTCATGTATGTCAGGTCTATTGCTGAATTTAGGCCTACATCTGATTTTAGGCCTCCAGTACAACCATTGTCAATCAGGGCTGCCCTTGACACTTGATTCTCCTGCAAATGTATTTTTAAAATGTCTTGATTTATGGGTTTTTTGTTCTATAACTATTTAAAAAATTATGGAACTGCTTCCACATTGGAACATGAACTTAAAATAACAAAAATCTGTACTCCTGGGCCATGGTCACTCATATTTGGCTCCATAATAAGCTGTATCTTGGCTGTGTGTTTTCTCTGATATCTTTTATCTTACTAAAGACAATAAGTACAATGGCTTTATAAAGAAATGTCATTAAGTTTAAATCACAGCATCTTCTTATAGGATATCAGGGATAATGACAATAATGGAGCATTTTCTTAGGGAAGACTTAGAATTCTTGGCTGTGCTTAGAAAAAACAATTTGATCATTTTATTCTCTTTATTTGAAAAGTACTCATAGAAGCAGTACATGTGGATGTGTACTAATTTGATAATGGTTGTATTGGTGCTGGTAAATAGCATTTGTCAATTTGAGTAGGTCATTATTCTGTACACGATTCCTGGAAAAACAAACTAACACACACTTATTCCAGATAGAGAAACAATACCAGACCTAATAAATTATTCTACCTAAGACCAGCTTTGTGAGCCAAAGAGTTAATTAGGGTTATTTATAGGGGTATGAGTGAAAGATTAGTAACAAGAATATGGGTAAATGGCATGAGGCACACCACTGAACAACTTTCTCTGTATTTCTCTATGAACAACGTTTGTCTATGGATGTTTAGGAAGACATGGTGCCTAATGAATACCTTACCCCAGTAATAAGTTAACTGCTCATAAATCCTTGGGAATACAATATTGTATTACAGGTACCTCCCATTAGCAGCAGCTAACTACCTACAAATCCTTGGGGAGGGGCCATGCCTCATGAGGCATTCCACAGTCAACAGTTAACTGTTTATAACTCCTCAAGGAAAGGTAGCTCTTACCCATCCCCCACTATCATTAACTGCCTATAGATCCTCAGCGGGTATTGGGGCCTCAGGAGCCCTTCCTCTATGATTGAATGATATTGGCCTCTATCTTCTGGTTTTCTGCTGAGTATAGTTACAACCTTAGGGAGTTCAAGATGGCAATGGCCATGTAGTGACTGGAGAGAGCTTTTATGGGATAGCCATATTAACTAAATATTTGTTCAAACCTCAATGATACTACCTTCCCTTTTTATTATTGATAATTTCATGTATGCAAGCAATGTACTGTGATCATAACCATCCCCTCCTTTACTTTCTCTTAGCTCCTACCATTTATGCTAATGCCCATATTCTCAGTTCTATTTTTGAGATTAAAATTTAAATTATTGTACTTTAAGTGAGCTATATTATCATTCATAATGTGGACAGATCTTATGTCCAAGTTGAAGTGTTGAACAAGTAAAAAACTGACATAATCCTAGCAAGCGGAAAATTTGACTTCAGAATTAGAATATTTCAGTTCTCTTTTAGTTCTTTCCCTTCTTTTTCCTTTGTTTCCTTCTCTTTACTTCTCTTAGAGGATATTGAATAATGTACATAGTCACATTAATAATAAGCTTTACTGCAAGCATTTGCTTTAGTGATGATTCAGATAAAATAATGTTGATAGTTTTGGGGTAATATACTAGCATCTTTCCTTTAGAAGACATGTCACTATCTTCTTCATTCATATTGTACTTTAATCTGCTTCAATACAGTTATTTGTGTTATTCTGATTCTGTTTATAGTATAAATTAACATTTCACTTTACTGGATTTATCCTTCTTATACAGGCCCACCAGAAATTAGTGGAATTTTTATTTTACATTCAAAAAATAGCCACCATCTGTAAGACATTGGCATCGGTCTCATCATCAGGATAACTCTGCTTTGAATTTGATGTCTATTCCAGTCAGCTTATATCCTTACCTCTGGCAATTAAGTGCTTCATTTGCACCATATAATTCAGGTATCCAGCTTCAGTGGTGGTAGTGTCCTCTTCAACATTTATTTTTTTGATCTACAGAAAATAATTATCAACGATTAAAGAAGATTATGCAGTTAGACTCACAAATTCCTATAGCATAACTCTCTATATATAAAAATGTATATATTACATAATTTTCTCAGTGTGGAAAGATCTTAAATGGTAATTCAGCCCAACATTTCTTCATAAATTTTAAGGCCCTTCCTGAGCAGTATTTCAAGGACAGCAAACACTCAACTATAATAGAAATAGCCCCTGCTTCCATGTTTGGAAGAGCTACAAAACTATACTTGAAATTTCTGCTTAGAAAGCGTATACCAATAAACTTAATTTGCTGTACTTTCTATTACCTCACAAAATTAGTATACATTATGACACATATTCTGTAATTTCTACCCTTATATGTTAAGGGAAAAAATAGTATTTTTGGTGAATAGCATAACATGTTATGAACTCCTTTATACTTTATATTTAAGGATATTTTTCAATATAATTCTCTTTTTAAGCCTAATAACAAAAATATATGATGAGATAGATCTTAAGCAAATTTAAATATTGTCCAAAGATCTTATAGAAAAATCATTGAATTTTCTAGATAAATCATTAATTAGAGTTTCATCAACAAAAAACTTTAATCTATTTTTTTCAGGGATGAAATAATTTTATATGCAAAGATAAGTTTCAGATATTCTTGTTCTCAACTATTATGGGATCTTCCCAATTGACTTAAGAAAAATCTTTAGGATTCTTCTCTCAACATTACAGTTTTTGCCTTAGTAGTATATGACTTTCCATTGTAAAAATTAAAGGGATTTTTCAGGTAAAACCATTTTTACTTTGATATTATGAGTTTGATTTTTGCCAATCTCATTTCCAAACGTACCCAGAATGAAAATATCATTCTGATAAAGATTAGTTAATTTGGGGACAAGATGAAAAAATAATTGACAGATGATGCTTATGGGAAGCTTCATTTTTGCCTTAAGGTTTCAGAAACGCTCAGTCCATCATTCTTGGGGTAGTACAGGGAAGTTCATAGTGGCAAATTTCTCACTTTGTAGTGTATTGTGTAGTAAAGAAACCAGAAACCAAAAGCTCGACAATAACCTTCAAATTCTACTTTTGGTGACCTTTGTCTGCTAGAGTGTGCATTCTTAAAGTTCTACAAATTCCCCAAATATTATCTTGCACTAGAGAGAAATTATTCAAAGTGTTATCTTGTGAGGACCTTTACAAATTGCCATAACAAGAAAAGCCCTAAAACTTTTCAAGTGATTGATACTTTCAAGTGATAGAACTTGAGCTGGACAACTGATTCCCTGATATTATATGTTTTCTTTTTTTCCTCAGAGCAGTTAATATTGATATTTTAACTCAACCTAGTAGTATAATTCCCTCTTCTTTAGGAGACTATAGGGATATTTTTCCATCCTAAGCTAATAAATGAAGTTCACCATCTGTTTTACTCAGAGTCTGAAGTTTTATTCTCACCAGCTAAAGACCCATGTTTGAACCAATTTGTACCTATGTATATTGGTCTATCCAGGGTAACATGAAAAGTTAAATAAAACACACTGTAACCACCTATGTATCACCAGCTTGCTTAATTTTATCACCCACTCTTACCCAAGATGTTTGGATGTGGGTCTTTGCATCTGCTTTTAGCTGCTGCTGGAGGCCTCTCAGGAGACATGCTAGATTCCTATCTGCAAGCATAGCAGAGTATCATTCATAGTGTCACGGGTTGACTCTCAAGTTGGAGCAGTCACTCTGTTTTCATATGCCAACTGTCTCTGTGAAACTGTCTGGGTAAAACTGGAAAAAATCCCCTCCCTCTCCCTCCCCTCCCCACTTTCTCTAGGCTGTTCTCTTAAGTGGTATTTTTCCTGTCTGTCATGATGAAAATTGGGCATACCTTGTCTCTGATTCTTCATTCTCTCAAATCTATCCTGACTTGTCCCTTTGCTCCTCAATTACATATTATGTTCAAACATAGCTGCTTCTTTTTACAAAATAGCTTTACTTTCATTGTTTGAGATTAAATGTGTACTAAGGGGATGTCTGTATTCCAGATAGAGGGATTAAACATATGCTATTCCAGCTGAGTCACATAGACCTAGAAGGTCATTATAAGTATCCATTGCCAGAGCAACTATGTTGCTGAATTAAAATTCCTCTACTCTACAGTTTGATGAATTTTCATAAGCTTGAATATGTTGCATTTGCTTCTTTTTAAATAGAATTTATCACGGGTCTAATATTATCTTCAATATCATTTGTGCAACAGAAACTGTTTTATCTACTGAGAAACAATTCAAGTAACAAAATATACAGCAGGAGATTGGGGCAGAGGGCTCTGAAATTCTGGCCAGCATGGACTACCTAAGGAAGTTGAAGATACCACTAATTAACACAGTGAAGCCTGTTGTGAGGAGTGGGTGCAGTGGCGTGGCCAGCTAAACTGGCGCCTGGGCCAAATCTTATGAATGGCACCTGTCAAATCTTAGGAATGGTGCAGCTTTTTGGCAGTTTGCGCGCTGTGGGCCTTTCCCTAACTGAGCCCCAACCGCAGAACTACTGTGCAGACTCGCTGTCATGAGAATCGGGCTGTTTGAGGTGCACCAATGAGGCATGCCCATGAGGCAGGTGCTGATTGGGACAGGCAGAGGTATAAAAGGACGGCCATTAAGGGGCTGGGGAGAAGGGCTTCTAGAGAGGAGATTGTAAAGGATCCTGAATAAACTGCGTTGAGAAGAACTCCGACTTGCGTAGTTCCTATCTGCTGGTCTGATAGAGAAGCGACAGCCTGTCTCAAAAACTGTACCCCACATTACTGGTTGGTGAGACTGTTTTGTTTTCTGATTCTGATTCAATAAAGAAATGATTTGGGCAAATATAAACTGAAATTCATTTCACTTGTTTTCTAATATCAACACTTATACTCTTCCAGCATCTCCCAGCATGTCCCAGCAACCTTTTCTTCTCATGCTCCCATCTTTCCCACACCCCATACATCTCCTCCACTCCTCACATTCCCCCAACTCCAGTCTATCTGTCTTCTACCAATTTCTTCCACACTCAACGTGTTCTTATTTTCACCCCTACTGCCCATCCATCTTCCCTTCTCATTCTCATTCTCATTCTCCTCTTCTGCTAACTCCCATCCATCTCCATCTTTCACCTCTCACCTCCCCATACCCAATCTATATACCTTTTAACTCACTCGCACTCCCCACCTTCCCAGTATTCCGTCCGTTTTCCCTTCTTTTCCACCTCTAACTCTCACCCATAGTAAGCCTAGTTTGGAAATTGTACAATATCTATCTAGAAAAATTTAAGAAGCGTCATTTTGCTCAAATGAATAAAAAAAAAATGACAGATAATGTGAACCACCTGTTTTTATTATTATGTCCATAATATGCTGAAATTACATTGCATATCTCTTGGTCCACTCTCGAGCCAATCTATTATACTTTCTTAAATCCATGCGGTACATCTTCGCAATTTCAGGAACCAGAGGCTTGTCTGGGTTTGGATCGCACAAGAGAGAGTAGATCGAAAGAAGAACATTGGAAATGGTAAGAACAGGTGACCATTCAGAATTCAAGATATCTAGACAGATGCTTCCAGTTTTGCTGACATTTGGATGGTAAATTCGGGTTATAAACGAAACTCTGGGGGCCTTGAAGGGGTAATTGGTCGGAAAGCGGACTGAGAGGAAAAAAACCCCTCCTTGATAGGGGCTGTCTTGGGGCCCCATGACGGTCGCTTGCCATTGAAACATATTTCCTGCCACTGGCCCTGCAGAACACTGAGCAGGTGGATCTTGAGAGAAGGAAAGTAACTCGTTCTGGATTCGTTTAAGAGCCAAAGCCTCCGAAGTAGGACGAACCATCTTCACTGAGTGTGGCAGCTGGTAAAAGGCTCTGTTGCACCTAGGGTATAGAGATGAGAAAGTGACAGAGTGAAGGAGGCTAAGTCACATTATTAAAGTGAAATTCAGAGATGAATGAGAGAAAGAGAGAGAGAGAGAGAGAGAGAGAGAGAGAGAGAGAGAGAGAGAGAGAGAGAGAGAGAGAGAGCGCCAAGAGTTGGCGGCATTAGTTACTTAACTGTACCTGTGGAGCTACCAGGACTCCTGTGGCTTCAGGCCAAGAGCTAAAGAATCTTCTGTGAATGCTGAAAGGTTGTGATGCCTGGAGGCCAGACAACTTCCAGGAAACACAGCTGTCTGGAGAGGCTGAGATCTCCGGCTCCTCCTGCCGCTGACTGTCAAGAGCAATGCTGCACAGGGCCCCTTCAGTGAATATCTGGATAACAGTTAAAGGTTATTCTATGACGTCACGGATAACATAATAATGAGTGAAAAGCACAGCAGTCGTGGGGATAACATGGGGTCTGCGTAGGGTAAACATGAGGTCAGTGTAGATGTTCACATTAGAATACTGTAGGAGAGGTGCATGTTGGGAGAATGGGGACGATGGCTGAAGCTGGCTGTGCTACACAGCTTCATAGAGCAGTAGGACTTTGATCTAATGAGTCACAGTGAACATCTTCTACCCATTCAGAATATATCTGTCAATGCCCCTCTACTCACTACAATAGTTTAGCTATAATTTCTATATTTTTAGGGTGAACACACTATGGCCCTTAATTTTATGTTTTCTAAGGATAATATTAATATTCTGCAGTATGAACAACTACAGAATAATATTTAATGCTGCAACCACATTGCTTAAAGTAACTATCAGTTACATTTTTATACAAATCAATAAAAATTAAAATCTTCAAAAAATTAACTTGGAAGTTAAAAATGTAACTTTTGATAAAAATGTGACAGAAAGGGGGAAGAAAAACTCCTTGTTGTGGCTTGCATTATTTGTAAGCAATAAATGTAATGCCAATAGAGTAGTTATAGCCAATGTGATAATAATGGGTTATATTGTTCTTATTTTTTTTAAAGTCCTCCTGTATAAAAACTACTCTAGGACTAGGCATGTTGTTTTTGTTTGTCCATTTACTCTTCTTGAGTTGGGAATATTCCCATAAACTTTCTGTGTCTGATTGTTTCCTGTTGATACTTATGAAGAGTGTAGCACAAATCACGTCAAAAACTTGACTAGTGTTTCTCAGTATTAAAGATATTGACATTGATAATCTGACAATTTAGAAATGAAGAGGAAACTGGGACAAGAAAGTGGGCTCAGTTTTGTATTTTGAAAGTTATAAGGAAGTTAAAGCAGTTTATGATGTGTTACAATGAGGATATACTTACTCTTCATGGGTTTTTGTAAGCTATGTGGACTTATTTTCTTTACAGAAAACATGTATTCCAAAGAACTATAAAAAGTACTAAAGATTTTCTAAGATAAATTAAAATTTAGGTTCTGGACTTAAACATTCTAACTTTGTGGATGTTAGCATTCCTTCTAGGCTCCATCCAATGGTTACCTTGCAACAGCAAGTTAGGTCCCAGAGACTGTTTGGCCTCCTCCTGTGCTCTCTGACTGCACCCACTCTGACCTCTCCCCTCCCCCACCCCTCCCTGTGTTCCCCTCCCGGTGTTCCTCTTTCTTTCCCTCCTCCTCCTCCTCCTCCTCCTCCTCCTCCTCCTCCAGCTTCTCTTCTCTCTCTCTCTCTCTCTCTCTCTCTCTCTCTCTCTCTCTCTCCCTCCCTCCCTCCCTCCTCTGCTCTCTGTCCCCTCTCTTCTTCTTCCTCTACTCCCTTCTCAAACATCCTTCCCATGCCCTCAAATCAATTTCATTCTATACTAGACCTTCATATGGCTGGTCTCTCAAGGGGTGGGGGGTGCACCACTACTGCCACACTATACATTCATTTACAAAACATATCACTAACTTTCCACAACCATTGAAAGTCTATAATAGATTAATCAGCTTTGTAGGAGCGTCAATGTATTTTAAGGTAGTGTAAAAATAATGAAGTATTTTCTGAAAAGTTTATTCTTTAATGCTGAACTAATATTGCTTAAGCATTAAACATGGTGGTGTACATTATTATACTATCAACACACTTTGATGAATGATTGAAATATAAAAAGAAAACTATAACTTATAATTGCATTCAATATGCTTACAGCTACTTTTAAAGTTCATGCCTAATCAATATAATGTTGTCACAACTATCTTGCCAATTGTAGAATATGTGTTATAGAAATGTGTTAAGATCAATGAATATATTTCACCTGGATCACTTCTGCCTTCAGATACATATGCCTAACTGCATGTCTACTATAGATAGTGTAGGATTTTGCCTGCAGATCATAGAATTTTAATGTGGAAAACCACACATTATTTAAAATGTTTGATTCAACAATCAAAAAGAAAACAATGATGATAAAAGACTTATTCTAAAGTGGGTATATTTTTAAATGTTTTATTTCACTTATATGTATAAGTGCTTTACTGTATATATATATTTATATGTATATATGTGTATATATATATATATATATATGTGTGTGTGTATATACATATATACACACTTCTATACATCTACACATCTACACACACACATATCCATATAGAGAGATAGAGATAGAGATAGAGATAGAGATAGAGATAGAGATAGAGATAGAGATAGAGATAGAGATAGAGAGATAGATATATGTGTGTGTGTTGCTTAGAAAGGCACTACAGTAATGGCTTTGAGTTATAATGTGAGTGCCAGGTACCAAACCTGGGTGTTCTGCAAGAGTAGCAAGTATGTTTCCTCAATGAACAGATCACTCCAGCCCCAAGCTAAAATATTAAAAATTCAAGGAATTTTTTATTTTCTTAGAAAAAGAAACAAAGTTGTACTTTTTTCCACTATTTTGAGGAGGAGGGCTACCCTGTCGGAATACCAGCAGTCTCAATTAATCTAGACCCCAAGATCTCTCAAACACTGGACCACCAAAAAGGCAGCATACACCAGCTGATATGAGTCAATGACGTATTTTGAAGTTCTTATTTCACTTCTGTGCTGTTACAATTCACCCTTACCAAAAATGAACTTAGAGAAAGAAATTGTTTACTTCAGCTTATACTTTCAGATCACAAACTATTCCTGAGAAAACTTGGAGGAGGAATTCAAATAGGGATTTGAAGCAGGTACCATAGAGGAAAGATGCTTGTTAGTTTACTCAGTTTCATGCTTAACTTGATTTCTTGTACAGTGTAAATACACCTTCCCAGGAATGGTACCATACACAGTGACCTAAGACTTACTAATTCAAATTATCTGATTAAGAAAATTTCTCTGACTCTGTAAAGTACTGAGTTGGGATTTTGATGGGAATTGCATTGAATCTGTAGATTGCTTTTGGCAAGATGGCCATTTTTCTATATTAACCCTGCCAACTCATGAGCATGGGAGATCTTTCCATCTTCTGAGATCTTCTTCAATTTCTTTCTTCAGAGACTTGAAGTTCTTATCATACAGATCTTTCACTTGTTTGGTTAGATTCACACCGAGGGATTTTGTGTTATTTGTGACTATTGTGAAGGGTGTCATTTCCCTAATTTCTTTCTCAGCCTATTTGTCCTTTGAGTAGAGGAAGACTACTGATTTGTTTGAGTTGATTTTATAACCAGCCACTTTGTTTAATGTTTTTTTTTTTTTTAAATCAGGTTTAGGAGTTCTGTGGTGGAATGTTTGGGGTCACTTAAATATACTATCATATCATCTGCAAATGGTGATAGTTTGACTTCTTTCTTTCCCTTTGACCTCCTTTTGTTGTCTAATTGCTCTGGCTAGGACTTCCAGTATTATACTGAATAGGTAGGGTGAGAGTGGGTAGCCTTGTCTAGTCCCTGATTTTAGAGGGATTGCTTCAAGTTTCTCTCCATTTAGTTTGATGTTGGCTGCTGCTTTGTTGTATATTGCTTTTACTATGTTTAGGTATGGATGTTGAATTCCTAATCTTTCCAAGACTTTTACATGAAGGGGTGTTGAATTTTGTCATTCACTGAGTTAGAAAGAGCAATTCTCAAATTCATTTGGAAAAAAAAACCCAGGACAATAAAAACTGTTCTCAACAATAAAAAACTTCTGGGGGAATCACTATCTCTGATATCAAGTTTTACTACAGACTAATAATGATAAAAACTGCATGGTATTGGTACAGAGATAGGCAAGAAGATTAAGGGAATAGAATTGAAGCCCCCAAAATAAACCCACACACCTATGGTCACTTGATCTTTGACAAAGGTGCTAAAACCATCCAGTGGAAAAAAAAGACAGCATTTTCAACAAATGGGGCTGCTTCAACTGGAGGTCAACAAGTAGAAGAATGCAAATTTATCCATTCTTATCTTCCTGTACATAGCTCAAGTCTAAATGTACCAAAGACCTGTACATAAAACAGATACACTGAAACTAATAGGAGAAAAGGTGGAAAGAGCCTCGAACACAGAACACATGGGCACAGGGGAAAAGTTCCTGAACAGAATACCAATGGCTTATACACTAAGATCAAGAATTGACAAATGAGACCTCATAAAATTGCAAAGCTTCTGTAAGGCAAAGGACACTGTCAATAGGACAAAACAGGAACTCACAGTTTAGGAAAAGAGTTTTACCAACCCTACATCTGATATAGGGATAATATCTAAAATATATAACAAACTCATTAAATTAGACTCCAGAGAACCAAATAACCCTATTAAAAATGGGATACAGAGCTAAACAGAATTCTCAACTGAGGAATCTCAAATGACTGAGAAGCACTTAAAGAAATGTTCAGCAGCCTTAGTCATCAAGGGAATGCAAATCAAAATGACCCTGAGATTCCACCTCACACCAGTCAAAATCACTAAGATCAAAAACTCAGGTGACAGCAAATTGCTGGCAAGGATGTAGAGAAAGAGGAACATTCCTCCATTGCTGATGGGATTGCAAACTGGTACATCCACTCTGGAAAGCAGTCTGGTTCCTTAGAAAATTGGACATAGTGCTGCCTGAGGACCCAACTATACCATTCTTGGGCATATGCCCAAAAGATGCTTCAATATATAACAAGGATACATGCTCCACTATGTTCATAGCAGCCTTATTTATAATAGCCAGAAGCTGGAAACAACTCAAATGTCACTCAACAGAGGAATGGATACAGAAAATGTGGCACGCTTACACCTTGGATTACTTACTACTCAGCTACTAAACACAATGAATTCATGAATTTCTTAGGCAAATGGATGGAACTAGAAAATATCATCCTAAGTGAGGTAACCCAATCATAAAAGAAAACACATGGTATGCACTCACTGATAGGTGGATATTAGCCCAGCAGCTCACAATACCTAAGATACAACTCACAGACTACATGAAGCTCAAGAAGGAAGACCAAACTGTGGGTGCTTCTGTCCTTCTTAGAAGGCGTAGTGTTGGACATAAGATCCAGGGGATGTGCTCCCCTAGAAACACTCATGGATGGGATTTGCTGCAATAATATGAGGTTTATTGATGATAAGATGGTAACCAGTATACTGGAGCTCCCCCATTTGAAGGTAAGAGGAACTCCGAGTTGGAGCTAAAAGCAGTTTTTATGCAATTTTTTACAGAGTTCACAAGGACAGTTAATTACTTCTTAAACAGTAACCATAAAAGATTTCAAACCGCCTTTCCTAGGCTCAGTTTCCGTTCCCAGGCCTGGTTTTGAAGTAACTCAAATTTGCACCTGATCTTTTGCAACAAATAGCATCAGCTTAAGTGGCTTCTGTTTACCCAGCTATACTGTGTTAGGGGTTCATTTCCATGATAAACTCCTATCTTGGGTCTTTCTTTCTTCCTGGAATGTTTATTCCATTCTTTGGAATGTGCTTCTCCTGGGATATGCCTGGGGAGGGGGGAGCAGCTAATGTTTGAGTGTAAGCTGAAACCCAAATTTAAGGATCTCTTAATTTTAAGTTCTGAGACCTGAAATTACATTCTTACATTAGCAAAATACTCATGGGAGCCAGTAAGGAGACAAAGTGTGAAGCCAGAGACTGGAGGAGGGGCCGTCTGAATACTGCCCTACCTTTGAATCCATAGCATGTGCAATCACCAAAAGTAGTCATTGTTGTGGATGCCAGGAAATGAATGCTGACCAGAGTCTTGATATACCTGCTTCCTGAGAGGCTCTGCCAGAGGTGGATGCTGACAGCTAACCATTGAACTGATCATGGGGTCCCTAATGGAGGAGGTAGAGAGAAATCTGAAGGATCTGAAGGGACTTGCAGCCCCATTAGAAGAGAGACAATACCACCAACCAGAGCTCCCAGGGCCTGGACTGCCAGCCTGGCAACATGCTTAGATGGACTCATGGCTCCAGCTGTATATGAAGTAGAAGATGGCCTTGTCAGGCATTGGTGGGAGAGGAGGTCCTTGATCTCATGAAGGCTGAATGCCCCAGTGTGGGGGAATTTGAGAATGGGGAGGGGAGAGTGGGTGGATGGGTGGAGGCACACCCTCATAGAAGTAGCAGGAAGGGGGACAGGATAAGGAGTTTCTGGGGAGGGGGATTGGGAAAAGGGGATAACATCTGAAATTTAAATAAATATAATATCCAATAAAAAAGAAAGAAAATTTCTCCTAGCAATGTCCAGTATTTTTCTTTTCTTCTTATTTTTTTACATTCCAGATTTTATTCCCCACCCGCCTCCCCCAGTCCACACTCCAGCTGTTCCACATCCCATAATCCTCCTTACCCCACCTCTCCATGAGGATGTCCCCACCCCCAACCTCCCAACCACCACACCCCATCCCTCACACCCCATCCCACCTGACCTTTTGAGGGCTAGGTGCCTCATCTCTGATTGAACACAGACCCAGAAGTCCTCTGCTGTATATGTGTTGGGTCCTCATATCAGCTGGTGTGTGCTGCCTCTTTGGTGGTCCAGTGTCTGAGAGATCTCAGGGGTCCAGGTTAATTGAGACTGCTGGTCCTCCTACAGGGTTGCCCTCCTCCTCAGTTTCTTTCAGCTTTCCCCTAATTCAACCACAGGGGTCACCACCTTCTGTCCATTGGTTGGGTGTAAATATCTGCATCTGACTCTTTCAGCTGCTTGTTGGGTCTTTCAGAGGTCAGTCATGATAGGTTCCTTTTTGTGAGTGCTCCATACCCTCAGTAATAGTGTCAGGCCTTGAGATCTCCCCTTGAGCTGGATCCCACTTTGGGCCTGTTGCTGGACTTTCTTTTTCTCAGGCTCCTCTCCATTTCCATCCTTGTAGTTCTTTCAGACAATAACAATTATGGGTCAGAGTTTTTGGCTGTGGGATGGCAACCCCATCCCTCACTTTATGCCCTTTCTTTCTGCTGGAGGTGGGCTCTACAAGTTCCCTCTCCTCATTGTAGGACATTTCATCTAAGGTCCCCTCCCTTTGAGTCCTGAGAGTCTCTCACCTCCCAGGTCTCTAGTACATTCTGGAGGTCCCCCCACCTCCTACCTCCTGAGGTTGCCTGTTTGAATTCTTACTACTGGCCCTCAGGGCATCAGTCCTTCTCCCTCACCCAATACCAGATCAGGTTCCCCTCTTCCCCCCACCCCTGTCCACTTTCTCTCCCAGGTCTTTCCCTCCCTCCTCATTTGCAATTGCTTTCTTCTCCATCCCCAGGGGGACTGAGGCATCCTCATTTGGTTCTTTCAGTATTTTTCCTTAAGTTCAGTCCTTAGCTTTTTCTCGTAAGTTTATAAAATTTAACTATATACTTTCTAAGTTCCAAAATAAATCTGGTTGGTGATGCTAATGATCGAGTAGTAAAACTTTAAGACTATTTAGTATATATTTTTAAACTTTTAAAAATTAAATAGATGTTTTGATTTACTTTCATTTTACTGCATACATTACAGAGAAATATACGCTAAAATAATTGAATAATTTGGGGATTCAAAATGGACTTTTAAGACTGTAGAAAACACCTTCCCCCCCCCCAATGGTTTTCTACTATCTGAAGGTTATAGAGTTTACAATTTGTTCACAAGTTCTTTTACAAGCTGTTATTATGTACAACAATAAGTAATTCATAAATTATCCTGTCCATTTCCACAGTAATCTGCTACTAGATATCAATGAAGACATTTTCATTTCTAAGGGAGTACAATAGTAGATTGATATTAACATGCAGATATAAATGAACCAAGAAAACTGTTGAATTTGAATGACCATTGTATTAAGCTCACAAGTAATTTGAGGATTGTTTCCTTTCACTATCCTAAAGCTGCAGTGGGCCTTCCCAAAGTAAGCAATTTAACAGAAGCTAAGGTAAGTGGTTAGCTGTAGGGGGGGTTAACAAACTGGCAGTTTAGCAGAACCTCAGTTAGTTAGGACATCCTGACCTTTAGTTCCTACAATAGAAATACAGAGTTGACTAGTTTTTCTTGGGATTCTCTGTCAAAAAGATCAAATTCTAGTTAAATCTGAAGTAGCCATGACAAGAATACTAGATGGAGAACCTCTGCACTGTCTAGCCTTGACATAAAAAGAAGGTATTAATTCCACCTGTCTTTGTTGTTATGAGCAAGTATTATACTATTTTTATAAAAAGCTTTATATTAATTTAAAAATCGAACTGATTCTTTGACAATGTTAAGTGTATATAAAATGGATTTTGAGCACATTGGCATGCCTTATTCCCCCTCACTCTTATTTATTTTACTTTCTTTCTACAATTAACCTATTTCCCTGTTTCTATCTTCATTTTTATGTTTGTTTTAAAACCCACTGAGGCCAGAGACCTCAGCATGAAGATGAGTGTATCCATAAAGATGAACCTATCCACTGTAGCCTGTGTGACTCACCAGTAGTTAGACCAGTGAGGAAAATAACTGTTTCCCATGGCACTATCCAACAGACAATAGTTTCCCTAGGTGGGGCAGTTTACCAGGCCCATTGTAAGCAATTAGCACTGCTGTGAGCTCATGATTGCAATGACTGTATAATGCCCAGATGACAGCAATTAGCAATACTTATTATATCCTAATCATCCAGCTCTGATTTCCCTCTGTTGCATATTACATGATTATTTCCTGAGCCTTGAAATAGATGACACAGATCTCCCATTTAGGGTTCTGTACTCAAAAGTCACATGTTCCCAGCACCTTGCCTAGCCACAAGTCTACAGGGTCTACATTCACTACTTTCTATATCTGATCAAAGATGATATCAGCAGCTGTGTGTGGGTATAAATATAAATATATAGAAAGCTGTTTATCAATCCAAGTGATAATATCAGAGTATCCTAGCCCTTTGATGTCCACAGGCATAGACTTTTGGCCAGGTTTAGAGTTCCAGACATGAATTCCCTTTTGTGGAGTAGGCTTAACATTCAATCAGAAAGCAATCTAGTAAAAAGAATGTCACAAATTCATCAGTGGGCACATCTTTCCTGCCAGGTCAATATTGCAGCATGGATGATTTTTTCCCTTCAGCTGCCTGCACAGCACCTTTTGGAACTCTGAAATCTAAGCACTCAAGAAGTTTCTGGTGCATGATTTCTCCGTGTCTTATATAAAGTATGTAGGTAGTATTCTCAGCAATAAGATTGTATAATCTAGGGATTGTAGGCCACTATGAGCAAATGTCAATAGTGCATGTCATTTTGGAGATTTTCACAAGACTTTTTGATTTACAACTCATAGAGAAATATCATACAGTAGGCACTGGTGTTATTATTTGTTCAGTGTTGGCTTGTGGGATCTGAACTATCTGTCCACCTGCATTTAAACTCCACATATATTTATTATTTAAAAAATTTATACATGTATATAATGTATTTTGATCATATCCATCTTTCCTCCTCTCTATCCAACTCTTTTTTGCTCATACACACACATCTTTCTCCAACTAACTTTATGTCTTTTTGTTTGTTTGTTTGTTTGTTTGTTTCTAGTAAAACACTAAGTCTAATTACTGCTGCCAATATATGTATGTATATAGGGCCATTGCTATGAGTAACCACAATACTGAAAAACACTGACTTTCTCTTCTCTAGAAACTGTCAATATTTCCTTAGTTAGAAGCAACATCTGGAGATCCCATCTCCTATCTATGCTTGAGTGATTAGTGGCTTGATCTTGTACAAGTCTTGTGTAGGCATCCACAGTTACTGGAAGTTTATTAGTGAGGTAGCTCTTTCATGTCCTGATTGCATTTTCTTTATAGTTCTTCCTGACCTCTGGCCACCACCCCTAGATTTGGAATTTGCTTTTGTCCAGGCTGACCTTGAACTCAGAGATCTCCTTGCCACAGTCTCCTGGGATTAAAGGTATCATGGCCACCATGCCTTAAGATCTCCATGTCAAGATCTAGGTCAGAAACCTGTGTCTTCTAAACTCAAGATCTGGATCACAGGTGTGCCTTCCAATTCTGAGTTGTAGTTTTTTCCAAGTGTAGTCAAGTTGACAACCAGGAATAGCCACCACAATCCACCACTTTTCAACTTGACACAAATCATATCTCATGCCCAAATGAAACAATAACCAGCTCATAAATAATCCTAACATGAAATAGCTATCCCTCCTACAACCACAAACACATTTTAAATTGAGAATAGGTCAATGTTCCTTGGGACTATCCTTTTAGTATCTCAAATTAAATACCAATTGATATTCTCTTAATTAATGTTAAAAACAATTGGAAGACAACACTAATATCTATACAACAAATGTCATCCTGCTTGGATTAGGCTGTTGTAGTTTCCCATTGACTTTAATCTCAAATCACAATAGTACTAAGAGATGCCATAAGGGATCTCCTGCACTCCAGACATAATCCTTCTTACCTCCATTGTGGAGAGGCAATGCAATTTCCCCATGGTAACCTGCATCTATCACCCCTCCCAGCACTGTTACTCCTTTCTAAGCCTGTTGGTTTAAGGGCCCAAAATGACCAGGGAGAAGTCTGAGCTTCTAGTTTAATGGAATATTTGTTGTGGCTCCTGACAGGAGCACTCCTCCCTCTGGACCCAAAACTTCTAGGCCTCCAGAACCAAGGGTTGTGGAGACAGGAATGGAAAAACCTTCCTAGTGGATTGCTAGGAGTGATAGTGAGTGGAACTATTCCCTTTTCCACCCCTCCATTCCTGAACCTGTGGATTCTGGCTATGGGAGAAACTCTATCATATATTGGAAGCTGATTCAACACATATACTACTTTTTAAAGAACACAGCCCCAGCTCTCCATGCTGTTGCCACCTAAATGGCACTGGAACTGTGTCTTCAAAAGGCCATTCCATCCTTCTATCAGATCAGCTGCCTCAGGATGGGGGAAAACATGATAGGATTAGTGTATTCCATGATCATGTGCCCTAAAGTAACTTTCGCAAAAACTAATAATTACTTTAGATGATATCCAGTGTATGCTTAATACAAATCTCAAAATAATGTTCTTAATGATTCGATAAGGTAATATGAAACAACTTTATAAAGTGATTATCCAATTTTCCTATTAGCAATTTTTTAATTGGTCATAGTACTGTAATTCAAGGTAATGTTTTAGTTCACTGAGAAAGCACATATTTGCTGTATATCTTTTGAAAATTACTAAAACTCACAGAAATATGGAACTAACACACACTTTGTATGAAATAATAGAATGTGACAACAAGAATTGATTCAGTATGATTTTTGAATAGAAAGTGTAAGGAAAACTTTTGTGATACAAAGGACAAAAGAGCCATGAGAGATATTACTTCTTACTCACAGAAAATTAAAGAACTGAGAAAAATTGTTACTTTAAAATTTTTATCAAATAATTGCCTATATATGTAGGTTATCCAGAAGCTGCCTTCTCTGTTAGTTGAAATTAAAATGGTATGTTGAGGGCAAGGTTTTTCAGGATACTGCTGCTACCAGCAAATCTATTTAATAGTAGAGTCATAATAATAAGATTAATGTGTCTTAAATAAATATTTATTCAATAGACTGTTTTCTTTCTGACCAAATATCCTGAAAATAAAAATGAGAACTGGCTTTGTGAAAGTGGTAGTGGACATGGTTCATATTATCTTAAATTGTTTTGGTCCAAGGTTTGCAAACAGAAGGTTACATTTTATCAGATATAAATATTTTATTTTTCTTATACAGGATGTTTTACACTAAGATGTAAACATGAAATCAGGTCTACCACTTGATTGAGAATGATACAGTAAATAAATTTATGAGACTCAGCTTATTCTAGAAATCCGGTACCTAAAAACATCTTAACAGGAATTTAAAACATGGCTTAATACTTCTGTAGAATAATTTGATTTAAATTTTTAGTTCATTTTTCTGATCTATAGTAGAAAATACATATGCAATAAGGAAATCAGAAAACTTTGAAAGAACTTTAAGCTTTCTTATTAGTCAATCATGAAGCCAATGTGCCCTAATTTATTTTATTAAACATATCAACTATATGTTTGATGAATTATCACTGTTAGAGACAAATAAGGACTTATATGATTTGAGTTGTAATCTAGCTCTACAATTCCTTGAACAATAAAATTACGCTAATATGTTGTTTAATAATAGAAGCCTACTCTAATATTGTATGACAATATTCCCGAAACAAACTTCTACTAGACACAGATAGGAACAAATGACAGGCCAAACAAAGGATTCCAACAAAGTTCCACTTGGTTAATCAGACTTTGTTGAAAGTACTTATAAGAATAAGGGTGTGCCTTAGTTAGAGTTTTACTGCTGTGAACAGAAACCATGACCAAGGCAACTTTTATAAGGACAACATTTATTGGGGCTGGCTTACAGGTTCAGTCCATAATCATCAAGGTGGGAGCATAACAGCATCCAGGCAGGCATGGTGCAGGAGGAGCTGAGAGTTCTACATTGTCATCTGAAGGCTACTAGCAGAATACCGGCTTCCAGGCAGCGAGGACAAGGATATTAAAGCCCACAGTAACACACTTACTCCCACAAGGCTACACCTCCTAATAATGCCACTCCTTGGGCCAAGCATATACAAACCACCAAAGGGTGAGTGGTTACTCTCAGTAATAGAAAGGCTGAAAGATAACTGCATCGCAAAAAGCCCACTCCAGTAGGGGTGACAACTTACAAAAGCTGGAAACCTAAAGTGCACTTCAAAGCCTGAAGGAAACTTAGAAAACTGGAGGGATTTTTTTTTAATGGGTAATATAGTTTTTCTGAGTTTCTTCTAGGGAGGTTGCTTGATCTCTACACTTTCAGATGCTTAGCTTGTCTGAGATTCCTTACTGCTTTTTAAATTATTATTATCAATTAATTTATTAATTCACTTAACATCACTGTTGCAGCTTTTCTCCTCTCCTACCAGTCTCTCCTTCCCTCTTTCTCTCCCTCCCACCTCTTCTATTTCTCTCTCCAGAAAAGGGTAAGCATCCCAGGGACATTAATCAGCCCCAGCATATTAATCCACAGCAAGACTCTGTGGATTGATATGCTGGGGCTGATTAATGTTCATGAGATGGGCTCTGTGGGCCCATCCTCTTTCACTAACTTTAGACAAGGCAGCCCAGTTAGGGGAAAGGATCCAAAGACAGGCAATGTAGACAAAGCCAGCCCCTGTTTCTGCTTTAGGAGTCCCATATGAAGACCCAGCTTCACAACTCCTACATATATTCAGAGAGCCTAGGTCCATTCCATTCCTGCTCTGTGCTCAACAGTGCAGGTTCCAGGAACCCCCGTTAGATTAGTTGACTCTAGGTTTTCTTGTGGTGTTCATGACCCCTCTGGTTTCATAAATCCTTCCTCCCCCACTTCCACTGGATTCTCCAAGCATCACTTAATATTTGGCTGTTTCTGCAGCAGTTTCCAACAGTGGGTGGGTAAAACCCTTATGATGATGACATTTATGCTAGGTTCCTATCTGCAAGTATAGTTTAATATCCTCTATAGTATCAGGAGTGGGCTCGATCTCATGGCATGAGTCTCAACCATTCGTTGATTTGATCTTTCCTCAAGTTCTACCTCATCCCGAACCTAATGGGCATCCCCAACCCTGCACCTCCTATTTATAGGACAAACTGTGGGTCTTTTAGTGTCTGGGTTTGTGTACCAGTAGCTCCATTAGAAATCTTGCCTGGTTACAGAAGATGCTCAATTCAGGCTCCATATTCCTTATTGCTATGGTAACCATCATAGATTCCTGGGAATTTCTATTATTCTAGTTTCTAGCTTGTCCCAGAGAACCGCCCCTCATCCAGTTGTCTCTCCAGTACTCTCTACCTGTGTCCTTCCCCAAACTTATCTCTCCTGTTCTCATCCTCACCTCCTCCCTCACCCAGTTTCATCCTTTCATCCACCTTCTGATGTCAACTATATTTCCCTGTAAATGCAATTTTTATAAACTGTATGTAATTGTCTCAGAGGATTACTGCTGAATAAGCACACCCTTTCTATCTCTTTTTGAACTCTGGCAAACTGGCTTCTCTCAGCTTCTGACTAAATTGGACTCAAATTAAATCTGGTAATCTATTCTAATTTTCTGTTTCACTCTCATTCTCTGGTTCATTCTGTCTTCAGACCTACATCCTGTCTCTGTAAAACTGTCCCAGTAAAACTAACTCCTCCTCCTCTTCCTCCTCCTCTTCCTCCTCCACCTTCTTCTCCTTTTCCCTCCTTCCTGTCTCTTCTTCTACTTCTTTCTCTATCTACCTCTCCCCCTCTCTCCCTCCTACTCTCTCCCTCTCCCTCTTCCTCTCCTCTCCCTTCTCTGCCCTCCTCTCTCTCCCCCCTCTCTTTTTCTCTCCACTGCTGTGTCAAGTCTCTCTTTCCTTTCCATGCCCATGAGAGTTAGGCATAATCTATCTCTGACTCATTCTATTTAATCTTTCCTTGATTCATCACTTTGTCTGTCCCTCCATTAGGTGTCACTTTCAAATGCAAATATGGCTACTTCTTTCTACAAACATTACATACATTGTTTGTGATTAAAGGTGTATACAAAGGGTATGTCTATATTTCAGCCAGAAGGATTAAAAGTATGTCATTCCAGCCAAATCACTCAGACCTAGAACGTCTTTGAATGTGATCATTTGCCATTGTAGCCATGTTGCTGGATTAAAATTGTTCTACATTGTCCTTCTTAGTGATATTCAAGCTTGTCTCCTTAGGTCCTCCTTGTTACTTAGTTTCTTTGGGTCAGTGATTTGTAGCATGGTTATCCTGTTTTATATGAGTAATATCTACTTATAATTGCATACATAACATGTTTTTTTTGGGGGGGGGCTAAGTTACCTCACTTAGAATGATCATTTTTAGCTCTATCCATTTTCCTACCAATTTCCTGTCATTGCTATTAATGGATGAGTAATACTCCATTGTGTAAATAAACCACATTGTCTTTATCATTAAGCTGAGCAAGTGTCCTAGAGCTTCTTTTGAGTATTTGACCAGGAGTGGAATAGTTGGGCCATGAGGTAGAACTATTCCAAATTTTCTGAGAAACTGACAAGTTTATTTCCAAAGTGATTGTACAAAAATAAAAATAAATTAAGGTTATTTATATTATTTGTGCCTCAAATTGTCAGAATTAGAATTGCTGGCATTAAGTGTAGGAAGGGCCTTGAAAAAGAGAGTTATTACACATCTCTCTAGTTATTACTGATATTAAACTATATTTGGGGATATGGCAACATCTTAAGCCCTGGCCACATACTACAGAATATTTTGTCCTTATGGGAACGTCTATGTAAAATTGCATTGACTCTAACATAAGCAGTTTTTATAAGGAAGAAAAAAACAAAATTGTATTCCTGTTCTTATATGCATACTCAAGAGAAATTCTGCCTTATTTCTAGATAAAATTTTAAGAAAAAAATGCTTTCCACAGGACTCTTATACCATTATTCTGAATGGTTTGTGAGTAAATATTAATTTTTACAAGATTATTTTCTTTATGAAGAAATTATTGCTGAAATATGGGCTCTTTGACATAGCATCTCAGCCTGTAAGGTGGGATAATGGACGTTTTAATTTTTTTCTGCTTCCTGATGGCATTAGGATGTTGTCAAAGTACCCCTGGAATGTTATTCAAATGCAATGGAGCATTTATTAAAAGAATCTGATTAGGTGTTCCAGCTGAAAGATAGGGAATCATTGTATTGATTAGACTGGTTAATCATCAGCTTTCAGCAAGTCAGAATTCAGCAGTTTGTAGTCCGCAGATAGACCCTGGATGTCAGGTAAGTGAAAATCTGCTGAGACAAATATAAATTCGGGACAGAACTTAAAATGTGTCTAGTGCTTGAGGAAAATAAGAAACCACAAGACCAAAGGAATAATCCTATTTTTAAGGACAGGCAGGCATACTTATCTGATGTCCATTTGGTCTCTAGTAAGTAGATTTAAAATGTATGACTTTTTGATTTCCTGAAGCTTATGTGAACTTTAGTTTATAAGAGGATATATATTAATATTTATCATTGCATTGAAATTCATATTTTAGAAAAAGCAGTGAACATGTTTTTGTAAGTCAGCAAGAGCAGACTCATGTTTTTAAGTCTCAGTAAAAGATATAGGCTTGGGTTAATAGGCTTAAGATTTTTTTCTCCTCAATCCAGAGGGCAAGTTCCTATTTACCACATCTGAATTAGGTAATCTTTATTTTTAGTTGTCTGCTCTAAACTGTACTATGCAAACATAAAACAGGAGATTAAATAAAACTTCAATCTATAATTAACTGCATTAGGCTTTAGCCTTAATATTAATTTCTGTTAAATTTGAGTCTTAAAAGTCAGTTTTAAATTGACAATCTTTTAGTATTAAAATAAAGTTATTTAATTAAAAATATATTTTATGAAGAGATATTTTTGACACTTATCTGAAAGTGAAAGGTCTGGAGTTCCCCAAAGGGGACCCCACTAGGGTCTCAGGATTGCGCGCACCCAAAGGACACACAAAAGACCAACTTGCTGCAAGAACACAAGGTAGTTTAATGGCGGAACGTTCCGGGCCGACACGTGTCTCAGTGTAGGAGACAGAGGTATCGGCCCCGTGGCTCCGGGATTTAGGGTAAATATAAGCTTGGGGTGGGGAAAAGGAGAAGTTTTCGCGAGGGTGCACATGATTGGGAGAAACTTTCGCGCGGGTGCACACGATTGGTTGTTTTCCGATTCTTGAACATCAGTAGGTTGAACCGGTCCATGGGGGAGGGGGGGAGGGTGTAGTTCCTGCAGGCGGATGTTTGTCTCTCGTATCCGGCCTATTCCTCAGATGACTCAGCAGCTCTTTGTCCTGTAACTCCGAATTCTTTGTTAACTGATTAACTGTAGGCTGCGGTTTCAGCTACTCAGGTTAGGGAGAAGGAATCTACAGAGCCTGTATATATTTTATAAAATGGTCTTTATAATTTTTCACTCTACATTCCCCACTTTTTCCAATTGACAGTTTTTAGCCATAAAAACTTAGGTTTTTAATCATAAAAACTCAATTATTAATAAGTCTATTTTCACCCCACTTTTTCCAATTTGGATCTTTAGAAAAGTTTAAACTCTAGTGTCATCATAATTATCATTTTCTTGACCTAAAACTCGATATTGATGGCATAACACAAAAAACTGAACAGCACTTATCTTTTCTCTAACAAAAGTTTTAAAATGTAAGGACCGATGGTTAAAAGCAAAAGCAAAATTATAAGAGGTCCAGCCAGGGAGGATAACAGGGTCGTCATCTAAGGGGACCTATTGAACAAACTCTCAAACCAGTTTTATTGTGCCTCCATATTTTTCTGTCTCTGGTCTCTCCTGAATGGTCTACATAGAAGTAACATTCTTGTCTTAGAACAGCGCACAAACTTCTTTCTTTAAGGAGCAGCAAGTCTAATCTTTTTCTGTTCTGCAGAACAACCTCAGAGGGAAGTCAATGACTCTTTTAACTTTGATAACAGGGTATCTGTATTAGTGCAGTAATACCTGTTCTCACACCTGCAGCCACCCCAAGTCCCAGTATGACAGTTAGGGTCAAGGAAATAGGCTCTCTACGGAAGCGTCTAGGGTGTATCTCAAACTCACATTCAAGAGTGTCTTTAGGGTGGTGGTAGACCCAGGGGATAACTGAACAAGTACAGAATAATCTTTGTTGTCATCAAAGACAGAAGTAGATATATAAAGGGTTAATTTTGAACTGCAAGCTCACTATCAATCTGAGGCACTAAGTATCTGTTAGCAAGGTCCTCAGGCTCTATTCTATTGGCTAGGGGTCTCAAGAAGATTTTTTTCTTTCAAACACACTTTCAAAGTTGTCCTCTGACTTTTAACATATTTTGTGGCACATAGTTGTCTACATATACATATAATCACATACATAATAAAGAGAAATTGCAAAAGGAACAAATCTATATAACTCTAGATTTACATTTCGATCTCGATCTTGGAATCACAAGCTGTCATTTAACCTTGGGTGTACACACACTAAGCCCCACCTTCTAAGGCTGTATTACCCCTGTGTATCTAGGGTGGTCTCAGGAGTCAAGGCCTGCTGCTCTTTGACCTTGTAGAATAGCAGAAGACCTTGAGCTAAACAGCAGGGGCTTGCTCAGGCGTCTGGATCTTCTTCAGCTGGCATCAGGCACAGGTCAACTTCAACAGCTCAGGAACAGTCTCTTAATAGCCTGAAAAATCATTTCTCACACAAGAGGGACATTCTGGGTATGGAACAACGACAAGGGACACCCTAGCCAGCGCCAGTTCCCATGGGGGGAATTAGTTTTAGGGTTCTGTTCATTCTCTCTACCTGTCCTGAGCTTTGGAGACAGTACAAACAATGGAGCTTCTAATCTAGTCTCTAATATCTGGCAATTCCTGACTTATCTTAGAAACAAAAAGCAAAACCGTTACCCAATCTAATTATCTCAGCTACTTGAAAGATCCCTGTTTTAGGCTGTTTTTTTTTCCCTAGGTATTTTCTTATTTACTCTAATTCTTATAAGCCTTTGCTTGTTGGCATATCTTACACTGTCTTATTATTTCTCCGGCCCAAACTCTGAGGTCCATTATACGCTTTAAATCTCTTGGCTGTTTGGTCGTACTCATATCTTAAGAGTCCATCTGTGCATTTAGCCTGGTAAGTCCTTTGCCTTCTGGGGAGTATAGTTCTCCCTTCTTGTGTGCACCATTGTCTCTTTTCCTCTAGATAGAAGCTGGCAGGATGGCTCGAAATCTGAGTTCTTTCTCTTACTCTGTTTTAAGTGAGGCTATCTCATGGGCCCATAACAGGGACAGGCTTCCGTATCAAGCCACTTGATCTGTCCGGTTATTTCCTCAGGCTACTGAGTCTCCTCCCTTTTGGTGTCCTGAGCAATATTTACAGCTGCTGGCTTCATTAGGGTTTCCTCTCTTGGTATATAGCCCTGTGGACATGGGCTGTGGCAAAAGCATACCTGCTGTTGATTTTTCTTGTTGGCCCCAAGTTCCAAGGTTGTTCTCTGCACCGATGAACCCAGGGGTGGGGAGTCAACCCAGATGACATTTGAGTCGTCCATCACAGCAGCACTGGCTTGTCTCTGACTGGCATGGAGAAAACTGCTCCCGTCTGTAAAGCAGGTTACCTCGGCTCCCGGCTGGAGTCAGTAGGAGAAAGCCTTTCCTCTACCCGTGAGTTCTTGTAGCCCGTCGGGTAGGAAGTGTATCTGGGCCCCCATCCTGGGGAGTAAATCTCAACCCGACAAAGGGTAGGAACAGTCTAGGATGACCATAAATGAATGAGATATCTAGCCCATCTCTTAGTCCACTCTTTGGGGTAGTCCACGAATACATTTCGGCCCATTGGCCTGGAGGAGGACCCTGTGTCTCTCAAAAGTTGTGTGGCTCCAAGCCACTCGGTCTATCTCAATAGCTGTCTTCACACAGAGCTAATATCTTCGCCATTTGGGGTGTTTTTTAAGGCCTGGGATTTCTTGGCCCTGGCTTCTATTTGTTAGGGCCCTCTTGGACCCCAAAGCAGGCTCCTTTACTTGCAATGTGCACACTGGTCTTTTCAAGGAGTTTCTTATCTTCCTTTGATTGGAGTCCCTCTTCTCTGCTTTCTGTAAATTCTTTTCCTGTCATCTTCCCTTTTCTTCACCTCTCTCTAGTCTTAGCAACTAACACTAAACCTTTTATCTCCCCTACTCCTTCCCTCTAGACTTTCCCAGCAACTTGTCTCCACTCCTCTCTTCCACTCTTTCCTTCTAGACTTACACTAAACCTTCTCTATTCCTCTCCTCTATTCCTTTTATCTTATACTAAACCTCCTCATGACTTATCTTGTAGTCTCTCTAGCCTCTGAAGCCTTGTCTATACTGACAGAATGTCTAGAAAGGCTTGGGCAATCCATCTGATCCCTGCTTAATCTCAAGTGTCTTGGTGAAAATTAGTGGGGTCTCATGTTCTTACACAAGATCTATCAACGGGATCTGGCGTGGGCCTTTGGGTGTCTCTTACCTTCTGTAACCCGCTGTTGACCATGACCTGATCAATTGATGGGGTCCCCATGTCTGAGGGGATATTCTTTTTCTCGGTATCTTCTCTTGCTCTTTACTCCTGAAGACCAGAACCTACAAGGGTCTTGTGGAAGAAAGGCTTTTATCGGAGGGGAAAGGTGTTCCTCTACTAGATTTATCTAGGTGACTATATTGGGCACTAGATCTAGGTGCCTGAGGGATCCTGGCCTATCTAATTGTTTTGATAACTAACTTACTTTTTACTATAAATTTGTATCTGTATCAAAATGGAGGCCTATTCTTTTGAGTCTCTGCCTTGGGAGAGCCTATAACTTTTTGTAGTAGGCAAACCTGTCCGACCTGTCTGACCTGCCTGCAGGCAATTTTGTTGATTCAGAGTTAAGCTGGAGTCACGTCATGTGACTTGTCTCAGCGCTATTTCTTCCTTTTTAAATCTCAGCTCTATTTACTCACTATTTTTTAATAAAAAAATATATAACTCTCAGGTGAATAATCTTGCTGGGGCTGTTTGTCCAGCTGTTCTGGCTCTACTGCCAGGGTTTTAAGTACCTGGGCCCTATCTATCTTCATAGGCAGCAGGTGGAAAACTGCCGATTAGTTACAGCAGCGACTCCGGGGTCCCCAGTGCAGCCATGTCGGCCAACTTGCAAGGGGGCTGTTTTGGGAAGCCGCGAGCTGTTGCCCACCAAGTGCGGGCTGCGCGAGGGGGCACCCTCCATGTGGTGTTACTTAGAAAACGCCCTACATGCGGTAGGCAGGCTGACTGTGGTCTGTGTCCCTTATTAAAGGACCTACCCGCCTTTCTGCTCTGCAGCAGTATTCTTGTACCGGCGGCTTCATCTCCTTTTCTGCCGGTGATCATGTTATCTATTTTTAACTCATGATGTTTAACACAGTAGATTAACAATGGCTAACACACAATTTGCCAGGAAAACACAAAAAAACAACACAAATAGTTCACCTCTCTCACGGGTGGCACATAAAACAGGTGATACAGACAGTTCTCGCCCATACCACGGGGCGCGACCAAGTTATACAATAGGGGCATAGAAAGACGGCCAGAAACCCGCCTGCCTCTGCCTCACAAGTAAGACTCTAATAACCAGACAACGCAGTCAGTCTTCACAGATTCAGATTTAACAGATTTAGACGACTTGGCCAGCCTATGCTGGACCAAGTCTAACAGATTTTAACACACCAGCAATGAACAACCCAATATTTCTCTCACAACGTTCAAGCTGTTAAAAAAAACAATTTTAACTGGTCTCAAAATAGTGTCTAACTGAAACACAAATTATAGTACATGGTATTTTTAGATTTTCTATGAATTTTAAGAATAACCATTTTGTTTATTTTAAAACCAATTATCATTGAAAATATTTTTAAATGATCAAATATCCAGGTGGTAGTGCTGAATACCTTTAATTTCTATACTCAGTAGGCAGAGGCAGTCAGATGTGAGTTGGAGGTCTGCCTGCTTTATAGAGTAAGTGCAGGCCAGTCAAAGCTACACAGGAAAAAAAATCAAATGTTCTTTTCATAGTAATGAAGTCTACATAGGGTAGCCTGCAACCAGTACTCTGAATACATTTAAAGTATTAAGACACAAAGGGAAAATTAGGTAGCTGCCGCACGATGTTTCTCTGCTAACAGCAGAGGAACAGAGTTTTCTCTTACCCACAAGCTGTGGAACAGGACCTGCCTGTCTCACCGTTTCTGCTTTTGAAACTCAAGATGTTAACACGGTATCAGTCCGGAAGCGCATCAATCGTCAGTCAGAGTCCAAGAACATAAAACAAACAACATAAGCAACACAGATAGCCTACCCCTGCCACGGGTGGCACAACACAACAATAGATACACTCGACCGCGTATGGTCTGATAGATCAGCCAAACGCTATTCTGATGGGGCTCAACCCCCGTAGGAGCACTCCGTCTCCACTTCAGAAACCTGGCGGTCAGGCTCTCCTGACTCCCTGATGGAGAAGGGTCTTTCACCTACTCCCCTGATGGAGAAGGGTCTTACACCTTCTCCCCTGTCCCCAGAGCGTCCTCTAGGGTGCAGCCTGTGGCCCACGTGCACGTCTGCTTCCACAGCCAGTGAGTCCCTCACGGACCACGCACTGGCAGCTGCGCTGGGGGAGGGTCCGACCTCAACCCCAGTTACCTGATCCACTGCAGTGGTACCAAAACAGAAACCAAGACAAGACAGACACAAAGATAATGACAAAGACAGTGGCGCCGCACTCAGACACACTCCACTCATACAGACCTACCTCCAAGGGGCTGTCGGGGGTCCTGGGTGGTCGCACGAATCCTAGACGTCATTTCCCGGTCAGGGAACCAAAATGAAAGGTCTGGAGTTCCCCAAAGGGGACCCCACTAGGGTCTCAGGATTGCGCGCACCCAAAGGACACACGAAAGACCAACTTGCTGCAAGAACACAAGGTAGTTTAATGGCGGAACGTTCCGGGCCGACACGTGTCTCAGTGTAGGAGACAGAGGTATCGGCCCCGTGGCTCCGGGATTTAGGGTAAATATAAGCTTGGGGTGGGGAAAAGGAGAAGTTTTCGTGCGGGTGCACATGATTGGGAGAAACTTTCGCGCGGGTGCACACGATTGGTTGTTTTCCGATTCTTGAACATCAGTAGGTTGAACCGGTCCATGGGGGAGGGGGGGAGGGTGTAGTTCCTGCAGGCGGATGTTTGTCTCTCGTATCCGGCCTATTCCTCAGATGACTCAGCAGCTCTTTGTCCTGTAACTCCGAATTCTTTGTTAACTGATTAACTGTAGGCTGCGGTTTCAGCTACTCAGGTTAGGGAGAAGGAATCTACAGAGCCTGTATATATTTTATAAAATGGTCTTTATAATTTTTCACTCTACAAAAGGACATAATAGAACATAACAGTTCCCCTTACGATTTTAGTTTTCCTTTATGATTTAGTTTAAGCTGAAGCCAATATCAGGACAGGAAAAGGTTAGAAAGTTGGAAAAATGGCAAGGTACTTGACTGAGAGAACTGTTATCTCTCCTTGGGCTTTTCGAGCTGTTCTACAGCTCAGGGAAATTGAAAGAGGGGGCATATTTTAAGAGCCAATTCTTTTAAAGTTTTTTAATACAAACATTTACAAAGTTTCTAAAAATTTAAATTTACAATTTAAAAAATATTTTTCATATCATTACTGTAATATATGTGATATAATAAATAGAAAAAAAAGAAAATGACAAAAGCTTTCCCTTTGAATACTAGGTCATCTTGAATTCTTGAGATACTTCTAGGAACTGGTATGCTATTTCAGAAACATCAATTCATCAGTGCAAATCCGTTCTTTAACAAACTAAACTAAAGCATTAATTATATAGGGTCCACAAATCAGGGCCAGTATCAGAAGGATGAGTGGAA
Source organism: Rhabdomys pumilio (assembly GCA_030674055.1). Taxonomy (NCBI): domain Eukaryota; kingdom Metazoa; phylum Chordata; class Mammalia; order Rodentia; family Muridae; genus Rhabdomys; species Rhabdomys pumilio. The sequence continues at coordinate 57,815,112 of JANHMN010000005.1, forward strand.
CAGTCAAAGCCAAGGCAAAGGTGGTCAACCAAAGGAACCAGTGAAACAGGGACTCATTAGTCCTGAGCTCCCTGCCCCCCTCTCCTTTTATTGTATTTGCCAAGGTCCAGCCCTGGGCTAGGTCCTCTCTGAAACTGCCAAGTGGGAAGAGCATTGGCAGTCACAAGACTTGGTTTTGCAAAAGAATACAGTTGCTTTCTATAATAACATATACTTATCTTGAGGTGAATTTACGAAGAGGTCAGAAGCTGCAGGTCTCTGGATCTATTGTTACCTGTTGCTAAGAGGGGGTGATTAGGTAAAGAATTTATTGCTAGCACTCCTTACTTTGGCCAGATGGCCAGAAGCCCTTCTTCACTGTCCTGGCTGGTTAACTCTTAGTGAACTAAAGAGGACGGAAAAGAAAAGAAATAAGATACTTTATACAGGCAAATAGGCACAGACACATATCCATTCATACACACATTTACATTCTCATTACACATTAACACATTCACATTTTTATTGGGTACAACCACCTGTTTCATACACTCTACAAGTAATCGTGCATCTTTACATAATATACATAAATACCTACTCATGTATGTATGGACAAACAGACATATACATTAGGATGAATGGATGGATGGATGGATGGATGGATGGATGGATGGATGGATGGATGGATGGGGCAGAGTTCCCTAAACAAAACCATTCAACCAACAACTTTATTTCTTTTCTCTAGCCTTTTCTTTAATACTTCCTTAGACAAAAATTTGTTTAAAAAATTACAACATAGATAAAATGTTACATAAAGTGGGAGTTAGAGAAGAATGTTGATATTAAGTTCAAACCAGTATTTTATTTTAATATGTTCATTATAAGTTCAAAGCAACAGCTTTTAAATGGACTTACGTTATACTATACGCCTGTGGCTTTATCCTTGGACCTGAATGTTTTTCCTTGAACATAAATTTATCCCAAGCCTATTTCTCTTTTTTTTTTGTAATTATGAAAGCTCATTTTATATCTTATTATGCAGCCTTTACTTACTATTATGAGGTCTAGGCACGTTCTTGATTCTATTCTTGATTCTAACTTTATTATATCTTTCTAGCAGAGCAACTAAGACCATCTCTTAAAACTTTCTTTCTAAAATTATTTGAATTAAATCAGGAATTCTATAGAATCATTAATTAATCTAAAAAGCATTAATTCATAAAAGTTCATCTTTATGTTTATCTAGTAAAGCATATATATTTATATAACAGGGTGTGATTAGGTAAATTATATATATTACATCAGTGTTTATTGCAATGCATAAGGTTTTGGAATCCTTAACTTGCCATATTAGTGCTCAAGCTCATGTGTCAACTGCTCCTACTACTTCTATGTTAAGCAGGGTGGATAATATTGCAGCAGATACAGCAACCCATTAACCTGGTGAGCTGAGGAGTCTAATTGATTGGGAAAAGCTTCCCCTGTCTAGGAAGTTATTCTTGGAACTTACTGTACCAGGACATAAAAATTAGATGAGATATTTAAAATTAAAGTATGAATACAGAGGGTGAGTCCTGACACCCAGGCCTATCAAGCATCCTCTGGAGATAATTGATACGCATATTTTATTTTGTCAGGAGTCATAATGAATCTGTAGACATGCAAATGTTTTGAAGGTAACCTGATTTTTAAAATAAAGGTCATGCCCTGTTACTAACTATATGGTCAGTTTACCATTGTTTGACTGCTGCCATTTACATTGAGTACTCTCTGTGGACTGTGAATAATTTCCAGGGACAGCTATTTCTCCATAGTAGGGGGTCTGGGCATTTAAGCATAACCAACAGTCCTGTGTCAAATGTAGATGAAAGGACTACCTGGAAAGAAGTTGCCAACAATCACAGGGCTTCTGACCCCGGTGGTTAAGTGGGGTTTTGTTGGAGCAAAAGGTTAGTGAAGTTGCCTGTGCGTGTAGGGGTGGGAATGAGAATAGATGTGTGTAAGGACTGGGGGATCTGTCCTTTCTAGGACATTATTTGTTCTAATGGGGACCTCTGGAATTTGTCTAACACTGAGCAGAATTCCTCCATATGAGCCCCCTACTCTTTGTTATAATCTCATTCCCCAATTATAACTTGTATTCCATTTGGTAGTCTGTTTTGTTGTTGTTGTTGTTGTTGTAGTTTGTTTCATTTTGTCTTTTGCTTATTTGTTTATTTGTTTGTTTTTCTGTGAAACTGAGTGAAAGGGTTGTAAGGTAGATATGGGTGAGAAATTTGAGAAATATGAGAAGTATGAGGAAAACATTGGTGTGTTTTATTTCTAAATAGCTTGAAGTCAGATTTTAATGAGGGTTTCCTGCAGATAGAGTCTGTACTTTCACAACCCCAGTGTGAGCAGTAGTAGAATGAGGTTCCTCCATAGACTCTCTGGTGGGCTTAATGTCCTGGGCATATCTGAAAATGTTGTCTTTGATTATATTTTGTAAAATATGGGTCTAATCAGTGATGTATTGAATCTTTTAGTTCAAAGTGCAAGCCTGGAAACCCAGTACCTAGGGGAACTGTGAGACTAATCTGGTGAATGACTATTTCTTAGCTAGTAATCATCTAAGTGAGATGGGGGCTGATGGTGACTGGTCATGATGGTTGTAAGATGCAGACATTGAATGAGCAGAATTATGAACATTGAAGTTACAGTTATAGTGAATCAATGGGATGTGGTCTTCCATCCAACATCCTGGTGACAGATCCTGTGGTTGTTGCTCTCTTCAGGGCCCCATTTGTTAGGTGGTCTCCCTTCATGTGGGCTTGATGTGGGAGTGGCAGATCCAAGTCTGCATACTGTCCACCTTCACAGCTTTTGATGTGGTCAAAATGCTAGTGTGAAATATTTTCCAGTGAAGTTATAGGATTTTGTGCTTATGATGCCTCTTAATGTAGACTGTTATTGTTTAAGTTATGGTTTTACTGCTGTCAACAGACACCATGACCAAGGCAAGTTTTATAAAGGACAACATATATTTGGGTCTGGCTTATAGATTCAGAGGTTCAGTCCATTATCATCAAGGTAGGAGCATGGCAGCATCTAGGGAGGCACAGAGAATGCTGCGCCGAGAGTTCTACATCTTCATCTGAAGGTTGCTAGTCAAAGACTGACTTCCAGGCATCTAGAGTAAGGGTCTTAAGCCCACAACCACATTGACATAACTACTCCAACAAGGCCACACTTCCTAATAGTGCCACTTTCTGGGCCACAAATATACAAACCATCACAATTATCTAGTTTAAAATAAAGGGGGATAGGGGGAGGAGCAGACTCATAAGCCTGATGGATGGCAGGCCAGTGTTGCTTCTGGACTTTATGGAGAACATTCATTCATCTCAAGAACTTATGTTAGTCATATTCAGCTAAAATGTCATACTGGAAGTTAGGCAGCAGGAGGGGGATCTTCCATATAGGATCTCAAATAAAGTAAAATCCAAGGTATAAGGGGTATTCCTAAACTTATACAAGGCATAAGGTAGGAGAACCATCAAGCCACTGACAGTTTTAAGAGTTAATTTAGTCAAGGTCTCCTTTAGTGTCTGATTTATGTTTTCTATCTGCCCTGAACTCTGGGATCTGTACACACAATCTAATTTTCAATTTGTTTCCAGAAACTGTGCTGAAAATGGAATTAACTGAGAGATGAAGACTGGTCCATTGTCAGACCCAAGCAGGGTAGGCAAACCATATATGTGTATAATGTCTTCAAGAAGCTTTTTTTGTCATTATGTTGGCCATCTTTTTTTGTGTGTTGGGTAGGCCTTTATTCTTCCTGAAAGGGTATCAGTAAAAAGTAGCACACACACACACACACACACACACACACATACACACACACACACACACACACACACCTGGTTTTACATGTTTAGTCTATTTTTCAATTGGCTCCGGGCTGTTAATTCCTGATTCTGGTTTTGTAAGTTTCTTGAGTGGTGCCAGAGGGGTTCATGGTCTGACAAATAGGAAAGATTACCTGGTCTATTAATTGTACTCTATTAAGTATTTTGTATCTTGCCTCTCGGATCACTCCTCCCTCTCCCTGTGGCTCAAATATGTGGCCTGGTAAATCTGGTGGAAGAGTTGTTTATTGAACTCCTTCAATAAGATGGAACAGCCCTCTACAGTGTGAAATCATCCATTTTTCCTACAAATCCCTTGACATTTGGCCTGATCCTGTTTGTCCTCTTCAGTATATTAGTGGATGGCTGGGAATGCTAGGGCTGTAAGACCAGGATGTTGGTGGTGAATGTTTGAACAACCCCCTTTGCGGCTTTATCAGCTAGTCTGTTTCCTCAAGCTATTTCTGACATTTTTTAGATGCCCAGGGTAGTGAATTCTGGCCATTTTGAGAGGAAGCTGCAATGTCTCCAGCAAAGCAAGTAATTTTTTTTTGAATGTTAGTTTCTTTAGCAGTGAATAATCCTCTGTCTTGATATATGGACCTATGTACATGAGTAGTGGAAAAGGCATATCAGCTGTCAGGATAAATGTTGGCTATAGTCCCCTCTGGCAAAGTCAAAGCCTGAGTTTGAGCTGTCAACTCAGCCTTTTCGGCCTACCTTCCTGGCAGCAGAGCAGTTGCCCATACAACAGAGTCCAAGTTCACCATCTCCACCTCTGCATACCTGGTTCTGTTCTGGATGAAGCTGCTCCCATCTGTGAAGTAGATATGCTCTGCATCTGACCAGGGTATGTCAGTCAGCTCTAGCCTCATATTTTGAACATGACCAAAAACTATGGAGTAGTCATGCTGTATATTTGAGGATAAGGTAGCAGGGTAGCAAAGTTTAGAGAAGATGGTGGGTTATACCTTATATGAGGAAGATTTAGGAGCAGGAATTGGTATTGCACTAGCAAAGTATTAGATACCTATCAACTGGATGGTTTCTGGTCATACCCCTCAGTAGCATTGGGGAAAAAAGCTTCTGTTTCATGATTATCTTGTCAGTGTTCTTTATCAGCAAGACAGTGGTGGCCATAATACAGAAACAAGCTTGCCATTCTTGGGCCATGGGATCCAGCTTCTTAGATAAATAGGCCATTTGTCTTTTCTATGGGCCCGAAGTTTGGGTGAGTACTCCTTTTGATATCCTGTTTCTCTCATACACATATAGATGGAATCATCTGTGAATTTCCAGGAGATCCAGAGCCAGTGTCTCTAAGCAAGGCTTTTCTTAAAAAGTTAAAAGCCTTGTCCATTTTAGGGGGCTATTTTAGTCTATCTTTCTGTCTTCTTGTAGCCTCATATAGGGGCCAGACTATTTCTATAAATCTTGGCACCCAGAGTCTACAGAACCTGGCAGATCTCCAAAATTCCTGTACTTGCTTTCAGGCAGATGGGATCAGAATACTGAGGATGGTCTGTTTTCAGGTGACAACATGCACTGGCCAACCCTTGAGTATGTTACCTAGATAGGTGACTTTCAGTTGGCAAAGCTGGGCCTGCTGGGCCCAGACACTTGCTAGCCCAACTAACTCAGTTCCTGCAGTGACTCATGCATTGCTTTTTGGCAGGTCTCCATATCATGGGCCATAATCAAGAGATCATCTATATCCTGGAGTAAAATTATCTGAGGGTTGGCACACCAGTACTTACCTAAATCCTCATGCATTCCCTTGTCAAACATGGTGGGTAAGATTTTGAATCCTTGAGGCACATGTGTCCAAGTCAGTAGTCCACTGAAGCCTGTCTCCAAATCTTCCCATTCAAAGGCAAGCTGAGGCTGGCTTTTAGGTGCCAGAGATAAGCAAGTAAGGTCAAGTACGATGTACAGAGTGTGTTTGGGAGAAGACTGCTTAGCAGGATGTAGGGATTTGGAATCCTGGGATGGATGTTTTCCACCTGCCTGTTTATTTTCCTCAAGTCCTGCACATGCTGATAGACATAGGAATGAGGTTTCTCGTCAAGGAGGAGAGGAGTGTTTCATGCAGATTAGCAAAGAATCAGAATTCTGGCCTCTCAGAGCCAGTTGATGTGTGAAGTGATCCCAGTTCTGGGCTCTCTGGGCATTGGATATTGCCTGATTCAGACTGAGGTGGCTTCAGCCTTAAATTGGACTAGAACTTGAGGCTGATGACAGGCAAGTCCTATTGGATTTGTTTTTGCCCAGAATCCAGGGACTTCTGCCAGAAACCTCTGAAGTAATAGGCTAGGAGGTGGAGCTGGTTGAGGGAACAGTTTGTGTTATTTTAGGGCCAAAGTCAAAACATGGATGAGATCATTCATACCTAGCACTTTCACTCCCTCTGGGTCAAAATGGATTTGGGCTCATACCTCAGTGAGAAGGTCTCTTCCCAGCATCTGGTATTGACATCCAGGGAAGACTATACTGTGGGGTATCTGCCCCATTCCCAAGTCCACCTTTCTTCAGGTAGTCTGTGGGTAGAACTCGGTTTCCATTGCACCTTGTACCCATGTTTGTTGATTTGCCAATGCCCCCAGTGGTTGATTCAAAACAGAATGCTGTGCCCTTGTCTTCACCAGAAAGTCTATGAGCTTCCCCTCCATCTTTAGGATTACCTATGGCTCAGAGAGGGGAGCTGTGCCCCAACTTTCTCTAGTTCTTTTCTTTGCCCTTTTTCTCTATTTAGTTTCAGAACCTTCGTGCACTCCCTTTGATTTTTCTTAGGGCATCCATGCTTCCAATAGCCTTTCTCTTTGCAATAGGCACATTGGTCCCTCTCTAATGGAAGACAGGTTTTTATGTTAGCTGGGACTGGCTTACATTTGCTGCTCCCATTATCTAGGTTTTTAGCTCTGTCATCGGGACAGCTGTGGCTTGTGGTAGTAAGTAGCACTTTTGCCAGTCCTCTGCTCTGTCAATCATTGGGAGTCTCCCAATTGTTGATAACCTTCTCAGCTACAGCTACTATACTGTAGTTACTTAGCTATAACTGACTAACAGTCAGTTGCATACCTGAAAAACCATCCAGGCTCTGGAGTTTTCAGCAGATGTCAGGGGCAGCTGGTTTAATCAAGGCTATGTTTACAGCTGACTGATTTTCTTTGGCTTCTGGGACAAATGGAGAGTAGGTCCTATAGGCTTCAAAAAGTTTTTCTACATATTCCCTGAAGCTCTCATTCTTTCACTGCACACCTGGGTTATCGTTGATAAATTTGTGACCTGTCTAGTGGCCTCTCAGAGACTCCCCATCAAAATCTGGTGAAAGACCCAGAGCCTTCTCTTATGTTAAAATGCCAATAGGGTTGAGTCAAGGGAAAGATTACATCAATACTAGCTGAGACTTAGGTGGGATTCCATTCACTCCCTGAACCAATTTCCAGGAGGCTCCCATGATTCTTTCTCTCTCCTCTGTTGTGAAGAGGACTGGGAGCAGTTGTTGACACTTGTCCTAGGTGGGCTGGTGAGTCAGCATGACTGATCTAACAGACCTGTAGGAGATGACAATTTTTCTAAAACTGCGAGATTTTGTAACTTCCAATTGTAAACGTTATTATTATCAAATGGTGCATGTGCCATGAACTATCTCCCTTGTACATCTTGGGGGTTCCACATGCCAGAGGTTATAGAAGAGTTGGACCTCTGGGCATTATGATCTGGAGTGTGAACTGGCCTCCAAGTGGAGTGAAGAATCAGAGAAGACAGGGGCTGTTCCTTCCTCTGATTGCCCCTATTGTGCAAGGGCAGCAGTGACAGGAGCAGAAATATAAGGAGGAGGACAAAAGTCTTCATTTGGGGCAGAGGGAGGGAGCAAAGCAGGGGGCCCCAGGCTGACCTTTGTTCAGAGAAAGGAGAGCAGAGAGTTGTACAGCCAGTGAAAGAGAGGGTTTCAACTAAACAGGGATTTTCAATCAGATATTACCACCTAGTGATGCACCCTGACCTTATAGACAATAAAATTCATCCTGTAGATGGTGAGAAGATGAAAAGTTCCCTCCTCAGACCATCCTCCCTTGTAAGTGGGCCATTAGTTTCTATTAAAGTTTAGTCAGTCCTGGTTAGTTTGTCAGGATGAACAACCAGACCTGAGTCCTCCACAGCTTGATGTGAAAGGGTTAAAAATTTTCAACAGGCTGAGAAAAACCAAGAGTGCAGGTCAGCTTGGTCGTGAGCTCTGTGTTTCAGGAACTTGGCTGACCCTGAGATAGATGGTTGATTATGAATAGGCTCTTAGAGAATAGCCTATACAAAATGTTCCCCATGACTGTTCCTTGGACCCTGTCACAAACTGAATAATGGGCTGGAACTTTCCACAGGTACTCTCCAATAACCCTCCTTCACTCCCCCTGGGTTGTGGTTTCACCCCTAGGTTGTGGTTTTGGCCTTTAAATTTTCTCTGCCTCCAAAGCCCCGGGGTCAGACCTCACTGCCCCTGCGTGGGTCATGGGTCTTGACCTCAACATGTTGATCGAAATATACCTCTTGCTGATCGCATCAAGTTCAGTGTCTTGTGAATTATTGGATGGCCACAAATTCCTGAGGCTTGGGTGAGGTCCTCCCTTCGTGGGGGTCTTACAGTTGAAAGTCCTTGAAATGGTTCAGGGTTAAGCTTAGTGGGTGTACTGTGCTTGTCCCACTTAGGTATCAAAGAAAGGAAGACTATAAGCACAAACAGAATACACAGAGACAGAGACAGAAATTCATTCTCAGGAAAATGAAAACAAAACCAAAAAGTCTCAGATGGTCTTCCTCCCTGCACATTGGGGTGTCCAAAGACCTACAGATCGTTGAGAAATCAGATAAGAACTAGAAAGATTTCCAGCTTCTGACAGGGTATCTGGAGGGTCCTCTGTAGCCCCTGACCAGGTGACAATATATATGTATATGCTCTGCTCCTCTTGGCCTTCGGATTAAACCTGAATCAGAAACAAAGACAAGACTAGAGACTACCGGGTACCCCGAGTTACTTATTAGAAAACACTCAACTATTTGACTTAGGAGTCTTCAACAAATCCTGGAAGAGCTCCCAAATATAAAGGTCTATAATTGACGCAAGAATGATACCTCGGTCACAAGTAATATACAAAGGCAAGGAAGATTTACTCTGCAGAAATTAACAGCATGCAGGGATCTCTACTCACCAAAATGAGTTGAGTGAGCTTTAAAGCCTGTTATTAAAGTCATTAAAGCCTGTTAGGGGAATTCCAGAGAGAGATGAGTAAGCTTTACCTTTTTGAAGTCTCAATTGGGTGGCTCCGTATGGGTGTCTTTGGGACTATTCTGAGTAATTTGAAGGGGGGGGGTATTCCAAACCATTATTGTTTCACTACTTTTGGCCCGGGCTTGGCTCAGACCAGGTGGTTGAACAGCTTCTAGTAGCTCTTGATTGACTGTATGTGAGGGGTAATTTTTTTCTGGAATTTGCCTTGCTTTGGACTTATCCAGTGTTAGGAAACAGAAACTTAGGACAAGTCCTTAACAGTTGAAGCCTGTTATGAGGTCTGTCTGGCTTACACTTTCTTTCTCATTGACCTCTTAACCTCAATAACGAAGATAGATAATACCTCAGAATAAAGGATAGGAAAAAAAATGTTTTCCAAGCAAACAGTCCCAAAGAACAAGATGTAGTAAATATTCTGATATCTAATAAAATAGAATTTCGACCAAAAATTATCAACAGAGATGGGGAACGATACTTCATACCCATCAAAGGAAAAATGCACCAAGATAATGTATCAGTTCTGAACAACTATGTCTCAATTGCAAGATTACCCACATTCATCAAAAAAACTTGACTAAAGCTCAAATCACACATTGAACCCCACACAGTAATAGTGTAATACTTTAACACCCCAATCTCATCAAAGAACAGGTTATCAAAACAAAACATAAACAGAGAAAAATGAAATTAAGAGCTGTTATGAACCAAATGGATTTAAGAGATAGCTTCAGAAGATCAGGTTAACTGTTTAAACAGCGCTATAGCACCTAAAGAAATAAAAGCAGTCATCCAAAATCTAACAACAACAACAACAGCAAAAATCACAGTGCCAAATGGTTTTAGTACAGAATTCTACCAGATTTTCAAAGAAGAGTATTACTATTACTAATACTGCTCAAACTATTCTACAACATAGAAAAAGAAGGCACACCACTAAACACATTTTTGAGTCACCGTTATATCTAAAGGGTGATATACAAAAAGACTCAAGAGAGAAAAAGAACCTCAGACTGATTTTTCTTATGAACATTGATGCAAAAATACTCAATAAAATATTCACAAACTGAATCCAGGAACATATAAAAAAATACCATCCACCATGGTCAAGTAGGCTTCATCCCAGCAATGCAGAGATGGTTCAATATACTAAAATCCAACAATGTAATCCACTATGTAAACAAACTAAAAGAAAAAAATCACATGATCATCTCATTAGATGCTGAAAAAGCCTTTGACGAAATCCACCACCTCTTCATGTTAAAAGTATTAGAGAGATCTGGGATACAAGGAACATACCTTAGTATTATCAAAGCAATATACAGCAAGTCAATAGTCAACATCAAACTCAATAGAAAGAAAGTTAAAGCAATTCCACTAAAATCAGAGAAAAGACAATGCTGCTCACTGTCTCCCTATCTATTCAATAAAGTACTTGAAGTTCTAGCTGGAACAATAAGACAACTAAAGAATATCAGGGGATACAGATTGAAAACAAAGAAGTCAAAATATTGCTATTTGTGGGTGATGAGGTAGTACATAAACAATCCCAAAAAAAATTTACCAGAGAACTCTTATAGCTGAAAAACACCTTCTGCAAAGTGGCTAGATAAAAAATTAACTCAAAGAAAGCATAAGTTCTCCTTTATACAAATGATAAACAGGCCAAGAAGAAAATTAAAGAAACAACAACTTCTATAATAGTCATGAATAATATAAAATGTTTTGCTGTACCGCTAACCAAGCTAATGAAAGATCTATATGACAAAAATGTCAAATTGCTAAAGAAATTGAAGAATATATCAAAAGATAGAATGATCTCCCATGCTCATGGGTTAGTATGGTTAACATAATGAAAATGCCCATCTTACAAAAAACAATCTACAGATTCAATGCAATCTCCATCAAAATTCCAACACATTTTTTATAGACCTTGAATGACCAGTTCTCAACTTCATACGGAAAAACAACAACAAAAAAAACGTACAGCAAAAACAACCCTGAACAATAAAAGAACATTGGGAAGAATCAACATCCCTGACTTCAAGCTGTACTACAGAGCAACAGTGATAAAAACCTTATACTATTGGTAAGAAACAGAAATGTTGATCAATAGAATTGAATCAAAGACCCCAAAATAACATCACATACCTATGGACACTTGATTTTTGATAAAGAAGCCAAAACCATACAATGGCAAAAAGAAAACATCTTCAAACAATAGTGATAGTTTAACATGTAGACAAATGAAAATTTATCCATACTTATCACCCTGCACAAAACCAAATTTCAAGTAGATCAAGCACCTCAATATAAAACTGGATACATGAAATCTCAATGATGAGAAAGTGGGAATTACCCTTGAACATAGTGTTAAAAGAGCCAATTTCCTGAAAAGAACACCAATGGCCCAGGCTCTAAGATTAACAATTGCTAAATGGAATCTCATGAAACCACTAAGTTTTTATAAAGCAAAGGATACTGTCAATAGAACAAAATGGCAGCCCACAAATTAGGAAAGGATTTTTACCATTCATACACTTGATAGAGGACTAATATCCAAAATTTATAAAGAACGCATGAAGTTAGATACCAACAACCCAAATATCACAGTTAAAAAATGGGCACAGAGCTATACAGAGAATTCTCAACAGAGGACTCTTGAATGGTCGAGAAGCACTTAAAAAAGTGTTCAAAGTCTTTAGTCACTAGGAAAATGCAAATCAAAATTCCATCTTACACCAGTCAGAATGGCTAAGATCAAAATCTCAAGTGATAGCACAAGCTGGTGAGCAAAGGGAACATTCCTCCATTTCTGGTGGAAGTGCAAACTTGTATAACCACTTTGGAAATTAACTTGGCAGTTTCTCAGTAAAATTGGGAATAGTTCTACCTGAAGATCTAACCATACTACTCCTGGGCTTGTACCCAAAAGATGCCACACTATACCATAAAAGACACGTGCGCAACTATATTCATAGCAGTTTTATTTGTAAGAAATCTAAATGAGAAACAACCTAGATGTCCCTCGACTGAAGGATAGGTAAAGAAAATGTGTTTCATTTTCACAATGGAGTACTATTCAGCTATTCAAAACAAGGCATCCTGAATTTGGTAGGCAAATGGATGCAACTTGAGAAAATTATCTAAGTGAGGTAACCCACTCTAAAGAACATATATGGTATGTGCTCACTTGTAAGTGGATGTTAGCTTTAGAACAAAGGATATGCATTCCACAATCCACAGACCCAAATAAGTTTAACAAGAAGGAAGGCCCAAAGTAGGATGCTTGAATCATATTTAGATAGGGAAATAAAATGGTCATAGGAAGCACAGGGAGGGAGGAAACTGGGTGAGAGAGAGGGGAGTGTGATGTAAATGGTGAGGCAGGATCATGTGCAGGGAGAGACAAGAGAGAGAGCCAGAGGACCAGGAGAATACATTGAAATCTGAAGCTTCCTGAGGGAGATGGAGAGGAGAGAATTTCTAGGAAGTTGCAGAAACCTGGGATATGTGAGGCTTCCAGGAGGCAATGCAGGTGGCTTTAAACTAGATGCCTAACAGTGGGGACTTGGAATCTGAAGAGGCCACCTCTTGTTTACAGACAGGACTCCCAGTTGAAGGATAGGGAGGCCAACCTACCCACAAAACTTTTGACCCAAAAGTTTTCCTGTCAAAAAAAACAAAACAAAAACAAAAACAAAAAACAAAATGCAAGGGTGGAACAGAGAATAATACTGTTATGCTTGCAGACAAGAGCCTAATGTAGCTGTCCTTTGAGAGGTTCTACCTAGCACTGGACTGAAACAGAAGAAGATATCCACATCCAAACATTAGACAGATGTCAAGGACTCTTACTAAGGAGTTGGGGGAGGATTGGAGGCCCAGAAGTAGATGGAAACTCCACAGGAATACCAACAGTATCAACAGACCTAGAGCTGTAGGAGCTCTGAGAATCTCAGCCACCAACCAAGGAAGATATATGGGTTGGGATGAGACCTCTTGTCACATATGTAGTAAATAGGCAGCTCAGTCTTCATGGCTGCCCACTCTGGCCTCAGTGAGAGAGAATAAGCCTAATTAGTGAGAGACTTGATATCCCAGGCAGGAAAGAATATCCATGAGGTGTCCCACTCTCTCAGAGGAGTAGGGGAGGGAATATGTTGAGGGATGAACCGGGAGGGGGGACAGTGTTTGGGACGTAAGATAATTTATACAAAAAGTCTGTGAGAAACAGTATATTTTAATCTCTATGTAGTATCATTCAGTTAGCTTCCAGCAATGATTTAACATGGTCCTAAAGTTGAGTTAGTCCCTAATTATGTCATATGGCTAAGGTGGCAGAGGGAATCATTTTGATGGAGATCCTCTGGATAGAGAATATAGAAGTCAACTAAGAGTGAAAGAAGACTAGAAAGGAGCAGGATCTTGTGAGGTAGGATAGGCATTATGTTCTTAGAATCCTGTGTTCTAATCCAGTGGATGCTTCTGACCTTGATCCAGAGATACAATCCAGAGAAGTTACCTCCTAAGTCTTCCTTGATCTTTCTCTCCAGTAATGTGTAGATATTTACTTGCTGGCAACAAGGCCTTCTAACTAAAATTGTCCTAGAAAGGAGTTAGAAAATTAGAGGAGGCATCTCAAATGTTAAAATTTCTTACATACCTGGAGGAGAATAAGTTTAAAAACTAACTATATTTTGAAGAACTAAAATATTAGCTTAAAATGTCAAGAGTCAGAGCAAAGTGAAACAAATATACTATTACTGGCCTGTAATAAACTGACTAACAATTTTCTAGATTTACTATTACCTTTTTTCATTAAAATATTGTAAGAGAGAATTAGGAGACATTTAAGAGACTTGAAATGAATTTTCCAAATTACTTTCCAGCAGTTCTGTTTTCAGGAGACTTATATTATATCACTCAGTAAAAGGGAAATACAGGCCCATTTTTATGAAGGCAAATTTAACACACCAATTATTGAATGCCTTTCTAAATACTAAAAAGGAATATTTTCTTCTGGTTGTTTTCAAAGCTAAGCTTTCATGAAACATGTTTATTTTTAGTTACATAGCTTTTCCTACATTTTATTTTGTCTTATTCTGATAGTTTTATGAAAAAAATCATATTAGCAAATTGTCATTGGTCTTAAAGCACAAATAAAATAAAAGCTAACACTTATTGTGTGCCTTAATTGTACTAACTCACTAAATCCATTCAGTAACATTATAACACAAGTACTTGCACTATCATTTTACATCTACATAAATAGTGAATAGAGTGATTAAAAGCTCACAATTAATAAATAAGAAAATTTGAATATCATCACAAACTTTTGCTTTGTGGCTACTACCATTGAATACATAGAGTAAGATAGCACTTGCACTTTTCTTTGTGTCTATTATTCTCTGTAGATATTAATCAGGGAAAATGTAAATCTCTTAGCCTATTGAGAGAAACTGAATGTTCTGAGATCATCTACTATTTGTAAATTGTACTGACTGGAGTACTTGGGTTCTACCAAGATGCAATGACTTTCTTGAAGTTTAGCTCCTATATTGAATCAAGTACATTAGTCAATTAAGTATATTCGTTTGAGGACATCTGCCATGATTTTTTTTTTAATCAATTCTACTGACATTAAACTTTCAAAGAAGTCATAGAACTCCCCAACACAGTAAATTAATGTGACAAATTACAATTCCTTCTTCATATAAACCAAATATTTGCCAGACCCTTTGCCCATTTTAATTTTAGGTTCACCATTATCATATTTAAAAATAATCTCTTTCAAAAAGAACATAATATATAAGAATAACTATTACTTAATATTCCAAAATGAGCTCTTTCTTGCCATTTTGATGCCATAAACTTTCCTAGATTATTGTTCATACTGTCATCACTCATAAAACTGTATTATTGTGAGGCATTATAATGTAGTAAGCATAAACTTTAAACTATAAATATTGTTATTAATTTTTACTGAGTTGCAGAAGCACATGCCATGAATAAAGCAGTGCCAATACTAACATTTTACAGAGAAAATATAAGCCAGTGTTTTACATATGAAGTCATCAATACCACTAAACTAAGGATTAGGAACCTAGGAAGTAAAAACACAATGCCAGTTTTAAAGTGTTGAGGGTCACTAACTAACTCTATTATGTCAATTTGTTCAAGTGCCAAGTAATGATTTTCCAAATAATTAGTCTTTAAAAGGCAGAAACAAATTTATGTCCTTTTTGCTTTTATGATGCATGTAACAATAGATGTACTATCAGCCAGACTGTTGTTCTCGGGTACACAACATCACTTAATGTCCTAACAAAAATGAAATATTGCATGTCAGTAACTGATCAGTGACTGTATAAAACACATTAAGGGCTTTTATTCTGTTAAGCTACTTTTAATCAAAGTTCATCCATCATGACTTTGAAACATAGAATGTTTGCAAGCTATTCTTTTTGAAAACTGGTAATGAACCTTTAAAGTCAAAAGGACAAAGCAACGATTTTAGGTTAGTAAAAACATTTTTTAAAATAGTTTTGAGGTTTCTGAGTGTTTTATGAAGATCTTTACTCCTAGAAATTAAGAGGTAAAAACCAGAAGGTCAGGCATTCAAAGGCAACCTCAACTACATACTGAGTATGAGACCAGCCTAAGCTACAGAAGAATCTATCTAAAGAAAAAAGCAAAATATCAAATTACATTGTTGAAAATTAAACACACTTGAGTCAGTTTTTCTATCTCTCTTCTAAACATATACCTTCAAGACAAATTCAAAAATATTTTTAATTTATATAATTTGACCTGCATGGTTACAAGGCCAACTTTAAAATATAACTTGATGAGAATAATCTCTTATTTAGTATTTGATTTTATTTTACTTGAATCATATCCTCCCAAATTAGACTGTGACTTGACTGATGATGCTTTACATATTACAAAGAAATAATAATGACACATGAAAGAAATCACATTCTAGGCTAAATGCCCAATAAATTCTAAAGTAAATAAATACACTGAGTAAATTTTCTAAAATATGTGTACTGATAAAAACTGCTAAATAATGTAATTAGGAAAAAATAATAAATTTTTTTCATATTTTAATGCATTCAAAGTTTACAGTTAAATAGTAAAACTTAACTCTTTTTATTAATAATTTTATTTGTTTACAACCCAAATGTTGCCCCCCAAAGTCTCCCTTTGCAGAGTTCTTCTCCTCATCTCCTTTCCTTTGCCTCTGAGAGGGTATTCCCCCTACCCTGGGCATCAAGTCTCTACAGGATTAGGCACATTCTCTGCAATTGAGGTCCAAGAAAAGACAACCCTCTGCTACAGCTGTGCTGGCGACCTTAGACTACCCTGCATATGTTTGTTCTTTGTCTGATGGCTCAGTCTCTCTGAGCTCCTGGTATCCAGGTTAGTTGATACTGTTGGTCTTCTTATGGAGTTGCCATCCCCTTCAGTTCCTTCAATTCTTTTCCTAACTCTTCCATAGAGGTACCCCACCTATGTCCAATGTTTGTCTCTGAGTATCAGCATATCTCAGTCAGCTTCTGGTAGAGCCTTTCAGAGGATAGCCATGTCATTCTCCTGTCTGCAAGCACAACAAAGCATCAGTAATAGTGTCGGAGATTGGTGCCTGCTTATAGAATGGATCCTATGTTGGTCCAGTCAGTGTGTCTCTACCATTCTTTACTCTCTGCTCAATTTTGTCCCTGAATTTCTTTTAGACAGGAACAATTTGGGGTCAATAGAATTGTAGGTGGTTTGATGTACCCATCCCTCCACTGAGTTTCCTGTCTGACTACTGGAGGTAGTCTCTTTGGGTTCCATCTCCCCACTCTTTGTCATTTCAGCAAAGAACACCCACATTGAGTCCTGCAAGAGAGCCTTCTCCATTCCAGTTCTCTGGGACTTTCTAGAGGTTCCCTCCAACCCAACAACACTGGTAGCTGCATATTTCCGTTCATTCTCTTGGCCCTCTGAGCTTCTCTCCTGTCTTCCCCATACCTGATCCTTCCCTCTTTTGCCCTCCTCTCCCCTCTCCCATCTAAGTCCCTCACTCTCTCTGCCTCCCATGACTATTTTTCCATCATCTATGTGTGATTTAAGCATCCTTATACGGGCCTTTCTTCTTTTTAACTTCTTAGTGTCTGTGGGGTATATCCTGGGTAGTCTGTATATTTTGGCTAATATCCACTTCTCAGTGAGTACATACCATGCATGTCCTTTTGGATCTGGTTTATCTCACTTAGGATGGTATTTTATAGTTCCATCTATATGCCTGTAAAATTCATGATGTCCTCATTCTTAATAGCTGAATAGCATTCCATTTTGTAAGTGAACCTCACATTCTGAATCTATTCTTTGGTTGAAGGACATCAGGGTTGCTTCCAGCTTCTGGTTATTATAAATAAGGGTGCTTTGAACAAAGTGGACAACATGTCCTTGTGTTATGGTGGATGTGAATGTGTACTACTGTATCAAATAAAATGTTTTCTCAGACAGATATCTCCTTTTACTTGTACAAACAATTTTTAATCTTTTTGTAACCTACTATAAGGGTATTATTAGAATGAGTGACAGTATTCATATACTATCAATTTTTATTGGATATTTTATTTACAATTCAGATGTTATACCCTTATCCCATCATCCCCCTGCCCAGAAACCTTCCTCCTTCTTCTATGAGGATGTGCCCCCACCTACCCCCCCACTCCCACCTTCCCACTCTCAAATTCTCCCACACAGTGTCCAGCCTTCATGGGACCAAGTATCTCCTTTTCCACCTATGCCAGACAGGGCCATCTTCCCCTACATATACAGCTGGAGCCATGGGTCCCTCCCTAAGTGCTCCCAGGTTGGTGGTTGTTAATACCTAAATAATTAGCATTTTATGTAAAGAACTACAATATTCGTATACTTTGGAGTACTTGAGGTTCCCAGATTAGTACCCTTAGATGGCAAAAGGAGACTATAACGATAGTGAAGGATAAACACTAAAAATAAAACCAAACTAAAAAAGAGGAATAATGAGTATAAGACCCTTCTCGTAAAAAATATTTATTGAGAAAAGAAGTCATATCTCAGTAAAATGATGGAAATGAGCCATATATTTATTGAGTGTTTTTTAGCAGTAGAGTTGATAGAAGAGCAGATACTTTTCAAAAGTGCTGAATGAATAAAAAGGAAGTCAGTGTAATTGAAAGGCAAACCGTGGGGTAGATATTAAGAGATGGGAACAAAGAGATGCAGAGAATGGTGATGCAAGCTTATAATTGTACAAGTCAGAGAGCTGAGCTAAGGGGCTCACTAATTCAAGGCCAGCTGTGATTATGCACTAAAATATGTCATCTTAAAAAAGAACCCTTCAAATAAGCAAACAAAACAAAAATGGACTTTAGCAGACAGCAAACAGATATTCTTGGTTGTAGGATTGCTGAGAAACTATACTCCTGTAGACTTGTGGAATTTGCTGTGTTATAATTTTATTGTATACATGATGCTTTTAAAGTAACGGAGAACGTTTTTCCTGAGTAGATACATATTGTTATCACTGAAATAAAGTTGACAGCAGGCATTTGTCTTTTTTTTCAAATAGGTAAATTTCTGCTTTAAATCATTAAAGTTATCCAAACTGAAGTTTTCCATACTTTGATTTTACTGACATACAAAGACCATTTACTTGAACTGTTGATAAAATGTTATAACATTTTGACTCACATATCTTATTTCCAATATGTCAAAGTATTTTAGAATATAATAGTCACACTTGAATGAACTTCAAAATAATTGCTGACAAAGAAATAGTAACAAACAAGAAAGATTTTGCTCCCTACCACACATATGGCACCTACGTGATAAAGTTAAAAGAATTTTTTGGGTTTTGTTTCATTTAAAATCTAGCAAAACATGGCAAGAATGCAAGAACATGTATAATTAACTTCGTTTTTTTTTAAAATAACTTTATTTAGTTTATGTATGTGAGTACACTATAACTGCTCTCAGGCACACCAAAAGAGGGCATCGGATCCCATTACAGGTGGTTGTGAACCATCATGTGGTTGCTGGGAATTGAACTCAGGACACCTGGAATAACAGTCATTGCTCTTAACCACTGAGCCAACTCTCCAGCCCCCATAATTAACTTCTTAAGGTTGCTGTAGGATGTATATTTTATATGAAGTAAAAAGTTACAGAAACAAATACGATTGTGTTTCAAAATATTACACTCGTGTTGTGTTATACTCAGTTAACAATTGTTTTTTTTGCCATTGTCCAGATTGTCAGTGTTTCTTCTGAAATTCACCTATTGACTTTTTTAATATAGAGTATAGATTATATTCAAAGTATGATGATTGAGATAGGAATGCTCAGAATTGATGATGTCTGGAACTCTTGAATTTTATTCCTCATACTGGGATACTGACACTTTCTCTATGAATCTAGATATTGAAGAATGAACAAAAAAGTATACAATATCACAGTTTACACTGATTATTTTTGCAACAAGATATAAAGTATATAGACTAGTAAACAGATGAAAATTAAGCTACTGTTATACATATACTCATATATATTCATGACTTGTTTAATGCTCAATACTTTAATTTTAGGCAATTATCATGTTCACAAATGAAGAATTGAAGAGGAAAGAAGCTCTTATGGTTTCTACTTTCATATGGCTTTGAAGGGAAGAACCTAGATATCAACCCAGGTATTTGTGATCAGAAATTATTTGTCTAGAGAAATTTAATTTATTACTATTTTACTGTATACAAAAGTAGCATTAGCAAAATAAAATAGGATTTCATTTAAGTGAGAAATATATACCTCAATTTACTCAGCAAATCAAAAACCAAGGACTGTAAAACCAAACAAGTTTTATTCTACTCTGTTTTTTTAATCTCACACGGAATAGAAAGAGAAATGGGAATAAAGGTGTGAAAGGAGAGTTAAGATAATTTCTCTTTTCTTAAGGAATTACTGTTGTACTTTTTTGCTGCTGCCTGTTTGACTAACAACTTATGGCCACTCAGCTTTGTTTTTAGCCAAACTGTTAGGTACAGCAATATATAAACAGTAATATGATTCAAGTAAATTCATTGTATGAGCTTCATAATGAAGTATTTGCTTTAACGATCCTTCTTGTAACAATAGGAGAATATATGGTTCCATAGTTATATACCTATCAAATTTTCTGTTACAAAACACTTTCCACTTGTTTAAAATAAACAAGAATTGAAGCAGATAGCATTAAAAAGATCAATTTCATTTCTTCAGCATTAAAATTCCATAATGTAAAACATGGAGAAATTCATAGAGAAAATATAAAATAAAAGGCATTAAACTTAATTTTCATCCCTAAATAGGAGAAATCAGCAACTGTATAATGGGAAAATTGGTAATGCAAATTTCATCCAGAAAAATTGTAAAGACTGAATAATGTAGCTCTGTAGGAATTATTACTAGAGTACTTCTCTATGTTAGATCACACTCCTATAACAAAATACTAAATCAAATGGATGCCTTATATAAGACAAAGTAATTCTTTTTTTTTTGTTGTTGGATTTTGTTGACAAATTTGTGGTAGTGTCCTTCAAGTAGGACAACCATACAAGCTTGTCTGGGAGAAAGTGAGAGTTAGAGAAAGGTCATGGTACAGGAAGAAGATTCACAAGTAGAACAAAATAGACATCCAAATCAAGAATTCACAAGAAATAAGTTTCCATACTGTAGAACATGAAAAAGAAAAGCAGTAGTATTCCACTGAAAGATTATATATAATACCCAATTATTGAATTTTAAATTCAAAGATACTGAAATGACTAAAACTCTGGATGAAGTTTTTTTTTAAAGAGAATGCTTGTATAAATGATCAGTAAACTCAAATAAGACAGAAACAAGCAAATAGATGACTAAAAAAATTAATCCAAGACCTTAAGAAGAAAGTCAGCAATTTTTAAATAACAATTCAGCAAATTGGATGTGACAATAAGCCATATGTATGTGGAAGTAAACAACTTGGATGATAAATTCCAAATATTGATTGATATTTTAAAATAAGAATAGAAACCTTGTTGATATAAAACCCTATAAGTCAAGCAAAAGACATAGTAGAAATTGCATCAATATACTGGACCAAAATTGATAAAAAGTATGATGGTTTGAATAAAAAAGACCCCCATAGCTGCATATCTTTGAATGCTTGGTTCCCAAATAATAGAACTGTTTGGTAAGGATTGGAATATGTGTCCTTGTTAGAGGAAGTGTTTTGTTGGGCATAGGCATTGAGGTTTCAAAATGCCATTCCAGGTCCAGTCTGTCTCCCTGTTACCTGAAGATGGGGAGGTAAGTTCTTGGTTCTGCCTGCCTGCCTACTACTACATTCCTTACCATGTTAGAGTTTAACCCACTGAAACTGAAGGCAAGCTCTCATTCAAATGCTATCTTCCTTTTTTTTTTTTTTTTCTTCACAGCAATAGTAACCCTACATAAGATTAATATCACGGAAGAAAAGACAAAACTAGAAATAGTAGACTCAAACTAAGTAATGAGAAGAGCAAGAAATGAACATAATTTCCAGGAACTCTGGGACATCTTTAAAAGACCCTAGCTAAGAATTCATAAATTAGATAGAAGAGATAAAACTAAATTAGAAAGTATATTTGGTAAAATTTAACAGAAATCTCTGCAAATTTGGTGACATAATAGGGTATTCAAAAAGAAGGTACTTAGAACTTCAGATAATATGACATAGGAAAATTTCTTCAAAGTAAATTACAGTGTTGATATGAGCACTACAAAACAAAAAGATGAAAAGTGGAAACAGAAAATCAGTAACTTATATAAAAATGAAGAATATTTATAATAATTGAAAACCACTTCTCAAGAATGACATATTTCAAATAATGAAACTAAATTTATATATAACAAGATGGATATATTCAGTACAGATGTAATTTAATTTGATGTAAAAATAAGTACACATCATAAATACAACTTTAAAAAGTCATTGGATAGCAAAGTATCATTGTGGAAGCTGTTTAACTGAATCGTAAATGTAGATGAAGAAAGATAGTCTCAATCAAGAAGCATGGCAAAGAATGAATTCTTTAAGAAGGGATCAACAAAAGAGTAATATAAATACTCTACTCTACCCATACAATACTCCAGAAATCTGCATTATGACTAAAAGATAAAGCAAAGACTAAGCAATGACCCAAACCCCACTCACAGGAAGCAGCAAAACTCTCTCAATATCAATACTAAATGTAAATGATCATGATTTTACAAATATAAGACACAAAAAGAAAAGCTGATTGGATTAAAAATATGATTTAACTATCTTCAGTCTCCAAAAAACACACCTTACTGAAAAGGGCATTTGAACTAAGAATGAAAGGAATACAATAGAAGTAAACAACATATAGAAGCCTGAAATCAGAATATTTAACTATTCTGATTAACTATAAGAATCCAACGCAAAATTAGTCAGAAAAGATAAAGAGGGTCAATACATATTAATAAAGGGACAACTCTAGAAATAAGATATTACAGCTACAAATAAATATTCAGTAAATAGTGGTTATCTATTTAATTTATTTATTTGAAATTAATTTTCTTGTTAACAATGTAAGTTATTAGTGAGATTTTAAAAATATAACTGTTCATGAGATTTTTGTTATTGTTGTTACTTGTATATAGATTAGATAATGACAAATAGTTAATGGGTTTCCACTAGTGTGATTTACTTTTTACTAATAAGAAGTAAATAACAATTACTATCTCCATAGGGTATGCAAACTCTTGTATTGAAAAAGGTAATAGATAAAAAACAATTTAGACAAGAATCACAATTAATTAACACAAAGTTCTGCCTTCTGGTTTATAATTCATCAACAATTAATTGATTTTGTTCTCCCCTTCCCTTAAGCCTCATATAAACTGATTTCTTTACTACTGGGATGTGAAACCCAAAAGTGACTTTAGACAAGAGTAACTTGAAATGATAATTATTCTCTTGTGGAACTCAGCTACATTCTGTGTTTAAGGAATTTGAGTATGTAGTTCTAATGTAATGTCTTATCAGAAATCTTGCAAGACCCAAGCTAATTTTAATAGCATTTTTCGGATGACCATGGATTTATCTTATATTATATCTGGCATTACTTTACGTGATTTTGTAGAAATAAAGTAAATATTTAAATTTTTATTTTATAAAAATTATTTATGAACTCATAAAGTAACTCAGATTTTTAAAACAATTAATTAAAAGCATAAAAATCTATTTTTAAACTATATAAGACTATATTTTATACTAGACATAGTTAAAAATTAGCCATTTTTGACCCAAAATATCTCATGGGCTAGTGAAGGGCATTAAAATAACATGCACAAAATTAGTAAGAGGCAATACAATTATAACACCTTTGGTAATCACATAAAATTCTATGAGAATAATATTTATCCTGGGAGATCCTTTAAAGAAGCAGTAACTTAATTTCTATGAATATATAATGATAGTAGTAATGTAAGACTTCATAAGACAGCACGAAAATTTTTGCTAGACTGACTGTCAAATTTTAATTTAACAATTTAGTATATTTACTATCAATCATTTGCAAATTAATAAGTTACATTCCAGAATTACAAAATATATATTGAAAGTATGCTGTTCCAGGTAAATTGATAAAAGAGTTCTGATGTGATCATTTTATACAGTTCTTCAGAATACAAGTTAATTCATAAGAGCAGATATTCAACGTTTTATAGATTACAGTGTCACTAGGAGAAACTATATGATTTTGGAGATTTAAAACATTTTTGTACGATATGATTATATGAAGTGGGTCCAACTTGTATAATTACTGTGGTGTGTGGTGTATTCACCAGAGAAGACTGCTCTAACATGGGTTTACTTCAATAGAAAGTCTTTCTTAATCAGCTGGTGACTACACTGCATGTTCAGGATCCCAGTATATATGTGAGACTTTCTTAGGGTAAGCTTTTAAGCACAAAACCATATTCTGGGTTGACATACCTCAGTTAGCAAGAACAGTTAGACAGAAGTGGAAATATAGAAGCCAAAAAACAAGATCAGTATATTTTGAGACTTTCCAGAACTTTCTCGATTTTGATGGATTAAACCTTTGTTTTAATTTTGGCAGGTTGTGCTGTCTATGTGTTGATTTTTACAGCCTGAATGCTATTTCCATTATGGAGTCAGTTGTGCTAAGCTCTGGGGACCTACTAAGTCCCTGTAACAATAATAATCAGAAATGATATCATATTTTTACAAATAAACTATGAGTATTGTTATTCTGAGGAAATACAATTATGATCAAAGCAAATTTATATAAAGATAAAAATGGAATCATACAACTGACTGTACTCCAAGATATAGCATTTCCAAATAGGCTACATGTAATAAATGTATATTTAAACATTATTTCTTCAAACACTATCATTTTATAAAGTAAAATGCATTTTATTATTTTATATAAATATTTATTATTTAAAAGCCTTAGTTTGTAATCAAAATAATAAAATACTAAAAATGATTGTTAAGTTTTTTCATTAGTAAGATTGCTAAGATCTGAACAGGAAAACTGTATCATGTCCTCTAAGGCTCAGAAAACATCACAGAAGAGCATTCAGAAAGAGTTTAAGAGCTGAAACATGGGGAGGAGTGTTGGGAAGTGTTTTCCGGACATGACATGACTATTGCACAACACTGGCTACCTGCAGAAGACATGCATAAAACAAAACCTGTCAAAATTTTATCATGAAGGAGGGAGGGGCTCATAAGGTTCCATCTCTCCTTGAGGGGTTACAGACAGTTAACAGAAGCTGGGGGAGGAGAGACATATTACCAGTGGTAATCCCTCTTGAGATGCCCTTAGTCAATGCGCATGCAAGCAATATAAATACAATCAATGGGGCAAAAAACTAAAAGGCATAAAAACAAAAGGAATGTTTGTTAGGAAGAAGAGATGGGCTCTGATGAGAAGAAAGGGGAAATGAAAGAGGATCAAGGGGATTATGATCAAAGTGCTCGTATATGCGCTCACAGCAGTTCATGATCTCCACGTGAAAGTGTGTGTTGTTCTGAATCTGAGTTAACATGCTTCTTGTAATAATATTCTGATCCATTTTTTCTCTAAAATTTTATTTTTCTTTATGCCCAAATAAATGTGTATATGTACCTTTTTTAAATTTTCCATTTATGAGTTACTGAACATCTGGATGATTTCATTTCCTTACCACTATGATTAGAGCAGAATGAAACATCAATGTGGAAATCTGTTTATGCTAAGATATAGAGTATTGTATGTATATGCACAGTTGTGGTATCACTAGGTCATATGGTAGTTCTATTTTTAATTTCTTGAGAAATCTCCATATTTGTTTTCATTATAATTTCACTAGTTTATACTTCACTATCACTGAATAAGAGTTCCCTGTTTGACACTTTGTTTTACCTTGTTGTTCTTTCTTTCCAGGATAATAATTATTAAGACTAGGTTGGAATGGATTCTGAAAGCTGTCTTAACTTTTATTTACCTGGTGGTTTTGGATGCTGAGTATCTTATAAAAACCATTTATTGACCATTTGGAATTTTTTAGGGATGAGTCTTTTAACTTTATTAGTATACTTATTGAGTGGTAGTTTTGGAAGATATTTTGGTGCTTAATTTTTATGATGATTGATATATTTTAGATATTAACACATATGTGAAGTATAGTGGGCAGAGAGTATCTTTCCATTTTATAAGCTTGTTTTTCCTTCTAATAGTAGTTTGCTTTAGTGTGCAGAAAGAACATTTAAGTTTTGTCAATACTTACTGCTATTTCTTGCGCTGTTGCAGTCCCACTTAGTCCTAAGGTCCAGTCTCACTGTAAGGTGGGTACTGAGTGAGAATAATGCTGATTCAATAATGACTCATGGTCAGCAAAAGATGCAAGCTGTCCGTTAAGGTACTCTCTCTGTTCTATGAAGATTCTCATTCTTTCTTCTCCTTTCTGACCAGAGACTGAACCCAGTCTTTTATTTACATCATCAAGGCTTTGATCATTGTTATGGCCTCTGTGCTTATGTTCTCTAGATAGTTTCCCATGGCCCTAAATCCAACTGGAGAGCCTGTTCCTCATCCTCCACTGCCTCATGACCATCTCCATTCCACATCTCTGAAAATCTCATTTGTTTCATTTATTATGGTGTGATTAGCTCTGAGTAATGATGAGAAGTATATTCTCCAGAAAGAAAGAAGACAGCTGATCAGCTTCAGAGCAACAGCAACCATCAGCACATGTGTGGATCATGAGGATCAATGGCCCGACGATGCTCCAGGGGTAGCAACTGTGTTACACCTTGCCTTATGCAGCCACACTGGACTGGTGAATTAGGAAGCTCTTGCCTAAGAAATAAGAAACCCTTGATTTCCTTGGCAATTTTGTCATTTTAAAGCTTAGGTTTCAAATAAATGACTGTGATCTTGTGTTGATTTTTATATGGAGATATGAATATAATTTTGTTGTTCTATATCTATAGAATATTCCACCATTACTCTAGTGAATATTTTAGAGAGTCATGTCTAATATTATGTGGCCATATCTGTGTGGATATATTTATTGCTCCTATATTCTGTTTCATTGTTCTACATATCTGTCCTTATGCCAGTTTCATGCTATCTTTGCCACTAGATCTGCACAGTATAATTTGAAATTAGATAGTGTGATATTTCCAGCACTTTTCATAGTTTTGTTTTTGCTTAAATTGCTTTTAAATTGTTTTCTTCTAATTTACTAAGAGTATCACTGGAATTTTATGGTGATTTCATTGAAAGAATAAATCTCATTTAATAATAGTTACTTTCACAACATATTGCTGGGAATGGGTCTGGTGGAGAAGTGAGGTAAAGAAGAGAGACTGGGAGAGGAAGGGAGAGAGGAAAGTGCAGTCAGGATATAATGTATGAGAGAATTAAAAACAAAAAGATTCACAAACCCTCATATATGGAAGATAGGTAGATAGTAGGTAAAATATAACTGAAAATAAAGGTTGATAGTATAACTTATTGACATACATATTAAAATGAAGTTTTAATATTCTCAAAAATGATGTCTCTGTAAAATCAGGTAAAATACCATATGTTATTCAGAAATTAAGAACTGGGGAAAGTAAATTTACTAGTCAGACCAACAAAGCCCTCACAAGTCTTAATTTTGATGAGAATTGTTTTTATATAATCTCTCCATTACATAGGCATTAGAAACAAAACTCATATTATAATTTTTTAATCCGGTGCTTTTGTTTTTTACTTGGCTTACTGGCAGCCTAGGTTCTCATCACTACATCCTTATTTCCTTGGTGATGAATAATTATGATTATATGTGGTCTACAAGCTATTTAGTCTGATTTAGCCATCTTGAACCTTAATAAAATAAGCCTTATTCCTGTTTTAACTAATTACGTGGAAAAGCTGAGCAAGTTATGAACTTGGTGGAAAGGACAACTACAATGCTAGCAGGAAATAGTATCACTTGAATCTATTCAATATTTAAATGTTGGCAGCTTTTGAAAGTAGGAATAGAGAAATGTGACTTTGGGAGTTTGTGAAAAACTACAAATTAACTATGTCCTTCTGTTATGATATTATCCGTCTAATTCTAATAAAGTGACGTCCATATCCAGCCCGATTCCCATGAGCACCGTTACTTAAGGTATAACATTGGTACCTAGAAACAGAACACGAAGTACATTCTTTGAATATATATGCTTACATGAGGAGAGTGATTGATGTTTTTTCTGTTATTTCATGTTATTTGAAAAAATATTTAAAGCCCTTATTGCTCCTCGAACTTCAATAAAAATGTAAATGATAAACATTGCTGCAAGCACACCAACTATATTTAAAAAAAAACTTTTCTGAAGGACAGGAATAAAAACAAAATAAAGGTAGTTGAATTCACAGTAAAATGAAACTAAGAACATTTCTTACCACTTTTTTTTTCACACTGCGATTTTTTTGTTCGACAGATGAACAAATCAATGAACTTTAATAAGCAAAAGTACCTTTTCCTAATCTTACCAATTTTTCTTTAAACCATTATAATTTCCCTATCATTTTTTTAGTTCAGTCTAACAGATTGCTTTATTGAAATTAAAGACTATAATTACTTTTCTGGTCATATAGATCAAAATGAACTTTTCGTTATCAGCAGGTAGACTCTTTGCATGTCTTGATCAAATACTTTGTAGAATTTTTTCACCCACATTTAAAACTTGAAAAGTAATTTAATATTCTCCTAAATGTTTCATAATCATGCCCTTTACTTAGCAAAGAGACTGTTATTACATACCAGTGTTTTTATCGTGCTTTAATTTGTACTTAGAAGATTTGATTTTTGCTCTTTCTTTCTATATAAAATTAACTGGCAATGACTTTCTACTAATGATGAATTGCATAAAAACTTTCGTGTCTAAAAGTCTTTATTGAAAATATAAACAGTAAAATATCTTTCTTAGAAATTTTAAGTGAGATCAAAGCCAATATACTCTTTAATAATTAAGTGTCTTATAATATTCATTAAATTAAAAATACTTTCCATAAAAATATTTCATAGCAAGTTATTAATAAATTTAATAAAATAAAGAGCAAAATATACCAACTTCTTTTTTAAAAGTATATATATGTATATGTATATATAAAACAATCTACTAAATGCTTTAAACATAGGAATTGAAACAAAAAATATAACTCTAGTAATATTTAAGAATATAAAAAATGATCCAAACTACAGAACAATATAAATTTCACTAAAGCAGTGATCTTTGGTTGGTTTTCTGAATCTTAGATCTACTTGAGAAACAGAAGTTATCAGCTTAATGGTTTGCAAGGTAAGTTTTCATTTATACCATGGAAAGAGAATAAGGACTGACAATTGAAGCATCAACCATATGGAAGAAGCCAAATTGCAGAGATATACTAGAAACACATCCTCACCTGGAATTCATACAATGGAGTATGCAAGAGAAAAGTACCAAATATACAACCGTTTTAAAGATCTGTATATTTATTTACATCCAAAATGTGGCCCTCTATTCTGGTCTCCCCTCATAGAATCACTTCCCCCTCCCCTTTTCTGAGAGGATGGAACTCCCCTGAGTATTTCCCCACCCTGGCACATCTAGTATCTACCTGGTTAGGCACATAGTGTTCCACTGAGGACAGCCATGGTAGCCCTGTTCAGGAGAAAATACCAGAGTCAGGCTACAGCTTTAAGTTGAGCCTCCACTCTAGTTGTTGGGGAACCCACAGGAAGACTGATGTGCATGTCTGCTATGTATGTGCTAGGGGCTCCATTCCAGCACATGTATGTTTGGCTGGTGCCTCAGTCTCTGAAAGCTCCTACCAGTCCAGGTTAGTTGTTTCTGTTGGTCTTCCTGTGGGGTTCTGATCCATTACAGGGACTTCAATCCTTCCCCTAGTCTTCTAAAAGAGTCCCCAACCTCTGTCTAGTGTTTGCCTGTGGGTATCTGCATCAGTTTCAATGAACAGATGGGTGAAGTCTTTCAGAGAAGGGTTAACATACACTCTTGTCTACAAGTACAACAGAGTATCATTAATAATGCTAGGGATTAGCTCTTGCCCATGGGACAGATTTTAAGTTGGGTGGGTTATTGGTTGGCTATTCTTTCAGCCTCTGCTCCATCTCTGTCTCTATATTTCCTATAGATAGGACAATTTTTGGGTCAAAAGTTTTGTGGGTGAGTTGGTATCCTAATCCCTACATTGCAGGTCCTGCCTAGCTACAGGAAGTGAAGTCTTCAGGTTACATGTCTCTCTCCACTGTTAGGCTTCTCTGCTAAGGTCACCCACATTGACTTCTAGGAGCCTCCCCAGGCCATGTCTTTGGAATTTTCTAGAGACTCCCATCAGCCCCAACACACCTGGAGGATGCAGATTTCCATTCATTTTCCTGTGTCTCTCCATACCTGATCCTGCCCCCCATTCTGCTCCTGCTCCCTACTCCTATCCAGTTCCCTCTCACCCTCTGTCTCTTTTGATTATTTTGTTTCCCCTTCTAAATGGGATTGAAATATCCTTACTTGGGCCTTCTTTCTTGTTCAACTTAGTATCTGTGGAGTGTATCATGGGCATTCTGTACTTTTTGGCTAATACCTACTTATCAGTGAGTACATATGCATGTCTTTTAGGGTCTGGGATACCTCACTCTGTGTGATATTTTCTAGTTCTATCCATTTGCCTGCAAAATTCATGAGGTTCTTATTTTTAATAAATAAATAGTATTCCATTGTGTAAAAGAACCACATTTAATGTATCCATTCGTCTGGGTTGCTTCCAGTTTCTGGCTATTGCAAATAATGCTATGAACACAGTGAGGCATGTGTCCTTTGTGGTATGATGGGGCATCTTTTGGGTATATGCCCAGGAGCTGTACTATTTCCATTTTTTTGAGGAACACCCTGATTGATTTGCAGAGTGCCTTACCAGTTTGTATCTCACCAGTTATGGGTGGAGTTGTTCCTCCTTCTCCACATCCTCACCAGCACCTGCTGTCGCTTGAGTTTTTAGCCTCTCCTCTTTAATCAGCACAGTCCTTGTCTCTAGGGTGACTTGTCTTTCTTTCTTTCCTTTTTCCTTCCTTCCTTCCTTCTTTCCTTCCTTTCTTTCTTCCTTTTTTCTTTTTTATTGGATATTTTCTTTATTTACATTTCATTGTTTTCCCATTTTGTGTCTCCCCTTTGGAAACCCCCATCCCATCCCCCCTCCACTGCCTCTTTGAGAGTATTCCCCTACTCACCCAACCACCCATTCCTGTCTTCCTGTCCTGGCATTTCCCTACACTGGGGTATTGAGCACCCTCAGGCTAAAGGGCCGCTCCTCCTACTGATGTCCAACTAGGCCATCCTCTGCCACATATGTTGCCAGAGCCATGGGTTTCTCAATGTGTGCTCCTTTGTGGTGATTCAGTCCCTGGGAGCTCTAAAGGTTCTGGTTGGCAGATATTGTTGTTCTTCCTGTGAGGTTGGAAACCCCTCCAGCTCCTTCAGTCCCTTCTCCAACTCCTCCATCTGGGACCCCGCAGTGCTGTCCAATGAGTGGCTTCAAGCATCTGCTTCTGTATTTGTCAGGCTCTGGCAGAGCCTCTCAGGAGACAGCTATATCAAGCTCCTGTCAGCAGTGACTTGCCTTTCTTAAGAGTAAGTAGGAAGTCTTTTTATAAATAAGGTTTCAACCAATGTAACATAAGCACAGGTGACTCATGAGAAACATGGCTGACATGTTCAAATGCATAATGCTCGGGCACTGTATTTTGGATGACATTAATTTATTAATAAATTGTATATAGTCAAAAAAGAAATAAGGTTTTAGTAGAAGTAGTATGAAAGAGGGAATGGGAGAATAAAAAAATAAAATTCGTTATGTAAATGTATGAAACTGACAAAAAATGTTTTAAAAAATAGAATTCCAGTGGCTAATGAGATGGCTTAATGGTTAACAACACTGGCTGCTCTTCCAGAGAAAACAAATTTTAGTGCTAGCACCCAGATGGTGGTTCACAACCTTCTGTAATTTCAGTTTCAGGGAATATGATGCTCTCTTCTGGCCTCTGAAGGTACCAACATTCCAGTGGTGAAATATATATATATCCATACACATATGATAAAATTTCTAAGAAAAAAATTAATTAAAGATAAAAATTTTAAAGAAATATTTGAAAAATTTATACAAATAGTCTGAACTGGTGTGTATACTGAACAAAGTAACCTAGACCCAAAAAGGCAAACACTACAAATTCCATCTTATTTGGGGAATCCTAGCTGCAAATCTTCAAATTTAAGTATGTAACCACAGAAGCCAGAAACATAGACAGTGAGCCTGTAGGGTGGGGTGGGGGGGGAGAAGGTTTTCTAGAGAAGGGGAGAGTAGGACAGTGGTGCTATAAAATGGGGAAGTGGAAAAGTGGATGATGACTTCATCTGTGAAGGAGAGAGGCAGGCTAATGAGGAAGGTAGGAAATATACACTATACTTACATTTGAAAAATATACTTACATTTGAAAAAGCCATAGATAAAGACCATCATATGTGTACTTAAAATACATAACACATATACATAAGTAAGCCTAGATATTTTATATTATTTTATTTTCCATGTAAGAGTTTTGCCTACATATATGTAAGTGAATAATGAAAACACGTGGTTCCTACAGAGGCCAGAAGAGGGTGCCAGATCCTCTAGCAACAGCTATAGATTGTTATAAGCCACGGCATGGGTGCTCAGAACCAGTGGGTCATGCGCAAGAGCACCACACACTTTCAGTCTCTAATCCATCTCTCCAGTTCCTATATATAAAATTTAAATGGAGTTATGCCACTTGGGATGATAATACTTCCTACTAGAGCCACAGATTTCTTAACAAAATCGAAGCATTCAGGCAAGAGAATTCTCTCTTTGAATTGTTGGTTAAGGGAGTACAAGAGACTTTGAAACCAATATAAATATGGCCCTTTCTTATGGTGGCCTTTCAGAATGTGAAGGTAGTAATCCCTCATTGTTAAAGACAGTATACACCTAACACAACACAGCCTTGGAGAAATCAAACAGAAAATATCCTGGCAGCCTCCTCACTGAGTAGTAGTTCTCATAGCATTATAAGGTGCTATGCAAGCTGCCAAGGGAGAAAAGCAATTAACAGTACTGCATAGCTGTAAAGCTTATGAACCACAACAATAACTGGTCTGGCAAGATATTCCCAAGTTGCAATAGAGACACTTTTATCTCGGGAGTAAAAAAAAAAAAAAAATCACATTTAATTTGCTGTTCTTCCTTAGACTCCCTTGTTAATGAATATCTTGACAGTTTCAAGAAGTACTAGTCACATACTTTACAGAATGGTCTCATTATAATTGGTATAATGTTTTCATTATAATTGGTTTGCGTTATTAAACACTTGGGAAGAATAGTACAGAGAAAAAGTACCATTTTCATCATATCATACATAGTAAAGGTGCAGATATTATGAGTTAACATTGTGCATGTCAACTCTCTTCATAAATCAAAGGATTCTGTATTTTCTTTTGCTCAAACTGTTTCAGCTTTGAACATTGTTTTTTTATAATTTTACTCTCCTGCCCTTTTGACGTACATGCTTAAATGTTATTTTTATTTATATTTACATTGTTTTGGCATCTCTATATATCTTGGTACTATAAAATGTTTTAGCCTCATCTTGAATGTATTCTTCATAGTCTTAGAATCATCTTATTTAAGAATATTTCTACTGAGTATGGCACTAGAAAACACAGCCTGGGTGGTAGTAGCACTGCCTAGTACTACTAGAAACATTCTTGGATTTAATCCATCTTCTTTGACAAGACAAGTAAATGTGTTTACTGCCCTAGGCATATAAATATATACATAGTTTGTATCTGTCAGGGCCTATAGGAGGTTAAAAATGATTTTATATTTTTGCTACCAACCTCATTCTTTTACTACATAGACTACTTTAGCCTCTTTCCCTTGCTTATTTTTAATCATCTATTCCTACAATAAAGAACCCAGGTCTAATCACTCACTGTCAATTCCTATTTGTATAGCATGGATATTAATAAATAGTAGTTCCACGATTGTTAATGCAGGTATACATGGTGATAGTTTACCAAGTCTGCTGCTATAGTTAGGTTCAGTTTATTTGCCCTCAAACATCCCATATTTACTCATTTCCATACTTATGTTTACAGTATCTTATTTATTATCCTTTTTATTCTTTGTGAGACAAATGCCTAACAAAGATTTTATTATATTAATCATTTTGCTTATAGCAACTATTAACATGGGCAAGATTCATATTATTTTCACCAAATCTTTGGAACTCATTCATGTTCCAAAAGGAAAAATATCTATATATGTTTAAAAACTCTCCCTTATTTCCTCTAGTTTCTGGAAACTATTTTCGAAGAACAGTGCCTTTAACAACAGGTCATACAAGTGAAAATATGTATTGCTGCTCTTTTTGTGTCTTATCTTCTTATTTCAGTTGTTTGAAGATCACAAATATCCATCAAGACTGTGGTGTGTAACTGAATTTTATGTTTTTTTTAAAATGAAGAGTGATACCTCTTTTCATAAGTACACCAAAACTTGCTTCATTCATCTATCAATACAAATTGAGGTTGATTCATCTTCTTAGGTATTGTTAATGATGATTACATAAACATATATATGCAAGTATCTCTTTGGGATCTTTATTGCAAATATTTTAGATAATATTTAGAAAATAAACTAGTAAATAATATGGAAGTTCTTTTGTACTTTTGGGGAAAACCATACTTTTTCAAATCATCAATGATTATAAGGATTCTGACTTCTTCCCACTCTTAACAGCAGTGTTTATATTAGGTCTTTAGTGCATTTTTCATTAGCATATGAGTTCAATTTCATTTTTTGCAAGTTCAAATCCAATATTTAAAACTTTTCTACTGTGTAGTTTACTACACAGTATTAGTTTACTGTATATTCAAGATTGTATTTCTAATCTCTGTATTATCCTTCATTGGCCTATGTGCCTGCCTTTAGTTTGGTTCCAAAAATTTTTAAGTAATTGGTGTGATTTTAGTATATACTTAAATGAGAGCTTGCAAGACCTGTAAATTTATTCATATCATAAGCAATTACTACAGAATCTAGAGGTTCAAGCAGTCTTGGACTCAAAACAAGGTGAAGTTTATACATTGGGATTTTCTGTATGTAGACTCTAATTTTCCAGCACAATTTACTGAAGATGCTTTTTTTCCTCCACCATCGTTTTGGAGTCTTTGTCATGTATTAAGTAGTTGAATATATGTTTACTTATGTCTGGGTCTTCCACTGTTAGAAATGTCTGTATTTTTGTTTTTGCCAATGTCACATTGTTTATATTATTATTGCTCTGTAATATATATTAAGACTTGGAATTATAATCTACCCAGTTTTATTGTCTTTGTTCAGGATTGTTTTGACTATCTTTGTCTTTTGTGATTCCATATCAATGTTAGGATAGTTTTTTTTTCTATTTCTATGAAAAAATGAGATAGCAATATTTATTGGTGTTGTACTGACTTTATAAATAGATTTTTGAAGAATGTTCATTTCCATATTAGAACTACCGATCTATGAGCATAAAATGTCTATACATTTCTAGTGTCTTTCCATATCTCTTTCTTCAGAACTTTAGTGTTTTAAGAGATCCTTCACTACTCTGGTTAGGGTTTATTCCTAGGTATTTTATTTTTCTTGAGGGTATTGTTAATTGGGATGGTATCCATGATCACCTTCTCCATATGCTTATTGACGCTATAAAGAAAAACTGTTGGTTTGTGCAAGTTGATTCTGTATCTTGCCATATGGCTGAAATTGTCTATCATTTTTTAAAGTATTGTGGTATAAATTTGAGATCTTAATATGTATCCTAATACATCATCTACAAATAGCAATTGTTTGAGTTCTTCATTCTCTATTTGTATTTCTTTAAATCCCTCGTCTTATTGCTTCAACTTGCATTTTGAGCACAATATTGGAAACCAGTAAAGACAGTAGACATCCTACCTCATTTCTGACTTCAGGGGGATATCTTCAAGCTTCCCTGCACTTAGGATGATGTTGTATGTGGGTTTCTAATATATAGATTTTATTGTGTTGAGGTGTGATCACTCTAGCCCTACATTCTCTAGTAATTTTATCATGAAGGATATGAGGTTCTGTCGAGGCCTTTTTCTGTGTTTATTAAAATGATCATGTGACTTTTACACTTAATTTATATAGTTTATTACATTTATTGACTTGTATATGTTAAAGCATCCATACATTTCAGGGACAAACCAATCTTGATGATGATATATAATGTTTCTATGCCTGTCTTTTAATTATTTTTAGTCTATATATTATATTTTATTGTTTATTCTATGTTCATTAAGGATACTGCCCTGTAGCTTGTTGTTGTTGTTATTGTTGTTATTGTTGTTTCTTCATCTGGTCTGGGTATTCAAGTGATACTAGCTCTATAGAAAGAGTTTTAGAATTCTGTGTCTGTTGCTATTTTCATTAATTAGAGTTGTCTGTATCTTTGAATGTCTGGTAAAATTCTCCTGGGAATACATTTGGTCCTGGACTTTTTGTAGCTAGAAGGCTTTTGATTTTCATCTCATTTGTTATCAGTCTCTTTCACTTGTTGATTTATAATTGCTCTAGTTAGTGGTTTGACTAAATCTAGAAACTCATCCATTTCTTTTATGTTTTCCAGCTTAATGGAGTTCAGGTTTTTAAAATATTTTTTATAGTATTATGATTTTTCTTGGTGTCTGTTGTAATGTTTCCTTCTTCATTTGTGATTTTGTAATTGAGGGTCCCCTCTTTTTTTTCTTTTGGTAATTGAAGCAAGGGTCTGTAATTTTGCTTATCTCTTACACTTATTGATTCTTCATATTGTTTTCTTTCTATTTTACTAATGTCTGCTCTAATTTTTATTATTTTTTGATGTTTACTAGGTTTGATTTGTTTTACTTTTCTTCCCCTAATTTTTGAAAGCAGCATCATTAAGCCATTTATTTATTCTTTTTTCTACACTTGATCTTACCCAAAAGGCCGAGAAGTGATTTATTCTCTTTTTCTATTAATTTATATATTTATTCAGTTTACCTCATTATTGCAGCCCCTTCTGTCTTCCCAGGTCTCCCCCCACCCCCACTATCATGCATACAGCTCTTCATTCTAACAACCCCTCCACTTCTCCTCTGAGAAGGAAGAGGTCCCTCATGGGTTCTAAAAAGGGAAAATGAGGACAGGGGATGGCATCTGAAATATAAATAAATAAAATATCCAATAAAAGAAAAGAAAAAATTAAAAAACAAGAGAAAAACAAACTAACAAAACAAACCAAACAAACAAACGGAATACATACTGCACTACATACCATAGGAAACACTGGGAAGTTTGGATACTACTGGGGAGGTGGATGAAGCCCAGAAGTGACCTGTGGTAGTTTGAGCCTTGATGCCTACAGTTTGTAGTTGTATGGCACAAGGTTTTCAGATAAGGGCAGAGCTCTGACTTTGGGACTCATGATATATAAGGCTTATGGGAAATGAGGATAAGGTGGTCAGTGACACTCACCAGGCTAGACCCCAAAGGAGGATATGGGATATCTGGGTTTCTAATGCAGGGGTGGACACAGCACAGAAGCACCAAGTAATCTTTACCCTCCATGTGCTTCAGAAAATCTCATACAGCAGTTACCCTTGCTCATGTAACCTATATGGGAACAAAGAGAATGAAAGGACCACACAAACCTCATTAGTCTCCAATTAAGGACCAAGCATGATTCTGAAAACTAGATTATAAGGTACCAACTCCAGGAACAGACCATTAAAAAAAAAAAAACAGAAAAAATAGGGTCATAAAATTCTCCTCCAAAGAACACCCTGAAGATAAGCACTAAAATGAAGAAATATCTGAGAATGGGCTGTCTGTCCTGGGCAGCCCTATTTCATCCTGTTGCTAAATGTTCATGACAAAGGAATGAAGACCACTGCCCACCTGTGACTCCCTAGCACCCATCAATGAAATTTTTGATTATCTAATCCTTCTAGAGAATTTCCTCAGTTTTCTGTAAGAAGACCTAGATGCCTTTGTATGGGCTCACCATATCAAAAAAGTATTGACTCCTGTATGCTGGTTGTTTCTGCAGAAGAAACACTCTTTGTCTTTAAATACTATCTGAGTCTGAGGTCTTCCTTCAGTGATTTTTGGACCTTATAATATAGCTTCAGACTTTGACTCTCAGCAGCTAGAGGAGCTTAATTTTTTTAAGGACTTCAAATGAGGCAAACATAAAATTCATGGCTTTGACAAAGAAAAGAATTTCAGATCTAGACTGTATGAAGCAAAGTTGGAGATTTATTCAAAGATTTTTTATAAAAACTTTAGAAGGGGAAGCTGAGAGAAAGAAGGCACTCATTGAAAACAAGTTGCACATATCTAAGAATATTTAGGTGTTCTTCTCAACAAAGAGTCACATAAAGTAAGACATATCTACCAGTTAGTATTAGTTTCTGATTTGGGAGTTATAATAATGTGTCTTAACATTAGCCACATATACCGTTTTGGTGACTTTCAGTTTACATCTCAAGGTTACTAAGAAACATTATTTTACTTTTTTCTTCTATTTTTTTGTAGTTGAAATTATAGGGTAGTTTTGGAGATAGTCTGTAGCGTTATTATAATGTGCTAAAATAAAAGCAGAGGTTACTAGGGTTGAACAAGAGTTTTCTGGTGAAATTCCTGGGAAAGTGCAAGTTTCAGCAGGGAAGGAAGAAAGGCCTTAAGCTAGAATTTTTGCTTTTCAGCTGTCTAACAGCTTCAACCACACTCTGAAATTAGAGGCACTTTTCTTCTTATATTCTGTTAATTTTCTTTGTTTTTCTATCATGCCTTAACCATATATGTTTAAAACAATAATTAATTTTTACTGTTTTTCAATCATCTCATATTTGATTGTTAAATCCTCATTTACCTGTCACAAGAAAAACATACTCCTCTCTGTTCTTCCCTTGACATAATGACAAGAGTAGATACAAACACTTCAATTGTCTATTTTATATTATGTGCTCATAGTTGAGATTTGAACAGGCCCTTAAAACTAGGTAGACAGAGATGAACAT
Organism: Rhabdomys pumilio; assembly: GCA_030674055.1. Lineage (NCBI taxonomy): Eukaryota > Metazoa > Chordata > Mammalia > Rodentia > Muridae > Rhabdomys > Rhabdomys pumilio. The sequence continues at coordinate 57,853,999 of JANHMN010000005.1, forward strand.
CTCCTGTTGATCTGAGTTCATGTATGTATTCTTGATTGTAAAGCATTTCCAACCATAATCATTCCCACCTGTAACTTGACAATGAATCCTTACAAATGTATTATGAAAATTACCACCCTATTGAGACATTTGAATCTTCAAATCTGTTTTTTTCTTAGTGAAAGAACATAAATAAAACCATTTTTCTCATGTGTTTAATTTTTGTCGTTGACAACACAGTAGGATAGAGAAACTGAATTAAGTTCAGGATTTGTGGTTAAGAGACTTTTATTAGAGATGGAGATGTAGGTTATATTAAGATAAAAATAAATTCTCATGACTTTTATTTTGATTAAACTACAGTTCTAATTTTTTTGAGCTTTAGTGCCCAGAATCATTCTATCAGAAAAATATCAGGAATTTAAAAGCACTTTAACCACCATAATCATATAAAATGTATGGTTAAAATTTGAGGACTAGTCTTTAAAACACAGTAGCAGATAGTGTACTTTGAGATATGATCAAATCCCCTTTTCTTGATTTTGACAATTTACCTAACATCATTTTAGGGACTTCTGAATTCCTATCTTTAGCTTTCTGTGTTAGCAATTGTTTACTCATTTATATTTTTATTAGTTATTTTTAGAAAATGTGAATTAACTCTCATCACATTTGTTTCAACATTTATTTCTGTCAGAAGTCTATATTTTTTAGTTAAGTACAGTGAGACTTCTACACAGGAAAAAAACAGAACAAAATGGAATATCACAGCACACACAACAAATTGAATCTCATGGAAGAAAATAATCTGAGAAAATAAGACTTCCTATAAACGTTAGATTTACTTAGATTCCTATAGAGAATAAATCAAAGCAAAAGAATGCATTTTTAAATGGCTTATATATTATTTATGTGGTAGAAAAATTCTAGCATCCTGTAACTTACATTAGAGTATTGTGGAGATAAATATACTTTACAAGATTTACTAATACAGACATGGTTTGTATTTTCTTCACCTGGTTTTGTAGAATGCTGGGTTTTCTCGAATACCTGTTCAAAATCTGGAGGTCTTCAGAATATATTATTCATGTGATTCTTGAACCAAATCACTGTATATTCTTTCACATTGACTATCTCTCTTTTTTCTTGTTCTAAGCTGCCAAAATTGCAGTTTGCAAACATACTCCTAATGGCCAGTAAGGGCAAAACTGACTGCTTTTGAGATGAGCTGACATTTATGTAGTGATTGACATTGCCCAGTACAAAGAAGACAAAGACTGAATTAACAATCATCTGCTGACAGAGTTCTACAGACAACTTGCAGCTTCTCACTTTTCAGATCATTTTGTATCTATTTGCTTATTTGCATAGCATACTTACTCCTAGATTGCATTTAAGTGAGCTATGTTCCTGCCCAAGAGAACCAGAAAACATCATTTTTTATGCAAAAGCTATGCCTTATGCATACCCCTTCACTCTTATTAAGTAAAGTAAGGGCTACTGCTTTTTGCTCACATTGTTGTTTTTCAGTTGAAGACAGAAATTAATGATATCAAACAAGTTGGACCCAGATGCTACCCTAAAGGTGAGAATGGCCTAGTTATAGCTATAGTTATACGGCAGATAAACTTGCTTCCACTTATGTAGAATGTTTTCATGGTTAGTTTTAACCATAAACAAATGAATAATATATGAGGGGATCTCCATTGTGTACCTTGCTGCTCTGAAACCTGACAGCAGATGAATACTCAGGGTTCTAAGGATCATCTTGGAACATGGAAAGGTATTCCATGAAAGTCTCTCAAACGGTGGCTTAGAGTTCTGATGCTGTTAACATTGACAAAACAGCAAATAAATCTGAAGATGGAAAACAGTACATGTAAATTTGGTGATAGACAATACTGGTTAATATTACTTTTCCTTACATTATTAGAAGAGTCCATTGAAAATATATTATGATGCAAACTTTAGTACATATAATCATCATTTGGCTTTTAAGATTGACATTCTGTACACAGTCAGGTCAAAGGTCAGCCCAGACAAGTTGATAAAAATGTTATTTTATAACCAGTGACAGCAGTACATTAATATACTCTATTCTAATCTGTGCTGAGATATATAGACATATTATACATAGGAAAATTCAATACTTAGACAGCTAGAGGGAGCAATGGGTTGAAAAAGAGACAGAAAGAAACACTACAATGAATCATGCCTGTATACACATACTTGGTTTCACTGAGAGTGCTTGCTGGCAATTAAGAAAGTTAAGATACTCATATCATACAAATAAATAGATGGAGGCCCTGGCTTTCCTGGTGGTTATATTTTAGAGTAATCATGTTCACGTCTGTTAGAACTTACTTTCGAATTGTAAGTTATACCTATACATTTCAAAAAGACAGAGAATGGATTAAAAATGATAAACTCCTTTGAGAAAAATGTTCTAATAAATTTGACTTTTTAGTAAACTTCTAAAGGATTAGAGGTTATCAGAGGATATACATCAGTTGTTAATGGATATATTCATTATACAGCTTTGGACTTGTTCCCAGGAAGAAACTCAAAAGAGACGTGTCATCACAAGAAGTAAGTCACAGGCTGCTAATGTTTGGTCTCATGGACTACTGCAGGAATTGGGAGCCGTCTATATATTGAATATTCTCAGTTAGTTTTATAGGCTTGGTAATTATCGTAATTTTTGGAATTGTTAAGCAAATATATTCACAAACATCAGTGTAGGTAGTAGCACTATGTAAACTGATTTGAATTCCCGTCACTAATATATCCAAGCATAAATGTCAGGTATAAGTGAAATAAGTCTTAGTGTACCTTATAACTAGTGAGTGATCCAAAGCATTTCCAAAGACTGAGGGTATGTGAACTAAATAAAGCAGAACTACTGTTTAAATACATAGTTTTGAGGCAAACATTTTGGTGAAAAACTGCAATCCCAGGACTGAGGAGAAGAGGCAGAAAGATCAGGCGATTAAAGTCTAGCCTCATCTACATAGTAAATTTGAGGCAAACTGTCACTACATGATGCAATCTAACAAAAAAAATCAGTCTAGTAAATAAGATATAAGATATACTAAGATTTGACTATGGAAATTTTGTTTAAGTAAGTGAGTTTTAGTTTTGTGTCCTCTGGTTTGTAACAGAAATCAAGTTACATTAATTATTTGTGCTCTATTATAAGTAATCCCTAACTTCAGCAGCTTAAGCAACAAATGTTTATTATGTCATTCATCTGTAAGTATGTCTCAGGAGTCCAAGAATAACTGAAGAAAGTGTTTTTTTTTTCATTGTTTCATTTATGTACATTCCAAAGGTTGCCTTGGTTCCTGAACCCCTTCCAAACATTCTTCACCCTCCACCCCCATCTTTGCCTCTGAGTGGGTACTCCTCATCCCCCACCTAACTCTCCACTCCTCCATCCCTGATTCCTACTCTCCACCCCCCCAACTTTCCACCAACCCCCACATCCCGCTTCCCTGGGACATCAAGTCTATACAGAATTAGGCTTATCCTTTCCCACTGAGGCAGGATAAGGCAGCCCTCTGCTTCATATTGCCTGGGACCCCGGATCAGCCCATGCGTGCTCTTTGGTTGTTGGCTTAGTCTCTGAGAGCCCTCATGGGTCCAGCTTAATTGATTCTCTTTGGACCGGGGTTTCTAAAGTGGCTCCATTTAAGATGTAAGTCTGACCTTTTATCTTTAATAATCAATTGGAGCTAAAAGAATCAACTTGGGATAGAGTAGTAAATTTAAAGGAGAAAGAATGTTTCAAGACAGGGGAAGACACCATGGTACATTTTATGACCTCATATCTGATGTTGTGTACTGTCTTCTCTCTTTTGTTTGATTTTTTTTAAGGAGCAAATTGCCAAGTTTGCCCACAGAGAAGAGGAATTAGGCTTTACCATTAAAGAAAGGAATAAGAACAATTTTGTAAATATTTAAAACCACCTTTGTAGATAATTTTGCCAAGTGCACAAAATAATATATCCTTTGGGAGAAGGGACTGAGAAAAACAAGCAAATACCTCCTGCAGAATGCCATCCAGAGAATACAAATATTACGGTTTATTATTCACTAGAAACCATACCTTGAAGAACATTCAGTGAAAACAGAAACTCCAGAGATTAGAGTTATGTTCATATTTGTCTTTGTGACTCTTCTGTTGTTTGCATAAATATTTTGTGATTATAACAGACTATTTTAAGTGGATAACAGTTTAAGTTTCATCATATACCAACTAGTGCTAGTCCTTACTATAAAAAAAAATCTAATTTTATTTTAATTAAAATGCAACAATATTATATATAAATAAATATGTATATAAGCAAAACTGCAGAGTTCATTAGATGTTCTTTACATGCACATATTCATTGTGATGGCCATGCAATATTGGAGAACCCATCAAGTAGCTCCCCGCTTCTCAGCTGTCTAATTCCTTGTAGCCCTTAATTTTGGAGTGAGGCCCTTTGAGATTTCCCCCATCTATGGTGACATGCCAACTGGTATTCTACAACATTTTAATAATTACATCGATGCATTTTCATAACTCACATAATTTAAAAATAATTATAGCACCATCTATTTGTGATAAGTCTTCATTTTATCCTTTTCACTTGATTTTACTTGTTTGTACAGGACTTTGAATATATCATCCCATACTCTCCTGGGATTTAAGATTTATTCTTAGAGATCTGATGTTCTTTATTTATTTAAATTTCATTAAATGTGATGATCCACATATCTTTCACTACTTTAAATTTCTCTTTTAATCAGATTTTTAAAAGTTACATTTTCTTTATTTTTTGCATACCCATGTATAACCTGTGTGTGTGCTTATGACATGGCAATGTGTACAGTATTCAATGGGTACCACTTGAACAACCTGTTGACTCTTTTGCTAGTGTGGACTCCATAGATTGTACTCAGTTTATCATACTTGGTAACAAGTGTTCTAATCCCTGATGATAAGATGCTGCCTCCTTTATGTTTGAAAATTTAATGAGTTTTCTGAACCTCAGTTTGAATTAGTTTTTGAGTTTTTTATTAATTTATTCTCTCATATATTATATCATAAACATAATTTACCTCCCTCCTCTCCTCCCCTACCAGTCCTTCCAAGGTCCCCTCTACCCTCTCCATACACTCCTCTTCTATTTCCCTTCAGAAAAAGAATGGCCTCCCAGGGATTGCAACCAAACATGTTATCAATTTGTAATACAACTAGACACTTTCCCTTATATTACGGCTGCATAAGGCAAACCAGCAGGAAGACAAGAATCTCCAAAACATGCAAAAGCTTCAGAAACAACACCCACTCCCTCTGTTAAGAGCCCCACACAAAAATCAGGCTACACAATTATAACATTTGTTCAGAGGCCCTTGGTTAGACCCATGCAGGCTCCCTGATTGTTGGTCTAGTCTCAGTGAGTCCCTATGAGGCCAGGTTTGTTGGTTATGTGGGTTTTCTTGTGATGTCCTGCACCCTTCTGGATCCCACATTTCTTCTTTAACATTTTCAAAGCTGAGGACTGAATCCAGGGCCTTGCACTTGCTAGGCAAGCACTTTACCACTGAGCTAAATCCCCAAACCCATCTTTACCTTTTTCCTTGAGCTCCTCCTAAAGTGTGGTTGTGAGTCTCTACATCTGTTTCCATTGGTTGCTGGATGACGTCTGTCCGATCATAATTGGTCTAGGCACCAATGTATGAGTATAGCAGAATATCACTAGAAATCATTTCATTGACAATTTTTTTTTTCCATTTGTATTTTGTTCTATCCTGAGTCTTTGGGTTATCAAACCTCTGGTTTCTGGAACTCCAGACAGCATAAGGGATAGGTTCCGTCTTGTGATATGGGTCTCAAGTGGGACCAGTCATTTGTTTCCCACTTCCATAATTTCCATGCCACTTTTACCCCAGAACACCATGCTGGCAGGAAAAATTGTAGGTAGAAGGTTTTGTGGTTGGTTTGGTATGCCAGGTGCTCCACTGGAAGTCTTGCCTGGTTATACAGCATGGCCAGTTCAGGCTCTACATAGCTCATGATTTGTAGTCTTGGCAAAGATCACCCTAATAGAGTCCTGGCAATGTCCATAGCACTAGGTTTCAACCTTGCCCCCCAACTGCCCCCCAGTTCCAATTGTCTTTCCCAGTACTATCTTCATCTTCCTGGCAGCTGATCCCTCTGGTTCCTGTCCCAACACATGTCTAGTCCCCACATAATATCTATTATATGTCCTTTCTGAGGTAGATTCATATATTCCCGCTTTGTTATTACTCTCTTGGGGGGTCTATGAATTGTAATTATGATTATCCTTTACTTTTAAGTGGATACATATCATGTTTGGCTTTCTGGGACTGGATTGCCTCATTCAGGATGACTTTTTTTTTTTTTCTGGTTATATCTATTTGCCTATTAATTTCACGATGCCACAGTTTTTTTATTGGATATTTTATTTACATTTCAGATGTTATCCCCTTACCCCATTTTCCCCTTGCCCAGGAACCCCCTATCTGATACCCCCTCCTCCTGATTCTATGAGGATGTACTCACACTCACCCACCCATTCCCACCACCCCACCCTCAAATTTCTCCCACACGGTGTCCAGTCTTCATGGGACCAAGGATCTACTCTCCCACCTATGCCCGACAAGGCCATCCTCCCCTACATATACAACTGGAGCCATGAGTCTCTCCCTATGTGCTCCCAGGCTGGTGGTTTAGATCCTGGGAGCTCTGGTTGGTTGGTATTTTTGTTCTCCCTATGGGACTGCAAACCATTTCAGCTCCTTCAGTTTTCTCTATAACTCCCCCCTTGGCAATCCCATTGTCAGTTCAATAGTTAGCTGTGAGCACCACCTCTGTATAAGTCAGACTCTGGCAGACCTCTAATGAGACAGCTCTATCAGGCTCCTGTCAGCATGCACTTCCTGTCAGCTTCTACCTTTGATGACTGCACATGGGATGGATACCCAGGTGGAATGGTCTCCAGAGCATCTTTGCAATAGGATGGAACACCTTTTGAGTATATGCCCAGGAGTGGTAAAGCTGGGTCTTGAGTTTGATTAATTCCCAGTTTTCTGAGAAAGTGCAATAGTGATTTTCAAATTGGCTGTACAAGTTTGCCCTCCCATCAGCAATGAAGAAATGATTTCTTTACTGTACATTTACATCAGCATGAGCTGTCATGATTACAGATTTTAATCTTAACCATTCTGACAGGCATATGATGGAATCTCAGAGTCATTTTGATTTGAATTTCTCTGATGGCTAAGGATGGTGAGCATTTCTTCAAGTGCTTCTAGGCCATTTGAAATTTCTCTGTTTAGAATTCTCTGGTTAAGAGTCAACTAAGCCGGGTGGTGGTGGAGCATGCCTTTAATCCCAGCACTTGGGAGGCAGAGGCAGGCGGATTTCTGAGTTCGAGGCCAGCCTGGTCTACAGAGTGAGTTCCAGGACAGACAGGGCTACTCAGAGAAACCCTGTCTCAAAAAAACCAAAAATAAAATAAAATAAAATAAAATAAAATAAAATAAAATAAAATAAAATAAAATAAAATAAAATAAAATAAAAAAATTAGAGTCAACTAACCTGGACACTTGGGCGCTCTCAGAGACAGAACTGAGAGACCTAAGGGAAGGCCCAGAAGCATAAACTTAACCAAAGAATCAGATCCCAGAATGAAACACATCCAGGCAGCTGCAGCTGCTGAGAGTCATCTGTCCTATTCCCTTCTGCACTTACACTCAGAAGATAAAGTTTCCTAACAACCCTAGCAATCTTCCTACTGGGATTCTTTTCTGCACTCAAGAGAGGACATTCTCACTGCATAAGGTTGTATTGATTTTGGCCATTCAGACTGGCATAAGATGATCTATCAAAGTAGTTTTTATTTGAATTTTCCTGTAAGTAAGACTTTACATTTTCTTAAGTGTTTCTGAGCCATTTGTGACTCAGTTTTTGTGAATTTTCTGTTTAGATTTGTACCTTATTTTTAAATTGGGTTGTTTGGTTTTTTGACTTCCAGTCTTTTCAGTTCTTTATACATTTTAGAATATAGATATAGATTAGATATAGATATAGATATAGATATAGATATAGATATAGATATAGATATAGATATAGATATAGATATAGATATAGATATAGATATATAGATGTTATACTTAGTAATAATTTTTCTTATTCTGTAACTTGCCACTTTGTCCATATGATGATGTTTTTTTATACACAGATGATTTCAGTTTTATAAAGCTTCATTTATTTACTGTTGTTCTTGATGTCTGTAGTATCAGTGTTCTTTTCAGAAAGTCTTTCTCCATTCAAATGAATTTAACACTATTCCCCAATTTTACTTTTTATCAGATCTGGAGCATCTGGCATTATGTTGATGTCCTTTATCCATTTGAAGATTAGTTTTCTGCAGGGTGATAAGTATGGATCTATGTGTATTCTTCTCTCTGCAGCCATCCAGTTGACCAACACCATTTGTTGAAGATGTTTTCTTTTATCCAATATGTATTTCTGATATCTTTATCAAAAATCAGAAATCCATTGGTATGTGGACTCATATCTATGTCTTTAATTTGATTCCAATGATCAATATATCTATTTTTATGTCAACACAATACTTTTATATCATTATTGTTTATTATAATTAATTATTATTATGACTATAGCTCTGTAGTACAATTTGAGATCAGGGATTATAATATCTCCAGTAGTTTTATGATTATTCAGGATTATTTTAGCTATTTTGGATTTTTTATGTATGTGTAATTTCATATGAAGCTGATAATTGTCCCTTCAACTTCTTTGGAGAGTTTTGTTAAAATTTTGCAGTGAATGCATTGAATCTTTAGATAGTTTTTGGTAGGACAGTGATTTTTACTATGTTAATCTCACTGACCTATGAAACATAGAAAGTCTTTTCATCTTTTGATATTGTCTGAAATACCTTTCTTCAATATCTTCAAGCTTTTAATCTTACTAATCTTTCACTTGCTTGGTTTCAGTTACCTCAAGGTATTTGTTTTGAATCTATTATTAAAGGTATTATTTCCCTGATTTCTTTTTCATTCCATTTATCATTTGTATATCGAAAGGTTACTGACTTTTTTGTGTTAAATTTTTATTTTGTTACTTTACTGAAAATGTTTATCAGGAGGACATTTATTAATGCAATCATATTATCTGCAAATATACATGCTTTGATTTCTTCTCTTCCTATTTTTATTTCCTTGATCTTTAGTTATCTATTACTCTAGCTAAGACTTCAAGTACTATACTGAATGGATAATGGAGTGTGTGGACTCCCTTGTCCTATTTTTAACTTTAGTAAAAATGCTTTGGGCTTCTCTTCATTTAGGTTGGTGTTGGCTGTGGGCTTGCAATAAATCACCTTATGGTATGTCCCATGTATTTTAGTCTCTCCAAGATTTATTTTTTATCATGAAGGAGCACTGAATTATGTTTAAAGTCTTTTCTACATCTAATGAGATGATTATATAGCTTTTATCTGTCCTACTGTTTATATGGTGAATATTGGTTTACATGGTGGATTACTTTTACTGATTTATATATGTTGAACCATCCATGTATCTCTGGGATGAAGCCTACTTGGTCTTGTTAGATTGCCTTTTTGATAGGTTGTTGAATTTGACTTGCAAGCATTTTGTTAGTATTTTTGCATCTGTGTTCATCAGGAAAACTGTGCTGTGATCTTTTTCCTGTGTTGAGTCTTTATACAGTTTATATATCAGAGTAATTGTGGATTCTTAAAAAGAATTGTTCAATGTTCCTTCTGATTATATTTTTTTTGGAATAATCTGAGATACATTGGCATTAATTCTTTCTTGAAACTCTGGAATAAGTTCTGCACTGAATCCATATGCTCCTTGACTGTTCTTTGTTAGGAGACTTTTTAATTACTCCTTATACTTCAATAAGGGCTATGGATCTCTTTCAATTGCTTAACCATTCGTGACTTAAATTTGGTAGATGATATATTTTAGAAAATTTATTTATTTATTTAGTATTTTTCAATCTAGTGGAATATAGGTTTTTAAAGCATGTTCTTATGGTTCTCTGGATTTCTTTATTGTCTGTTGTGCCTCTCTTTTCATCTCTAATTTTGTTAATTTGGATCTTCTGTTTCTGTCTTTTACTTACTTTGTCTAAGTGTATGATAAGTTTGCTTATTTATTCAAAGAAAAAATTATTTATACGGGCATATGCAATCTGGCAGATGATATCTCTGTTAGTTACACGAACTATAATCCTATAATTGGGTGTGTTGTACTTATTCTTGTCCTGGATCACCAATTGTTTCCGTGCATAGTAGTCAGTTTTACCCTCTAGTTGCCTTCTAAATCTCATATGATATCTTTTAAAGTAGGCCTTACTCTTGACAACTTTCACGAACCCCATCCTGCGGAACAGAGACCAGTTTTCATGAGTTTTAAACTCTTTATTATTTCTGTTGCTGCTAGCCATTTTTCAGTCAATTTAAAAGCAATATTTTGGATCAGATAAGATCAGGGTATTATTATTCTTTCTTTGTATCTGCTGAGATTTACTTTTTGTACAAGTATGTGGTTAGTTTAGGATACTACTTCATGAGCTATTGAGAAGAAGTTTTGTTCTTTTGTATTTGAGTGAAATATTCTGTAAATATCAGCTATGCCCTATGGTTTATGAATTTATTTATCTTCAGCATTTCTCTATTTTTTTTGTCTAGATGACCTGCCTATTGATGATAGTGGAATATCAAAGTCATGTATTATCAGTGCATGAATAACAATATATCATATTTGTTATGTAAGTGTTTCTTTCTTCTATGTACTTTTTTCTATGTACTTTCTACGTACTTTTACTTTTTTTTTTATATAAACTTCTATGTACATTTGTTTGGGACAAAGATGATTAGAAATGCAATATACTCTTGGTAAATTTTTCCTTTTATGAGTTTATAGTGTTCTTTCCTACCTCTTTAGTTTTTATTTAAAATCTCTATTTTCAATTATTCAAATGGTTATACTTACTTGCTATATGTGCTTGAAATATCTTTTTCTACCTATTTACACAAAGGTGATCTATCCTTGATTGTAAATTTTGTCTCTTAGATGTAGCAGAAAGATTGATCCATTTTTAAAATTCAATCGATTAGTTGTTTTATTAGAGAATTGAGACCATTAGTGTTGAGAGATATCAGTGAACCAAGAATTAATATTTGCTCTTTTAACTTCATCTCCTCAAACATTTTTCATGGTGATAAATAATTTTTAAAATAAGTGGGTAGATCCTACCATGGTAGTTGTTCCTGATGAGCAATATTATCTTGTGGACTCTGATGAAACACTACCTTCCATTAATTATTTATTTGTAAAGATGATAATAGCTATCTCATGTTGTTAATCTCTAGGTTGTCTTAACTGTTTTTATTTGTTTTTTCAGTTCATATAATTGAATTCTTCTTTAAGTACTTAGTTTCTGTTTTCTTATTAGGTTCTGTCTGCTTCACCAAAGTCAAATCACTCCTGTGTATCCAATATGCAATTGAAAATTCAGAGGGATTGACGCAAACATATTATGATGGTTTCACATATATCACTGAAACTCTATGCACAGACATCCAGGAAATCATACTACAACTTTTGTATCAGTTGGCAAATAATGCTTAAGGCATGGTCAAGCTTTACTAGGTTTTTAATACATCTAAATCAGACTAAACAGAGAAAAGCTATAGATACTCCTCAGTTCACATAGGACATTTGCCTTCCACAATCCACTTTTTAAAAATTATACTGAAGCTGCCTTCAGCTTTTCTCCATTTTTTTATATACTACAGAGTAATGCATCTAGGTTTTTTTTCACTATAAGGAATCATCTTCTCTGCCTCTCTTTAGGTATTAGATAAGAGAAAGTGATGGTAAATCTCACTAATATTATTCATATGTTTAAATAAATAGTGTATTTATTCTCACTTGTATGGTCTTTAATACCATTACTAATTCACTTTTCTTTTCAAAATAACTGTTTTAATCCACATTCTTTCCATCCATTTCTTTAGACAGAGTTTTATGTCATAGACCATGCTCATGGTCTTGAATTCACAACCAACTATTTCAACCTTGAGAATTCTGAGATTACTAAAGTAGACTATCATACCTGGGTTCTAATAGTCTATGTCAATCATTTTTACCAATCATCATGGGATGTATTTTAAATTCCAGTATCTTACCCTATCTTGTCTCAACACAGCAGACCACACAGCCATGGAATTAAACGTGCAATCTTCATTATCCCTTCCCATCTCTAATTCCAGTCCATGAGTACTATCCCCAGTGTTGTACCTGACAACTTGTTGTGGACACTTCTTCCTCTCTATCTTCATTCTCAGGGTTCTACACAGATTCTGGCATCATACTGAGTTTCCTCTCTGCTGACCCTCTCATATCACCTTCTATTTCATACTCATTTTTTAGTGTTAGCTAACCAGTACCCCCGATGTCTACACCTGAAAAGATCTCAAAAGCATTCCCTACCAGGAAACTCATAACTACCACACACTCCTAAGACCCAAAGATGTCCACAAAAAACAAGGAGTGAATAACCCACCAAACAAACACAAGACCAGCATGAGCACATGTAATTGCAATCATTACATACTAAGATATTTAGATTTCAGCATATACTTGAAAGACACAAAATAATGGTCTAATAAATGCAAAATACTGTTCAAGGCATGATACTGAAAATGGAATCAATAAAGAAAACTCAAAGTGAAGGAAAATTACAAATGAAAATTTAGGTACTTATATATGGACCTCAGAGGCAAGCCTTATTAACAGAATAAAAGAGAGAAGAGACAATATTAGGCATTGAAGACAAGAAAAAAAGAAGACAATACTTTGGTTTAAAATACATTAAATCTCAAAAAATTCTATGTGTAAATCACCCAAAAATCTGGGACACTATGAAAAGACCAAATTTAAGAGTAATAGGGATAGAGAAAGAAGAAATCCAGGAACAGAAAATATTTTCAACAAAATCATAGAAGAAAAATTTTCAAATCTCAAGAAGACAGTACCTATTAAAGTAAAAGAAGCATCCAGAATACAAATAGATTAGACCAGAAAAGCAATTTTCTATGATATATAATAATCAACCCACTAAATATAAAGAACAAAGAAAGAATATTAAAAGTTTCAGGAAAAAAAGATCAAATAACTTTTAAAGGTTGACTTACTAGAATAACATCCAGCTTTCCCATGCAGACACTAAAAGCCAGAAGAGACAGAATCAGTATTCTGCAAACCTTAAGAGATCAAAGATTTCAACCTAGATTACCATATCCAACAAAACTTTCAGTCCTGATAGATGGAGAAAGAGAATTTTATCAGGCTGAAGAGATGGCTCAGAGGTTAAGAGCAATGATGGCCCTTCCAAAGGTCCTGGGTGCAATTCTCAGCAACCAAATGGTGGCTCACAATCATCTGTAATGGGATTTGGTGCCCTCTTCTGGTGTCTCTGAAGACAGCTACAGTGTACTCATATAAATAGGATAAATTCATCTTTTAAAAAAGTAAGTTTCATTATTTCCAATTCTTTTTCAAAAAAGTAGTATCTAGTTATAACTTCAGTCCTACAGATAACAGTAAAAAGAAATCTTCAATCATAAGAGGTTACCACATCTAAGAAAACACAAGAAATAAATAATATAATATCAGAAAAATCGAAGAGTCAGGAAAATCCATTACGTGACAACAAACTAACAGGAAGCAACAAATACTGCTCATTGATAACTCTCAATATCAGTGGTCTCAATTCTCCAATAAAAACAAAAACATAGACTAAAAGAATCCATCCTTCTTATGATTCAAAATACACACATTACCTCCTTTCTACCTCCCAAGTCCCTCTCACCTTCTACTTCCTGTAATTATTTTGTGCCCCCTTCTAAGTAGGACTAAAGCATCCACATTTTGGTCTTCCTTCTTCTTGAGCTTCATATGGTCTGTGAATTGAATCATGGGTATTCTGAGCTTTTTTTCCTAATATCAACTTATCAGTGAGTACATACCATGTGTGTTCTTTTGTGACTGGGTTATCTCACTCAGGATGATATTTTCTAGTTCCATCTGTTTGCCTAATAATTTAATCATTACCAGATAAAAGGAACGAGCTATGTATTTCTTTTTATTGGATATTTTCTTTATTTACATTTCAAATGTTATTGCTTTTCCAGGCAATTTTCCTCCAGAAACCCCCTATCCCATTTCCCTTCTCCCTGACTCTATGAAGGGAACTGGGAGTAGCCACTAACAAGTCCCAGATGCCAGGAAAGTAAGAGGCTCTCAAGGACCCAATGGGGATAACATTAGCTGAAATACCCAACAACGAGAGAATCTGTAGAGACCATATCCAGAGGTTAGGCACAGCCACCAGTTGAGGGATGTGGCCACCCACTCATCTCAAAAATATTAACATAGGATTGTTCCTATCTAAAGGAAAACCAGGGACGAAGAGTAGAGCAGAGACTGAAGGAAAAGCCATCCAGAGACTGCTCCACCTAGGGATCCACTCCATCTGCAGGTACCAAACTCAGACACTGATGTCAAGAAGTGCTTGCTTACATGACCCTGGAATGGCTGTCCCCTGTGAGGCTCTGTCAGAGCCTGACCAATACAGATGAGGATGTTTACGGCCAACTATCAGACTGAGAAGAAGGACCCCAATGCAGGAGTTAGAGGAAGTACTGAAGGAGCTGAAGGGTTTTGCAACCCCATAGGAAGAACAACAATATCAACCAACCAGACGCCACCTCCCAAGCTCCCAGGGATTATAAACCACCAACCAAAGAGTACACATGGAGAGATCCATGGCTCCAGCTCCTTATGTAGCAGAGGACTGCTTTATCCTGGGATCAAAGGTAGGGGAAACCTTTGGTCTAGTGAAGGCTCAATGCCCCAGTATAGTGGAATGCTAGGGTGGTGAAGTGGGAGTTCGTGGGTGAATGGTGGCACTCCCTCATAGAAGCAGGGGAGAGGGAGAGGGGATAGGGAGTTTTGGAGGAAAAATCAGGAAGAGGGATAACATTTGAAATAGATATACCATAATTTTCAGCTATACCACTCTTGGGCATACAGACAAAAGACTCTGCAGACTACTACAGTAACATTTGGTCACCCATGTTCACTGATGCTCTATTCATAATAGCCACAACTTGGGAACAGCTTAGATATCTGCCAAAGAATGAATGGATAAAAAATTGGTACATTTATACAATGAAACGTTATACAGCCATTTAAAAATTTAAACTGGATCCATCCCATGGGTGGGCACCAATCCCTGACACTATTACTGATGCTGTTGTGCTTGCAGGCAGAAGCCTAGCATAGCTGTCCTCTGAGAGGCTCTACCAGCAGTTGACTGAGACAGATACACATGCTTACAGCCAAGCATTGGACTGAGGTCCTCGACCCCCATGGAAGAGTTAGGGGGAGAATTGAAGGAACTGAGGGGGATTGCAAATCTCATAAGAAGACCAGCAGTGTCAACCAATCTGGATCCCTGCAAGCTTCCAGAGATGGCAGTTACCAACCACATAGCATACATGAGCTGGTACTAGACCTCTGGGAACATATGCAGTAGAGAGTTGCCTTGTTTGGCCTCAGTGGGAGAGAACACATCTAAGCATGTAGAGACTTGATGCACCAGGGTAAGGAGATACCCAAGGAGGCGCCTCTCAGAGACAAAAAGGAGGGCAATGGGGACAGGAACTTTGCAAGTGGTGACCCGGAAGGGGGGGCAACATTTGGGATATAAATAAATAAAAATAATTAACAAAATATTTAAATATGCAATGCATAGATAAATTGAGTAAATGGATGGAATTAGAAAAATCATCCTGAGTTAACTAACCCAGACCCAGAAAACCAAATATATGTATTCACTTATATGTGGATTTTAGCTGTTAAGTCTTCAGTAAGCAAGCTACAATATAACTGTAGAAGTTAGGTTTAGAGTAAGGGAATGGGAAGTTGAGTATTGGTCTCCCTAGAAATGGGAAATAGAATAGTTATGGATAAATGGGGAAGGCAGTAAAAGAACGATCAAATGGGGAGCAGGAGTTAAATGGTGTAAGGCAGTGTAATTTGGGGAATGACAGCTAAGCTACAGTCCATTTGAAGAATTACATGGAAATCTAGTGCAGTAGAAGTTTTGTAAAACATAAACATGCTTTACTGTGAACTGAATAATGGGGAAAATAGTAGGATATTGCCAAGGCTATTTATTATTCCCCACTAATTAATGTTAAACCCTTATTGTTGAAGGCAATACCTAGACAACTATTCCTTGTTTTCTTTTAAATTTATTTTTATGTGTTCGTGTGTGTGTGTGTGTGTGTGTGTGTGTGTGTGTGTGTGTGTGTGTG